>CM075885.1:22576639-23192899 GCA_038021265.1 Cyprinella venusta | reverse complement strand
CTGGACTTAAGTGAAAAGGAAAGCCATTTAATGACCATAGCACATAGTTGATGTGACAAAATGAGTATTTTGCATATAAATATGCACATAAATACATTTTTTTTCAATTTGTATCCCTGAAAGTGCCTGGCAGAAGCCTATACTGTCTGTGTCATAAATGTGAACATAATATTATCTACTGTCTGTGTCATAAATGTGAACATAATATTGTAACAGAATATTCTTATGCTATATTATATAAACTATATTTCATGAGGTGAAACATCACTGCCAGGAGCTACAGAATATATATTTCTGTAGGTCCTCACCGTGATGTTGCACTTCATGAAATATATGTAGTATAGCCTAAGAATATTCTATTAGAATATGAAGTGACACATAAACAAGCTCTTCAGCACACTTCTGTTTGACAGTCAAAGCGGGGGTTATGTTTTTGCACGTCATGTAGAATAACCCTAAAAGCACCAAGGTGGCGGTGCCACCGGCTTTATATATATATATATATATATATATAAATATATAAATATAGCTGCGAGCAGCGATTGCGGGCCAAAGCCGGCGGTACCGCCATCCCGGTGCCTTTAGGTAACTAAAGGCACCGGGGTTGCGGTGCCACCGGCTTGGGCCCGCAATCGCTGCTCGCAGCTATATTTTTTTTTTTTTTTCTAACGACTATCCGGGCACTTTTGGGGCCCTTAACATGCTCAAAAACTCTTGAAACTTTGCACACGGGTCAGAACCCGCGGCCATCAGAGCCGGGCTGAAGCTGGTACCCGGGCGTGGCAGGGCGGCTCGTCAGCGCCCCCTGGAACAGGGTCTGAACACTTTGTCCATAAATCAAACACGCTTGCATGTAATAATATGAAACTCGGTACACATGTCAATCTCATCGTTTCATATATTCATCGCACTTTTACTTTTTACCCCAGCCCAACAGGAAGTCAGATATTTACGGTTGTTTTTAAAACGCTTGCAATGGAATTTAATGTACTCCTCCTAGAGCATTCATCCGCATGGAACGAAACTCGGTCAGCCTGAAGTCAAGACATAGACGATCAAAAATTGCGAGGGGATTTTTGATATCTCGAACGGTTTGGCTGTGGCGAGGAAACAAAATTATGGTGAGAAATGTGAAACAGGAAGTGTGTCCTAACTTCAGCATACATTAACTGATCTTGATGAAACTTCAGGAGTGTGTTCGCCGTAAGAGGACGATCACATGGATGTGACTATTGTGTGTCAAAGTTATAGCGCCACTAACTGGCAGCAGGAAGTGTGTCACTTTCAAAATGCTTTGAAATCACCCTCTTATTTTAACCCGATTTGCTTCAAACTTCATCTGTATAATGTAAACATACGGCAGATGTAGACCTGTGAATGGATTCTTAATATCTTTGAAACTGTTGCCGTGGCGACGCATCAAACTTTACCATTCTTTTAGGATGCTTTTGAGACCCTTAGCATGCTTCAAATTGCATGAAACTCCTCAGACACATCACATTTATTAGCCAGTAGACATGTGCAAAGTTTCAGAAACGGGCGTGGTGAGGGCTCAGTAGCGCCACCTTTTGACAAAAGTTGGGTTGTTAGTTTTATCTACAGTTACAAAAATCAGTATGTATATTGTACTCCTCGAGCCGGACAACTTTCTAATTGACACTCTTTAACTAGGACCCACAGAAAGTAAGATATGTTTGTTTGAATCTGGTCATGCTCCCTTTGAGCCTACATCTCTGTCTCTCTGTGTGTGTGTGTGTGTGTGTGTGTTAGTAGGGGGAGGGGCTTAACTTAACCATTTCAGTGCCGTGTGTTTTTTTCTGCTGTGTAATTTCTTAATACATTTCTTAAGCCTGGTATGTTTTAAATAAGTTTTTATTTTATTTTTTATAAGTGAAGGCATAATATAACCCGTTAAATTGTAGTGCATTGACAAAAGTTTTATATAATTAGTTTATTAATTAAATTAACTTGGTCCATAAACTTGGTCCAGCTGCGAGACTGACAGGTCTGACTGTCTGACACTGGCCAATCGGAATCAAGAGGGGAGAAGCGGCCGCTCCCATAGGCAGTATCTCCCCGCCCTGTGGAGGCATTCCGCCGGTCTCGTCTCTGAGACCCCTACACCTGGTATTAAAATGCGATCTGTATCCAGATAAGTTATCCGGATAATAAAAAAGAAATGTTAATGCAAGGTATTGCGTTGTGATCGGATTGTGATCGATTTGCCTGACCATCTGGAGGTAGTCTGGCTCGCATTGTGTTCGGATCTTTACGTGTAAACGCAATCTGGTTGTTCATATCACACCTGTATATTTTACTCCTCCCAAAAATGCTAAAAAATAAACGAGTGAGAGCGTTTACAGGCTATGTTATAGTCAGAGATGACGGCGCTACTGCGACACGCATCACCGCCGCAGATGAGCAGCAGCTGAGCGTCAAACCAACGTGCAAACATCGCAAATAAAAGTGAAAGTAAGTCATAGACGCTTAATCATCTACACAATCATCTTCAAGTAAAGAAATAAATGATCTCTTGACTCTTACAAGGGCTGTTGCCACTCTCTCTTATTGATGTCTATTGATGAAATTAGCTGATGATCAATAAAATGCATGCTAAAATCTGTAATAAACAACCGACAAAATGACTCTGTATGATGGTGTAAATAAAGAATCAGTCCAGCATCGCCATGTCAGTGTGTATTGATTCATCATTGTCTCTTCATAGTTTGCAAGAGACATAATAAACTGAGCGTATTTGATAAACTGAGCGTAGCCTATTCATCTGTCAATATAACCTCATTCTTTTTAATGATCAGAAGAACGCGTATCGACCACCGTTACAGTACAATATGTCCTAACTACACACGACGCCGCGACACGCGATAAAAGGTATCTTTTCCATGTAAATCAGAGTTTTTGTCCTAACCAGACGCGACGGCGACATGCGAAGTTTCTAATTTAGAAACGGTTCCTATTTCTGCGACGTCGCGGCTGACAGAATGAAGAAATTACACTGGTTATGAGTACACATTATTTATTTTTAGTTAAAAATAGGTCACTGTGCCACAAGCCATAACGGATAATTTAGCCTACCTCAGATTTTGAAAGCATGTAATATTATAGTGTTCAAAATGAATTCTATGCAAACATACGACATTTCATAACAACGACAATAACTTGAGGCAGATGCCACCAAATGTGTTAAAATAAATGAATTATTTGCTGGACTTAAGTGAAAAGGATAGCCATTTAATGACCATAGCACATAGTTGATGTGAAAAAAGGAGTATTTTGCATATAAATATGCACATAAATACATATTTTTTCAATTTGTCTCCTGAAAGTGCCTGGCAGAAGCCTATACTGTCTGTGTCATAAATGTGAACATAATATTATCTACTGTCTGTGTCATAAATGTGAACATAATATTGTAACATAATATTCTTATCCTATATTATATAAACTATATTTCATGAGGTGAAACATCACTGCCAGGAGTTACAGAATATATATTTCTGTAGGTCCTCACCGTGATGTTGCACTTCATGAAATATATATAGTATAGCCTAAGAATATTCTATTAGAATATTAAGTGGCACATAAATTCAGACCAGTTATTTACAATAAAGCCTTATAAAATCATTCCCATTCCCTTTGTTTATTATTTAATAGTTTTTTCTTGGTTTTGATAGTAAATAAAATCTAATCAGTAATTTTACATGCATATTAATGCACGTATAGATTAATGCACGTGTGTGTGTGTGTGTTTGCATAGTGGGCCGGTCTGGATGAAGTGTCCAGGGCTGATTTTTTGTCCCAGTCCAGCCCTGAATGGCAATATTCACATTACTTTCAGTTTATTGCTCGAAAGTACAAAAATATTTGAGTGAAATGTAGGCTATAGTAAACCCTAAGATTATTATTTGTGACATTAGAACAAAATATGTGGATATAAAAACATGTATATAGGCTAAAGAACTAAATAAACGATATCTATTTTCTAATTTCACGACGTCCACACAAGACCAGGCTTGGGAGGGTTACTTTAAAAAATGTATTCTGATACAGTTACAAATTATTTCATAAAAAAGGGTCCCACTTTATATTAATTGGCTTTAAGTATACTTTTTCAAAAAGTAACTGCAATCTGATTACTTTTTTTGATGTAACTCACTGTAACAAGATACAGTTACTGGATTTTTGTTTCCTGATTACATAATGCTGTTACATGTATTCTGTTGCTCCCACAAGACATTAGTCTGAATATTTTCCTGTATGAACAAAATGGAGTTTCCATTGTTCACACACAAACACACACAGAGTTCGATCGCGCCTCTCTTGTGACTGTGTGTGCGTGTCATGTGTTCTAGGCTGTGTGCATGCACTTCTGAAGCTGCTCAGAAAATAATAAAATGCCATGCAGAGGACTAATGCAAAATGTGTGGGAAAATCCATTTGATTGTAGTTTAAGTGAGAAATAATTTCAGTGCTCTGGTCAACAGCTGTAGAGTGAAAACTGGTGAATGCAGTATACAGCTTTCACAGAAAGAAAATGATGTGAGCACGTACGATTGGCAGTGAATCCTTTATGCGGACAAAATAGCTCAATAAGAGTAACAAAATACATGTGGAAAAAATCACATCGTAATGTTTTAAAGAAGAGTGGTTTGATTAAAGTGGTGTAAATATACCCGATCCGGCAAAGATGGCAGTATCGGAGCTGATAACGATCCTGAGTATCGGATCGGCGCATCCCTACATACTATAATGTAAACAAAGTACAGATGTAGACCTTGATGTACACCTGACCTTTCAGAAGGTTGCTCATGCATACTTTGTGGTTAAAATGTGCCCTCGATCCGCACTTTTGCAGAGCCTTCACTGCTGCAAGCTCTTCAGCACACTTCTTTTTGACAGTCAAAGCGGGGGTTACGTTTTTGCACGTCATGTAGAATAACCCTAAAAGCACCAAGGTGGCGGTGCCACCGGCTAAATATATATATATATATATATATATATATATAAATATAGCTGCGAGCAGCGATTGCGGGCCAAAGCCGGCGGTACCGCCATCCCGGTGCCTTTAGGTAACTAAAGGCACCGGGGTTGCGGTGCCACCGGCTTGGGCCCGCAATCGCTGCTCGCAGCTATATTTATTATTATTATTTATACGACTATTTGGGCACTTTTGGGGCCCTTAACGTGCTCGAAAACTCTTGAAACTTTGCACACGGGTCAGAACCCGCCGCCATTAGGGCCGGGCTGAAGATGGTACCCGGGCGTGGCAGGGGGGCTCGACAGCGCCACCTGGAAAGGGGTCCGAACACTTGGTCCATAAATCGAACACGCTTGTATGTAATAATATGAAACTCGGTACACATGTTGATCTCATCATTTCATATATACGTCGCACTTTTACTTTTTACCCCAGCCCAAAAGGAAGTCGGTTTTTTAAGGTTCTTTATAAAACACTTGCAATGGAATTTTTAATACTCCTCCTAGAGCTCTTATCCAAATTCTACGAAACTCAGTCAGCGTGAAGTCAAGACATTGAGGATGAAAGTTTGCGAGGGGATTTTTGATATCTCGAACGGTTTGGCCGTGGCGAGGAAATGAAATCATGGCAAAAAATGTGAAACAGGAAGTGTGTCATAACTTCAGCATACATCAACCGATCGTGATGAAACTTCAGGAGTGTGTTCGCTGTAAGAGGACGATCACATGGATGTGACTATTGTGTGTCAAAGTTATAGCGCCACCAACTGGCAGCAGAAAGTGTGTCATTTTCAAAATGCTTTGAAATCACCCTCTTATTTTAATCCAAATTGCTTCAAACTTCATCTGTATAATGTAAACATACGACAGATGTAGACCTGTGAATGGATTCTTGATATCTTTGAAACTGTTGCCGTGGCGACGCATCAAACTTTCCAATTCTTTTAGGATGCTTTTGAGACCCTTAGCATGCTTCAAATTGCATGAAACTCATCAGACACATCACATTTAATAGCCAGTAGACATGTGCGAAGTTTCAGAAACGGGCGTGGTGAGGGCTCAGTAGCGCCACCTTTTGACAAAAGTGGGGTTGTTAGTTTTATCTACAGTTACAAAAATCAGTATGTATATTGTACTCCTCAAGCCGGACAACTTTCTAATTCACACTCAATAGCTAGGACCCACAGAAAGTCAGATATTTTAGTTTGAATGTAGTCATACTCCCTCTGAGCATATGTCTGAGCCTTTGCCTGTCTCTCTCTCTCTCTCTGTGTGTGTGTGTGTGTTAGCAGGGGGAGGGGGCTTAATTAACCATTTAACTGCTGTGTGTCTGGCCAGCATAAATAAAATACATTTCTTAAGCCTGGGATTTTTTAAATAAGTTTTTATTTTATTTTTTTATAAGTAAAGGCACATAGCCAGTTTAATTGTAGCGCATTGACAATAGTTTTATATAATTAGTTCATTAATTAAATTAACTTGGTCCATTAACTTGGTCTGAAAATTGGGTCCATAAATCAAACACACTTGCATATAATAATATTAAACTCGGTACACTTATAGATCTCATTAGCCCAAGCAACTTTAAGCCAGCAAAACAGGAAGTCGGTTGTTTCAGTCTGTACGTGAATGTTTTGCAAAACCAGCCTTTACATTTTTATTTTCCCCCTCTTAAGTAATTTTTAATTATTCCCACACCAAACTTCTTCAAAATTATGAAAATATATTAAAGATACTAAGGCATGTACTGGCCATCGGGACTACCGGGAGATTCCTGGTGGGCCGCGGTCTGGTTGGGCCGGCGGCCCGGCACGTTAGCCTATGTATTTTGTTTTTAAATCATTATTAATTGTAAATATATTCTATCGTAAGTATATTGTTAAATTGTCCAATTCCGGACTTATGCGTCTCTCTCATGAAGCCGCATGAAGCTGACGCGAGCTGCGAGAATGACAGGTCTGACTGTCTGACACTGGCCAATCGGAATCAAGTTCAGATTCTAGACTTGAGAAGCGGCCGCTTACACCGTGTCCTAACTACACACGACGCCGCGACACGCGATAAAAGGTATCTTTTCCATGTTAATAAATCAGAGTTTTTGTCCTAACCATACGCGACGGCGACATGCGAAGTTTCTAATTTAGAAACGGTTCCTATTTCTGCGACGTCGCGGCTGACAGAATGAAGAAATTACACTGGTTATGAGTACACATTATTTATTTTTAGTTAAAAATAGGTAACTGTGCCACAAGCCATAACGGATAATTTACCTCAGATTTTGAAAGCATTATAGTGTTCAAAATGAATTATGCAAACATACGACTGTACTTCATAACAACGACAATAACTGGCAGATGCCACCAAATGTGTTAAAATAAATGAATTATTTGCTGGACTTAAGTGAAAAGGAAAGCCATTTAATGACCATAGCACATAGTTGACGTGAAAAAAGGAGTATTTTGCATATAAATATGCACATATAGCCTATACATATTTTTTCGATTTGTATCCCTGAAAGTGCCTGGCAGAAGCCTATATCTACTGTCTGTGTCATAAATGTGAACATAATATTATCTACTGTCTGTGTCATAAATGTGAACATAAACTATATTTCATGAGGTGAAACATCACTGCCAGGAGCTACAGAATAGGGGAGCGCGGGGATAAATGTAGGCCTAACGCGGGGTTAAATGTAACACGGACATTTTACATAGTTTGTCAGTATCTAGCCGGCTGTCTTTCCGCTCTTTTTCTCTTGCTGCCAGAAGACGGTCTCCCGCGAATTTGCGGAACGTTTTGATTATATTTCGTGAAGATAATGGACAAAGAGTGTTTTGACATCATGAAAGTAAATTTTTTCATCGTAGATTTTTTTCTGTTTCCGGGTTGGATACGCGTCCAAATCTAACTTTATATTGCCTTAATCACTGTCTTGTTGGCTCAAACACAGCACCGTTTTGAAACATGTCAGTAATTCCTAGCGACTGTTAGCTAGGTTTAAAATATGTAATACACAGCGGGGTTAGTTGTAGTGTTCCAACTGCTGCCACAATGATAATCAAATGAAAACGGAGCCACACAACTTTTCAGGTTTGAGTATACATTTAACTTTGTTGGACTTTCACAAACAATGTTGTAATTTAAAATGTTTAAAATTTAGTGCACTATGAATGATAGCTTATTTATTTATTAAAAATATGGCCTGTTTTTAATGTAATAAACCATTTAAATTTTTATTCTAAGCTCATTTGTATTATTATTAATGTTATTATTATTAATAATAATAATTGTACATGCAGCTGCCACACAAATCTAATTTAATTGCAATTACAATATTTATATGTTTATTTTATTTTATTTATTATTATTTATTGCAAAACCGTGCAGCCCTTTTCTACGTCTCTAGCTATGATATTGATCCATAACAAAAGGATGATTGGATGAGGAATTAAAAATGTTATTATTCACCATTTATTTTCTATAAGACCAGTGTTGGGGGTAACGAGTTACAAACGAGTTTGGGTAAGTAAAGTAACGCATTACACTGAAAATATTGGTAACTACACTAGTACTTTACTATACTAAAGGAACGCGCTTTCCTGCGTTACCCAAGCCGTGTTTGCCTGTGTGGAGAGTTCCGTCTAGTGGTGCGTGCGCGCCGTTGCGATAGAGACCGATTTGAGTGAGAGAGAGAGGGAAGTGGAGATGGCAATATTCACATTACTTTCAGTTTATTGCTCGAAAGCACAAAAATATTTGAGTGAAATGTAGGCTATAGTAAATCCTAAGATTATTATTTGTGACATTAGAACAAAATATGTGGATATAAAAACATGTATATAGGCTAGGCTAAAGAACTAAATGAACGATCTCTATTTTCTAATTTCACTAAACATTTCATTAAGTTTCGTGGACATTTTATAAAACATGGATCTTAGGCTCATTTTGTAAACATAAATAACTGATTTAGATGCGCAAACTGGGTGCCGTTGCGGAGATGTAGGGTCCATGTTCGGTGCAGGTTCGGCTTCTTGTCGTTCATCCTCGGATGCGGCATCGCGTGCGCTGTTTGCCGCGCGCACCTTTCCGCTCTTTCGGACGCGTCAAGTAAAAACAAGGCTCGAAAGTCTTGGAAAACGAAATGAACAGGATTGTTGCAGGGTTCATTGTAGAAGACATGCTTCCCCTGTCGACCATTAATTCCCCAGGTTTAGAAAAATACATTTTAAATTAGGATTAAGCATTTTATGGGATAAAGTGACCTTTATTTTATTATTTTTCATTGACATCTTTTATTTTTTTAAAATTATTATTATTACCATGAGTCGAATAAAAAGTTGGTTTTGTTCTCAGGAGAAGAGTTTTATTCTCCCAGCCTGTTTTGAAACTTCTGTGATAAACACCATTTTAAAATTTTGAATTTTGAACCCCATTTTGTTTGTGAATTTTACAGTGCGGCATATTTATTTGTGCAGACAGGGATATTGTTCTTTCATGTCATTTTGTATACATTTTTACAATAAAGTGATGATAGGGCAAAAACTGATATGATGTTTGTCCATGTAGGCTACACGGTAAATTAAGAAACAGGAAAGTAAAGTAATAAGTAGTGAAGTTATTTTTCCAACGCAGTAACTAGTAAAGTAATCTCATTACAATTTACAGAAGTAACTAATTACTTTTTTGAGTAACTACCCCAACACTGTATAAGACTATACCAATATTGGAACTATAGCCATTTTATTCCTTTTTTTAATTTAAGAATTATGTTTAAGTTTAAAAACAGACAGAATGGTTTAGTCAAAAAAGAAAAAAATCATTCATAGTGCTATACTGCCCTCTTGTGTTCAAAATTAGGTAGAACTATTGGATCAATATCCACACATTAATACAGTTGGCAATACAGTATAATAGGTAATACAGTAGGATTGGGGCCTTAAAAATCGCTAACTTAAAAAGTGAAATTAACGGACGTGCACACAAGACCAGGATTGGGAGGGTTACTTTAAAAATGTATTACGATATAGTTACAAATTATTTCATAAAAAAAGGGTCCCACTTTATATTAAATGGCTTTAAGTACTATATACTTTTTCAAAAAGTAACTACAATCTGATTACTACTTTTTTGATGTAACTCACTAGATTTTTGTATCCTGATTACATAATGCCGTTGCATGTATTCTGTTGCTCCCACAAGACATTAGTCTGAATATTTTCCTGTATGAACAAAAAAGGAGTTTCCATTGTTCGCACACAAACACACATTCGATCGCGCCTCTCTCGTGACTGTGTGTGTGCGTCATGTGTTCTAGGCTGTGTGCATGCACTTCTGAAGCTGCGCAGAAAATAATAAAATGCCATGCGGAGGACTAACGCAAAATGTGTGAGAAAATCCATTTGATTGTAGTTTAAGTGAGAAATAATTTCAGTGCTCTGGTCAATAGCTGTAGAGTGAAAACTGGTGAGTGCAGTATACAGCTTTCACAGAAAGAGAATGATGTGAGCACGTACGATTGGCAGTGAGTCCTGTGTGTGGACAAAATAGCTCAATAAGAGTAATAAAATACATGTGAAAAAAATCACATCATAATGTTTTAAAGAAGAGTGGTTTGATTAAAGTGGTGTAAATATACCCGATCCGGCAAAGATGGCAGTATCGGAGCTGATACCGATCCTGAGTATCGGATCGGCGCATTCCTAAATACTAAAATGTAAACACAGTACAGATGTAGACCTGGATGTACACCTGACCTTTCAGAAGGTTGCTCACGCATACTTTGTGGTTAAAATGTGCCCTCAATGTGCACTTTTGCAGAGCCTTCACTGATGCAAGCTCTTCAGCACACTTCTTTTTGACAGTCAAAGCGGGGGTTATGTTTTTGCATGTCAAGCAGAATAACCCTAAAAGCACCAAGGTGGCGGTGCCACCGGCTTTATATATATATATATATATATATATATATATATAAATATAGCTGCGAGCAGCGATTGCGGGCCAAAGCCGGCGGTACCGCCATCCCGGTGCCTTTAGGTAACTAAAGGCACCGGGGTTGCGGTGCCACCGGCTTGGGCCCGCAATCGCTGCTCGCAGCTATATTTATATATATATATATTCAGTTTTGTTTTCTTGATCACTTTGCCTGTGTTAAAGCTAACTGCAAAAAACTTGGCTCAGGTGTGTATTTTTATTGGAAATTTACTATTTCAGCGTCATTTTCTTAAAAAAATATATATTTTTTGCATTAGATACAAAAAATCCTCCCTCTCAGCACCTTTTGGACAAAAATGTCCCCATTGAAACCCATTAAAACGGCCATTTTTAATCCCCGGTTCAGTTAACTATAAAATTGTGCAATCTTTGTTAAGAGGCTTTCATTCTGATGGCAAGGCTTCAAAATTTTATTTTTTACTATTTTTTATCAGATGGTGTCATTTTTTTTTAAGTTTGGCCTATAAAACAAATATCGCTTTATTCCTGTTTTCTGGTTCGGCATACTATAGAGCCAACTGGATAAATTATGCAACAATATTTGTGTGGGCGTGTTGGTATGGATGTCAGAGTGTGGTTAGTATGTGTGTTATAAAAAAATATGTGTGTGTGTGTGCGCATGTGTGTGTTTGTAATACTAAGAGAGAAAAACTGCAAAAAAATAATCCAATCAGTCTAAGCTCCAGTGGGGTTTTGCTGGGACCCAATGGGGAAAATATGTTACTACGCCCAAACAAACTGTTACAGAAAGCTCATTTTTTGAGATATCATCCTCAAATTTGGAACACAACCTATTTAGATTTATGGCTTTGATTTTATTGCAGTTTTGAGTTCAACCTGATTTATAAAATATATATTTTATATAAAATATTTTTTATAAATAATTTTCATAAACTTATACCTATATAACTTTTTTTTGGATTTACTTATTATTATTTTTTTCACTTCAGCAATAATCTGCAAAGGGTCTTCTTTAAAACGATACCAAACTTAAGTCTGTGCTCCAAAGCGTCACATTTTTATGACAGTTTTTTGACATGGACATTTTTGTCCTCTTTTTACCTATGTGTAACTTTTTAAAATTGATGCACAAGGGTTAAATAATCAAGACTATTAAATAATAACAATCAAAACGATACATTGTTTAACGCAACAAGCCAAGTAAAATATAATTAATATATGCGAGGTAAGTGCATGTTTAGCGAAAGAGTTCATTTGTCCAGCTGACTAAACGTACTAAACGTTTACTGGTGTCTTCCCGCCGTAGAAACACTGAGCGATTACGCGACATAATACGTTTCAGTAAATTGTACTGTTTCTTTCAACAGACCTTCAGATGTTCATTCACGTTTATAAGGAAGAGATCGTATTCACTCGCGCTGCGCTGCTTAAACTAAGGCACTACGTAGCGATCGGTCACGATCGCCAAAACGCCATTTATCTTTTGAATTTCGTGAATAAATGGACATCAAGTGAAAAATGACACCGTTTCTTATCGAAACAAGTACCAATAATCGCAATAAGCTCATAGCTTCTTGGTTGACTAGATGATAACGTGACGCCAGAGAAGGCAGATGTTACAAAAACCTGAGGTAGATTGTGTACCTGCAGTGTTAATTCCGTTGACGAAAATAATGACAAAAATTATTCGTCAACGACATTTTTTCACAGACGAAAACTAAATAAAAACTAATTTTGAATGATTAAATTTGAATTTTGAACTATGACGAATATATAGCTTATATCTTAGCTTCTTGGTTGACTCAGACGATCATAACATGACGCCAGAGAAGGCAACCTGGGAGGTAGATTGTGTACCTGAACTGAAGACGGGAACTGGCAGAGAACAGATTCTTTACCGCTGTATTGAGTCTGTTGCGAATCTCAAAACACACCTGTACTGTTAGACCCTAATTACTATTTATACGTCAAGTAAGAAAAACTAGTTTTGTGACATACGGTAAACCTCAACAATGGGCGGGGCGGGGCACATTCCCTACGCCATGAGAGTATTTTCTGGTCGGTTTGAATATCGTCACACCCCTACTAGCCACAAATTAATGTATTAATGTACAAATTAATGTAATAGCCACAAATTAACTAGCCTCTTAACTGTCACCCCCACTTTTTTCAATAGACATGAAAATGCACATTTCGAACTTAAACGGTTGTAATTCAAGAATGCTTTGGAATATAGACATATGATTGGTCTTGTTTTAAAGAAGACATTTGGCAGATTTTTGTAGAAGTGAAATAAATTAAGAAAGTGAAACAGAAAAAAAGTTATAGAAGTTTGAGTTTATGGAAATGTACAATGTAAAAATATTAATTATTTATATTTTACATAAAATATATATTTTCAAAACCTGGGCTACTCCAAAACGGCAGAAAAATCAAAGCCAAAAATCTGAACAAGTTGTGTTTCAAATTTTAGGTTGATATCTCAAAAAATGAGCTTTCAGTGAGATTTTGTTTGGGCGCAGTACCAAACTTTTTCACTAGGGCACAATCAGACTCCATTACTGCCCATATAAGGGCGCCGCATTTCCATTCGCGTTTTGAGTGATATGAACCATTATTTCCACAATTTTCATACAATTTCTGAGGTAGAGATCCTATTCAGAAGTAGTATGGGAAGTTTGGCAGATTTTGATATGAATTCAACCTCTAAGAAACACATACGAAGAACACGCATGTAAGTCATAGCTAGCTGCCACGTCACAAATGGTGAATTTATTATTTTTTTCATGATATTTCAAACTTTTCAGACCTTTTTTCCAAAATAATTGAATGGATTCTATCTTTTGAACTTTTTGCATGAAAACAAACTGAGGTCTCTACCATTTTTTCATGATGTTTCATGTTTACTGCTATTTTAAAATAAAGGTCCGAACACGCCTTTTGAGTATGAAAATATTCTTGTTGCATATTGATAAATTATGGCTCCTCTGTAATATATTTTGAAAATCAGTCACCAAATATGGAAACTAGAGATTGTAAGCTTTCAAATGATATATAGTTTGTCAATATTATTTAAGGTATTTACTAAGATATTATTGTTTTAAAAATATAGTGGCAAACGTCCCACCTGTGGGACGGTGACAGTTAAGTGGTTAAATAAAGAGTATTTGACCAAGATATGAATAAAAACTCAAAAGTGCAAAAATAGATTTGAGAAATAGCTCATTTTTGGTGCAAATACAATTGAACAAAACCATATTACATTAAATATCATTATTACTCTGGTCTGAGCTAACATCAATTTTAAATGCCAACATGTACTACATATTGAATCAGAAGCAGAAAGTTCAATTCGATTTCATTTACTGACTTTTATTATTCTTTATAATTCACTTAATTTAATTTTGATGGCCAGTTACCTGAAAACATCTCGGATGACGTTTAAATCTTTTTTGACGACTGTTAATTGTTTCGACATTATGTTGAGAAATACATGTCCTATGAGCCACAAACTACGCAATTAATAACGTAATTAGGTCTTGCCAAAACTTGTGGCGCACTAATGAATCTCATTGGTTGTGTGACGGTTCAAACTCATGAGATGAAAGGAAGCTAATTCTCCAAGTGCTCACTGATGGGCATCATGTCAGACTGGGTTGGTGCCACAAAGCTAAAAATACCAGTTTGCGGTCGAGGTAAACAGTCTGTGATTGCCAACTGAATAAAGCGCAAACACAAAAGCTGTGGAGATCTGAGAATACTGCGGCCCGAAATAGACTATGAATTGAGACCATATCCATAGTGAGCCACAAACAACTGGATTATTTATGAAGGTGGAAAGAGCAGTACTGTCAGCGCACGACTCTCGCTTCAAGACAAATAGTATGTGCTGTATCTCCAAATAAAATCAAAAAATCAGTCAATTAATAATAAATCTACATTTGCATTTAACTACGTGGTGTGTAATCTGTGATTAATATCTGAAAAATAAAATACTAATCAAATTTTGCTGGCTGTAAATGAATCCATAAGCCCAAAGCAGTCGCTTGTGTAAGCACATGCACTGGGTGGCGCTGTGGAGAGTGTTAACAGGTTGATCGTATTAGATCACAATGTCGTCGTCTGCCGAAGTTTGGAATTACGCGACTTAGATTGAAATTATCCTACAAAATGGAATTACATTTGATCAAATGAACGAATATGACTTAATAACAGCATCACCACAATGAGAAATCACATGAAATCCAAATGAGGAAAGACAGCTGTCCATCACGACTGCATGTAAGTGAATATTCAAATGCAATATTTGAGAAAAATGCCCATCCCTAATTTGCTGAATGTTGACTTGAAATGAGAAAGTATTATAGTATTGTTTGAGTTCCTATTAATAATAAAATAAAAGCAAACGCTATGTTTAACAGCTCTGTTGAATTAGGGCTGCAACTAACGACTATTTTAATAGTCGACTAGTCACCGACTATTGAAACGATTAGTCGACTAATCGGATAATTATTACATTTTTCTCAAATTTAGCATGAATTGCTTTAATTCTGTGGAAAATGATAGTAAACACAAGAAAGAAGGGGGTACTTCAATAAAAAAATGCATATTTTATTGAACTTTGCTGCTGATAGGCCGATTCATACTAAAAGTAAATAAAAAATGCCCTGTCTAAAACCAATTAGGCAGAGTGCTTGGTCAGTATAGACATAATTATATGAAGAGTTTGGTTCCAAAACGCTATAAATCCATTTGGATGAATTTGAGTAAAACTGTGTTTTCTTTAGCAAGAAAATGGGAAGATGAAAAACACTATTTTCAGTTTCAAATTTTCACATAGCATTTGTAGGTTATAATATCAATAAAAAATTAAATCCATGTTTTGATTTTCAAAGATTTATTATAAAAACAGATTATTTTTCCCCAAAATGCAATAAATCCATTAACTTATTTTTTTTCAAAATGCAATTAATCAAAAAACTTTTATACACATTGACTTTCTTGTGTAATCCTATAAATCCATTGCTTTAATATAACAATATTCTGTAACACTTTAAGGGTACAGGTCATGAATTATCATGAATTCACGGATCAAATGAATCATGCATGAATTATGCATTCATTATTTTCATCAGGAACTAACAACATTTTTTTAACAGTTCAACGTTTTTCATTCATGACTTCATGGATGAACAACACCTTAATTAAAACATTAACTAAGATGAGCACATCATCATGAATTATGATTTATTAAGCATGATCTAACGTTACTTCTGCATATCGCTGTTGTCAACCTAGGGATGTCGCCGCTGAGCTTTTTTTGACGGCGATCAGCTGTAAAATGGCTCGGTCCTGCTTGGTTTTCGTTGACTTTGAATAAAACAACTGAAAGTTTTTCAAAAGATCCCTGGGGTCAGTGTGCCAGCGTGACACAAGTTTGATGCTGTCGCGTGAGAACAAGCAACAGCCGGCATTTCCGTTCCTGTTTACATTGCGTGAATGGTGCGTTGTGATCGGTTAAGCGGATATGTTGCATTTTGCAGAAAAGGGAGACTGGCGTTTGTCGCGGTTTGGAAAGAAAGTTCGCCTTATAGTGCGTAAAATAAGGTAAATCTTACCGAGGCGAGTCAAACTCTGTTTTATTCAACTGTCCGACGTGCTTTCTCTTTAAATGTTCGTGCATCGCCGAGGTGCTGCCGTGATAGCAAGGACTGCTTTGCATGATACAGGTAATCTTTTTATTCACCGTATCCAGGCTAAAATGCTCTCAAACTTTAGATGTTTTGGTATGTGCAGCTGCTGCGTTGGACACTGCCATTTCTGTATGTTATCGCTCAGCAGAGAAGCGAATGTGCTCGGTCGGAAAAAACAAAACAAAAACATGTCTGGCGACAATTCGACAATGAAATTCATTGTCGACTATTTCTATTATCGATTTTTATCGACAACGTCGACGAATCGTTGCAGCCCTATGTTGAATAATGTATTAGATATGACTGTTGTTAAACAGAGAGCATAGACTAAAGAAGCCGAAGAATGTGAGCGCTGTCTGTGTTCAGGCACTAACATCAGAAAAACATATCAGCCGAGATATTTTAAAAATGCCAAATATCGGCCTTGACGAGACATTGTTCGACTACTACTATTCAGTTTCCGTATCTGAAAACTACAGTTAGAACTATACCTGAAGATCCTGGAAAGCACTTAATCTAAAATTCTTTTTCACTGGTATACAGGGCTGGACTGGGACGGAAAAAAAAATCAGCCCTGGACAATTCATCCAGACCTATGCACTACACTATGCATGCAAACACACACACACATCTATACGTGCATTAATCTGCATGTAAAATTACTGATTAGATATCAAAACCAAGAAAAAACTATTAAAATAATAAACAAAGAAAATGGAAATGATTTTTTAAGGCTTTATTGTAAATAACTGGTCTTAAATTATTCTAATAGAATATTCTTAGGCTATACTATATAAACTATATGTCATGAAGTCCAACATCACTGCCGGGACCTACTGAATATATATTCTGTAGGTCCTGGCAGTGATGTTTCACCTCATGAAATATATAGTATACCTATATTTCATATATCATATATATATATATTAATCCTTGTTAAAGCTGTTAGTCAAGAGCAGTGAGTTATTTCTCTTTGTCTTTTGTTCACATTTATGGCACAGACAGTAGGTATAAGCATTCTGCCAGGCACTTTCAGGGATACAAATTGAGAAAAAAAAAAAAAAAATATATATATATATATATATATGTGTGTGTGTGTGTGCATATTTATAAGCAAAATACTCCTTTCTATAGCTATTTGAAATGTATGCAAGTTAGGGCTGGGCGATATGGCCAAAAAAAATGATCACGATAATTTTTTTTATATCAGTCGATATCGATAATTATCACGATATATGTCAAATCTTTATTTCTTTCAAGTTTAAAGGCAGATTTTTGCTCCTCAGTGAAAGTTGTATTAACCAGAGTGTAAATTGTGGTTTTAAACTACTCTTTATTGTCAGAACATATCATGACAAACACTTGCCAAACAGGTGAACGTTCTCACAAATACGTTTCAAACATTTTTCCTTAAAATAAATATCTCAATAGAAAAATATTTCTTCAGCACAGTTTGCAGTGCAGGCTGCAATATTAAAATGACATGTTTTGTCTCAAAATGCATATTTGACAGTGAGTTGACAGTAAATATGCATCCTAACTCAAGCTAATACCAAGCTAATGTTAAATTTATGTTCATTAACAAAAACAGTAACATCTGTTTTTTTTTTTGTTTGTTTGTTTGTTTTTTAATTTAACAACCACATTTTATTTGGTAAAATGTAATATTCTGACTGAGTTGTATTAAAATGAACTATTGGTCATCCAGTCTCATGCATTTAGATGATAACCACAGATAAAACCAGGCATAGCCTATAACATAGCACCTCACTATCATGGCAAAATGTAACTTTATGGTTACGTTCCGCTTTTGGCGCATAAACATTATCGAAGATTTATCGACCTCTTGACATCGTTTTATCGAGAAAAAATATATCACGATAATTATCGTTATCGTAAATACTCCTTTCTATAGCTATTTTTCAAGTCAACTATGTGCTATGGTCACTAAATGGCTTTACTGAGGTAAATGTAACGTTCTGTGGCATAATTGTTCTCCTGCTGTTTCATTAATCTCTTTCCGTGGTTGAAAAGCACTGATTGATTGATATTATTTATGAGGCATATACCGTTTGATAAGTTGTAGGCTACTGTATCTTATCTTTAAATAAAAAGTAACAGATGATCGCTTTACTTGAACCGAGGAGCTAAAGCGATCGGTCACGTCGTATTTTCTAGCGGCAAAACGGTATTGTCTGAGTCTCGTAATAAAATGGACAGAACCTGAGAGCTGAGAATTTTAAATTTCATATATGTAGATCAGTGAGTGGAGGCCTATTACAGCTGGAATATCGTAACATTTTAAAACAAAACAATGCAGAAGGCTACAATGAACTTTCTTTCATGAATGAAAAGAAAACACTTACCACTGTTAGTTTTAGCAAACGTGGGAACGTTAAAACTGGCAAAAGAAGGAGCCACTGAAGCCACGCTGCCATTGGTCAGGCTGGACATAGGTTTGAAACCAGCGCCATTACCAAAGCCAGAGAATGACGTCGTCCCTGTGGCCGATGTCAGAGAGAACCCCTTAAAAGCTTTGAAAGCCCCTCCACTCTCTCCCTGTCACACAAAAACAGAAGTTATCTATAAATCAGCCTCCAAACACATGCGTGGACGCCTGCCGGGACACAGGAGGAGTGTTACCTCTGCTCCGGCGTTACGACGCTTGGCTTTCTTGATGGAGCGATTCTTCATCACATCTTCGGTTGCAACTGAAAATATTCCCGCCTGAAGACACAAGCTATTATTTTCAAACGTTCAATTATTCTTGGCTGAAGCACTTAACCGCGTAAACGGGGTATTTTAGCTTGCTTGAATCTGAAGTAAACCTATCTCATAATGACGTACAAGTAAAATTAAAACCAAGTAGATTTGGGATTGGCAGAGCGGATATAGAGAGCCTAAGTCCCTCCCCTTCCGGTCGACCACCATGGGACCTAACTTCGAAAAAATATTGAATGGGAGTCAATGGCGAGAGACAACAAATATTTTGATCTGGTTTGAATTGTGCCCTGAATTACACATATGATGTTTGTCAATTTAAAAGATACATTTTAAAGTAAAGAAAGTCGCAGTTTGATGTAAAAGCGTTGAGGTATAAGACCGTGACAATACGTAATTAAAAAGACTACAAACCCCAAAGGCGCACATTTTCTCTCAATGACTGAAGCTAACTTTACTGAGGCTGTCTGTCATTGTTTCTACAGTCTTACGTTATAATCGTAACGTTACGCCGTCCTACCTGAGTGTTTTGTCCCAGACTGCACACACACGAGCAGCGGATCTCGTTTCTCTTCCCGGGAGATGTAGTTCACAGAGCGATTTTCACATAAAACTAAATGTTACCCTTCTGCTGTATGACAAACTGCGACGTTTTTGACTTTCAGAATCATCTTTTAAATTGACAAACATCATATGTGTAATTGAGGGCACAGTTCAGACGGAATAAAAAGATAAGTTGTCTCTCGCCATTGACCACCATTCATATTTTTTCCGAAATAAGGTCCCATGAGCCGGAAGCGAAGGGGCGGGACTTAGGCTCTCTATAGGCTAGTGGTTACGTGTCTTTTTAGATACTATGGATAACTGGATTTCCACTGGGAATGTAAAGATGGCACACCTCCTCTCCTTCATCCTCCTGGTCCCAGTTCCTGTCCGTCAACTCTTTCTCTGCAATCCTCTTGGCCATCACAGCTCAGCTGTCAAATAAAATACATGACAAACGTTTGGTCAGGAAACACGTTGGAGACAAATCAAACGAAACAAGGTTGGGATTTAAGGAACTTCCTTAAGAACTGGAACTAAATGGAAAAATGCCAGATAAGATTACAAAGTAAAGGACGTCTGTGACGTACATTAGCAGGTGTTCTTGGATCAAAATTAAAATATCAACTGATCCTAGCAGACACCTAGTGCTCGGATCTTAAACACACAACAGGCCTAGGGTTAGTTTCGGTCACCGGTGGGGATCAGTTGAGGTCTCGGGTTCATGACCCAGGAAGGAGTCCAATTGTATCTGTCAACCAAAACATCACATTTGACTCACTAAAGAGACAACATTCAAAACCACATTGTAATATCTACACAAATCAAATAATGCTGAAATTCCCTCAGATGTTAACAACATGAGTCATTAATTACGTCTTTGAAGCGCATTTCATTTAAATGACGTGACAGATTGAGCAACTACCGGCAGATGCATATTAAAAGTCTCAAAGATGATTTTAATCGATTAATTTCGGAATAAAACCGCATTATACTATACTATCAACGAACTCATCATGTTTACCTGATGCGTTTGTGTGAATACGATGGTTTAAAGGTGCTAATGACGGGCCGGCTCTTATATAAAGATAAATACGACGTATCACGGATCTGTATGAAACAGACCACTGTTTAATAAAGTTATATACATACCTCACACGATTTCCCGCCAACCGTTCGCGTCACTCACACAGTTTCGACTGCTTGTGCTTGAATGATGACCGCAGGAATCTCAATCTCGCGCATAGAGAAGCAGGCCGCGCGCTCACACCGCCATCTTACAAACGCATCGCACACTCCGCATGTGTGCACACAGGGAAGTATTCTGCGCATGTGCAAAGAGAAGCGGCGCCCGCGCGTCACACTGCGCATGTGCGAAGAGCAGTAACGGCCGCAGGAGTTTGTGGGAAATGAAGTCTCCCAATGAATTCGACATGTCTGGAGTGCTGAAGAGAACGTATGTTTCAAATTCCATTTTTTTCAACTGCTTAAACACATTTTCAAAACTCTGCCTCTTTTTTTTTTCAAAAATTTACTTACAAATCCAAGAATTGCACACACAAAATGCAAAATACCTCACATCTCTTGCAAAATGAAGCACTCAAAATATGGGCAACAATTAATCGCGATTAATCGTTAGCAAAATAAAAGTTTGTGTTTACATAATATATGTGTGTGTGGTGTGTATAATTAATTTGTATATATTAATACCCACACATGCATGTATATATTTAAGAAAAATGTGTTATTAATATGTCAAATATTTATATTTATATATAATATTAATTATGTATAAATATATATAAAGTATATACATGCAAATATTTCTTAAATATATACATGCATGTGTGTGTATTTATATATACAAAATAATTATACACACTACACACACATATATTATGTAAACACAAACTTTTATTTTGCTAACGATTAATCGCGATTAATCGTTGCCCCTCCCTATCACAAACACATCTCAAAAGCAAACATTTGTCTTGCGTTGCTAACACCTTTGCCATAATATTATAGTTTTGGCTATATCACAAAGACTACACACAGTTACTCAAACATAAAGCGCTTCTTTAATGAGCTTGCTTCAATCATGAGCAAGTAATTGGCAGAGAGATGATGAAAAATTCATGGCAAAAATGAAAGCAAGATTGAAACCAACGTATTTTTTTCCCCTGTAAGCATTTTGTGATTGTGTATACACTATTAAACAGCCTGAAAAACCTATAACTTGACCTTTGGTCATATTTATAGGCCTATTCTAAATCCATGACTGGTTGTGTGCGGTAAAGCATGCAGTGAGTGTTTGCACATGTGAGTTGTAGCGTTTTTTGGTGTTTGTGTGTTTCAAAAATTGTGTGACAACAAGTAAGGATTTTTTTGTGTAAGCAATTGAAAAAAATTGTTAGGTAGGTACCATAAATAATGTTATTTTGTTTCAACGTGTTATAAGTAAAATTATGCAACTAAGTCACAGTTAAAAGGTGCTGTAAGGGACAGCATAAAATATTCACAGTAGCACAACCTTATTGCTGTTATAAAACCCAATTTATATCCCCTAAAGCATTATTTTATTATCAAGTTATATATGTATTTCATTCTCACACTATTTAAACTCATTTTAATAGTCACTCTGGATTTGGGAAAGTTTCCACTCCTGGATATGAGCATTTGGATATACTTTCTACATGATGTTTTGAGCAAACATCTACAGTTGATATATGTATGTGTGAGATGGCCTTGTAGTGCTACAGCATAGGTCAACCTGTGTGTGTGTGTGTGTGTGAGTGAGGGTTTGTTTCTGGATATTATTCAGCCTTGTTTCCTTCTGTCGGCACTTCTGGTCGCGGTGGCATGGAGAAACAGATGGCTGTGTTCCAATCTCTCAGGATCCCACACTTCTGTGCCAACTCAGAAGCAGGTGTTTCAGAAAGCAGGATATCGGCTATGCCAGAGGTCCTGGTGGCCACAGGAGAGCCCTGACCAGATGGATGGGATAAAGCCGAGGTGACTGTAACCATACGAGCCTGACTGTGCCATGTTTACAATCATTTCAGATTACTAAAAGTGAAAAATTAATTCAACGATGTAGAAGGCGTTTGTCAAATTTAGCCTACATTTATGCATTTGGCAGACACTTTTATCAGAGTAAATTACCTTGGATTCGGAGTAAACATTTGTATCTGTCATGCATTTCCTTGGAATTGAGCCTGTGACCTTGGCATTGCTGGCGCCATGCTTTGAGCTACAGGAATGTTTATAGTGTTAACAAACCCTTTGACTCAAGGTTGACTTTATATTGTGAAGCACTGACGAAACTTTGAATGTTTTGACAGTTTGGATGAAAGCATCTGTCAGATGCTTTCATCCAAAGCAACATACAATTTTAAGCCCGTTTTAAGGTTTATGCAATTTAATTAATAGTAAAATTCCATCAAATTGATTTGAACAATCCTTTTTTTATTTATTTTTTTATTGTACAAGCAATACAATACAATACCCTATTTCAATTTAGTTCTAGAGTAAGTTAGTTAGCAGTGTTGGGGGTAACTCATTTCAAGTAACTTGAGTTAAGTAATCCGATTAGTAAACTAACGCATTACTTTTCAAATGTACAACAAAAAAACATTTATTGACCGACAGCTCTCTTGTCCCCATGTTGAGACAAATCGAAGTGCAGAGGTGTTGACATGATGGTTATTGTAGTTCTAGACTAAATGTGAGCATCCATTTACTCATCTCACTTGAATTCAATATTTAATATTCCTCAAAATGAAAATCAGTGAACCTTTAATGACCTTCGATGATTCAGTTGAACCATAAGCAAAATTGACTAGACCTTCTTTTATTGGTAAAGTAAGTGTTTTTCTCCTACATCCTATTTTTGTATTCTTGTCACAATTCTGCAAGAGATAGGACCCAGATGCAAATGAGCAGACAAGGGGTTTTTATTAACAAGACTGAAAACTTGAGACAGCAGGGACAGTGAAGCGTGAGCCACAGTTCAAACAGTAGGGCAGGGCAGACGACACAACGACAGGCAGGAAAGATTACCACTGAGACTGTCAGTAAGATGGCGATGACGTGAGTGCAATAAAGGTATGGTCGGTTAAGGCAGTTAACACACAATGAAAACACACAATGACCAGGCAATACAGAGGATGGGATGGGAGGGGGTACGGACAGTCTTTCTGGGAAGATGAGCTTGCTCAAATGGTCATGGCTTGAAAATGTCTGGAACGGTCTTCAGGATGAATCTTTGATTGTGGAAGGACTTAGGAATGAACTTGGGGACCATGACCATACTGGCAGGAAGGGTCAAGGGAATGTGTTTGGGAGAGACATAGGACAGTCTTAGGCACTAACTCGGAACCATACTCCATGGTTGCAGTAATACAGACTTGACTTGACCCTGGGATGTTCCTCCAGGGTTTCAGGGACAGACACTGGACTTGATTCGGATATGGCTCACAGCAGTAGCTCAGTGGTTCATGGTTGTCTACAAACCAAAAGGTTGGTGGTTCAATTCCTGGTTCTACCTGACCAATTGTCGAGGTGTCCTTGAGCAAGACACCTTGGCGCCTTGTATAACTGACACCGCCGTTGGTGTATGAATGAGTATATGAATGGGTGAATGTGAGGCAAAAATTGGAAAGCACTCTGGACTGGACTGGCAGGAACGGGCTTGACTGACTCAGGACTGGCAGGAGCGGGCTCAACTGGCTCTCGACCGACTGGCAGGAGTGGGCTCGACTGGCTCTGGACTGGGTGGAGTGGGATCGACTGACTCTCAACTGGCAGGAGTGGGCTCGATTGACACAGGACTGGCAGAAGTGGGCTCAGCTGAATCAGGACTGGCAGGAGTGGGCTCGACTGGGTCTCGACGGGCAGGAGTAGGCTTGACTGTCAAGAGCAGGCTCAACTGACTCAGGACTGGCAAGAGTGGGCTCGACTGACTCTCAACTGGCAGGAGCGGGCTCGGTTGACTCAGGACTGGCAGAAGCGGGCTCAACTAAATCAGGCCTGGCAGGAGTGGGCTCGACTGGGTCTCGACTGGCAGGAGTAGGCTTGACTGTCAGGAGCAGGCTCAACTGACTCAGTTGGCTCGATTGACTCAGGCTTGACTGGCAGGAGTGGGCTCGACTGGCTCTTGACTGGCAGGAGCTGGCTCAACTGGCACTGGACTGACAGAAGCAGGCCGGATTGGCAGGAGTGGGTTCACTCGGCTGGCACAGTAATGGCAGGAGCAGCTCGACTGGCTCAGATACTGATGCAGTCGTCTTGTTCGCTCTCTTCCTTTGTTTCTTTGGAGTCAGAAGAGCATCTGGAACTTGAATTGAAGGTGGGACTGCAAACAGACTCTGGATGTACTGTAGCAGACTTGACAAACTCTGGGATGACTGCAGTGGTCTTGACTGACTCAGGAAAAACTGCAGGAACGGTTTCATCTGATACCCGGCTGACTAAAACAGACTTGACTGGATCTGGCGTGGCTGGAACTGTCATGGATTGCTGTGGGGTGACTAGACTTGATAGACTCAGGAGTGACTTGGACGTGACAGACTCTGGGACAACTGGAAAGGACGTGGGATCTTCTGCAGAGATTGTATTTACTATGACTGCAACAGACTCCCTGGACTCAGAGACAGTGGTCTGGGCTGCCCTACGCCTTAACGTTGGAGTCAGAGAAAGATCTTAAATTTGACTCGACGAAAGAGGGATGGCACTATGGTCAATGCAAGCTGACTTTAGTGGTGTCAGTATCTGTCAGTCCTTGCGGTGATGCAGATAGTGAGTGAAGTTCCAAAAATCCCAAATTCCCCATTGCTTCATCTCCCACTGTGGCAAGGGGTCATCCAGGCAGAGGTTAAAAGAAACCTTTAGGGACGCATCATCGTACTCAAGGGCCAGAAGAACTGAGCAAAAGGCCGTACATCCCAGCCCTGCTGGTGAAGCGATAACAATCCCTGCTGGAGTGCCCGTCTCTCTTGAGGAGTTACGGGGGGAACTATACGGATGCTTGACTGTTTTTTTTTGTCACAATTCTGCAAGAGATAAGACCCAGATGCAAATGAGTGGACAAGGGTTTTTATTTACAATTTAGTACAGTCTACTTATCAAGAACCATTCCCCCCTAGTGTTCTTGAGTTGCTAATATGGTTCTTTGGAGATTGTCAACAGTTGGTTCTCTATTAGTTCTCTATTAGTTCAATTTTTGACTTTCTCAGTTTGTGTAAACCTACTTACATTTTGTTTCATTAATACAGTACTACTGTATATTCTTGATTTACTCCTAAAGAATAGTGAAATATGACAACATGCCCCGTAGTACATTGTACATGACAGATTAAAATGTTATCAAAATGTTATCAAAATTTCAGTTTGATATGCAATTTAATGATTTTAACTAACCTTAAGTTAGCAGTAAATGAGAAAGAGAGACAAGATTAAGTGGTTGCTCAAACAGTCCTCTTTGTTGTCTGAGGATATGCTGCACTTTAATTTAACTGAAAATGGGTTGGGAATAGATGCTGTAAAATCTGTCATATAAGAACATATTTTAATAATTTGCTTTTCTATTAGAACAATAACAATATACAAGCCCATTATTTAATTTTTGAGGGAAAAAAAAAACACATCTTAGTATTTTTCTTGCACAATAGGTCCTTTACTGAAAATGAATGGCTGCCTTTTATATTCCTTGCAATGGAATCCAAATATTTGGGGGATCTTGGCATCAAAAAGTTCGAAACATTGTTCTTTAGGAAAAATCGTATTTAGAGCTGCAGCACTTAAATTGTTTAGTAATAATAACTAAAAAAATAATGTAAGACATCAACCGGTCAAACCATTTAAAAAAAAAATCTAAAAAGAATGTTAGTATTTAAGAATTAATAGTTAAATATAAGTAGCAAACGGGACACTGTTGATCTCTTTTTTTCGGTCAAAAAGACGAGAATGTTTGAAAATCTGATGGAATGAACTTCCAATATGCTCATGTAGCCTATCTAGCTAGACCTTTGACTATTAGCATATGGTTGAGTTCATATCCGCTCAATTAGACAATTTTCAATGTTTTTTTAACAGTTTGATAACAGCAAAAAATCTGTAGAGGCGTTCTGACTAGAAAAATTCAGATTTTTTACCATATGTGACCAAAGCGCTTTGAAAGCGGACATAGGTTCTCCTCACTAGCGTCTTAATGAAGTCATGTGGGCTGATTATCTCTTTTTTTTTTTTGCGCTATGCGTCTCTAATTGCTAATTTGTTCCGATGACATATTTAAATGTCAATCAGGCAGCACAGATCAGTGAAAGTCTAATTATGCAGATTTAGTTAACATGCTGTAATTATAGGAGTGAATGGACAAATTAAGAGGAAATTTAATTGGTTTCTCTTAATGGAACCATCTTTCTGGCATTATCTACATGTCTTTAACCATATTTCAGCACCATACGGTACAATCTTTTGAATCATTTAAATGAAAGTTGTCATCAAAACAACCATTACATTAAAATAGCAAGAACACTTGCCTGTAGATGTGAAATCTGCAAGCGATTGTGACGGATATTAAAACTAAACAGGACTCAAAGTACACAATTGTATATTTACACCTATTAAATATTAGTCACAACTTCAGTGTCACATCCGGCAGAAATCATTCTTTGCTGATTTATTATCAATGTTGGAAACTACTGTGCTGCTTAATTAAATATATATATATATATATATATATATATATAACCTGTGATATTTAAAAAAAAATTAAAAGATAGAAATCTCTTGAAACAATTTAATACCATTCAAAAGTTTGGGGTCCGTATTTTTTTCTTTCTTTTTTTGTAAAGAAAAGATTTATATTGCTAGAAAATATTTATATTTTGAATGAATGCTGTTCTTTCAAAAATGTTGTAATAATATTTCACAATATTTAAGTTATTTCTGATCATATATATATATATATATATATATATATAAATCTGAATAAACATATTTGTGTAATGCTAACATTGCATATGTATATATATATATATATATATATATATATATATATATATATATATATATATATTCTGATGTTTGATTCCCTTTTTGTGCCTCTGAAAGGAGAGATGAACCATAAATGTCAAAAAACTGTGATGATATGCATTAAATACATCCGCCTGCCAAGTCTCATTCAGTATTTACAGTTGACGAAGGATGTCTTAATTTGTTCATATAAAGTGTGTCGGCAACTCAAACCTCAGATCTGGATTTCCAGCAGTTCAGCATTACTTAATATAATACAGGATATATATACAGTCTGTGGGGTTTAAAAAAAAGTCAGATATTGAAATAAAAAAAATCTTTTTTTCCCACTTACCATTGACAAGAATATTATATAGAGAACAGAATATGAATAAAAGAGCAAGGCACAGCTGCGATCAGATCTCCTCTCTCTCAGCCGTGATGCTTACAGTAAGAGCCGAGCTCAAGTGACACACACTCCTCTATTCCAGGAAACTCTCTTATTAAAGTCACAGTGTGTTTCAGAACATCAAAGATCTGATGTCATGACTGGTCACGTGTCTCAGAGAAATGTAAAGGAAAATTTAGTCACATAGTGTGTGTCTTATAGCTAATTTAACGTTTGTTGTTTTACCGTTCCATGAGCTTAAAATCAATATGAAACAAAATGTACACTGTAAAAAAAAAAAAATAAATAAAAAAACCATTAACATTACGGCAAAAAAGCGGCAGCCAAATTTACTGTAAAAAAAATACTGTAGCAACATTTTAGGCTTTACAGACTTAACTTAAATTTACAATAAAAAACACATTTCGTTGACTGATATAATGGTAATATAATGCTAAAGCTAAATCTAAACTCATCACAAGCAGCTTACACAAAAAAAGTTTTTAGTAACAAAGAAGCTGCAGTGTCATTCACACAAACACTAAACACAATCATGGTAACACACATTGATTTTTTTTTTCCGTAGAAATGCAATAAACATTCATTTAACAACATTAAATGTAATATAAAACCCTAATATACAGTATCTGATTAGAAAAAAAACTAAGAAATAGTATGGAGAAACAGTTATTTCAGCAAAAATAGGTCAAATGTGAAGTGTCACGCAGGGAATTGTGGGAATGTCAGTTCACGTTTTTTCACTGTAAATCATACAATGACTTGTTCTTTTTCACTTCCAAAAACTGATATTACATTAAATGTACAGTTAGACCTATCACAGTTCAAAACACTTTCTGTTAACCAATTAACAGTTTTCCATTGCGTTTTTTACAGTCTGTTACCGTTAAAATCATGATCATTTTTTTTTTACTTAATACATGTTTGACCTAAATGCTTCATTTCAAAATATATAAGCATTGTTGATTATTATGGTTAGTGTTCGGGGCCCCGTTGTGTCGTGTGTTAGGTTTAGACTGTTCGGTTCTCATCTTGGAGTTGTTGTCATGGTAACAGATCCGTGAGCTCCAGAAGAGGTTTGTTTAAAGTCGACAGGATTAGATTGTGGCTTTATTAGTACAGGTGATACTGGAAGTTTGTCCCAGATACATTTCAGAGAACAATTTGTTAACAAGGACAGTAATCATTTAAAAATATAATGCATCTGTAAACGACATCACATCACGCTGTATATTGACATTTCTACATATAGAGTTTGTGTAATGATCAATGTTCAAGTGAAATGTTTTTTGGTAGCCTACTCATTTATTTATTTAACCCTTTACCTGTCACCCCCCTTTTTGATAATTGACATTAAAATGCACTATACAAACTTAAATGGTTATAATTCAAGAATGCTTTGGACTATAGACCTAAATTTGGTCTTGTTTTAAAGAAAACAATCAGTAGATTATTACTAATGTGAAAGCACTTCAAAAAAAAAATAAACTATGAAAAAGTTATGGAAGTTATAATTTACAGTGAATCAAATATACTTTATTAATAGAGTTTCTTTAATATGAAATAAACTAGGAAATTACTATAAAATGAAAGCTATATATCTAACCAAGTTGTGTTCCAAATTTGAAGTTGATATCACAAAAATTGAAGTTCCCATGAGATTTTGTTTAGGCGCAGTACCAAAAATTGCCACCGGGTGCCATTGAATTCCATTGAATTTAATTGTATGCATTTTGCCATAACAAATTAATAATTTTCCATCCAAATATCACTTCTGTCACTAAATATGGAACCTTGAGACTCAGACCTTTCTGACAATATGTGTTTTGTCAAGATTAGAAAAGGTTTTGATAATAAATTATGAAAGATGATGCCCAAAAGGGAGGGGCCTAATAAAAAAATACCGTTTCTATGGTAACGCAACGTCCAATTTCAAAACGGTTTTCACAGGATGAATTCTGAGTTCGTAAGCTTTCAAATGATACCTAATTTATGATAACTACTAAAATATGTGATATATATATATATATATATATATATATATATATATATATATATATATATATATATATATATTATACTTTTTAGAGGACTTCTTACCTTACTTTTTAAAATATAATTTTATCTTTTTTATTGAAAAATACGAATTATGTTTTATTATGAACTTTTAGCACTAAAAAGCAAAGTTTCAATTATTAAAAGTGTGTGCGTCGACTTTTTGTGACAAAGGTCAGAAACTCCTGTAATGACGTCGATTTTTTTGAGGCGCACTCTTGTCATAAATTCATATATTACTGTTCATTCATAATTTGTAAGAAAAAAACAGCGCTAAAATATCTATTTAGGAGTCTTAGACCTCACAATTTCATGCATAAATCTTTTGATCCAGCTCAACTTATTTTACATTGGGTGTCTTTGCCGACCTCTTGTGGAATTACTTTAATATAACATGCTATTTCATGACTCTAGCCACTAGATGGCCTTATAGCTCTATATCGAACAAATGAGCTGTTCCGCAGGGTCCTAAAGTCAGAAATTGTCAGTCTTCTCCTTCTTTCCTCTTCCTCCTCCGCATTTTTTATTTTATTTTAATTTTTTAGCATTTTTTTTGTTTTTTCTATGTGTACTGAAGCATTTATCCCGTGAGGGAATGATTTGTTCCTTTTGAAAATTTGACCGCAAAACTCCTCGAATCCATTTTTTTTTTTTTTTGTGGTTCTGATGTACACTCAATTTTTCAAAATTAAAAAAAAAGAAGCCCGGGTCTGAAAGACTCGATGGAAGAATGAGGGTTGACTTTAATACACACCAATAAAACACATTTTTCAATTTACCAGATATGATTAAATATATTGGTGTTCGCTTAAAATAAAGAACCAATTTTGTGTCTTTATCCATCTACTATTTTAAAATTTCTATAAAGACACTTCTTTACTGTTTACTTCTTATAATAAACCAAACACGTATGTATTAAACGGCAAGAATAAGGCTAGAATGTAGGGCTGTCAACTTTAGTCGTTTAGTCGACTAATCAGTTCATACCGTCTTGGTCGACTGACATTCTTATTGGTCGACCAGTTACATTTTTTTTTTTTTTACCAATAGAAAGATTTTTTTAATGATTTACTCCTTGATATTTATTCCTTTATAAGCAATTATTTATTACTGTATTCTAAATATAATTAGCCTATGTTTTATCCCCATCTTTAAATGCTTTAATTTAGGCTATTTTGTAACAGAGCCACAGTTTTAGCGCACACACATAGAGACTCGGGAAAGTCTCGCGCTGCAGCTTCGCGCTCGGTAAGGGATGCTGTATTCATTCCGTTGGAACGCTGCTTGTTTGGACTTTAGTCGACAAAATGTCCAAGAAATCTAAATCTTTTGTCTGGCTGCATTGTAAAACAAAGACGACAAGACTGTGGAGGGAGGCGACCGCGTTACTCCATTATGAGCCCGCACAGCGCGCGCCTATATTTGAATCGAACTTGAGCGCGCAAAAGACGAGAGCAGCCCTTTAACCGGCTATTTCATGCTGACTCAATAGATTGTGTTTTCTTAATATGTTTTTCCTTTTTATTTGTATTTGTAAAATAGCCTAAATAATGCAACAAAACGAAAATAAACCTATATGCCTTCCAAAATACAGTCTATTATTATTCGGACTGTTTTTTAGGCTATTTGGGTATTTTGTGTGTTTGTTTAAAATGCCTAGATCGGCTGGACAAAAGTTAACCCATAGCTTTGTAAGTAAAGAAGGATATAAAGCCTGTAAACGAGAGCTTTTGTTAGGATTTTTTATAATATGGCAGATAGCAGTTATTTTTTTGTAGCGTGTGGTGTGATCCAACGCATTCTCATCCCAAAGCGTTATATTTGACACTTTTGCAAAAGCGTAAAAATGCGGCGCTCATGGCACCCTTTAACGTCTAATTAGACGCTTTCGTTTTGGTTAAGTTTAGGTATGGTGTGGGGTAAGGGTTAGAACACTAGGGGGCGCTTTTGGACCTAATATTTCTGCGTCTCATTTGGCGCTAAAGGGTGCCATGTGCGTTCGATATTTACGCTTTTGCAAAAGCGTCGTATATGGCGCTTTGGGATGAGGTGCGCGATTGTGACTGCAAAGACAGAGCTCCTCACTTTTTTCAGTTAAAAATCACTTAATTCTCAAAGAATTGTATTATTATTATAGTTTTATTTATTTGTGACGTTTTTTTTTTCGTTGTTGTTTTATAAATGCTCTATGACAATTGCTTAAAAGAATGTTCAATCAAAACAAGGTTTTTTTCTCTCGACTAATCGACTAGGCTAATCGTTGCGCAGGACAAGACTTTGGTCGACCAAGGATTTCTTTGGTTGATTACAGCCCTAGTAGAATGCAACACATATAGAAACAAACGATTAAACAAGGCTTTTAGCTGCAGATTATGTCTTTACATTGTGACACTCTATACCTGTGAATGTTAAAAGAGTCCACACATGATCACATGACACGCCTTGCAGCTTTTTATACAGGGGTACTCCTCTTTAAATCTCACGGTGAAGAGGGATTGATTTCCTTTAAAAGTCAGTTGCCCTTTTGACACATGTGTTGCTGTAACCCTTTCCATTCAAGATGGACTTTGCAATAAAAACCACATCATAAGATGCATTTTAATGATCCACGTGGGCCATTGGTGCTTCGACCCCCGATGATTGACTTTTATGACCATATTAAAACAGACACCACGTGAAATATTTGTCACAACCATTTGGAACGAAAGCAAAACAATGATTCAAAGATCCTCTGTTCAAACTAGTTCCTTCACAAGCACACGCATCAAGAGGGTTTCCAGTCGGTTGTAAGTAAATGCACCGAACTGCCCTTTCTGCATCGAATTAACTTCCACATCACATTCCTCCTTTCCTGAGAGCTGATTGGCTCTCATCCCTTCTGTCTGGACGCATATCCGACAGCCGCAACTCCTGATTGGACGGCGGCGGCAGAGCAGTGCGTGAGCACGGTGTAAAGCTCCAATGGCGTCGTGACTTGTGTTTAGGGGGCGGAGGACGCACCACTGGGAGGGTGGATGGGGGTTGGGATGAGGACAGGGTGGAGTAAAACCCAAATAGGATCAAAATGATCAGCTGTTAAATGCAAAACATAGTAGTATGTGTGCTCATTCTATAACTTTTACTGTAAATGAGTAACAACATCAGAGTTTTGCTTCATTTATGTCATTAGAGCAGCCGTACCAAACTAAACAAACAGTAGATTTATTTTTAGACGCCAGATTTCATGATGTTAGCAACAGAAATATTTGGTGATAGAGGGATCCGTGAGGTAATGCAGCACTGTTACTGACTGCTAATAAAAGCAGAACAGGACCATATTTGCATTTTAATAGCTGGAGGGATTTGCGTTCATACAGGCGATGTGGGGGTTATACAGAGGTCTGTGTGGGTCTATGAGGGGGGTTGTGTCTATCCACCCCCCCAAATCATTCATACACATCACACTTAATCATAATACCAACCAAATCAGATCATTTTAATTCAGCCACTGTGTTTGATCATTTATTGCCATAACACATACTACTAAAGCTGAATCGAATAAACTTTGCGTTGTGGCTTTGATTATTTATGAGAGTACCGTAGCAAAATGCCTGAATTGTAAGATTAAGTCTGGAAGTTTTCAAACTTTTTTTGTTTTATTTTTTTAAAACGAAAATAGTATTTAGCTAAGAAAAAGCTATGCCAATCAATTTGATGCCTTTGTTTTCGTTGTCTCCATTGAATAAAATAACATAAAAAAACACACATTTTATACATTTTGAACAATTTAAAAAAACGTTTTTTTTTCCACTAAAAATGATTCTTCAAAGGTTCTTTACACAACGGTAACAGTTTAATTTAGAACCTCACCTCCTGAAGAACTATTTATGTGCTGAAATGTTTGCGTGTTATTCCCGCCTTTTTGTTTTTCGAATCTGTAACTGCCAAAGACTGATTTCTGGAGCTTTATAACTTCAAAGACAGTCAACATACTGTCAACAGGTAAATGATTTATTTCTTAAAATGTGTAAAAATAATTATAATAACTTTAAAATGTTTAATCGTTTCATGTATTTTTCTCTTTTTAGTTTAACAGCTCTGTTCAATTAAGAATACTAATCTTCTCTTCCCCACAAAGTAATTAACGGAGATGTAAAATTTGATCCATAATGTTTGATTTTTATGCCTACAGTTCTGCTGGTGCTATTGGTTTTTTTTTTTGTCGAGAACTGCGGGAGCGCGCATGACTCCATGACTGAGGGAGCGCGTGCACGCGACAGAGGAAGGGAGAGTTCTTCTTTCACTGCTCCATCCGGGAACTCTCCCGAATTAGCATTGACAACCGAAGCGCAACTTTTTCCCCAGGCAAAGTGAAATCACGCCGCGCACTCGGACAAAATATAGTTCCACATTTTTCAACTCAAAGACTTGGAAATAAAGCCATACGATACGGATAGGCCGTTCGGGCGTCTGCCGTGTGGATTACGGAGTGAACTGACGTGACTGCTGGAACCTTTAGCTCGCTTTCGGAGCACTTTTGTTTATACTGGCGTAAAGTGGGTGATGAGTCTTACGGCCAGTAAAGAAGCGAGAACTTGCTGTGCAGCCCGAGTAGTTCTTGCGATTGTTATTGTTGCTTTTAAAATATTTGTATTACGCCACAAATAATTCGGATCGCGTCGAAAGTGGAGGAAAAGTGCTTCTGAAGTCGGAATATGGAGCTACAAGGCCTTCAAGAAGCACTCAAAGTAGAAGTCCAATGTCATCAGGTAAATAAAAATGGCATTTTGTTCAAGCTTTCCTGGGATTCTTATGTGAATAAAACGCTATAAGACGGACATCAGCCGTGTTCGAACGCTTTAATTCGGTTGGAATTCGGAGCCCTTTAGAGTCATACAACGGTAACATTCTTTCGCCTTTATGACGCCATAATCACTTTGAGCGCATTTTGTTAAAACGTTCTTTGATGCACTTTCACGCGTGCGGCGTGTTTTTAGCGATTTGCACTAATAATGCGGCGGTTTTGTGTAGCGATCGGGACGAGACTTGAATATTTATGAGGTTCAAACGGACTCGCTGCTCGCCGCTTTGTTCCTCCCTCATATCCTAACTTGAAACACTTTCAACGAAACGCATTTTCGTTGTTTTACTTCGTTTAGAAACTAGTTGCACTGATGAAGCGGGACCCGCAGGTAATTCATTTTATTTGAAGCGTTGAAGAATGGGGCATTTACATTGGGGCGAGAAACTTTATCGGCATCACTAGTTCTTACGGAGGTTCTCAACGCTTTGTCCTTTACGTGACTTTGCCAAAAACACAAGGGGGGTTTGGGAAGTTCTATAAACATTTAGGTTGTTTTGGGGGGAAGAATCGTGTTGATTTAATGTGTTTGGTGAGCTCAAGAAACAACTACATTAAAGGCATAGCAGAATAACTGCCCTAAGTGGAAAAAACAAGTAATAATTGATTTATTAAGGATTATATTTGGCCTCATGAATGCATTAAGCGACATTTTGGAAACATATCCTCCATTCATAAAGGGGGAAAAAACGAAAAAAAATACTATAAATTAGCTGAGTTCAGTGAAATCATAATAAACAACATCGTCTTGGTTCTTAAGTAAATTGCAGCGTCCATTTTTAGTAGGTCGACATGTTTCTGGAGAGTTTGTGATGGAAAGTTGCTCACTTCCTCGGCCATGTTGCGTTAAAACATCGCTGTTCAGTGTGTACATAACCTCAACGTACTTGTTCGATACTTTATCGACAGTCTTCCCGGTGGGTTATATTTCGTGGTCACATGACGACGTGGTAGAATTTGATTCGATCTCTGCAGTTCACTTTCACTTTTTTTTTAATAATCGCGACTCAAAAAGCAAGGTCATCAATACTATAGCGTTCCGATAGCAATTATTCATGTGTTCACGGGTGATTCGTCTGCTTGGCCTTGGTTTGTTGGCATGTTAGACACAAGCTCTCATCTTCAGTGAATCCGTCTGTCAGAATGACTGGATTTCGAGCCGGTTCGGTTGGGACTTTCAGTTCGTAACGCAGTTTCAGCACCTCGGACAGCGGCGCGCGCCTGCATTTCAACGCGTTTTAAATGTCAAATGTCGCCACTGTGTGAAATGTTTGTTGTGAGGCTTTTTATTTTGGTGTACCCCAGTTTGATAGTGGAAGCTTCCATTTTGTGCTGAAGGGGTGTTGGTTTCTTCCTAACATGGAGCAAAAGTCTGCAGAGTTTCTGGCTGGGGGGAGGGCTCATTCATGGCCATTCTGGAGAGGGGGAAGGGAGGAGAAAACACTAGTCAGCATCACACAAGACACTACACACAAGCCTCTGTAGGCCTTATAACACTCCTTACGAGGTTCTCCTAATTAATAGTGTCTATCACAGTTCAAATGCTCAACAATACTAACTTACTCATGCCGAAGAGTCAAATAATGCTGTAAATACCAGGGGAAAAGCATTCAAATACATGACATAATGGGCTACAAGTATGATATTTGTTATTGTGTACAGGATATACAGTATTATAAAGCACCATGATGCCTCTAATGCAATAATCCTACCCATATTTCGCATTCCGAGATCTAATTCCATTTAAAGTAAGGTGTCATAATTCACCGCTAAATGATTAAAACATAAAACGGTCGCTTTCTCAAGGCATTCTCATGTTTAGGCTTTCATAACCCCAACTAAGGCTGTGACTTTGCAGTACAATTTCTAATTTATTCAACAGTTATTTTCTCCCGTTGACCATTAAAGTCTTGAAGAAGTGAATCGATAACAGCCACGCCAAGATAACCGCCACGTTTATAAGCGAAATCTTAAGTGTTTTGTCAATATTAAAGCTTATTTATGCTAAATGTTGTATTCGTGAGTGTCTAGTCTAACTAGAGATATGTAACTGAACATGATTTTTTTTTTGTCCTCCGGGCCTGCACTACTGACCCATCCTCTTCATATTTCACCCGAACTTTCATTTGAAGGAGGCTTGTAAATGAATGCAGATGATGGAAGCAAAGCCTCCAGTATTTATTAGCTGAGAACATCATAATTGTGTGAAGTATCTTGTGTTCCCCCGCAGGGCAAACATCTTTCATCCATATATAAATATCTGTCTTAGCTTGTGAGTTTTTAACACATATATTGTGCGAGAGGGTTTTGTATTGTTGTCGTCTTGCTAGTTGTTGCATCACTGATCCAGAAACACTCATAAACTTGCTGTAAGTCTTGAGCTTTGATTTGCTCCATTTTTTGCTCTCTCTTAAGGCTCAAACAGATCTCTGTGTGTGTGCCCCCTCATGAATTTGTGTGTTTTGCAATAGGATAAGGTTTTGATTCCTACAAAAATCTCCCTGTTTTGTTAGTTTGCAGTAAAGCATTTGCAATGTCTGTTTATTCAGATTCATAGAGATGTGACCCACATTTCCGTGTCATGAATGAATAGTTCACCCCAAAATCTCCCTTTATAGAGACAGAAGAAGTACATACAGTTTGAATAAGTGTGATGCATTAGCACTTGTATCTCTTAGCTTGAAAGCAGTTCAGCGTTGTGTCCAGAGTGATTTATGTGGCACAGTCCCACAGACTGACAGCAGCTTTAATGTGCATATGTGAAAGCGTTTGCCTGGAACGACGCGTTGATGTAATCGATTACGTGAATAACTCGATTCGCGTTGAATGCGTCCGATCGCTGTGATGTTCACGGTCATCCAATGATGGCGGCTCTGACTCTTGGGCATGTTGATATTTTGTGCTTGAATGGATAGTTCACCCAAAAATGAATATTAGTCCATGATTTACTCACTCTCAAAGACCCTTAAGTCATGCTTGGTGTATATGACATTCTTTTTTCAGATGAATACTATCTGAATTATAGTAAAAAAATGTCCTGGCTCTTCCAAGCTTTATAATGGCAGTGAATGGCTGTTTCTGTTTTGTCCATAAGTCCATAAAAGTGCATCTGTCCATCATAAAAGTGCATCAATCCATCACGAAAGTGCATCTTTCCATCATAAAGGTGTGTCTATTCATCATAAAAGTGCATCTGCCCATCTTGAAAGTGCATCTATCCATCATAAGTGTAACTATTCACCATAAAAGTGCATCCCTCCATCATAAAAGTGCATCTCTCCATCATAAAAGTGCATCTCTCCATCATAAAAGTGCATCTATTCATCATAAGTGCATCCCTCCATCATAAAAGTGCATCTCTCCATCATAAAAGCGCATCTATCCATCATAAAAGTGCATCTATCCATCATAAGTGCATCCCTCCATCATAAAAGTGCATCCCTCCATAATAAAAGTGCATCTCTCCATCATAAAAGTGCATCTATCCATCATAAAAGTGCATCTATTCATCATAAGTGCATCCCCCCATCATATAAGTGTATCTATTCATCAAAAAAGTGTATTCCTCCATCATAAAAGTGCATCTATCCATCATAAAAGTGCATCCCTCCATCATAAAAGTGCATCTATTCATCATAAAAGTGCATCTATCCATCAAAAGTGCATCTATCCATCATAAAAGTGCATCTATTATTCATAAAAGTGCATCCCTCCATCATAAAAGTGCGTCTGTTCATCATAAAAGTGCATCCCTCATCATAAAAGTGTCTGTTCATCATAAAAGTGCATCCCTCCATCATAAAAGTGCATCTATCCATCATAAGTGCATCCCTTCATCATAAAAGTGCGTCCGTCCATCATAAAAGTGTCTGTTCATCATAAAAGTGCGTCCGTCCATCATAAAAGTGTCTGTTCATCATAAAAGTGCGTCCGTCCATCATAAAAGTGTCTGTTCATCATAAAAGTGCATCCGTCCATCATAAAAGTGTGTCTGTTCATCATAAAAGTGCATCTGTCCATCATAAGTGTATCTATTCATCATAAGTGCATCCCTCCATCATAAAAGTGCATCCCTCCATCATAAAATTGCATCTATCCATCATTAAAGTGCATCTATTCATCATAAAAGTGCGTCTGTCCATCATAAAAGTGCATCACTCCATCATTAAAGTGCATATATTCATCATAAAAGTGCATCCCTCTATCATAAAAGTGTCTGTTCATCATAAAAGTGCATCCCTCCATCATAAAATTGCATCTATTCATCATAAAAGTGCATCTATTCATCATAAAAGTGCATCCCTCCATCAAAAGTGCATCTATCCATCATTAAGATGCATCTATCCATCAAAAAAGTGGATCCCTCCATAATAAAAGTGCATCCCTCCATCATAAAAGTGCATCCCTCCATCATAAAAGTGCATCCCTCCATCATAAAAGTGCTCTGCATGGATCTGGCGGGTTAATAAAGGCCTTCTGAAAAGAAGCGATGAGTTTGTGTAAGAAAATTATCCAAACTTAAAACATTATAAAGTAAAACAACTACAGTAGCTTTCGGCGCAACTTACGCGAGTAATGCGACGTACTCCTGAAATTTAGGCCATGCCATGACCCACTACGCGACTTCTGATTTCTAAGGTTGCACAAGTTGTGCTTTAGACGCAAGTAAACCACGTTCGTTTGGCCGGAAGCTAGACTTTTACTTTGTAACGTGTTGATATTAAATATTTGATTAACTTTATTAAATTGGAGCACTTTTATGATGGATAGATGCACTTTTATAATGGATTGATGGACTTTTATGGACTTAAACAGCCCTTCACTGCCATTATAAAGCTTGGAAGAGCCAGGATATATATATATATATATTGTATTCATCTGAAATAAGGATGTCATATACACCTTGGATGACTTGTTGGTGAGTAAATCATCATGGGTGAACTAGCAGCCCCTTTAATACAGCTGTTCATACAGCATTGGGTTTTACACGGTGAGTGTGATGCGGCGAGTTACAGAGCGTTTAAAGTGCTGGTATCTAATGGATGAACTTACACCTCGATTGGACTCATTTATTTGATAACTCCCAATCACTGTTAAGCTTCACCGTTTTATGAACCCCTCCATGTTTGACACTGTCGCTATGGTTACTGCTATGGATGTTTAGAACTTAAGCTGTTCGATCATACGGGTGAATGAACATATTCAAACAGCTACTTTAATCTCAAGACTGAACAAAACATGTCAGCATTCACACTATAATCCCCAAAAGTGACTGAACACAGCCACAGTAAACGCCTAAACCTTTAGTTGTAAATAGTATCATCAGATACATGTTCGTACATAGATTAGTTATGGTTATTTTTTATTGATAAATGAACCAAATCATTACTACTAAAGTAACTACCTACCTACGAAAAATAATCGTTGTTTAAGATGGAAAAATAATCGATAGATAAAAAATAATCGTTAGTTTCAGCCGTAAAAAGAATCCGAGCGTAGTTTCATAAATCTACTATAGTCATGTTATGTAATTAAAGACAAAGTGTAAGCACCGAAACCCATAAAAGAAAATGGTCACCATTTACTCACATTTGGGTCAGTTCCAACCTTTTCTCGCTTCCACTGAACACAAAGTCGAATGGGCACAAATATCATACTTTCCGTATCCGTCGTGTGCTTTACAGTCCCATAGTTTCAAAGCCAAATATGGATTGAAATTGAATTATTGATGTTGCGTGGGTTTGATTTATTCTCGTCCGGAACAGGATGTTAAAACTCCGGCTTAGGGCTGGATTTGCCGAGGTACTTTTACTCGAGGAAATCACAAAGCATTTTCCCGTGCTAGGACGTGAGCTCCTCGTTTTTGGCGTTGTGCTCGGGGAAGCCCTGCTAAGACAGGAGGTTAGTTTGAGAGTGAGATTTCTGACAGAAAGGAAAAGTTCATCCAAATTCACAATTCCGTAATAGTTTTTCCATATAAAAACGACAAAAAACTCTCCATGACTATTTCAAGTTTTCTGAAGTCATATGTTAGCTAATAAACGACACAAATTGATGTTTTTGACTGAGGTTTGAGGTCAAAATCAGTGCTTGACATCATAGTCTATATCAGGGCTGGGTATTGACACACATTACTAGCTGGATTATGTTTGCGTAGTAAAAGTAAAGTTTACGGGTAATACCACGAACAACGCCATCACCCTGATCTCATTGAAAATGTTTAATTTACTTAAAGGGTAACTAAACTGGTCAGTATGGAAGCTTGTTTCCGCCACTGAATAAAAAAAATAAAATAAATAATTGCGACTTTTTATCTCACAATTCTGACTTTTTTTCTCAGAATTGCGAGTTATTAAGTCAGAATTGCGTGATATAAAGTCGCAATTGCGAGATAAAAAGTCAGAATTGCGTGATATAAAGTCGCAATTGCGAGAAAAAAAGTCAGAATTGTGTGATATAAAGTCGCAATTGCGAGAAAAAAAGTCAGAATTGCGTGATATAAAGTCGCAATTGCGAGATAAAAAGTCAGAATTGCGAGATATAAAGTCGCAATTGCGTGTTATTAAGTCAGAATTGTGAGTTATAATGTCAGAATTGCGAGTTATAAAGTCAGAATTGCTTGATATAAAGTCGCAATTGCGTGATATAAAGTCAGAATTGTGAGATATAATGTCAGAATTGTGAGATTTAAACTAGTATTTTTTTCCCCTTAGAATTGGCCTGATAAGTCGCAATTGCGAGTTTATATCTCACAATTCTGAGAAAAGATGTCAGAATTTCGACATATAAACTCGCAATTATGTGTTAGAAAGTCAGAATTGCGGGATGTAAACTCGCAATTGTGAGAAAAAAAGTCAGAATTGTGAGATAAAAAGTCGCACTTCTGTCTTTTTTTCTCAGAATTGTGACTTTATATCACGCAATTCTGACTTTATATCACGCAATTCTGACTTTATATCTCGCAATTCTGACTTTATAACACGCAATCCTGACTTTATAACTCGCAATTCTGAGAAAAAAAGTCAGAATTGTGAGATAAAAAGTCACAATTATTTGTTTTATTTTTTTATTCAGTGGCGGAAACAAGCTTCCATAGGTCAGAGCCTGACTCCACCCACTGGCAGTATTTGAAAAATGCTGAAAAAGTGGACAACCCCCAGCGGAGATAGAGGGGACGAAATAGATGCTAAAACACTCTATCCTGATCGTTTTCAAATACTCACAATTCCAACTCCTGACTCGCTACAGTGGTTTTGACGAAACAAGCTGGTTTTTATACAGCGCGTGGTGAGCTGAAACCTGCGTACGTCACGAAGCGCGGAACCACCAATAGGAAAATTCAACTGCAGTAGCCACCGTTCAACCTGAAGAGGGCAGCACTAAGACGTTTTTACACCATATATTGTAGAAATAGAACACTTTATAGACAAATGTCAAAAAAAGTTACTCGAATCAATGACTGGTATTAATAAAGATCCATTCTTACAGATCATTAACTAAAAAACGTTGGTTTAGGGTTTAGTTACTCTTAACGTTCAATTTAATTCACAGACTGAAAACCATTTTGTGCTGTTTTCGAACAGTTTGGACTTTAATAAAGAGAGAACCTGCACTTAAAGGGGAGGTTGACTGCGATTTCACTTTTTTGATTTTAAATAGTGTGTAATGTTGCTGTTGGTGCACGAACAGTATCTGCAAAGTTGCAGCGCTGAAAGTTCAATGTAAGCAGAGATATCGTCTTTTAAAAATCAGGAAGTGTAAACGCCTACAAAAACGACTCGATTGGGACTACAACGGGTTATGGTACGTCACTAACCCGCACATGTGCATCAACCACTCCCTTCGGAATATGCAGGAAAGGGCATGCGCATATTTCTGCAGCACGTCGAGTGAGTTGTGTTCACACAGCTGTCAGGTCTGTGTTCGAGCTTCCCATGGATGTAACTTCGTCAACAATGGATACAATTTATGTTTGATTATATTCCTGAAAGTGACGATCGTAATCTAGCTCTCTGTGCTGCGCGTTTTACGGAAGACAGCTTCCAGAATCTCCACGAGTTCAATGCCGGATTCAACAAGAAACTGTTAATAAACAATGAAGCAGATCCAACCTTAAAACCAGAGGCAGCAGTTGTTGGGCCACAACCTGTACGTAGGCTAAGACTTAATCGTTTTAAATGTATTTGCATGTATAATTCCAGACGGAACGTTAGCCTGTGTTTTGTTTATTTATTTATTTTCAAATGCTAGCGCTAGCTTTATAGCCACTAGGCTACTAGTTATGCTAGTATTGTGTCTACGACAAACGCGTACAAACATTATGGACCTGAATTTTCTATAAGTACTAATGTTGTAAACGTATTTTTCATGTATATATGCTTTATGACGTTATTTTCGATCTGATCAAGAACGTAAACTTGCCAACGCTGTTTGAGTATGACATTAGTAGCCAGTCAGTTGCTATCGTTGCCAGTCAGATGCTGCTATTGTGTAAAACAAACGTGTATATGGTTAAAAAATGTCGCAAATTATCATTCAGAAACGTTTAGTAAGAACCGTGTGTGGTGAGGTTCTGCTTGACTCGCTTCATCGCGACTTTAGTTTCTCGGTCTGATTCTGCCTCACTGATACTGCAGTCTCGACACCATTATTTACGTGTATCCGCCGTCTATGGTATCCACCTTTGGCATGCCCGTTTCGCCCGTAAAGGTTATGGGCGTTAACCTTCCGGACAACGTGAGCGACAGTTTAGCCAATCACAACACACCCGCCCAAACGAACCAATCTGAGCCCACGACGTGTTTCTGAGGGAGTGTTTTCATAGAATCAGGAAGTAGACCGCTCGTTCAGGGGACCGAGGAGAGCGCGGCTTACAATAAAGGTGAAGTTTATGAAAAATAGGACTTTTTAAAAAAGAAAAACCACGAATACATGTTATATTGCACCCCATAAACACAATCATGCAAAGAAAAAGAGCAGTCAACCCCCCCTTTAACCTTTTCGCGGGCATATTGATTATCGCAGAATTGCTGTATCGTGAGCCATGTATCGTATCGTATCATATCGTGAGGTACCCTGTGATACCCACCCCTAGTCAATGCTGTATTTATTGTTTGAAATTCTTAAAGGGATACTTCAGGATTTAGCATTAAGCTTTGTATTAGTAGAAAACCTAGTATTTTCTAATTACCGTGCTTTCCACCCTCATATCCCCCTGAGATGAGAGATTTATGCAAAAATCGTCATTTTGCATCATCGGAGGATTTTTTTGTCCAGAGGCTAAAGACTACAGTCCGACGCTTTTCACGGTGTAGTACGACGTCCGTTGGGGACGTATTGCGTATTACGGAGCTGATTTCAACTGCCAGTGTGGCGTCAGGGTTTAACCCCTTGACTGTCACCCCCCTTTTTTGAATAGACATGGAAATTCTCATTTCAAACTTAAACGGTTGTAATTCAAGAATGCTTTGGAATATTGACGTAAGATTGGTCTCGTTTTAAAGAAGACATTTGGCAGACTTTTCTCGAAGTGAAATAAATTAAGAAAGTGAAACAGAAAAAAAGTTATAGAAGTTTGAGTTTATGGAAATGTACAATGTAAAAAAAATAATTATTCATATTTTATATAAAATATGTGTTTTCAAAACCTGGGCTACTCTAAAACTGCAGAAATCACAGAGCCAAAAATCTGAACAAGTTGTGTTTCAAATTTTAGGTCGATATCTCAAAAAAAATGAGCTTTCAGTGAGATTTTGTTTGGGCGCAGTACCAAACTTTTTCACTAGGGCACAATCAGACTCCATTACAGCCCATATAAGGGCGCTACATTTCCATATATGTTTTGTGTGATCTGAACCATTATTTTCACAAATTTCACACAATTTATGAAGTAGAAATCCTATTCAGAAGTAGTATGGGAAGTTTGGCAGATTTTGATATGAATTCAACCTCTAAGAATCACATACAAAGAACACGCATGTGCGTTATAGCTTATTGCCATAACACAAATGGTGAATTTATTATGTTTTTCGTAATATCTAAAACATTTTCAGACCTTTTTTTCTAAAATAATTGAACGGATGCAATCTTTTGAACTCTTGGCATGAAATCAAACTGAGGTTTCTAACTTTTTTTCATGATTTTTCATGTTCATTGCCATTTCAAAATAAAGGTCTGAACACGCTTTATGAGTATGAAAATATTCTTGTTGCAAATTGATAAATTACGGCTAAAATATTTTGAAAATCAGTCACCAAATATGGAAACTAGAGATTGTAAGCTTTCAAATGATATATAGTTTGTCAACATTACTTAAGGTCTTGTCTAAGATATTATTGTTTTATAAAATATAGTGGCAAGCGTCCCACCTGTGGGACGGTGACAGTTAAGAATTGCTATTGTTTTATCAAAATGAAAATCGAGAAATCGATATTGTTTTGTTTTTACCCAGCCCCAGTCCATATGATGCATTTAGTCAATTTCCGAGCTTTGGTGGGTCATTTGTCAACGGAACGGTTGCATACGTCTTCAAAACAGGACTGACTGGTGCTTTAAGGATGAGTCTTATGGTGTTTTACTATTCCACTATTTTTTTTAAAGAGGTTAATAAAGAATCTTCAATTGTTCTCCTTTTGTGTTTTTATTTTTTGTACAGAACATTCAGAAAAAAAAAGGCCTTTTGGTTAAAACATGCTTTCGATTGCATCACTTCACGGGATGGGGAAAATATTTGTTCTCAACATAATACAGGAGCAGAATATCAAAGTCACTAGAGGTCAAAACGTCATCTTAAAGTACGCGCAATCCGTTTTTATCGACAGGATTGATGTTTTTGCAAAGTTCATCCAGATTTGATAAACTGGTCGTCTCCAATGGCAACACAGTCTGATACCGAGGACGACAGATGTGCGAATCGTTCGTGTTCAGACATGATGTTTGAGCTCAGTGTGTGAGGTTAGAAGACCTGTAGGAAAAAAGACATGATGGACAGCTTCATTTTAATGATTCTTGCCGTTTTTGATCCGTCCTTGTGTCTCATAGCAACACCGTCTGCGGTAAATCATTCATGCGGTTATGTATTTCACTCTATTATTGTGAAACACTTCTAGAGCCATTCATACATAAGACATTAAATCATGTAAGTGATTTATGCCTTGCTTTATAATAGTTGTGAAGCGTTAAAGCCGTTCAGACCAAAGTGATCAAGTTTGTCATCACCTCAAGCTGTTAATGTTGTTTACACTGTTTGTCCTGCTCTAAGACATAATATAAGATAATATATAATGCAAGTCGACAGCATTGCTGAGCATTTTCTCCTTAAAACTAGGGCTGCACGATTAATCGCACGATGTTGTTATGCGCATCTAATCAGTAAAGCCGGTTCCTTGATTAGTAGTAAATCACCTTCACCTGCTTTCAGATGGAGCGGCATTTACTACAACGAGCCGTAGATCACTGACAAGCTGAGCCAAATCGTGTTAAAATCGAGGACATATCGCCAACGATATTTAACACGATTTGGCTCAGCTGGTCAGTGATCTACGGCTCGTTGTAGTAAATGCCGCTCCATCTGAAAGCAGGTGAAGGTGATTTACTACTAATCAAGGAGCCGGCTTTATTGATTAGATGCGCATAACAACATCGTGCGATTAATCGTGCAGCCCTACTTAAAACTGATCCAAAGACAGTCTCAAAAACACAGTTTGAAATCATTTGTGTTGCTGATGTCACAAACTACCTTGTGACCAATCAGGTCAACGTATAACCGTCAACCAGTGGATCTCTGAGCTGAGTGAGCGAGTGAGGCGAGGCGGGGATCATTTGCATATATGTATAGAACCGCGTGTACTAAATGAGGCATGGTTGTAGAGTTGTATCCAAGCTATCTTAAGTCATGAAGAATATCTTTTCAAGCAAAAAAAACTTTAAAAATGTCATTTTGGTGATCAAAGATGACTTTTAATGGATAAAATGATTAACTACAGAGGAACTTTAATATTCTTAGCAAGGGCTTTTCAAAGACGTGTGATCTGTGTGTCCAGTTGGAATTATCTCCAAACCCTATGAGTTGAATCTAACTGTATTTTGTTCGATTCGCTATTTTTTTAAGTTTTCTATTTAAATATAATTCCAAAAAAGTAGTATATGAAGAGTTCAGATGCAAAAGCCTCTAAATGCCATTTGAAATTTTCTTCTAAAATGACTTTTTTTTTATCAAGCTTGTATATTTAAGTTCAGTAATTTCACTTAAATGACAATTAATAGGTAATCTTCATTGCCATTTAAGTGAAATTACTGAACTTAAATATACAAGCTTGATAAAAATGATCATTTTAGAAGAAAATTTCAAATGGCATTTAGAGGCTTTTGCATCTGAACTCTTCATATGTTCTTATATACTGTAACAACACGGGCCATGCATCGAGTACGCACTTATATTGTGTCTTGTTAATGTTAATGTTATCATTTGTCACTCAGATATTGTTCTAATCTTGTTGAACTTTATTTTGTCTAGGGAACAAAAAGGGAGATGTTTAGTAAAATAACAAAGCTGCTCTAATCCACAACTATTTCCAATTTGTCAAATCCATACCAAAGATTTTTTGGGAGGAACGACCCCAAGTGGGGGAACTTATCAGTGAATAAGGACTAATATTTCTGTCTGTTCGTCACACCAAGCTATTATATAACATCAGAAGACTTGGAATATGGTGCCCAAGTCATATGGACTATTTTTATGATGTTTCTTTAATCCTTTTTGGAGCTTGACAAGAACTGTAGTAAATTTCTTTAGAGTGCATTCCGTCACTGAGCTTGACATTTGCTTCAACGCTCTGGCTTTCTGTGCCGTGAGACTAATAAGGTAATGAGATTAGATCACGTTAGATGACCAATAGGATTACTTTGTTTGAACAAGTCAACGTGATGACTCTTGGCCCTGTTCCAAAACCTACTTACAGCGCCTTGCGATATTTCGGCCCAATTTTAAAGACGCCATTGTAATGAGCTTGAGAAAACAGAAAAGATTATGATTATAAATGTTCTTCAAATTTAGTACCAAATAATATATCGATACGAATAGCTCAACTGGACTTGTTGCCATACATTTATGTTTGTGATTTCCATGATAATGCTGTCTAACATTGTTCTTACTAAGACTTTTTTTGTTAACTTTACTTAATGTCCAATTATTGGTTGAACTTACTTCAAATTTCTTAGTTATCTGTAGTGTTTGCACGCTATGCCTTCGTTACTCAGAAAAACCTTGTAAACATTACTTGACTGGTTTGAGTACCATACTTTTTTTCACACCTTTTTTTAATGATTTAATTAAATTGACCGTTACAATTTTATTTTTGCGGTCTCTTGTAAGTATAACCCCAATAACGATAGCAAATAAAGTCAAAACTAGAAAAACAAAGCAATTCATCACAAACAAAGATCACAGACAGAATTAAGTTGACAACACTTAAATGGATTAAGTAAGAATAACTTGTTGCAAGTAAGTTATGTTTACTTAATGAAATTAAGGCAACGAGTTTACGTAATAAAATTAAGTAAACTGAACTACAGCGAGGCTGTTTAGTATTTTGGAACAGAACCCAAGTGTCTGTCAGATTTACCCCACAATTTTTCTCAAAAGATGAAGTCTCAACTTGCTGTGCTGGTTTTGATGTTCCGGTCCATTTCCTGCGCAACTTAATGTGATGGAATATGATGCTTGAATAGTTTGAAATGTGTTTGAGTCTGGCCAAAGCTCTTCATAATTTATTGTTTTATTGATTCTGATCATCAGAAATATAGTAAGACATGTAATATGTTTTGGCATGTACTTTTTTGTTTATATGATGCAGTACGGTGGCCCAATAGTGAACAACTCAACGAAATTTAAAGGGATACTCCACTTTTTTTTGGAAATAGGCTCATTTTACAACTCCCCTAGGGTTAAACAGTTGGGTTTTACCGTTTTCGAATCGATTCAGCCGATTTTCTCATATTTAGAAGAATGTCAGTAACCCGGTCTCATTGACTTCCATAGTATATTTTTTTCCTACTATGGAAGTCAATGAGACCAGAAAATGTCTGGTTACTGATATTCTTCCAAATATCAGAAAATCGGCTGAATGGATTCGAAAACGGTAAAACTCAACTGTTTAACTCTGAGGGAGTGGTAAAATGAGCCTATTTCCAAAAAAAGTGGAGTATCCCTTTAAATATCAAACAGGTTCTCAACACAACGAAATCAAGCCACGACAACACCACAACTGTGTTGTGGTTTGATTTCGTTGTGATTAATGTACTATTTGTGAAAACTTACCAGTTTTTTTGTAAGAATGACTGACCCAAAGGCTTTAAGTTTATGTTAATATGGTGTCATCCAAAAGTAAGTTTATATGCATTTGAAATACAAGGATCTAGGCCTCAATGTTTTTGGAGTGTGCCCATTTTAGAAGGCAAGAAGTGATTAGCACTGTAGTACAGTCGAGGAGGCGTGTTCTTTCGGATGCCCCGCCCCTCGTCTATTCCGTCTGCTCTTCTAGGCCGTCAGCAGTTGATGCATTATTGAGGTATCCTTAAAATATATAAAGGCTGTTTAATGATTGATGAAATGTGAGGTTGTGTCTTTACGCTTATGTATGTTTAGTGTTATTGGGAGGACAGGGCAAGGTTTTAATAGGTCACCAATGGTTGGTACTGTCTTCCATGTGTGTGGGTGTTTGTTACCACCCACATCCTTTTAAATATATAAAAAAACTGCTTTTGCTGCAATCTCATGAGCTCATTTCCTTCTGATTCAGCTTTGGAATCATGCCATGAAAAATAGATTTTTTCCTGATTATGGTCAAATAAAACTGAACATTTTCAGTCCAAAAAAGAGCCTTTTTATAAAAAGAAAAGCTCATTTTTAAAGTTTTCATTTTGACGAAAACAGAAACGAGAATAAAGTTTATGTAATAATCAATTAGGGCCGTGAAATTGATTTATCACATCCAAAATAAAAGTTTTTGTCTACATAATTTATGTTTGTGCACTGTAATTACTTTGTAAACACACACATGCATATTTGCATGTATATACTTTCTATAATTTGTGTGTATTTATATATACAAAATAATAATACACAGTACACATACAAATATAATAATCAACTCCAATTTGTTGAAATGAAAAAAAAAATGAAATGCAGGCTGTAATACAAACTTGTTTTTCATAACAAGCATATTAAATTTATTTATTCAAGCATATTAATCTATTCAAGCATATTAAATAATGAAGATAACAATGAATAATATAATGCATATATCTAGCAAAATGCTCCTCTCAGAAAAAAAGGTGCAAAAGCTGTCACTGGGGCTGTACCTTTTCAAAAGCAATTCATTTCAGTGTTACTTTTCAAAAGGTACACTTTTGTACCTATTTGTGCATATTGGTACCTTAAATGGTACGTATTAGCACCTAAAAAGTACATATTAGCGCCTTAAATGTACATATTAGCATCTGGAATGCACATATTACCACCTAAAATGTACATATTAGCATCTGAAATGTACATATTAACATCTGATATGTACATATTAGCACCTAAATGTACATATTAACACCTAAAATGTACATATTAACAACTAAAATGTACATAATAGCACCTATTAGCACCTAAAATGTACATATTAGCACCTAAAATGTACATATTAGCACCTAAAATGTACATATTAACAACTAAAATGTACATAATAGCACCTAAAATGTACAAATTAGCACCTAAAATGTACATATTAACATCTGATATGTACATATTAGCACCTAAATGTACATATTAACACCTAAAATGTACATATTAGCACCTAAAATGTACATATTAACATCTGAAATGTACATATTAGCACCTAAAATGTACATATTAACATCTGATATGTACATATTAGCACCTAAATGTACATATTAACACCTAAAATGTACATATTAACAACTAAAATGTACATAATAGCACCTATTAGCACCTAAAATGTACATATTAGCACCTAAAATGTACATATTAACGTCTGATATGTACATATTAGCACCTAAATGGACATATTAACACCTAAAATGTACATATTAACAACTAAAATGTACATATTAGCACCTAAAATGTACATATTAACATCTGAAATGTACATATTAGCACCTAAATGTTCATATTAACACCTAAAATGTCCATATTAGCACCTAAAATGTACATATTAGCACCTAAAATGGACAAAAGTTTACCTTTTGAAAAGGTACAGCCCCAGTGACAGCTTTTGTACCTTTTTTTTTTCTGAGAGTGTAGAGTTATTTTTTTGTAGCTGAGGTATATATAACACTTGCCGCCACGTTAAAGAGCATCAAAATGACATTTATTCCTCGAATTTTCGGTGCTGACACTTTTTATAACAAAAGTAACAACGCATAAAGCTCATTGCGGTTAGTGGGCGGTAGTGACACTACAAATAATGTTTGCGAAGTTGTGCTCATGCATCAAAAGAGCACTTCCTAATTGGGTTTCGGGTTGAGTAGCATTGTGGGATTGAAACTCAAGCTTCATGATGGTGCAGTCATACCTTGGTATTCAAATGCTCTCAGCTTGTGAAAAACAGAGTTGAATGTGAATGAAGAATAATGAGGGTTAATTTCTGGAGGAAACATGCAGCGTTGCATGGAACAAAGTGCTCAGAGAATTGATTTTGTTCTAGTAAAATAAAGGCTCGACTGCCGATTCATATTTCACAATTCATGGGACGTCAAACTAATTAGAATTCCAAGTAATGCTGCTTTACTGAACTCTCATGGCTCAAGAACTCATTTACGCAGTCATTCACGAGATGTTTATCATTTATTTTTAGAAAAACAAGAGATTCGTGTACATAGCTGGATATATGCAAATCTTTTATCTCTCTTAGTTAAATAAAAATGATTTAGCAACTGTATATGGACCGCATGTCGAAATAAATGTAAAACTAGAAGCAATAAGGCAAGTCACTTTCAACCACTGACCTATTTCTGTTATGGGTAGTTACATCACTCGTGTAAAGAGTCTTGCTCGTGCCTTTACAGAGGGTTTGAACTGATGATGTCAGAGTGATGTGTGAGTCATATATCTTGTAGGAGAAACAGCAAAATAAAAGGATCAACTGGAGGAAGAGCAGTTTGTGGAACTGGTTACACTTATACGTTGTTCAAGAGAAATGGGACCGTCCTGTGTGTTTCAATGGCTGGTGTAAGGAGTAGTTCACTTTTAAAAAAAAAAACTTTTGCTGGTAATTTCCTCACCCCCATGTCATCCAAGATGTCCATGTCATTCTTTCTTCAGTCGAAAAGAAATTAAGGTTTTTGATGAAAACATTCCAGGATTTTTCTCCATATAATGGACTTCAATGGGAACCAAACGGTTCAAGGTCCAAAAGATAGTTTCAGTACAAACTGCAAACTTTTCAAAGGGCTTTAAACGAGTCCAGACGATGAATAAGGGTCTTATCAAGCGAAACGATCGCTCATTTAATAAAAAAAACAACTAAGTTGAAGTTTTATAAGCTCAAATGCTCACCTTGCTCTGTTCTGTGATGAGCGTTCAAATGACACGAAAAAAGATTCGTTCATTTTGATGAACGAGTTTGAACAGGAGAGTCACAAACGCTCATCACAGTACAGAGCAAGGCGAGCATTAGAGCTTATAAAACTTCAACTTTGTTATTTATTTATTAAACGAGCGATCGTTTTGCTTGATAAGACCCTTATTCATCGTCTGGAATCGTTTAAAGCCCTTTGAAAAGTTTGCAGTTTGCACTGAAACTGTCTTTTGGACCTTGAACCGTTTGGTTCCCATTGAAGTCCATTATATGGAGAAAAATCCTGAAATGTTTTCATCAAAAACCTTAATTTCTTTTCAACTGAAGAAAGAAAGACATGGACATCTTGGATGACATGGGGGTGAGGAAATTATCAGCGAAAGTTGTTTTTTTTGTTTTTTTTTTAAGTGAACTACTCCTTTAAAAGTGTTAAGTTTAGAGTAAGATTTTTTTCTTCTTTCCCAAACAACTGTTTTCTGTTCATTTAAGTTTGCCATTTTAAACCCTGCCAATTAATCTCTGAAAGAGATTTGTGTGATTGTAGTAATTTAACATCAAAATTAAATAGATTTAAAAAAAAAAAATAGAGAATTTATTTAAAATTTTATTTGACACAAAACCCCACTTACGGCAGTTTTGGTTTCAGGGTTGAAGGACACGAAGGTGCAGATTTAGACTAAATTGCTCAGTAAGGATTGAGTTTGGGACCAAATGTTGCTTTGTTGGTGTTGATAAACTTGAGGTTCTCATAAATTCAAGATAAATATCGTTTTGATCTTTTTTGTCTTACAATTACTGTTGGAACCAGATTGAATGTTACAAGAAAGAGAAAATGGAATGAGATTGTTTACTTCTTAAAGGGATACTCCACTGTTTTTGGGAAATAGGCTTATTTTACCACTCCCCCAGAGTTAAACAGTTGAGTTTTACCGTTTCCGAATCCATTCAGACGATTTTCTGATATTTAGAAGAATGTCAGTAACCAGACAGTTTCTGGTCTCATTGACTTCCATAGTATATTTTTTTCCTACTATGGAAGTCAATGAGACCAGAAACGGTCTGGTGACTGATATTCTTCTAAATATCAGAAAATCGGCTGAATGGATTCGAAAACGGTAAAACCCAACTGTTTAACTCTGAGGGAGTGGTAAAATGAGCCTATTTCCAAAAAAAAAAGAGTGGAGTATCCCTTTTAAATGCTATTGGAATGCTATAGAAAGGGTTCAGGCGAAATACTAAACCGGTTTGTGTAATGTAGTAATCCTACTACGCCAGAATGAGTAAAAGTGTTGAAAAATAAAAAAAAGATTTAATCCTCTCACCCTCTCACTAGGGTTTACCAAGTTTGGGACCAAATTTTAGTTCGTACTTTTTGATAAAGTGTTGACTTTTGGTAACGTGTTGAAATATAACACGATTATTTGTGTTAAAACGGAGTTAACATTATTCACTCGTCTTCTTTCCATGCTGTTGGCAGGGGACAAATGACGTCGCATCCAGCGTGTCAGCAATTTTAAGGACAGAGAATGTTTGGGAAATCATGCGGCATCAGATTTGCACACAAAAAGTGGGACACGCCTAAAAATGAATCAAATATTAATTCAACAAATGAAGAGCTCAGATGCAAAAGCCTCTAAGTGCCATTTGAAATTTTCTTCTAAAATGATCATTTTTATCAAGCTTATATATTCAAGTTCAGTAATTTCACTTAAATGACAATTAATAGGTAATCTTCATCGCAATTTAAGTGAAATTACTGAACTTAAATATACAAGCTTGATAAAAAATGATCATTCTAGAAGAAAATTTCAAATGGCACTTAGAGGCTTTTGCATCTGAACTCTTCAAATAGTTAAAATGTTGACGCTGTTGTACGATTTTTAGATACGGTTCAGACGTTTGAGGTGAGACGGGCAAAAATCTCACATGAATAGAGGTGGAAACGAACATTTGAAAACGTACTTTTCCTGCTTGGTTTATAAGCGTATAAAACCTAACGATTCTCACGACAAGAAAAGATGGGATTTTGGGGCTTATAAGTACTTAATATAAAGTCATGGGACACCAAAGAGTACTGTGTTCATGACATGGACTGTCTCCAAGAAGCATGTTTCAGTTTAGTTTTGCTTTATCCAGTGTTATCTTGGCATCTCTAGCACATGGTGCTTCAGGATTCAGTAAAGATGTTGTCCTGGAGTCGTTGGCATTCAGCAGCCGGAAGGTGGCATGCTTCATGTTCAGCATTCACGGATGAAGCAGCGGAGCTATTAATAGCTTGAGGACAGTTTAAATACACGCCGCCCATCAGGAAAGAGTAGCGAGAGCGCTCGAGTGACTCACTGTAAATAAAGAGAGCCTCACAAGCTCTCAAAGACACTCCACATCTCCTGCCCGCTGATCTAACTCCGTTTTTTTTTATTTAAAACACCTCATGTGGGTTTAAGTGTGACTAAAGACCTTTAACTATAGCAGAATATCTTCATTACAGACCCAAAAAAAGCATTTGGATCACAATACTTACCCAAACTGAAGCTCAAAACCATGCCACGTGAGGCCGGGTCTAAAATGAACCACTTTAAAACGGTACAACTGAAGGGTGACACGATCGTTTTCATTGATCAGCGTTGGTGGAAGTCGTGTCACGCGTGGATGGTTATCGGACGAGTTCTCGGGTCCATGGAGAATTCCCAGGAAGCTGTAGGGAATCTTTAAACCATGGTAATCTGACCGTGTCAACCCGTGGTGATCGATAGTGACATCAGCTCGACGCATCAGATGCATTTTTTCCGCCGAGCGGTCAGATGGTGACAAACGTAGCATTATGGCTCGTTTCCACTGAGGGGTACGGTACGGTACAGTACAGTTCAGTACGGGTCGGGTCGGGTACACCATGATCAGGCTTGCGTTTCCACCGCCAACAGTACCCTTACTTGATAGGCGTGGTATGCTGGAAAGAAGCGATCGACGTCATTTTCGCGCGAAGAAAGCGACATAAACAACAATGGACAGACAGCAGATGAAGAGTTCAGATGCAAAAGCCTCTAAATGCCATTTGAAATTTTCTTCTAAAATGATCATTTTTATCAAGCTTGTATATTTAAGTTCAGTAATTTCACTTAAATGGCATTGAAGATTACCTATTAATTGTCATTTAAGTGAAATTACTGAACTTAAATATACAAGCTTGATAAAAATGATCATTTTAGAAGAAAATTTCAAATGGCATTTAGAGGCTTTTGCATCTGAACTCTTCAGATCTTGTTCGTGCTTCTCGGCATGTTTGTCACTAGAAATAAGCGCTGGCATTATGCGTTTCCAAGAACCCAACGCAAAAAATCTGAAGCCAAATCCGACCCAGGAGAATGATCCCGAGGACGCGAGTCCAGCAATCCTGCTAATGGAAAAGCGCGTTCTTGAACGCGGGACTCTACTCTGGCTCTGTGACTCCGGTTATCTCTGTATGTTCATTTTAGGCAACAATAAAACGAAATATGTTCTAAAACACCACTCTGCTTCTTTTCGATTTCATTTTAATACATTTAAACATTCTAAAGCACACAAATGTGGTTCAGGCAACGCATAGCCTTGATATTCACTGCATGTATTTAACGTTATATTTATAACAAAACTAAATATACAACAACCCTGCCTCTTTTCGTTAAAATTTAAAAATATTAAACATATTCCAGGCAATAGGCTATGTAATGTAATGTATTCCATATCGCATTGGTACAAATGTTGCAATAAACAACATTACAGATGATCTTGTAATAAAATTTTAAAAAAATGACAAAACTATCTCTTTTGTTGAATTTCAGTTTTATCAATAATAGCCATTATAAAAGTATAAGTAAAAGGTACAAAAGATATACAGTAAAAAGCTTAAATAACATCAAGAAACAATTCAGTCAGTGAAATATACAAATTCAGCGCTAAAAGATATGAAACTTCACGTTGCCTTCTGCCAAAACTATTGGCCAGGGAACGAATTATAGTTTCACGAGACCAAAGATCACCTGTAAGGTTTATACAAGACGAACTATCATGTTCAACCACTACAGAGACGTGTCAGCAGAGTCAGCGGCAAACATCAGAACGGCTAGCCGAGGAAAGGCTGCTCCAGGCGGGGGACACGAGCGCGAGCGTCCGGTGATCGCTTCGAATGGATCTCAGTCAAATTATCATAAATCTATAAATGAACCACAGATTTGAGCTTTAAAAAACTACTTTCTCGCCTGAAATACTCTTAAAACTACATTTCGTGACACAATAACAGTAGAACTTTATTTCAACTGTATGCTTTAATGCGCTTGTGGTACGCACGAGTGACGATCCTCTGTCCACCAATCACCGTTCTGCAGTGAGTCCAGCTCCACCTTTTAGTACCCTTTCACTGTGCTAGGTACCCCAACGGAAGGGTACCCAAAAAGTGGTACGGTACGGTTCGGCTTTTTGGTACCATTCACAAGTTTTGACAGTGGAAACGCAAATAATTGCGTACCGAACTGTACCGTACCGTACCACTCAGTGGAAACGAGCCATTAGTTGAAGTACTTTAAACGAGGTGTTGCTTGTGTCTCGGAAAGCTCCAGTTCCACAGTCTGTCTTTGTTAGGGTGGCCGTAAAAAAAGAAGAGGACAGAAATAATTGAGGGAAAGAGAGGCCGTCCTTGTGCCGTCACTCAAAGAACAAAGAGTCACCCATCGTAATGAATGAGACTTTGATTTGTTTTTTTCCTGACAAGGTCACTGCAAGCAAGTGGAAAAAAAGCACTTTGCCCGAACACATACGGGCATGAAGACATGATGCTGTAAAGAAGACGCCTATGCAGTCTTTCTTGTGCATTTGCACTACAAAAGCATGTTTTCCTGACTTTTACACTGTGCAAAAGCTGCGTTTGTGAGATGAACAATGCACAGTGATGTTAAAAGGCTTAGTTCAACCTAAAACTTTGTCATCATTAAAGGAATATTCAAGATTCAATACATCTTCACGCAACTACCACTTTGTCTCATCCAAAAGTTCAAGGAGATCGTACAACTATTTCTTATGAATTGAGTGGTTTAGTCCAAACTTTCTTTAGAGACTGACTTCTTTCTATGATGAACAGATTGAATTCAGGCTTTTATTCACATATAAAAATTGATAAGTGAACATTAACAGAAGTTCAACCGAACAGGCTTGATGTGCGAGAATGAACCTCATCAGGGTTGCCAGATGCCAGCAAGGTTTTCCAGCCCAAAACCTCGTGAAAAACCGCGAGAATGCACAAAAAAAACGCCCAATTTATTTGCCTTGTTTCTCGCTATGGTTTCATGTTTAAACACATTAGAATCATTAACTAGTTTTAAAATTACCCATTTTTGCGTCCATTCGTTTTACCTTTTTAAACCTGTAATTGAAAAATGAAAAACGGTTGATGTATTTTTAAAATGCAAAGTTGAACACCAAAATTTGAATTGCAAATGCTGCAGAAAAAATAAATAAAAAAAAATCACATTGTATAATAAATAAAATAAATAGGCCTAGATAATAAATATGTATTTGTATATAAAAAAATAAATATTAACGTATTGTTTATTTTGTCCCTTTATGAAACATTTAAAATATTCACAAATTAATATGAAAAAAATTCGATTTTACTGGTTAAGGCCAAACCAGAGAATGTCTAATAGAATGTCCATAGTAGATGGGCTCTGGCCAAACCAGAAAAAAAAAAAGTTTTTGTTTTAAGCTTTCTTTTTTTATAGGCCTATGTGAAGTTAAATATCTAGCATTGTATATAAAGGAAAAAAAAAGTTTGTGAATATCGTACTTCACCAGTCTAAAAACGAATAAAGAAAGCATGTTTTCGTTATTCAATTACGAGTTATAAAAAGGGAAAAGGAATGGACGCAAAAGTACACCGGCCTTCGACTTAGTCTATCGATTTCAGAAATCAAATGAACGCAAAAGTAGGCTATTAGCCTACTAGCTTATTTTATGTAAAATAATGCGAACAACTTAGGCTATCAATAAATCTGTTTATTGTCAATAAAAGTCGTTTGGAACAAACCCATTCAGTAACATAAAAACATTGAGTGGACATGGACATACAAAATAACCCACTATTTTTAAATTATTACAATTAGCAACATAAAACATGCATTGGCATATTTATGAATAACATTAGGCTATATGAAAATCGAGTTGATTAAAGAACAGGGCTGGGCCGCAGAACAGAACACAATAACAAACAATAATTGTGTTAATACAAATATTCTGAATAACATGTTCAAAGCGATTTCACAAAAACAAACGTCGAACTGCCTGAGGTTTTCCCGTCCGTCAGACAGTAAGGAGTGTGTGTTTCTGGAAATAGCTTTGAACAATTGTTATTAAGAATAATCTGAATTAATGAACACAAAAGCTCTATACTAGAGTCAAACTTCTAAAACAACTGTCCGGGCGAACGAATAGCTGATGTCAAGCCATTGCGCGCAAGACCTGTACGCACGGGGAGGTGCCGCCGGCGTGCGTGAAGTGAGCTGAAGGACGGGAGTGTCTGTTTTGGGTTTAGACCTCTAGTGGGTGAGTGAGTGAGAGTATGAGAGTAGCTGAAAGAAGGATCTGAAGTACCGGAGTTTCGGCTACAAAAACCCGCCGAACTCATCCGAAACCAGCCCAATTTTTATCCACCCGCCCAAACCCATTTTTGCCCGCAAACTAGATTACAAAACCGCCCAATTGGGCGGGAAACCGCCCAATCTGGCAACACTGAACCTCATTGGTTCTTGCTGAAGCTCAAACGTGCTGCGTTAACACGAGAATGAACCTCATTGGTTCTTGAGGAAGCTCGAAAGTGCTGCGTAACACCGTGTCCTAACTACACGCGACGCGATAAAATTCCAGCGACAGCAAGTGTGTCTGTCCACGCTGGACGCGACGCGACTGTGAGACGCCACACATTCAGAACAGCGTGTGGGCGGAGTCTCTCTGTGGAAAGCGCACTGTTGGCCCGCACTCGCATTGGAAATGGGTAAGGACCTAATCAAATCAAGAAATAACATCATTAAAAATCTAAACATTAAAGGTGCCATATGGAATAATTGAGGTAAAAATATCCCAAAAATGAGGTACACGCATCAAAAGAATGAGAAGAAATAAGTGCAATGATGTCATTAAAAAACTGACAAGTTATAGCGCTGCCGAGATATAAACCTAAATTAGCATGCTAAATTACTAGCCCCGGCCCGGCAGGTGTCGTAATACCAGTTTCGGCCATGGGAGGCGGTATGCGGGCGAGCAACATAACCACCAGCCAAATTGCAGTACACGAGTAAGTCGCGCAACTTGTGTGTACTTGAACCTGATGTCGGTCGTGTGGAAATACAGCCCACTACTACATTTCAGTTCAGGGAAGAGTTCAAAAAACAACCCGGTCTCATCCCAATTCGTCATATAACTGACGTTTTGGGACGTCTTTTGACCATTCGTCAATATACGACTTTTTAGGGCCCCCTTAAACGTCGGTAGATGACGTTATGGGATCCTAACTCTACCCCATACCTAAACCTAACCCTAAACCCAACTCGTCACCTAACTGACGTTAAAGGTAAAGCGTCAGTTGTATGACGACCCGGGATCGTCATCTACCGACGTTTAAGGGGGCCCTAAAAAGTCGTATATTGACGAATGGTCAAAAGACGTCCCAAAACGTCAGTTATATGACGAATTGGGATGAGACCGGGTTGTTTTTTGAACTCTGCCGAGATATAAACCTAAATTAGCATGCTAAATTACTAGCCCCGGCCCGGCAGGTGTCGTAATACCATTTTCGGCCATGGGAGGCGGTATGCGGGCGAGCAACATAACCACCAGCCAAATTGCAGTACATGAGTAAGTCGCGCAACTTGTGTGTACTTGAACCTGATGTCGGTCGTGTGGAAATACAGCCCACTACTACATTTCAGTTCAGGGAAGAGTTCAAAAAAATGATTGGTCGATATTATGCATGAGGAATACATTTTGGTAAGTTGTAGCATACTGTATCTTTCAACAGTGTTTATGTTCTTTTACCATTAGCTAGTAGAGGTGATCGGTTCACGTGTGCTAGGGATCTGTGGGGTAACATGTACAAGCGCCAAAACGGTATTTAGGTGTTCAAGCACGAAGTGCTGAAAACCTATTGTATTTGCTACAAGAATCCCCTAAAACGCATCGTGCAGCCCAAACCGTAAGGGCTGGAGCTCTGAAACTTTGTCAGATGGTAAGGCCTCAAATTGTGGCGAACCTATCAGAGTATGAGCCCGATTGGCCCATAGGTGGCGCTATAGCAACCAAAAGTACTAAATTGCCCATAACTCCTAGACCGTTTGAGCTAGAATCATGATGACCACTGTAATCCCTGGCTCAAGACGGACAAGATGTATATCTCGGATTTCCATTTGGAGCAAACAAAAAATTTGTTATGTCGTTTTTTGTCCAAAACCCACTTTTGCGAACTAGTCCCTGTTTTTTTGCCCGATCGGGACCAAACCAGTCTAGGCCTGTTCTCTGGACTCATAATTATCGAAAATAAGTTGAAATTTTGCATTTGCTTGGCTGTAACAGGGTCATTTAGATAGTGGTCTGTGGCAAAATTCGGTCAAAAGCCCCTAAATCCCCCCCAAAAAGTCACAACTTCACAAAAATCGATGAGCCTATGTGTCCTAACATGGTTAGGAAGCATGCAAAGTTTCGTGAGGATCGGATCATAGGATCGGATCATAAGTTTCTCCACAAAGTTTCGTGAGAATTGGATTATAGACGGCCAATGAGTGGTGTTTTACTACCCGCTGCTTTTTAAATTATTTTTTTTTCACAATACTCAATTATAATTCATAGTATAACTTTATCAATTCAATTTTTTAACATTTACAACCACATTTAGTAAAAATTACTTTGATCCTGAAGTTGACAATGAGTGTGTGAACTAAACTGTAGTAAATCATATTTTAACATGGTAAATTATGATAAATCATTTTGGAACATGGTTAAGTATTTAATATCACACTGAAATGTAGTATATCATGATAAATCATGCTTGCTACATACAACTTAATGTCATTTGATGCCTTTGTGCTTAAAGGCCTTAAAGGTCTGAACTGCTTGAACACCGATAAATGCTGCTTGCAGCTTTAATTATTGTTTGAATTGCATAATAAAGTTGACAGAATCTGAGAGCTTGACTAACCTGCTTGCTAAGTGTCAATTGCGTGCGTCTCACGGTGAATTTGTGAGAGTTGGCAGCTCTGAATGGCGCTAGCTTGATCAACATCAGCGAATGCTGTCTGTCAAATTAATTCAAACTAACAATAAAAGTGTAATATGAACAAAACGAATACCGTAAACTTAAAACAATAGCCCAGGCTTTTATTTTCCCATATCGTCGAAATGCACCAGCTTGTTTTTAAGACCGGTCTTAGTGTTGAGATGTTGTTCATTGAGTCTCTGATCTCCAAATGCTCCATGTGAAACTGCGGTCTTCCAACCTTTTACTATCGTGTCAAATGATTTGAATAATATGTGCGAGAAAAAGAGAGCAAAACAGCGCTTGTTTGTGTTGTTTGAAGACGTGAGAGTGCGCGCGGCCGCGGCACAAGGTATACTGCCCCCATCTGTTATGAAATATGATTTGATTTTACGTGCAATATTGCACCTTTAACAAAATTTACTCATTGACTAATTTTGTTATTAAGTACAGTTGTATGTTTACATAGAATTCATTTTGAACGCTATATTACATGCTCTCAAAATCTGAGGTAAATTATCCGTTATCGCTTGTGGCATTGTGACCTATTTTTAACTAAAAATAAATAATGTGTACTCATAACCAGTGTAATTTCTTCATTCTGTCAGCCGCGACGTCGCAGAAATAGGAACCGTTTCTAAATTAGAAACTTCGCGTGTCGCCGTCGCATCTGGTTAGGACAAAAACTCTGATTAACATGGAAAAGATACCTTTTATCGCGTGTTGCGGCGTCGCGTGTAGTTAGGACACGGTGTAACACAAGAATGAACCTCATTGGTTCTTGCTGAAGCTCAAATGTGTTGTGTAACGAGAATGAACCTCATTGGTTCTCGCAGAAGCTCAAACGTGCTGCGTAACACGAGAATGAACCTCATTGGTTCTTGAGGAAGCTCAAACATGATGCGTAACACGAGAATGAACCTCATTGGTTCTTGAGGAAGCTCAAACATGATGCGTAACATGAGAATGAAACTCATTGGTTCTTGAGGAAGCTCAAACATGATGCGTAACATGAGAATGAACCTCATTGGTTCTTGAGGAAGCTCAAACATGATGCGTAACATGAGAATGAACCTCATTGGTTCTTGAGGAAGTTCAAACGTGCTGCGTAACACGAGAATGAAACTCATTGGTTCTTGAGGAAGCTCAAACATGATGCGTAACACGAGAATGAACCTCATTGGTTCTTGAGGAAGCTCAAACATGATGCGTAACATGAGAATGAAACTCATTGGTTCTTGAGGAAGCTCAAACATGATGCGTAACATGAGAATGAAACTCATTGGTTCTTGAGGAAGCTCAAACATGATCCATAACATGAGAATGAAACTCATTGGTTCTTGAGGAAGTTCAAACATGATGCATAACATGAGAATGAAACTCATTGGTTCTTGAGGAAGCTCAAACATGATGCGTAACATGAGAATGAAACTCATTGGTTCTTGAGGAAGCTCAAACATGATGCGTAACATGAGAATGAACCTCATTGGTTCTTGAGGAAGTTCAAACATGATGCGTAACATGAGAATGAAACTCATTGGTTCTTGAGGAAGCTCAAACATGATGCGTAACATGAGAATGAACCTCATTGGTTCTTGAGGAAGCTCAAACATGATGCGTAACACGAGAATGAACCTCATTGGTTCTTGAGGAAGCTCAAACATGATGCGTAACATGAGAATGAAACTCATTGGTTCTTGAGGAAGCTCAAACATGATGCGTAACATGAGAATGAAACTCATTGGTTCTTGAGGAAGCTCAAACATGATGCGTAACATGAGAATGAACCTCATTGGTTCTTGAAGAAGCTCAAACATGATGCGTAACACGAGAATGAACCTCATTGGTTCTTGAGGAAGCTCAAACATGATGCGTAACATGAGAATGAACCTCATTGGTTCTTGAGGAAGTTCAAACATGATGCGTAACATGAGAATGAAACTCATTGGTTCTTGAGGAAGCTCAAACATGATCCATAACATGAGAATGAAACTCATTGGTTCTTGAGGAAGTTCAAACGTGCTGCGTAACACGAGAATGAACCTCATTGGTTCTTGAGGAAGCTCAAACATGATGCGTAACATGAGAATGAAACTCATTGGTTCTTGAGGAAGCTCAAACATGATGCGTAACATGAGAATGAAACTCATTGATTCTTGAGGAAGCTCAAACATGATGCGTAACACGAGAATGAACCTCATTGGTTCTTGAGGAAGCTCAAACATGATGCGTAACATGAGAATGAAACTCATTGGTTCTTGAGGAAGTTCAAACGTGCTGCGTAACACGAGAATGAACCTCATTGGTTCTTGAGGAAGCTCAAACATGATGCGTAACATGAGAATGAACCTCATTGGTTCTTGAGGAAGCTCAAACATGATGCGTAACACGAGAATGAACCTCATTGGTTCTTGTTGAAGCTCAAACACGCTGTGTATCACTTACTGTGATCCGTAAAGGAGATAAGTGCTTATTTTGTGACTGTTTGCGGTGGTATTTATAAAGTATTGATGCCATTTTCTTTGACTGTTGTATGTTTTCGACACTTAAGTGCAGAGACATGCTCCTTAAAAGAAAAGTAGAGCACAGCCACATGAAGATCAGAGAGAATAATCTATCCCGCAGCACAGAAAGCTTTGTCAGGCTTATGTTTTTCCTGTGGATGTGCTGTTCCTGTCATATCCTGGATCCATTAACCGTATTTAACAGCAAAGCTAGAAACCAAAAACAATCGAGTACAAGCTCAAAAGGTGATTACAAAGACTAAAGAATATGACTGCGTTTTTAAAATGTCATGAATCAGTTATGAGTTCGTCATAACAGATCTGTAGCCTCATAGCGTGGATTAATCACAGACCAAAGATCCGAGACGATCAATACATCCCTTCAGCATGATGCACTTGAGGTCTTTGAGTTTTGTTATTAACACTATTGTACATTTACAGGGCTTAAAGTGAAAAAAAATTCTTCTGACTGAAATTTTTTTCAGGCCAAGTCATATTCCTGTAACTTTATTTAAATTGTCGAGACCAATAGCGTTTTAAGGGGAGATGTTTAAAACCGATCTAATATTGCCAGTTTGCGTAATTTAAAAGCCATTTTAATCTATGAAAAACAATTGCTTATCTTGACAAATAATCAACCATATACATAACTTTTCAGCGCATGTTATTTATCTTATGAGACCAAACAATGCTAAACTATATTAATATATAGTTTGTGCCATGGCAAATCGTTTTGGCTGAGGGCAAAGTGAAGTTCTATAACTTTATTATGTAGAGAGCTGACTTATGTTTAACTGAATAGTTTGCTTTATTTCTCATTGTATAGCTTATTATAGCCTACCTATTAGGCTACTTATACTTTTGAACGGGATATTAACATTAAAACTGACTTGGTTGTGTAATTTTATATATTCTAAAATATATAAAATATTATATTACTATGCATTCTCTTCACTGTATGTGTACGCATAACACAATAAAACGATACAACCCTGTCTGTCTGTTAAATGTCAGTTTTAATGATAAATAATGTTTCATATTTTTAAAATGAAAACAAAAAGAAGCAGGTTTGTGTTTTAGCTATATTTCGTGTTGTTCTAAATATATGATAATCAATGTGCGTTGCCTGAACCACATTTGTGTGGCCATTTATATGTTTATGATAATAATTATGTTCATTTATAAATGAAAAGAGGCAGAGTTGATGACCGGAGTAGCCGCGTGACGAGGCCCTGTTTACACGAGAACGCTCGCGGGTGAAAACGTAAAAATATTTTATCGGATGTGCCTTTCGTTTACACGGCGACGGCGTTTTTGAGGCTCAAAAACGCAAAAAAGTGAAACCACCCTCCAGAGTGGAAATCTTAAAAACGCTCCACCGCCGCGTTCCCGTGTAAACGGTAAAAACGCAAAAGTCTGCTTGACAGTGAAGGTTGTACGCGGGCGCGTGGACTTGGTGTTGTTGTAGTATGCACTCCTAGCCGCCTGAAGTGCATACTACATTGAATTTCACACTTTTGCGTCTCCATTTGCACGTGGATTTCCCACACGAAACACTCGTCTAAACGCAGAATTTAAAAAAAGATGATGCAACGCCACTTTTGCGTTTTCTCTTCAGAATCGTTTCCGTGTAAACATAGCCGATCAAGAACGCGCTGTTAGCAGCGTCCTCTCGTCCTCGGGAGTTTGTTCTCCCGAGTCGAACTTGGCAAGTCCGAACTACCAAGGACGCAAGTCCGAAGTTTGCGTATTTGGTATTGAGAAACGACCAATATTGACCCGCGTTCTGTTTTCTATCATGGGACCGCAGCAAACGAGCTGTAGCCTCGCCTGACGAGATTGAGTGAACAGGGAGCAGTTTTTCCGTGAGCGGGAATTGGAAAAACCGGAGTGGATCATGAGCGAAGTGATTACAGAATGCTTAGAGTGGGGAGAGAGGAACGTGCTTTCGCTCCACTCCAGGCTTTATCACATCCCCCCTCAGCAGGGTGAATACGCATCATCTTTCCTTAATTTAAGACCTATTCAAACTAAAATTAAGACATTTATCACACTATTTGCGAAATGAAAGCCTATTTACGGCCTTAAAATTATGAAACGTTCATTTAAGACATAAGGACAGACGGGAACCCTGCAATTGACGGATATCCGTCCTAGACTCGCTGCAATTAACGGAAATCCGTCGTAGCGACGGAGAACTTTAACCCCTGCATTTACTTGTGAAGGACAACCCGTTTTCAGAGGTTAACAAGTGTGCGTTTTCAGGAACCCAAAATGTCGTCGTGTCAACGAACGACCAAAACGCATACGTTTTACGTTTTCACTTGAAAGTGGTGACGCGTAAACAGTTGTGTTGAGAAATGTCTGTTTGGTCCCATCAGTGGAGTATTAGCAGCTCAATCATGTGACGTTTTTCTGTAGAAATGTTGTTTTCCTAGGAGAGAAATCCAATCAAGATTTCATGTACCCTTTCAGTGGAAATAAATTTGAGCAAACGTAGAGGAAATGTTAAGCGTACGGCACGTTTTTCACCTGGAAAACAGCTCTGGAAATGATGCAAGCAGTTAACAGCAAACAGAAGAGTCAAACTTGAACTGAACTCAGTTTGCCGTCGTGCTCCAGCACACGCAATAAAAGAAACAAGATGTCGTTTCGCTCGTCACGTTCACACGCGAACGCCTGCGATTGTCCAGTGAAGATTGATTTCTCCAGCAGACGTACAGCAGGAGCTCACATGTGGCATTTCATTTGGTGTGCGTGGAATGAAATAGTGATTCGCTCCGAGATGAAGTGCCATGTTGAATCTCACAGAAAACACGGGCGGCTGTCTGAATATTGATTTGCATCTTTATTAAAGCAAGAAAACGATCAGCCTCTGAACGCAATACAACACTCAAACCCAATCTCATTGTGCTGAAGAACGGAAGAGCTGTGCTTTCATCGATCGGACGCATTATGAAAGAAATGAGTTTTTGGATTTGAGATCATTGAGATGGAGGCAATAAACAGACTTTGACTTTGACTCCGATTTTGATTTGTTTATTGAACGTGTTCTTATGCTGCACTTTTACAAATCATGCTAAGGTGTCACTTGAATATTACTTGGTGTTATGTAACTGACTGACAGGCGTTGGAGACATTTTAGAGTTAACAGCTGGGGAACTAGTGATTTAACTGTCGATGTTTCTAAGGACCCAACCAAAGTAACTAGTTCATTTTAAATAATAACAAGTAATTGCTTTTGAATATTAGTTTTTGTTTTACAGTACAATACTATTACGATAGTAACATACTTTTCTCTTAATTTCTTCATTTTTGTGTGGAAAACGAGCATTAAGCTTTGTATTAGTAGAAAACCTGTAGTATTTTTGAAGTACCGTGCTTTCCACCCTCATATCCTGTAATGGTTAATTTTTACATTTACATTCATACAAGTTTCTTTTCTTTTATGTAGGTTCTTTTTCTTTTCTTTTGTATGTTTCCTTTTATTGTACTAGAGGTGTGTAACTTTACTAACGTTGGAAAAGATGTATCCACAAGCATTTAAAGGGAAATTACTAATATCATCTAACATATACTCATAAGCATTTAAAGGGAGATGATCATATAATCTAAAGGGCATTATTAAAGATATAACAAGCTGGTAGAAATGCATAAGTTAGACTAAGCTTAAGATATAACCAAAACTGTTTGAGTAGAGATGCATAAGTTAATGTAAGCTTAGTGTGAGAACGTACTGTTCTGTGTTTAACAAAAGAGTGAGCAGCATGGAAACATTTTAATAGCTCATTGTATTTTCAAGTGTGAATTGTGTGTGTGCAGAGTTTTGATCAAACAAGAGATAAAGCAGAAAGGTGTGAGGTCGAACATTAGTTGCGACCGAGAGATGTTGTTGGGGTGCGAAGTCAAGCTGTACTTGGAACACGGGAAGTTAACACAAACGTCATTGTGCTGTCCAAATTGAAATATATGGTTAACGAGAATAGTTAAATGCAGCACTAGCAGGTTTCCTTTCTAGACAGCATAGGGGGACAATCTGCTGAAAACCAGACATAGCTGCATAGGACTGGTTTCCTGGGGTTTCAGGTATATAAGGATGACGAGAAGGACTAGCCTTCGCCTTCGCATGTAGACGCTGTCTGTATGTTGAATGCCAATATTTTCTTGCAAGAAAATAAACTCATGATATTTTGACTTTGAGAGATTTCCACTTGTCTTCTTCCTCCTATCTTTTTGAACAAGAGAGAATTATTTCCACTACACTGGGAAATAATAACCCTTGTTTATGAAATGTCACACATACATGTCAATCACCTCACAGTATACATGAATATCAGGTCAAACATGGTATATATATTTAACGGATGGTTTGAGACGCTAGCTAACCTCGTGCAGATTTGCCTTCAGGAAGTGATGTTACTCGTATGACCGATAAAGTCAACCAGTAGCAAGATAGTAGCTCAGCTGTTCTCAAAAATAGTGAAATGAACCACTTTAAAAAAAAAAACAAATAGGTTGCAGTGTAGCGTGGCAAATTGGTTTCCAAACTCTATCTTGGAGTTCCACCTAACCCGTCTCCATACAACGACCTTCGACCAGATGGAACTGGATAATACTGTGAATGTTCCGAACCAATCTGACTTTTGATCTGTAGTGCTGTCTGAATCATAATAGCACACTGTTCGTTCGTTGGATATGAACTAAATTAAGAACTTTTTTTTGCAACAAAAATGAATCATCACTGAACTGAACTGAGCTGGGCTATGATGCTATTTTCTTCTGTATACAGCCGAAACAATGTCGCATTATTTTCCTGTTATCACTGTCAAGCTGCTTTGAAACTATCATTATAGTAAAAAGCGCTATGTAAATAAAAGTGGCTTGACTTGGAGCACTGAGAAGGGAATCACTTTGTTTAAATGGTTCGTTTGCATTCACTACCGTTTCAAAAATGATTCGCCTTCTTTAAAGGGTACCTATTTTGGGTTTTTGAAAATTGCCCTTCATGTAGTATTTAACATAGATCTAAGTGAACGAAAACATCCTGCAAAGTTTTAAACATGAAAGTTCATCGTATACAAAGTTATTGTCTCTCAAAAACAAGAGTCGACTCTGAGTCGCTGATATGAATCGTTGGAAGAACGATGCTTTTCCTTTGTCTGGTTGACGTCAACTTGACAAGTTATTTGAATAAGAAACGCCCACTTATTGCGCTCGGAGACACCAGGGAAAACCGGAGCTCCAGGGGTGGCGGGCAAATCTGAAACTGGCCCAGGACGGGCCACCCTGCCTGGGCTGGCCAGGGAGGTCTGAGAGCATGGAGGTTTGGACCCACCGCACCTTTTTGGACTGTCGTTTTTCGAGATCTGGGCTTCGGAAAACAATCATGTCGACGAGACGCTGTGTTTTGAAGTGCGACGCAAAAGCGAACTTTTTTAACCTGCCAAGTGAGGAGTATTTGAAGACTAAGTGACTGCAGTTCATATATACAAGTACTGCTATACCACACAAGTATAGCCCAAACCTTGTTCTGTGTTCGCCTCATTTTGAAGATGATTGCTTCACAAACCTAAACGCTATAAAGTATGGATTCGCGAGCCGTCTCTATCCTAACGAGCTGAGGATCAATATGCAGAGCAGTGGGTCTCGAGGACCGGAGTTGAGAACCCATTTAAGGTAATAGAGTTCCGTTTTTCTGCACAGAGAATACCAATCACAACTCACTAGGTCATCTGACCAATCACCGCAGATTAGCGTCACGCAAAGGCGGGTTTTGGACAAAGGACTCGCTAAAACGATTCATATGGGAGTCGGTGGGCAATTCAGGTAAAAATAAATGCATATTATAAGACAACAAAAGTGTTTTTTGTCATTGCATGCTTGTAAAATTGTTGTTGGGGACTCCCAGAACAATATTAGGAACATTTTACATGTCATAATAGGTACACTTTAAAAATTATTGGCATTCTTCTTGATTGGAGTTTCATCTGAAAGCAGCAATTGCTAAAAAGAGCAGATCATCTTATGATAAAGCTATGATTTTCCACCACGATTACCCTCTCTGGTTTGGGAGGGGGGGTTGGGTCGGTTCTTACGGTGACCTTTTGAAACAATCATCGGCCAGCGGTGGAAGTGTCCAGATGCCGGTTGTGGGGTTTCTTGTCAATAACATTGATCCTCAGAAACAATAGAGCTCACCACATGCATTGTGAGAGAATGAATGAATAACATACGAATAATCTCCCTGTTCACACGACAGTGGTGCGCACGTGCAGGGATTTTAAATGGCTTTTTGCGTCACCTGCTCATTCACCACTTTTTAACTTTTGATCATTTTGTCCAGCGATAATGACAATCACAAAACTGTTGACGGGTAATAATGAGCCATTTTAAGAGCAAATAACTTTTCTTTTAGTTCTGACAGGGACCTGAAAGAAATCTCAATTGGCGAATCTGAGCAATGCAAACATAAACCTGCGGAGGCGATACTTTAGAGTCATAAACTGAAGCATATGCATCTGTCTGTCAGGGTTTATTGGCTGTAGATGCTCACATGTGAAGAACATATCGAAAACGCTCCTTTACTGATAGATGGGCTTCTGAATATGAAAAGCTGAGTATGAAAGACCTGTTTCTCTCTTTCTCTTGCTCCCATCCCCCCCTCACAGTCTTCAGAAAAGCATAAAAGCTGTTCAGAAATGAGAACAGGCCGCTGGAATGGAATATGAAATATTCAAAGCGCTTATAGTGTGAACTTTGCTGATCGGAGCAGGGAAAGAGGTTTTCTGTGTGTGGAATTATTAGACACACTTTTACACGCACCATCGGACTCTTGAACCCCAGTGCCAAAGTGGATTTTCTCTTTTCAGATTTCCAGTCAAAATATTTAACCCTCCGGAGCTCTTTGAAAATGTTTTTTTTTGTTTTTTTTTTTACGAAACTTGGTAAAGGTTTTTTTTGCCACTTGCTTAAAAAAAATCATGGAAATTATTCGAAAAGGTTACATGGTCCTGTAAAAAATGGTCACACTTGTGCTCCTCATGTTCAAAAATGAGCGCATTGGAAATGAAAGGGACACGAATTTGATCTAGTGAAAACGTTGAGTCTTTGCTCCTAAAGCATTTAAGATTTGTGACAAATTTTCAGGTCTATGCTCCGAAAGTAAATAAATGGATTGTAAATACAGCATAAATATAATTTATTACTAAAAAATCCCCTAAAAATACTAAATATTAAATAAAAAAAACAGTATCAAACTAAAATATAGTTTGTTCATTTAATTGACACACACACAAAAAAGAGGAAAAAAAACAGAAAAGAAAAAAGAATAGGTCGTTTCTGATCAACGCTTTTCCTGACAGTTATAAGCAATTTTGTTTGTAAGAATTTATGCTTTAAACTATAAACTCCCAAGAAATCCTGCAAACCCCTTAAAACAAGAAATATATTTCATTGAGAAGAAAAGCTGCATGAAATAGACTTGTCAAGATATAACTTCAAGATATATTGAATGCAACACAGATTCAATATGTGAAGCAATTAAACCAATTATTTATGTTTATGCATAAAATATACCCAAAACTACAGAACAGATTCTTTTTAAATGAGTCTTAATATCTTACACTATTCAATTTAAATGTCAGTCATTTTAGTTTAATCTAGGGATGCTTAGAATTTTTTTTATTGGAAAAAAAAATGCAATAAAAAAAAATCAAGTAATATAAATAATTATTATTATTATTATTTTGCAGTGTACATGAGTCTACACCCCACACACATGAAAGTGAACGCTGCTCTACTTTCTGCTTTTAAAGACTGTTTGATCATCTCCTGTATTATTTCCCACGGTAAATGAGAGGAAATGGAAGAAGACTTTGAACAGCCAATAAACACACAGACATTAAAGTGCATTAAAAATCTTGAGTCCCTGAACTTGAGCTGATGCAAGAGCACGGACAAGTATCAAAGCAGCCCTCGCGCTCTCTTTATTATGTGCGAGCTTTCTGTGTGCTGGAAATTGTGGAAATACTTTTGATTATTCATTAAAATTAGCCTGCGTGTACACAACTGACATGAACTGTGCCGGTTCAAAAGGAAAACTCCGGAGACAAATGCCCCTGTAAGATCTACCATTAAGGTTTTAATCCAGCGCAGAGGCCTGAAGGTTATCGGCGGTTTGAGGGTTAATGACCTGCTGTTTGTGTGTTTTGTGTGACAGAAGCTCGCTGTCAGAAGTTGTCCTGTGGGGATGGCCGCTAAACCCCTCGCCCTCATCAAGCCGCCCAGCCAGAGCATCGCCATCTCCATGGTGCCAGCAAAGACTCCCGTTTCCATGGTGACAGCACACATTAACGGACAAAAAGCGTTGAGTTCTGAGACGCTCCCGACGTCCCCCGTCAACCTCCAAACACCCGCCGTACACATCAACCGCTCACAGGTACAGTAACACAACTACATAACACACATAGAAACCGCTCACAGGTACAGTAACACAACTACATAACACACATAGAAACTGCTCACAGGTACAGTAACACAAGTACACTCAACACTACTAAAACATCAGCCGCTTACAGGTACAACTACAGAACAACACTACACAAACATCAGCCGCTCACAAGTACAACTACAGAACAACACTATGCAAACATCAGCCGCTCACAGACACAACTACAGAACAACACTACACAAACATTAGCCGCTCACAGGTACAGCTACAGAACAACACTACACAAACATCAGCCGCTCACAGACACAACTACAGAACAACACTACACAAACATCAGCCGCTCACAAGTACAACTACAGAACAACACTATGCAAACATCAGCCGCTCACAGACACAACTACAGAACAACACTACACAAACATCAGCCGCTCACAGACACAACTACAGAACAACACTACACAAACATCAGCCGCTCACAGGCACAACTACAGAACAAAACTACACAAACATCAGCCGCTCACAGACACAACTACAGAACAACACTACACAAACATCAGCCGCTCACAGACACAACTACAGAACAACACTACACAAACATTAGCCGCTCACAGGTACAGCTACAGAACAACACTACACAAACATCAGCCGCTCACAGACACAACTACAGAACAACACTACACAAACATCAGCCGCTCACAGACACAACTACAGAACAACACTACACAAACATCAGCCGCTCACAGGCACAACTACAGAACAAAACTACACAAACATCAGCCGCTCACAGGCACAACTACAGAACACTACACAAACATCAGCCACTCACAGACACAACTACAGAACAACACTACACAAACATCAGCCGCTCACAGATACAACTACAGAACACTACACAGACATCAGCCGCTCACAAGTACAACTACAGAACAACACTACACAAACATCAGCCGCTCACAGATACAACTACAGAACAACACTACACAAACATCAGCCGCTCAGGTACAACTACAGAACAACACTACACAAACATCAGCCGCTCACAGGTACAACTACAGAACAACACTACACAAACATCAGCCGCTCACAGACACAACTACAGAACAACACTACACAAACATCAGCCGCTCACAGACACAACTACAGAACAACACTACACAAACATCAGCCGCTCACAGACACAACTACAGAACAACACTACACAAACATCAGCCGCTCACAGACACAACTACAGAACAACACTACACAAACATCAGCCACTCACAGACACAACTACAGAACAACACTACACAAACATCAGCCGCTCACAGACACAACTACAGAACAACACTACACAAACATCAGCCGCTCACAGACACAACTACAGAACAACACTACACAAACATCAGCCGCTCACAGACACAACTACAGAACAACACTACACAAACATCAGCCGCTCACAGACACAACTACAGAACAACACTACACAAACATCAGCCGCTCACAGACACAACTACAGAACAACACTACACAAACATCAGCCACTCACAGACACAACTACAGAACAACACTACACAAACATCAGCCGCTCACAGGCACAACTACAGAACAACACTACACAAACATCAGCCGCTCACAGGCACAACTACAGAACAACACTACACAAACATCAGCCGCTCACAGATACAACTACAGAACAACACTACACAAACATCAGCCGCTCACAGACACAACTACAGAACAACACTACACAAACATCAGCCGCTCACAGACACAACTACAGAACATCACAACACAAACATCAGCCGCTCACAGACACAACTACAGAACATCACAACACAAACATCAGCCACTCACAGACACAACTACAGAACAACACTACACAAACATCAGCCGCTCACAGATACAACTACAGAACAACACTACACAAACATCAGCCGCTCACAGACACAACTACAGAACAACACTACACAAACATCAGCCGCTCACAGACACAACTACAGAACAACACTACACAAACATCAGCCGCTCACAGGCACAACTACAGAACATCACAACACAAACATCAGCCGCTCACAGACACAACTACAGAACATCACAACACAAACATCAGCCACTCACAGACACAACTACAGAACAACACTACACAAACATCAGCCGCTCACAGACACAACTACAGAACAACACTACACAAACATCAGCCGCTCACAGGCACAACTACAGAACAACACTACACAAACATCAGCCGCTCACAGACACAACTACAGAACATCACAACACAAACATCAGCCGCTCACAGATACAACTACAGAACATCACAACACAAACATCAGCCGCTCACAGACACAACTACAGAACAACACTACACAAACATCAGCCGCTCACAGATACAACTACAGAACAACACTACACAAACATCAGCCGCTCACAGGCACAACTACAGAACAACACTACACAAACATCAGCCGCTCACAGATACAACTACAGAACAACACTACACAAACATCAGCCGCTCACAGGCACAACTACAGAACAACACTACACAAACATCAGCCGCTCACAGATACAACTACAGAACAACACTACACAAACATCAGCCGCTCACAGACACAACTACAGAACAACACTACACAAACATCAGCCGCTCACAGATACAACTACAGAACAACACTACACAAACATCAGCCGCTCACAGATACAACTACAGAACATCACAACACAAACATCAGCCGCTCACAGATACAACTACAGAACAACACTACACAAACATCAGCCGCTCACAGATACAACTACAGAACAACACTACACAAACATCAGCCGCTCACAGATACAACTACAGAACAACACTACACAAACATCAGCCGCTCACAGACACAACTACAGAACAACACTACACAAACATCAGCCGCTCACAAACACAACTACAGAACAACACTACACAAACATCAGCCGCTCACAGACACAACTACAGAACAACACTACACAAACATCAGCCGCTCACAGATACAACTACAGAACAACACTACACAAACATCAGCCGCTCACAGACACAACTACAGAACAACACTACACAAACATCAGCCGCTCACAGATACAACTACAGAACAACACTACACAAACATCAGCCGCTCACAGACACAACTACAGAACAACACTACACAAACATCAGCCGCTCACAAACACAACTACAGAACAACACTACACAAACATCAGCCGCTCACAGACACAACTACAGAACAACACTACACAAACATCAGCCGCTCACAGGCACAACTACAGAACAACACTACACAAACATCAGCCGCTCACAGGCACAACTACAGAACAACACTACACAAACATCAGCCGCTCACAGATACAACTACAGAACAACACTACACAAACATCAGCCGCTCACAGACACAACTACAGAACAACACTACACAAACATCAGCCGCTCACAGACACAACTACAGAACAACACTACACAAACATCAGCCGCTCACAGGCACAACTACAGAACAACACTACACAAACATCAGCCGCTCACAGGCACAACTACAGAACAACACTACACAAACATCAGCCGCTCACAGATACAACTACAGAACAACACTACACAAACATCAGCCGCTCACAGACACAACTACAGAACAACACTACACAAACATCAGCCGCTCACAGACACAACTACAGAACAACACTACACAAACATCAGCCGCTCACAGACACAACTACAGAACATCACAACACAAACATCAGCCACTCACAGACACAACTACAGAACAACACTACACAAACATCAGCCGCTCACAGACACAACTACAGAACAACACTACACAAACATCAGCCGCTCACAGGCACAACTACAGAACAACACTACACAAACATCAGCCGCTCACAGACACAACTACAGAACATCACAACACAAACATCAGCCGCTCACAGATACAACTACAGAACATCACAACACAAACATCAGCCGCTCACAGACACAACTACAGAACAACACTACACAAACATCAGCCGCTCACAGATACAACTACAGAACAACACTACACAAACATCAGCCGCTCACAGGCACAACTACAGAACAACACTACACAAACATCAGCCGCTCACAGATACAACTACAGAACAACACTACACAAACATCAGCCGCTCACAGACACAACTACAGAACAACACTACACAAACATCAGCCGCTCACAGATACAACTACAGAACAACACTACACAAACATCAGCCGCTCACAGATACAACTACAGAACATCACAACACAAACATCAGCCGCTCACAGATACAACTACAGAACAACACTACACAAACATCAGCCGCTCACAGATACAACTACAGAACAACACTACACAAACATCAGCCGCTCACAGACACAACTACAGAACAACACTACACAAACATCAGCCGCTCACAGATACAACTACAGAACAACACTACACAAACATCAGCCGCTCACAGATACAACTACAGAACAACACTACACAAACATCAGCCGCTCACAGACACAACTACAGAACAACACTACACAAACATCAGCCGCTCACAGACACAACTACAGAACAACACTACACAAACATCAGCCACTCACAGACACAACTACAGAACAACACTACACAAACATCAGCCGCTCACAGGCACAACTACAGAACAACACTACACAAACATCAGCCGCTCACTGGTACAACTACAGAACAACACTACACAAACATCAGCCGCTCACAGGTACAACTACAGAACAACACTACACAAACATCAGCCGCTCACAGGTACAACTACAGAACAACACTACACAGACATCAGCCGCTCACAGGTACAACTACAGAACAACACTACACAGACATCAGCCGCTCACAGGTACAGATACAGAACAAGCTGTGTCTGCCCGCACTACTACCTATGTGTTGATTGTTGTAGCATCGCTCATCCAACAACTCACTGAAAATAAACTCCACAAACTATCAAAACAGTATTTTCATTGTATTGCATTCCAACATATTGTACAGTCCATAGTTTGTTTACATCAAATGAAAAATACTTTCTACTCTGGTTGGAGTGTGTCCAAAATGCAGGTCTTCATAAATAATAACAAAGACCTTCCAAACAGAAAAGACTCTTTATTCGCATGAGTAGTCGCCCCCTCCACCGCTTCTTTCACTAGTCCTCCCCCTTCTCTCTCCCTTCCCCCTCCTTGAGACTGGAACGCTGGATTGTTTTACTGCCTTTTATGGCTGTATTGTTTGGTAGAGTGAAGCTGTTTTCAGCTCTCCCAGCTGCCCACTGATTCAAAACCCTAAAACACCCATCGCACTAGAGAAGGAGAACCAATCACTGGCTTTTTGTTTTGTTGATGAATGCGGGAGGGGGGAGAGATCTCAGACCACCTGGCCAGTCATTTGGAACTGGATAATAAGTGGATTGTGGTCCGGTGTGTGGATGCACATATTAAAAGCTTCATTTTAGCACATATGAAGCAACTTCACAAGCTACACTAAACTGACAAGGATTCAACTGCAAATAATTGTAGTTTGTATGGTTGTATTACAAGAATTTAGCCAAAACTATGTCAAAGTTTGTATGATTGGACTTGTGCATCACCAGCATGTTTTCATGAATTAAAAATCACTTTTTGATTATAACTGTTGAGAATTTTTTGGAACCTATTCACTTTTTCATTATGAAGTAAGTACAAGAAAAATTGCAATTATATTTTAAATTACAATGCAGGGATATAAATGCAGGTAATGTAAAAAAAAATTTGCTGTAACCCTTTGAGCGCTTTGAACAAATATTGAGTTTAAATGTTGGAATGTTCAGATAATATTGCTTGTCAATAATAAAAAGTATTTCATGGTAAAAACATATTGTATACTGCAAAATTATTTGCAATAAAATGCAAAATATCTATGCTCGAAATTTAGATCTAGCTAATGATGTGTAGTTTGATATGATGAAGAAAAAATATCACTTTAAATTTTTGATTTCAAACCATTTTTAATGCATCAAAGCTTGAGTGTTATTACTTTTAAATTATACGTAGTTTTTTTGTGACAACTTTTTTGTGCTGAAGGTTAAAGATTTTAAATGAATTTTTAGGGCTTTAGGGTATCTAATTGTCATATTCGTTTGTAAAACAATGTATAATGTTTGTGTGTTCTATTAAAATAGACATCAAATTATCCATGTATTTTCATGTGTCCAAATGAGATGAAAAAATGTAGAAGATTCCTCTTGGACACGACATACATTTCAACACGGGAAACACAAAAGAGGAATATTAGGCACCAGATTGAGCTCTGAGATTGGGTTCATTATTCACAGAGTCCATAAAAATGCTGACCAACTGCTTATCTTTCAGAAAGGCCGTTTTTCGGTGTTTATTTAAGTCCTCCCTCTGCATTTTTTTTAAAAGCATCTCCATGTGCTTTCCCAGTCATGTCAATGCATAACAAAAGAGTTTTATTTTAAGTTCTTTATGTTGGTTTCCAGAAATCAGTTGAATAGATTTAATTACCATTGTTGAGACAAATAATTTTGTGACTGAAAAATGGCAAAAAATTGCTTTGTTCGTTTGTGTGCATGTATATTAGAGGCTTTTGAAGTCTGTCAGATTAAGTGCTTGGATTGTTCAGACAGCAGAGCATATGCATATGACCCTAGCACAGACTTGACGGAGTAAATGAATTCTAGCCCTAAGTGTCTATGATGAAAGAGGAGAACTGGCCCCCGACTGAGCCTGGGTTCTCCCAAGGTTTCTTTTCTCCATTCTGTCACCGGATGGAGTTTGGGTTCCTTGCCACTTATGCCTTTTTTGGTTTTGTCGCCTTTGGCTTTTGGCTTGCTTAGTCGGGGACACTTAATATTCAACAATATATTGATATTCTTGCATTGGCACCGTTATATGAGAACTGAACTGTGTTGGAAGATGACATCATGGTTTTCTAAATTAAACTAAATTAATAACTATTTTTACAACAAAAATGAACCATCACTGAACTTACGTAAGCTGGACTGTGACGCTTTTCCTTTGGAAACAAACTTTGTTGTAGTATTTTCCTATTATCTCTGTAAAGCTGCTTTGAAACAATCTGTATTGAATCACACCCGTTATAATCAGCGACACGGTAAAAAAACGCAACGTTTTGACACACCTTAGGTTGTCGGATGCCCTGTTTTTGTTACTTCTTGTTTTCTTTGTATTTATATGGTTTTAAAAATAATTTGAAACATATCAGTAAGCTTTTGTGGAGTCAAACCACATGACAATTTACAACCTGAACTAACCTTGCTTTGTCATAAAGTCAAAATGATCTAACCTCGAGGATTGTAGAAGTACGAGTTATGCGATTGAAAGAATAAAAAGGAGAGTTAAGAGACAAGATCTCCTACAACAGCTAGAAGTGTTACGTATAATTGTGGATGAGAAAAGAAAAAACCCAAACGCTGTAGACAAAGGTGGCAAGTTAACATCAGCTTTCTGTATGTTTGTCTTATTGCAATTTTCCATGTTCGTGTAGTAAACTGGGGAGTAAACACACAGTTTACACAGCTTTTTAAAAATGGTGGGTGCCTGTGCTTCGTATATGACCCCTCATAAGGTACATCCAACATCCCCTATCCTACAACTAACCCTATTACTAAAATCGTTCCCAAAAAGTAGGTACTTCTGCCAGTTATTATAGGAACTAACTTTGCTTTGTCGTAAAGTCAAAATGATAGGAATTTCATTCATACTACAGTATATAGAACATACTTTTTTAACTGTTGTGAAGTTTCAAACTTAATGTAGTACCTTCGTAGACTTGAGGAGATCCCCCCTTCCATATGTAAAGCGCTTTGAGTACCAAGAAAAGCACTATATTAATGTAACGAATTAAACAAATTATAAACTATGAAAACGTTGAGAAAGGTCCGTAAGGTTGGAGCTGAACTGCTGGTCAGTGGCCCTTGAGGCCATGGTTTGTGTTTATTAAAGGGATAGTTCACTTTAAAATTAATTTTTGATGTGTTTTAGCTCACCTCAAGGGCATCCAAGATATAGGTGTCTTTGTTTCCACAGTATTTTCAATTTTGACATTTTTCGGTCAAACCGTTCTTGTCTGTCAGTCATATAATGCAGGTTTAGGAGGTCCACCTCAAAGAGCATGCACAGAGAAGTCCAAATTAAACACGATTTAATGACTCGTGAATGTAAGTACGCACTGATGGCCTAAGACACGAAACGAGCGTTTGTGTGAGAAAACGAACAGTATTTATATCGTTTTTACCTCGTGTAACCACAGCCACGTCCAACTGAACCGAACTGAACCGTGTCCAACGTTCCCCCGGAAGTGATCGCTTGCACGTGTACGTCGCTCATTGTTCACACAGAGATTTCGGAAGTTTTACCTTTCTCTAAACATATTTAGATATATCGAAATCATCTTCCATTGCGATTTCCTGTATATCTAAATATTTTAATATCTTCACGGTGAAAGGTAGAACTCCCAAAATCTCTGTGTAAACAATGAGTGACGTACACATGCAAGCGATCACTTCCGGCGGAACGTTGGACACGGTTCAGTTGGACATTTGGGCAAATGATTCAGATCAGTTGGACATGGCTGTGTTACACGATAGTATGAATATAGTCTATAGTATGAATGTGTGTATTATGAATAAAATTTGAATGCACTACAGTAAATCCACCATGTCATGTGACCAACGGCGTCAGTTGTTGCTTCACAAATCCTTCAGTTTTTCAGACATGCTAGTCTGTTGGCGTAGTGTTTTTCGCATGCTATGCAGTAGGGACGTATTCGGTTTGGCACGCAGCAATGGTCAGTGGTTCGCAACCCTGGTCCTGGAGGACCCCAGCACTGCACAGTTCAGATGTCTCTCTAATCAAAAGCATCGAATTCAACTCATCAGCTCCTTAGGAAAGACTCCAAGACTTAGATAAGAAAGACGTCAAAAACGTGCATTGTTGGGAGAACATTGCTGCATCTGAAACCGAATACTTTGAACTACTTGTGTAAGACCTTACAGAGGCACTTAAACCACCTAAATAAAGACGACGGACTCTGTTCCGATGTTTACGCCCCGCCGATAAGTCAGAATTGGGGTGCTGCGCTACAAACACAGCCACGGTCGCACACGCCAGTCCAAACGGCATCACTAATAACTCCCACACGCCAATGACACGGCAAATGCCAAGTGTTAATTGAATTGCACAGCGTCTACATGTGCAGAGAGGGAAGAGCAGTGGGGTGTTCTGATTACGCAATTTGACCGCTTTATTTCATTTCACAAAAGATTATTAGCATGCTGGTTCAGCTAGCGGGTCACATATCGTTTGTCCTGATGTGGCATGCGTTTTCAATTCTGTCAAATAATAGATGCTGGGAATGCTAGCTTTTTAAGATTGTTTTTCTGTCTCTGTGGCTGAAGGCAGTTGTCCTTTTCTGAATCTGTTCTGTGTGGGAAAACCAATTTAATATAGTATATGCTTGCATTTCTGTAGTGTATGTATTGAGATAAATGTCTGTATATATTTCTATCTATAAAACACTCATCTGCGTGTCATTTCCTCTTGTCCACCTGCTGAAGATAGAAACTTTATGAACTGGTATTTTAACTGCGCACAGCGCCTCCATGTGGGGTTTACTGGTACTGAACTAGTGACAGAAAAGACATGAGTTTAGCTTAATTTTGCTAGTGTAGTTTCACTGTTATTAAACTCTACCCCTGGTTTAAACATTCAACAAGTTAATCATTTGCAGGATGCAAAAGATAAGAATTACCATTAGTGGCCAGCAAACTTTAATAAAATACTGTAATTTGACGTTGATATCTGGTCACCCAATTTAATGAACAATATGACATGAAATATCTGGTTTCTCTCCTCAATTTTACACTCTGACTGTAATTGTGCCATTTCTTTAAAACATTTATCCTTTTTTCTTCTTCTTTTTGAATCAAACACTTTTAACGGTTATTCTGCCGTAGAACTGTTACCTGTAAATATCTTAGCGGCATTTGACATTTTTCATAATATTCAGTATATATCTTGATATTTCTGTATTTGCTTTTAATATAAAGGATGTTTTTTTAGAGGAACCATCATATAACAATGCAGGAAAATGTTTTCAACAATAAACAACATTTAGCTATAAGTTTTTACTTAGGTCGCTAAGACAAATTTTTGATTGACTGAAGTACATTAATTGTAGAATCCACTAATTCAGTGCTATTTTGAACTGATTCACTTTTTTTTAGTATTAAGAAGTTAACAAGACTCAATATCTTGCTTTACATGTAGTGTTGCTTAGTAAATTCATCTTGCCTTTAAGGATTTTTAGATATTTTACTGGAAAACAAATCAAAAAAGGTCAATTATGAATGAATTTGTTTTCATCACCACACCGAGTTTCACATACTACAGACATTTTGTCAGATATATGTGTCTTTAAGTACATTTTAATTGCGTATAAGATCTATGAAACGCTCTCATAGTTTGACTATTTTCTTTTGTGGATCAAAAAAAATAAAAAGCTAAAAATACGGGCTTCGGTTTACAGTTACAAAGAGTATCGAGGCTCCAGGCCAGAATAAGCTTTATAGCTTCCGTGACCATCCGGGCAAAACCAGAATTGTTAGCGTTCACCTGACATTTCTATCTTGCTGCAGGGGCTGATGGGTAATTCACTGCAGGCCTGGTGTTTAATTCAGTACTTTCACAAAATACAAGCTGAATGCCGCAACTCAAGGTTACTGCCTTCTCTCTCTCTCTCTCTCTGCTGGGATTCAGCAATTACTAAAATCACAGCCCTGACGGAGCAAGACATTTCATTCGGACTGTTGTCATGGGAACAGGCCGCAGGCCGCCCCACCTCCTCATGTCGGTTCGCTAGCGCACAATAGACAGAGATAAGTGACTGAGAGGGATTTTAAAGCAGTAGAGCTCAAACTCTTGTCTTGTATTCTTCTGGTTATATAACCCCCCCTGTGACAGCAGGACACAAAGTGTGGAATCTGTGCACACTGCGGCCGTGGAGCTACGGCAAAAAAGAAAGAACCAGCTTCTTGTATTTACGATACTATTATTCAATGCTGAGGGGTCAAGGTTGTCGAAAACGCAGCTAAACATTCACTGGATTCCTTATTTAAGGCTACAGCGGAGCCTCAATGTCTTACTGCTTTTAGAAAAAAAAATATTATGTTAAACAAAACACTTTTTTTTTTAAGTAGACCATTTTGGAATGTCTCACTTTCTCCGCTCAGGACAGTGTTTGGTTCCCGGTTGACCGTTGACATTACAGTCGTTATTCGTCTGGTTTCAGCTCTGCTGTTTAAACTTGAAATGGAGTGTTTAGTGTAAATGGAAAAAAAAGTAAAAATTCAAATCCTACTTCCTGCCAGGGATATCAAATTCACAAAATAACTATTTTGTATCATTTCTTTTAAATCAGTTATTTACATTTACGTTACTTGTCACTTGGAGTCACTTTTGGAGTCTGAAAAAAATATGGAATCATGTTAATTATATATATATATTAGGGCTGTCAAAACGATGAATCGCGATTAATCGCATCCAAAATAAAAGTTTGTGTTTACATAATATATGTGCGTGCACTGTGTATAATTATTTTATATATATAAATACACACACATGCTTGTATATATTTGAGAAATATTTTCATATATATTCTGTATATAGATTTATATATAATTTCTACTATATATAAATATAAATATTTTATATATAAATAATATTTTTTTCTTAAATATACATGCATGTGTGTTTTTTATATATATACAAAATAATTATACACAGTGCACCCACATATATTATGTAAACACAAACTTTTATTTTGGATGCGATTAATCACGATTAATCGTTTTGACAGCCCTAATATATATATATATATATATATATATATATATATATATATATATATATGTATATATATATTGTTGTAATAATTTATAATACATTTGAGTGGATTACAAAATAATCAAAGCTGAAGAATATAGAATAAAAGTGACTTTTATCTCTCAATTCAGACTTTTTTCCTCACATTTGCAAGTGATGTTTAAATAAATGCGTGATATAAAGTTGCAATTGTGAGTTCTAAAGTCAGAAATGTGAGATGGCAATTCTGAGGAAAAGGTCTTTTTCCCCCTTAGAATTGGACTTTGGGATTTCATATATGTAATTGAGATATAAAATCACAATTCTGAGAAAAAACGTCACCATCTTATACATTGAAATATATCATTTTTATACTTCTATAATGATTATAGTATCATCAATAATTGAGAGATCAGGTTCATTTAATTGAAATGCTTTCTGGGAGAGCCGATCTCGGCAATGTAAAACCAGTTTGCTCATCTAGCTTGTTATCTGAGGGGATGAAAAGGAATATGAATACTTCCCTGATATATAGTAGATGAAAAGAGTAGTATGTCTGAATATACAGTATTCATAAAGGCTACTGCAAAAAGTACCCGGATGATCAACAGTTTTTTGTTGTTTAATTGCTGTATAATGGGCCAAATTGGCCTTTAAAAAACATCTGTAGCCATTTAAGAGTAGAGGCAACCACTTGCGTTTGAATCACAATCCAAACTAAGATGCTACACATGTAGCAAGAGCAGTTGCTTTTGATTTCAATTAGATTGCATAATTTCAGGACTAAGAGCAAAAACAGAACCGTGTGACTTTACCCGTGTGAAATTGTTACATAAGTATGGAAGCCCGTTTCCGCCACAGTTGAGTAAAAAAATATAATTCTGTAAGTCATAATAATGAGAAACTTTCTCATAATTATGACTTAGTTTCTCATTATATTGAGAAAGTTTCTCATAATAATGACTTAACATCTCGTAATAATGAGAAACTTTCTCATAATTATGACTTAGTTTCTCATTATATTGAGAAAGTTTCTCATTATAATGAGATATTAAGTCATAATAATGAGAAAGTTTCTCATAATTATGACTTAGTTTCTCATTATATTGAGAAAGTTTCTCATTATAATGAGATATTAAGTCATAATAATGAGAAAGTTTCTCATAATTATGACTTAACATCTCGTAATAATGACTTAACTTCTCGTAATAATGAGAAAGTTTCTCATAATTATGACTTAATATCTCGTAATAATGAGAAACTTTCTCGTAATTATGACTTAACATCTCGTAATAATGAGAAACTTTCTCATAATTATGACTTAACATCTCGTAATAATGAGAAACTTTCTCATAATTATGACTTAACATCTCGTAATAATGAGAAACTTTCTCATAATTATGACTTAACATCTCGTAATAATGACTTAACTTCTCGTAATAATGAGAAACTTTCTCATAATTATGACTTAACATCTCGTAATAATGACTTAACTTCTCGTAATAATGAGAAACTTTCTCATAATTATGACTTAACATCTCGTAATAATGACTTAACTTCTCGTAATAATGAGAAACTTTCTCATAATTATGACTTAATATCTCGTAATAATGAGAAACTTTCTCATAATTATGACTTAACATCTCGTAATAATGAGAAACTTTCTCATAATTATGACTTAACATCTCGTAATAATGAGAAACTTTCTCATAATTATGACTTAACATCTCGTAATAATGAGAAACTTTCTCATAATTATGACTTAACATCTCGTAATAATGAGAAACTTTCTCATAATTATGACTTAACATCTCGTAATAATGACTTAACTTCTCGTAATAATGAGAAAAGTTTTAAATAAATAAATAAATAAAGTTTCTCATTATTACGAGAAGTTATGTCATTATTACGAGATGTTAAGTCATAATTATGAGAAACTTTCTCAATATAATGAGAAATTAAGTCATAATTATGAGAAACTTTCTCATTATTATGACTTAATATCTCATTATAATGAGAAACTTTCTCAATATAATGAGAAACTAAGTCATAATTATGAGAAAGTTTCTCATTATTACGAGATGTTAAGTCATTATTATGAGAAACTTTCTCAATATAATGAGAAACTAAGTCATAATTATGAGAAAGTTTCTCATCATTACGAGATGTTAAGTCATTATTATGAGAAACTTTCTCAATATAATGAGAAACTAAGTCATAATTATGAGAAAGTTTCTCATTATTACGAGATGTTAAGTCATTATTATGAGAAACTTTCTCAATATAATGAGAAACTAAGTCATAATTATGAGAAAGTTTCTCATTATTACGAGATGTTAAGTCATTATTATGAGAAACTTTCTCAATATAATGAGAAACTAAGTCATAATTATGAGAAAGTTTCTCATTATTATGACTTACAGAATTATATTTTTTTACTCAACTGTGGCGGAAACGGGCTTCCATACATAAGAAACACCTGCACAAAACAAAAACAGGACTGTATGAAAACGCAAGTTCACTCTCTGACAGCAGATGGCGCTGATGGAAAAGAAGCGCTTATAAACACTACTTTATATGGAGGAAACAAAAACGCCATCAAAACTATTCTGACAGTCAGTTCCCTTAAGAGATACATTCATACAAACCCCACACCCAATTCAATATTTATATTTTTATTCCCATATTTCGAGCATCGTGGAAGAATCTCGCTCTCCTCTTTGCGTCTCGTCTCTGGCCTGTGTTTAACGGCTTGTTAGCCGTTAAGTCGCTTGTTAGCGACTTTGTAATATTTTCACACAAATGGCATTTCGCGTCATGATTACAGTGCGATTTGTGTGCAAGTCCGGATTAGAGATAAGCCAAAACTGTCTGGTTGGTGAGAGACCGGTGCATCTCTTCAAAAAATGTCGGGATATCTAATACAAGTTACCTAAACATCAAATTACTTTCTAAGGGTGATATACTCAAATCTATGGAAGCCCGTTTCCGCCACAGTTGAGTAAAAAAATATAATTCTGTAAGTCATAATAATGAGAAACTTTCTCATAATTATGACTTAGTTTCTCATTATATTGAGAAAGTTTCTCATAATAATGACTTAACATCTCGTAATAATGAGAAACTTTCTCATAATTATGACTTAGTTTCTCATTATATTGAGAAAGTTTCTCATAATTATGACTTAGTTTCTCATTATAATGAGATATTAAGTCATAATAATGAGAAAGTTTCTCATAATTATGACTTAACATCTCGTAATAATGACTTAACTTCTCGTAATAATGAGAAACTTTCTCATAATTGACTTAATATCTCGTAATAATGAGAAACTTTCTCATAATTATGACTTAACATCTCGTAATAATGACTTAACTTCTCGTAATAATGAGAAAAGTTTTAAATAAATAAATAAATAAAGTTTCTCATTATTACGAGAAGTTATGTCATTATTACGAGATGTTAAGTCATAATTATGAGAAAGTTTCTCATTATTACGAGAAGTTAAGTCATTATTACGAGATGTTAAGTCATAATTATGAGAAACTTTCTCATTATTATGACTTAATATCTCATTATAATGAGAAACTTTCTCAATATAATGAGAAAATAAGTCATAATTATGAGAAACTTTCTCATTATTATGACTTAATATCTCATTATAATGAGAAACTTTCTCAATATAATGAGAAACTAAGTCATAATTATGAGAAACTTTCTCATTATTATGACTTAATATCTCATTATAATGAGAAACTTTCTCAATATAATGAGAAACTAAGTCATAATTATGAGAAAGTTTCTCATTATTACGAGATGTTAAGTCATTATTATGAGAAACTTTCTCAATATAATGAGAAACTAAGTCATAATTATGAGAAAGTTTCTCATTATTACGAGATGTTAAGTCATTATTATGAGAAACTTTCTCAATATAATGAGAAACTAAGTCATAATTATGAGAAAGTTTCTCATTATTACGAGATGTTAAGTCATTATTATGAGAAACTTTCTCAATATAATGAGAAACTAAGTCATAATTATGAGAAAGTTTCTCATTATTATGACTTACAGAATTATATTTTTTTACTCAACTGTGGCGGAAACGGGCTTCCATACAAATCTGACCACTGCTGTAGAAATCAGTGTTTAGATCCAAACTATAAACCTTTATAGTTAAACTTGTGTGATTAGTTGAATGTTTGTAACATAAAAAAGAAAGAAATTGTACTGTTGAATGTTAGTTTCATTTGCAGATTTTGAATTTTTCAATGATTAGTCAGAAATAAGAGTTTGTTCTGACCAATAATTGAGTTAACAAACTACCTCACTAAACCGAAAGTCATCATCTGAATCACCACCTCATGACATGTCCTACCGAAGAGCATGTGCATGTTCCAGCTTTTGAGTTCATTTACTGAAAATAGCAGGATGAAAGTGAATCTGGCTCGTCTGTACTGTTTGGCCGCATGAGAAATAGATGATGTAACTACACAGTTACAAATCTTTTCTCATCGTTCTGTCCCTCTAATGTCTGAGATGATTGCTTGGCCTGTCTCTTTACATGTTTCCTGTCTCTCTGCCAGATGTTGGGAGCTCTCACGGCGTTCCCGATAAAGGTGCCTCACATCAGCTCTCTGCAGCGACTGGCAGGACACTCACCCAGCATGCTACCTCAGGTACTGCACAACACTGAAGCAAACATATTTACATGTACATACCACAAAGTGCCTTGTTAATTATTAATCATTTTTCTATCGGACATGTTTAAAATATTCCAAAGAATTATAAGAATAAACTGCTTAGGGACTCCTAACAGGAAACTGAAAGTGAGAGGGATTCAAGCACAGTTGCCTATAATGGCTGACGGGACAGTTTGTTTTTCTGAGGTGAGAGACTTTTTATTTCGTAACAAGTTTAGAAAATAACGTTGACACTGACATATAGCCTGACATCTCATCTGTCCGTTTACTTAAGTTTTGAGTAAAGCTTTCACATGTGTCTTTCAAAATAAAAGTCTTGCCTCAGAAAAACATAGAAATATGTCTGTTGCTGTTGTTTGTTTGACTGCACACTCTACAACCCACTTAAAAACGGTCTTGCGACCCACCAAGTTGAGAAACTGTTCATTCTTTGAAGGGATATGCATTGTTAGTAATTACTTAAGTTTTGAGTAAAGCTTTCACACACGTCTTTCAAAATAAAAGTCTTGCCTCAGAAAAACAGAAATATGTCTGTTGTTGTTGTTTGACTGCACACTCCAAGACCCATTTAAAAACGGTCTTACGACCCACCAGTTGGGAAACTATTCATTCTTTGAAGGGATATGCATTGTTAGTAATTAATAAATTGAATTAAAATAAAAGTTAGTGCACAAATCAATTAATACAAAAATTAATACACAATGCATTGTTCGTCTTTAAAAATTACTGCGGCCTTCAGGGGGATTGTTTTAGGCACCATCTTTTCCTCTGGTACTGACACCTACAAGAGGTCAAACTGATTATTCAGCTGGTCGTTTAGATCTGCCACTAGTCAATACTTTGTGTTGGAGTTGACTCGTGCATCACATGATTTCAGTTACACTTGCTCTACACATGACGATGGCAGGAGGAAAATCTGTCATCAGCTTTGCAGAGATTGATTACTCACACGTTGCAGAATTGGACATTTGCACAGACATTTACATTCATGTGTATCAGTGTGTGCATGTCACATTCAAATGTATTTATTTGTGAAAACAAGATGCAACATATGCATGTAAAAATGTAAATATTATGTAATTCATTTGGGTTGGATTGTGATTATTACAGTTGTGAGTGTAGTAATCAGGGTCTGGAATGTACAGTAGTTGCTGGAAAGATTAGTTTTTTACTTAGAAATGTTCTCGCTTCCACTTGTTCACATGGGCATACTAGGAGTGTATTTACTTGAGAGATTTCCAGAGTAGAGTTATGAGTGATTGGGACATTCAATTTCAGTTGACCGTTTTGTTTTATTTTCATTTTAAGGTGTCCTTGATACATTTAAGGACTGAGTAATATTAAAGGGTTAGTTCACCCAAAAATGAAAATTAAATCATTAATTACTCACCAGCATGCTGTACCAACCCCGCAAGACCTTCGTTCGTCTCTTCGAACTCTCTTGAAATCTCTTGAACTCTCGTTTCAGGCCTACAAGGAAGAAAAGGAATAGTCGAATAAAGTCGTTATTTTTGTTTATTTTTTCGCACAAAAATTATTCTCGTCACTTGATAAACTTATACTTGAACCACTGTTGTCACATGGAATATATAAACGTTTTCTTCATTGACTTTCTGGGCCGTCAAGTTTCAATCCCATAGGGAGCCTATGTGGTAGTGACTATGGAAGCCCGTTTCCGCCACAGTTGAGTAAAAAAATATAATTCTGTAAGTCATAATAATGAGAAACTTTCTCATAATTATGACTTAGTTTCTCATTATATTGAGAAAGTTTCTCATAATAATGACTTAACATCTCGTAATAATGAGAAACTTTCTCATAATTATGACTTAGTTTCTCATTATATTGAGAAAGTTTCTCATTATAATGAGATATTAAGTCATAATAATGAGAAAGTTTCTCATAATTATGACTTAGTTTCTCATTATATTGAGAAAGTTTCTCATAATAATGACTTAACATCTCGTAATAATGAGAAACTTTCTCATAATTATGACTTAACATCTCGTAATAATGACATAACTTCTCGTAATAATGAGAAACTTTATTTATTTATTTATTTAAAACTTTTCTCATTATTACGAGAAGTTAAGTCATTATTACGAGATGTTAAGTCATAATTATGAGAAAGTTTCTCATTATTACGAGATGTTAAGTCATAATTATGAGAAAGTTTCTCATTATTACGAGATGTTAAGTCATAATTATGAGAAAGTTTCTCATTATTACGAGATGTTAAGTCATAATTATGAGAAAGTTTCTCATTATTACGAGATGTTAAGTCATAATTATGAGAAAGTTTCTCATTATTACGAGATATTAAGTCATAATTATGAGAAAGTTTCTCATTATTACGAGATGTTAAGTCATAATTATGAGAAAGTTTCTCATTATTACGAGAAGTTAAGTCATTATTACGAGATGTTAAGTCATAATTATGAGAAACTTTCTCATTATTATGACTTAATATCTCATTATAATGAGAACCTTTCTCAATATAATGAGAAACTAAGTCATAATTATGAGAAAGTTTCTCATTATTACGAGATGTTAAGTCATTATTATGAGAAACTTTCTCAATATAATGAGAAACTAAGTCATAATTATGAGAAAGTTTCTCATTATTATGACTTACAGAATTATATTTTTTTACTCAACTGTGGCGGAAACGGGCTTCCATAAGTGACCCACCTCTCAAATTTAATTAAAAATATCTTCATTTGTGTTACGAAAATGAGCGAAGGTCTTACAGGGTTGGTACAGCATGGGGGTGAGTAATTAATGACTTAATTTTCATTTTTGGGTGAACTTAGTCTGAACGCAGTCTGAAATTCTTGTTCGAAATTTTCACACGGTAAAAAATAAATACGACCGAAATAAAATTGACCTCACGTTGTGTCAATCACATTTATACACTGCTTCAGAATCTTTCGTCCGTCATTAAAAAAAACATTAAATCGGGTTCGATTTTCTGCGTTTTTGGCATCCGTAGCAAGTTTTGACAATTCAATGCCACCGAATGATGAATAGGAAAAAACGCATACAAAAATGTCAGACTCGGTGTGGAAGGACCTTTACCCTAAACTCTGTAAGGTTTCATCTGAACCACCTTGAAACTATGCGAACATTACTCAAACGTTAACAGAAACGAGAATTGAAAGATTGAACGATTTCATTTAAGAGATGAACATATATTTTAAGCCAAAGCCAAGAACCATCTGCTGCTGGTGTCAGCTCAGGGGACTAAGCTTTGTGCTCTTTGTTTCTTTAGGTTAGGCCAAAGACCCTCATTCCAGACAGCCTTCCCCACAGCCCATGCCGAGAGCAGCAGTCCAGTCAAATGCTGGTCGTGCCGCAGAGCATGTCTGTGGTCAGCCCAAAAAGCCAAGGCGCATCTTTGCCAACTGCCAACAGCACCTTCAGTCACGAGCGACTGTCCAGCGGGCAGGAACAGAGTTCCTCATCGCCCTCATGTGTGCCGAGTGCGTCCACAGCGTCCGCCAGCCCAGGGGTGGCGTATGCCATCATCTCTGCAGCCTCGCCGGCCGCCCATGGGATGTCAGGAATGACTGAGGCCATCAAAGTGCAACCGTTGATTTTCAGCCCAGACAGCAAGGTCTGAAGATCCCTTATCACCTACTTGCCTAATAATGCTCAGATTTGAACTTCCATGATTCCATGAATTATAAATGTAGATGCCCAGAATACTGTTCAGTTGATTTGTCTAAGAGGTTTAATGTGTGTCTGCAGGTTATTATCATTCAGCCACAGATTCCCAGCTACTGCAAGAGTTCTCCAGATTCACAAAATGACAGTCCTGTGAAGGAGCCAAGCCCTGACCCCTCAACCCCAGCCAAAAAGCTGGAGGATCCAGAGGTACACACACAACTTGTCTTGACCGTTAGCACAAAGTCTGGTCCACATTACAGGTAATTCTTGAGAAGAGATTGACCTGATTGGCATGGGAAATAACCAGTTACATCAAAATTGTCGTATTCCAGACCTCAACTAAGGTCTGTGTGAAGTCCGAGTCCAAAACCATATTTTCTATGACTAGTTGAGACCTGGTTGTTTGAGTCAGAGTCCAGGCTGTCCAGATTCTCCTGAAAGTGGGGCGTTGGTCTCGATCTTGAGTCAGAGATTGGTCTTGTCTGGACTTGAGTGCAACAACACTGAAATAGATGCCATTCATTTACCAAACTGCTAGTCCTATGCATGGCCAATTTATCGCAGTATCACAGAACATGTGGAATATACATTTGAGAATATCTTGTTACAAATGCCTCAAGCAAATCTCTCCCTTGAATTCAAGATATGCTATTATCCCCAAAAAGTTTTGTACAATTGACTAGTTCTCAAAAACTGGTCATTGTAGAATTTTGATACATTGTAAAGTTGCAGGTGGCCAATCAGATTACAGTTTGCCAGATGTCAGTTTTCAGTAGGGCTGCTCCTGACTAAACTTTAAAAAGTTAAAAATTAAAATGTATAGCAGCAAACTGAAGCACTACAACAATATGGACAATTAGGCTATACCTGACTCTCCATCAGTATTTTTGTCCTCCAGTCTCAGTCTTCTCATATTATGAGAAAGGAAGACTAGTTTGTCCACATTGTCAGAGAGAAGTGAGCTCTTTGTCTTGAGACACAGAGAACAGGGAAGCTGGCCTTTGAGAAGATGCACTATCCCAGCAAACACAGAACAATCCTCTAACGTTCCCGTATGGTTCCCAAAAATAACCATACGTTCCCATATGGTTATTTTTTGGGAACCAAACAAGAACGTTCTGTGAATGTTCTCTGTAGGTATAACCTAAAGGGAACATTCCCATAAAGTTTCCAGAACGTTCCCCTAACCTTAAGGGAACGTTCTATGTACATTAAGAACATTTTCCTGGATCACCAATAAGGAATGTTCTGGGAACCAAAAACTTACATTCCCAGAACGTAAAATTGTTAGCTGCGATGATGGCATAGGCGTGGAAGTTAAAGTTTTTAAAGTTGTTTCTATACCTATGTGGTGTTCTTAATATGCTTTTAACACAAATTCTGTGCAAATTCATGTCAACACCATTGCTGAGCATTTTCTCTCTAAAACTGCAGTGAAAAAAAGTCCCAAAAACACAGTTTGAAATCGCCGATATTTCTTGCATCACAAACTACCTTGTAAACAATCCCGCCACACGGGGGCTTTTACCATATCGAAGCAGGGGAATCTCAAGAGAAGCCAGGTTATCCCAGTGTATACATATAGTTTTTTGACTAATCAACTAATTAAAGTTTAGTCTCTTCTCGTTGACTAACGTTTAGTCGACTATTGGGGGCCAGCCTTAATTCCCTTTCGAAGGGAACTCAACAATACGTCGAATGACGCTATGGGGAGACGTATTGTCTCGTTCCCTGTTCTCAGGGAACATAGGTTACAGTCGTAACCTGAGACGTTTTGGGTACAGAAATGAATCAGACAGTCAGTGAAAGAACTGTTGCCAGTGTTCGGCCATGTTGTCAAGTGCAACTAGTCCAGAAGAGAAAGAATAAAGTTAACATGGAACATTGAAACCTGTTTAAATGTGTTAACTTAACTTAATTAACCTTTCTGTCCTACAGAAAATTGCCTTCATGGTCGGGCTAGGCCTGGTCACTACAGAACACTTGGAGGGTGAGTAATGTGTAGAATGTGTAAAATGGAGGTAAATATCAATAAAATCATCAATAGACTGACATTTTGATGTTAAAATGTATTTTATTGTTAAGGACATTTTGTGGTGCTGTCTGATAAAGTAAAAATATTTTTGATGATGGTTAATTTTTTAAAAAAAAATGAATAAATTAGTTATCTCGGAGAAATATGTAGTTAATTGAAAAAAAAAATCATGTCAGGGAAATTCATATCGGGGACAACAAAAACCCCACAATCAGTCAATATTAGAGGTGTGTGTTCATCTGCTGCATGACGGTGTTTGAATTGGTTTGAAATACATTCCAGTTCCATCATGTGTATTGTTGCGAATTACCTTCAAATTCATATTTGAAACAAGCCAATTATTCTGAATTCTGCTCAACTCTGAATGAAACAGTGAAACACAGAAGCAAACGGAATCGGAGATGTTGGGGTGTAAAGATTCATCATAGACGTGTTTTTATTTCCAGAGATCCAGAGTAAACGGCAGGAAAGGAAAAGGCGAAGCACAGCTAACCCTGCATACAGCGGGCTGTTTGAACCAGAGGTCTGTCTGCCGGTCCGAATTCCTTTAAACAATCACTTCATTTCAGGACTGTTCGTTTGTAAATCATCTTTTATCTTGCTTTTCAGCGCAAACGACTCGCGTCGAATTACCTGAACAGTGGCATGTTTCTGTCGGCAAGAGGTAAAATAGATTTCTGCTTCTGTCAAAAATTAGCTGAACAAATAACGCATGGGAAAAAGAAACATGTTTGTACAGAATGAATTTAATGTCCACATTCACCAGATGCTCACGTTTTAATTCGTTGTTTAACCAGTCGTTAAACCAAACACTCACTGCTTTAAGTTGCTAAACACGTGTCAGCACCACTGTTAAACTGGAATAACCCTAACACAGTCTTGTCAGTGTGACGCTACTAACCTGCTGTTTGCTTTCACATGCTAGACTCTGAGGAGCTTTGCTGGAAGGTACGTCTATTCTCTGACATCACTTTGTGTGTGTGAATCTCATGTGGCAAGAAAAGATATAGTTTTTGACATGGTTTATATCCACTCGCCTAAAGGATTATTAGGAACACCTGTTCAATTTCTCATTAATGCAATTATCTAATCAACCAATCAACCAAATGCATTTAGGGGTGTGGTCCCGGTCAAGACAATCTCATGAGCTCCAAACTGAATGTCAGAATGGGAAAGAAAGGTCATTTAAGCAATTTTTAGCGTGGCATGGTTGTTGGTGCCAGACGGGCCGGTCTGAGTATTTCTCAATCTGCTCAGTTACTGGGATTTTCACGCACAACCATTTCTAGGGTTTACAAAGAATGGTGTGAAAAGGAAAAAACATCCAGTATGCGGCAATCCTGTGGGCGAAAATGCCTTGTTGATGCTAGGAGAATGGGCCGACTGATTCAAGCTGATAGAAGAGCAACTTTGACTGAAATAACCACTCGTTACAACCGAGGTATCCAGCAAAGCATTTGTGAAGCCACAACACGCACAACCTTGAGGCGGATGGGCTACAACAGCAGAAGACCCCACCGGGTACCACTCATCTCCACTACAAATAGGAAAAAGAGGCGACAGTTTGCAAGAGCTCACCAAAATTGGACAGTTGAAGACTGGAAAGATGTTGCCTGGTCTGATGAGTCTCGATTTCTGTTGAGACATTCAGATGGTAGAGTCAGAATTTGGCGTAAACTGAATGAGAACATGGATCCATCATGCCTTGTTACCACTGTGCGGGCTGGTGGCGGTGGTGTAATGGTGTCGGGATGTTTTCTTGGCACACTTTAGGCCCCTTAGTGCCAATTGGGCATCGTTTAAATGCCACGGCCTACCTGAGCATTGTTTCTGACCATGTCCATCCCTTTATTGCCACCATGTCCCCATCCTCTGATGGCCTCATCCAGCAGGATAATGCACCATGTCACAAATTCGAATCATTTCAAATTGGTTTCTTGAACATGACAATGAGTTGACTGTACTAAAATGGCCCCCACAGTCACCAGATCTCAACCCAATAGAGCATCTTTGGGATGTGGTGGAACGGGAGCTTCGTGCCCTGGATGTGCATCCCACAAATCTCCAACAACTGTAAGATGCTATCCTATCAATATGGGCCAACATTTCTAAAGAATGCATTTCAGCACCTTGTTGAATCAATGCCACGTAGAATTAAGGCAGTTCTGAAGGAACACAGTGTTAGTATGGTGTTCCTAATAATCCTTTAGGTTAGTGGATACAAAAATGACCTGGAAAACTTTCTTCATCTGGGTTGCGTTTACACTGCAAGTCTAAATGTACAGGTCTGAGGTTTTACCATGTCTGATTGTTCGTTTCGACCATTTACATTCACTTTAGACATGACTTGTTTTCCGTTATCTGTGTTTACATTAATCCCTCCCCAAAATGATTCTGTTGGTGATCACTTTACAACATGGTTGACCCTCAGGTTTTTGAATCGGATAGTTGGCTGATTTTGTGTGCAACATCTGTGTCGGATCAGATGTGAGTAAAAAAAATCACAGTGTAAACGCAGCCTTTCCGTCCATACCACACCTGTATGAATTTGTACTTTTTTTTTTGTTTTTGCGGAAAACACACACAAACGGGTTCTTTATGCGTTAAATACAATTGAGGAAAATTGCAATATTCAATTCCCAGGATAAAGTGCAAATCCCCCCCAAAACAATACAAGTAATTAAGGCTATGTTTACTCAGAAACGATTCTGAAGAAAAAACGCAAAAGTGGCGTTGCGTCATCACTTTTTATTCTGCGTTTAGACGAGCGTTTTGGGTGTGAAATCCGCGTGCAGATGGAGACGTAAAAGTCTGTGAAATTCAGTGTAGTATGCACTCCAGGCGGCTAGGCACACCACCAAGTCCGCGCGCCTGCGTACAACCTTCACTGTCAAGCAGACTTTTGCGTTTTTACCGTTTACACGGGAACGCGGCGGTGGAGCGTTTTTAAGATTACCACTCTGGAGGGTGGTTTCACTTTTTTTGCGTTTTTAAGCTCCAAAAACGCCGTCGCCGTGTAAACGAAAGGCACATCCGATAAAATATTTTTACGTTTTCACCCGCGAGCGTTCTCGTGTAAACAGGGCCTAAGTAAAATGGCCATTACATTCCATTTAATACTATAAAGTCAATCCAATAAAGTCTTTGTTTACGTATTTTATTACGTTTTTTTAAGTACTTTACAAGTCTAGTCCAAAATAAATTTGATTTTGTTTCAGACATTTTTTTTTAACATAATTTGTGTTTTATTCACGTCAGGCATATTGTGTTAATAACTTTCATTTGACACGTTAATGCGTTACCATGGTAAAGGTAAAATGATAATAATGGACTCATGCCGAGGGCTTAGTTTGAATATTTTCAACTTTCTTTTTTTAAAGTTTAACATGTTTCGCTTGTGAAAGGGTTAATAGTTACTTGTTCAAATAAAATGGACATCTGAAAAATGGCTGACAACTTGTTGTGGGGTGTGTTTCTGTAAATGTGTGTGACGCAGGAGGAGCTGCAGCATGATGATCACTGTGCAGTGTGTAAACAGGAAGGAGATCTTCAGCCGTGCCACACCTGTACCCGCGCCTACCACCCCGACTGCCTCAACCCACCTCTCAAAACTGCCACCCGGGGCATCTGGATGTGCCCTAAGTGCCAGAAGAAGGTAATTATTTACTTTCTACAATAGAGATTGTAAGCAGATTCAGAGTAATAACAGCTGGAGTCAGTTTGGTGGTGTGTTCAAAAAACTTGAGGACGACCTAAAACTCTATTTTAGTCTTGTGTGGTTATCAAAGATATTTTTACTAGAAGGTTGCTTGACCTAATAAGACAAAGACAATCTGCTCATATTCTCTGTTCTGTTTTCCTTTGAAGGTTTTGAACAAAGAGAACTTGTCTTGGCCACAGAACTTCATCCAGTCGTATGTTACACATAAAACAGGTGAGCTGTCAAACACATGTAAATCACTTGCTCGTCTCAGTGATGATGATGATGATGATGATGATGATGATGATGATGATGATGAGTGTGTTTGTGCAGTGAGAGAGGAGGAACGCAGGAAGCTAATGAGGAGAAACACTGAGCTGAAACTTGAGTGTGAACATCTGAGCGAAGAGGACCAGAGACTCTGCAGTTCTTTGTCTGTAAGTAACTGAGCTAAATGGGGCAGGGTTGCCATGTAGAGAACACAGTTTTAATCAATCTTCACTTTAACGATCCCAATTGTGTTTCAATTGCAAAAAACGTCTGGTCAATAAAAAAACAATCGATATAATCCCTCCTAATTGAGTGCTTTTGTGAATCAAAATCGATTCAAATCATGATATCTGTATCAATACCCAGCCCTGGTGCTAAACTTGACGTGAGTATGTAACGTTGTACTGGTTTAGTTTTTTTTTTTTAAATTGGCATGCTCTACTAGTTTTGTTTAGCGTAAATGTGTGTGTTCATGTTGCCGTCACCCTAAATGTGCTACGTAACTTGGTCTTTTTCAAAACAACGTTTCTTTTTGTAAAAAAGTACAAGATTTGCAAGATAATAAACATTCCATCAGGTAAGAAATAATCCATTTACAATACCTGTGTTTATGTGATTTAAATATGATATACCTTTGGAAATGTAACGGGGTTGAAATTAATAGTCTGGACAAATGTTGGCAAAATAGTTTTGATTTATTTAAAAAAAAAATACTTCCCTTGATCTGAGCTGTACAAGACTTGGCTACTTTTCTTAAGTTTGCCTCCTGAACATACACTTTTTTTGACTACATTGTTAAGTGGGTGAAAAAGAAAACCTTAATCTTGTATTTGGGTCAAAAATGGGCACCCATAGAAATGAATGGGGCAAACTTTAATTAAGAGCATTCTAAAATAAGCCAAAATAAGACACCGGTTGACAGCAAAGTCACTTCATCTTTAGGTTTTAGCTCTAAGAACTAATTGGAATGATATTTTAATGTAGTTAAAAATCTAACATAAAATAAAACATAAAAATAAGCATAATTTACATAGAAAATATAGTACTTTTTAAACGAAATAAATTCAAAAAATACCCCCAAAATAAAAAAACACCATAAATGGATAGACAAAACTTTATTGAAGACAGTGATATAACATTTATAATAAATAAAAATTAGGATCACACCTGAGCCCACATTTGACCACAATTACAGGATTAAGGGCTATAAAGTGAATACGGTTTGAGGGCGAAGAGACGATAACTGTATCTGAAACCTATGATAGGTACTACATTTGATTTGAAACTTACTTTAAATTTTAATTCGGATGTACTATATCCACCATGTTGTCATTATCATGTGACCTACGGCGTCAGTTACGTTGCTTCACTGCCAATCACAAATCCTCCCCTGTGGCCTCGTGGGATAGTGTCATCAAATGCACACTTCAGAATCTCGCCAGAAGTAGTAGTATGTCATCCGGGTACTTTTCGCATATTGTTTATGAATACTACGAATTGGGACATACCACTCTTGTCACATATTATTTTTCACCTACTATACCCAAATTGCAAATGCCATCTGGCCCAGTTGTGGCCATAGTCTGTAAAAAAAGACGGACGACGGCCCTTCGCTCTTTTCCATCAGAGAAAACTGAAGCCGCCAAATGTCCCGATATGGCGCTGACGTCTTGGAACTTTCGGGACCAGACCGTAAGGAGCAGGAAGTAAAGCCGCGAAATCAAGGCCGCGCCCTCATTCTCGCTAAAAATCAATCGCAAGCACAAACTACAATAAATAACAGAAACTATCTTTGGATAAAGGATATGTGAAGTGTAATTTAATTGTTTAGTTGGTCTCACGTCCCGTTGAATAACATGGGGAGGCGGGGTTTATGACCTATACTAGGACCGGCCACAGGGGGGCGATCAAGACGTTTTGGCTTCACTTTTGAGGGCTTGTGCGGCACGCTTGGTTGTGGCCCAAATCTCCCACATTCGTCTGGCACACATACTGCATGGAATGACAGCGATGACTCAACCGGGCTGGCGATAGCTAACACAGTCTCATCCCAATTCGTCATGTAACTGACGTTTTGGGACGTCTTTTGACCATTCGTCAATATACGACTTTTTAGGGCCCCCTTAAACGTCGGTAGATGACGATCCCGGGTCGTCATACAACTGACGCTTTACCTTTAACGTCAGTTAGGTGACGAGTTGGGTTTAGGGTTAGGTTTAGGTATGGGGTAGAGTTAGGATCCCATAACGTCATCTACCGACGTTTAAGGGGGCCCTAAAAAGTCGTATATTGACGAATGGTCAAAACGTCAGTTATATGACGAATTGGGATGAGACCGGGTTGCGATAGCATACATATCTGGGCCTCATCTGGGCCAACTATGGCACAGTTCTGCCAGTGGAAAAGGTCCCATGGGCCACATCTGGGCCATACACAGCACCACAACTCACATTAAAACCTACTTGTGTGTGTGGGCCAGATATACGCCATAGTTGGCCCAGATGAGGCCCAGATGTGTGCTATCTGGGTATAGTAGCAGGGCTCTAGAGTGCGACCAATTTGGTCGCAAATGCGACCAAAATTTGAAAAGGTGCGACCAACATTTTTCCTAGGTCGCACCCGTGCACCTAACGTTCTCGCATGATCGCATCCGCTGACTCTCCCCAAACGAAAATGTTTTTCTCCTTGCACGTATAGTGAAATGCTCCGTTGCTGTGTGATACGAAATAAATTGCGACCTGAACGTGAACACCAGAGAATCAGTAACGGCAACCAGCAGCAGAAGAAACAGACGACGAAGAAAGTTTTAAAAATGTTGGCTACTTTTTATGGCTAGGTATATATTCTCATATTCAAAAACTAATTCTCATTTTACGAACCCGTTGGGCTATGCTGTGTTCAGTTGATGAATGAACGGAAGATTGTAGCGCGCAACGCGCATCCCGTCCAATACATCGCAATAATCTTTGTGCTTTCTTACTATTGATATGAAACAAAGTCTCAGATTTTAAATTAGGTCCGTTTCCTTACGAAATTCAAGAACATAAATAGTGTATTGACGCTGTGGCGTGAGATCGCTCTGACTCAGCTCAAGTGAAGCAGCAGCGCGGAGCGCACATGAGCTTCTCTTCCGCCTTAATAAAACCATTTACAGCGTGAAATAAACATGAACGAGCATCTGAAAGTGTGTTAAAAGATAGAGTACAACTTGGCGAAATCCGTATCTTTCATATAGAATCGCTCAATCAGTGATTCATTTCAACCGCGTCAGTAAAAGGCGTGTAAACAATGTAATGTAACGTCACATTTACCTCAGAGAAAAAATAAAATCCAGTGACCATAAACTCGTTAGCCAGCTAGAAAAATTAACTCTAGATCAGCATTTTGCCAAATATATGCACCATATTACATATTCAGTATAATTTTTAACGTTTTTCAATATTTAATGCATGTTGTTTGAAAAGAAAATCTGACAAGCTTTTATGTTGCCACCATTTAAATGTTTATATTTCATATTACATTATTATTATAAAAATAAATAAAAGTGTAATTTAAGTGTTTGTGTACAAATCAGGTAATTTTTACCTCCAATGTTATTAGGCTAATGAAGCATATGGGCTACAACGGACTCCCAGTTTACAGCATTAGTTGAGATTTGTTTTCCTTGAGAAAATTTGCCATGTATTGTACCTGATATCCAAAAATAATCAATATTGAATCGAATTGTGAAATTGGTGTCAATACCCTGCCCTTACTTGAACAATGTAAAAACAGCACTTTAAATTTTTAATTTTTTTTTAAAGATTTATATTTTTATATACAATATAATTGTGCTTCAAAAAAACTACATCTTATTCTTTTTTTAAAAGCATTTACATAATATATATGAATATACGGAGCGTGATAAAAAGGTGACCTTGAAATTGTGGCGTTAAATGTGATGCGAGACGAAAAAAATTTGAGTGCACCTAAATTTTGTGCTGGTGCACCTAAATAAAAAAGTTAGGTTAGGTTATGGAAGTAGGCGTAATTGACTATTTTTTGAGGAGTTTTTTTTCCAAAAGGACGATGTCATAATTATGACCGTTTTATTTATTTTTGGAATATATTTTTGACTTTTATTAGGGCAAAATATGGTAACAGGGTTGATGCATACCTGAAGCAACTCAAAAACATAGAATAACACCAACTTTTCAGATTAAAAGTTAGCCATTCCTGTCCGACTAGCATCACCAAAGAGGTTTTCCGAATCTTCCATCGAACAGATAGTCCTGCCCCCAAAACGCACGCCATTGGTTGAACCGGTGTTGCTTTGTCAGCTACTGTAAGTGAATGATTTGAATCTTGTGCTCGACAGAAATGCATTGAGCAGAAGGAGCGTCTCCTGGGTCAGCAGCAGGAGACTCAGGCATCCCTGGAGCGTCTCAAGACTCTGATTCGACTCATTCAGCGCGACCAGATGATTCAAGTGACTATGACGGCCACCACCACCACCGGAGCGTCGCTGCTCTCGCTGCCGTGGATCAAAGCCGCGGACAGCAGCACCAGCACCACAGCGCCCGCTACTGGCCCCTCCGCAGGACTGCACAAAAGCGTGCTTCAGCCGCAAGGAAACAACTGACCACACAAACACAAGACGGTGACGTCCAACCGATGTGCATTTTTCTTCTGGTAATGTCTTACCAAAAAAATAATGGGAAAATTTGAAAAAAAAAGAAATAAGCGTCACTCGATTCATAAGTATTTTTTAAAGCCAACCACACACAGTGCTCACAAGATTTTTTTTTTTTACCCACTGTTTTTTAATATATTGTTTTTCTTGGCCTTAACGTATTTATGACTAGATTACAATGCTGTTGCAAATATATGAAAATAAGTATTCTACATAGAAACATTTCTTATGATGCTTCGCGTTTCTTTTTTACTGGGGTTTGGTGTGTGCGTTTCGGGGGTGGGGGGGGGGTAATCGTTCGCATTTGGTTACTGAGATGGTTAGCATAGTTATAGTTGAAGACAAGCGACTTATGAAACGGAGAGCACTGTACGCTGATATATCCGAATAGATTAGGGCTGTCAAACGATTAATCGCGATTAATCGCATCCAAAATAAAAGTTTGTGTTTACGTAATATATGTGGGCGTAGTGTGTATAATTATTTTGTATATATAAATACACACATGCATGTATATATTTAAGAAAAATGTGTTCTTAATATATCAAATATTTATATTTATACATAATATTAATTATGTATAAATATATATAAAGTATATACTTTCAGATTTTTCTTAAATATATACATGCATGTGTGTGTATTTATATATACAAAATAATTATACACACTACGCCCACATATATTACGTAAACACAAACTTTTATTTTGAATGCGATTAATCGCGATTAATCGTTTGACAGCCCTAGAATAGATGCTCGTTTGCGTTTTCCGAAAGAACAAAGTTTGCCATAATAATTCAGGTTAAAGCGAGACAGGGAAATGTTTTCATTTTGTTCATTTTGTGTGTATTCGCGAACGTACAAACATGAAATACAACAACGACGACAAAAAAAAATAATTTTTTCAGTATTAATAGAGATAAAAGAACAAAGTATTTAAGATAACGACAGAATTTAGCCTTTTTAGTGACGAATTTAGTATTTTCATGCTGATGCCTGTTAATGATTTCAAACTAGTATTGGAGAGAGGGATCGTTGTACATATGTGACTTTTTTTATTTTATTTCGGCTGTCCCAACCACAGAAACGAAAAAGGCCATTTGAGTTCTTTGAGTGCCTGATCCCGGAATCCAAAAACGTTTATTTTGTCTCCCCACCGTATCAAATATGCCAAAAACCCTGAGTGTTTTTGTACCGTTAACTGTTTAACGTTTCCACCTCATCTTGCTCTCGTCTGTTTTTGCTTTTCCGCGTTGAGTCACGTTTTTATTTCCTTATCTCACGTCACTTCAAGGATACCACCAAGTTGCATTATTGATATTGTTTTAAACTGTTAGTGAACACTGCCTGATGAATAAAAATAAAGAATTCATATCTAAAACGCTCAATGGGGGGAAAATAGGAGATCGTTTAAATGGTACTTGTTTTCGGAGGGAAAGTTTAGCATGTTCGTCTGAATGGTTCGTCTTCCTGCGTGGGTCGAAAACAGATGCCACAGCTAACACAACGCAAAAGAGTGCAAATAACCACGTGCACACATTTAACGACAGCGCCATCGTTCTCAACAAAGTAGACCGCAGTAGTGGATTTATTTAGTGTTAAATAATGGATAACACCATTTAAGGGCTATTTAACCACAGTCAGAATCATTTCCCCCCTTCGGTTTGAAAGGAATATCTACCGAATTCATATGCAGCTGAATTATTGTTACACTTGGTAGTGCGTGTCTTTTGTGTAGCATTTCTATGAAGTCTGGATATGTATTGCAATATTGTGTTGTAACACTACAGTTTGCGTTTGCATAAACGTTTATGATCTTACCTTTACAGCATTTATTAATCTTTGCTATTTATGTCATTTATAAATGGATATAATTGTTCTTTGTTAGTTCCTACAATCTGGAATAAAACAAATTAGTTAACTTAACTATAGCTTTTATATTTTTTTTGCTGCAATTCTAGGTTAAAGGAAAAACTTTTGCTGATAATTTTCTCACCCCCGTGTCATCCTTTCTTCAGTCGAAAAGAAATTAAGGTTTTTGATGAAAACATTCCAGGATTTTTTTTCCAGATAGCAAACTGACATTGAATCAACACGGAAACATGACATCGAAACAACGTCCATTGTTTTGCTCATCGAATTAACGTTGAACCAACGCGTCATTCTTTCAAAACTAACGGAAAATCAACTTGAAATCAACGTGATGAAAGCAAACCAATTTTCGATTTTCATTTAGCTTTGAAGAGTGACGCGTCTGACGTTGGTTCAACGTTAATTCGATGAGCAAAACAACGACAGATCAACGTTGTTTCGATGTCATGAGAGACGTCGTTTCCGCGTTGATTCAATGTCAGTTTGCTGTCTGGCACTTCAGTGTGAACCAAACGGTTCAAAAGACTCTTTCAGTGCTAACTGCAAACTGTTCAAAGGGCTTTAAATGATTTCAGATGATTAATAAGGGTCTTATCGAGTGAAACGATCGCTCATTTAAAATAAATAACAAAGTTTACGTTTTATAAGCTCAAATGGTCGCCTTGCTCTGTTCTGTGACGCACGTTCGTGATTCTCCTGTTCGAACTCGTTCATCAAAATGAGTCATTTGGTTCATTCAATGAGCAAAACGAACGAATTGACTCGGAAAAAAAGATTTGTTCATTTTGATGATCGCGTTCGAACAGGAGAGTCACGAACGTGCGTCACAGAACAGTGCAAGGCGACCATTTGAGTTAATAAAACTTTGTTATTGTTGTTTTTTAAATGAGCGATCGTTTTGGACCTTGAACCGTTTGGTTAACACTGAAGTCCATTATATGGGGAAAGATGCGGGAATGTTTTCATCAAAAACCTTAATTTCTTTTCGACTGAAGAAAGAAAGACGTGGACATCTTGGATGACATGGGGGCGAGGAAATTACCAGCAAAAGTTTTTCGAAAAGTGAACTACTTTAAATCAAGTAGAACTTAAATTCAACCTAGATTAATAAATGTTGTACAAATTTTCGTCGTTAATTCGTGTTACCTGATGTTAAAATGTACAGCTTTACTTATACATTATAAAAGCATTTTTGCCAAATTATTGTTTCCTCAATTTCGAAGACGTATAAATGGTCACACGTACAAGGCATTAAAACAAGACCAACACGTTAAAGTGTAACCTTAAATGGCTATGTATTGTATATATGTATACAGACATCATAAAAAGTGCTGTTTTGTTTTTGTTTTCTTGACGAACTTTAAATCTCATCCCACAGAGTGTCTCATTCAGGTCCTGTATTGTCATATTCAGAATGTAATCAAATGCATATCATCTGTTGGATTGTTTCGCAACAGTCGCTCCTGCTAAGTACAGATTCAGATTTCTTAACGAGCTTCTTTCTTGTTTTCCAGTAAAATGGGTACAGTACTTGTTTTCAGAGAATCATTTCTAAAGATTTTGTTTTTGATCTTGCTCTAAAATGTTTTTTTTATTGGAAAACAAGACAACGCTGATTGAGAAAATGAGTGGGATTTGATGTTATCGGCCCTTTTCCATGAATACATCAATTGTTTAAATGAAACTATATCAGTGCTCCGTTCTTCATATCACTTCCATCTACATTGCGACACGTCCCTGATTTCTGTTGACCCGTCGTGGCCCGTGTTCCTCAGATATCTTCAGATATCCTCTCCGGGAGAAACTGTGCAGTGCTTATACAGATCTATTTTACTACACTCAACACTGCGTTGAACAAAAAAAAAAACAAATTATATTCTTTTATCAAGGAACAAATGAGGGAAGACAAAAAAAATGACAATTTTTTTTTTATTGTTTGCTAATTATGCATTTTGACTTGGCTTGCAAAATGTGACGTGTCCTTTTGCGATGGAGAAGGAAGCAAAGCGAAGGAGATAAGACGACACAGAGGTGTTTAGCTAGATGTGTGTTTTTCTTTGTCATTTTGAAGGGGACTGTCCAGTGGATAGTACAAATAGAAGAGTGTTTGTCTTACGTATGCCAATGTAGTTTTTACATCATCTAATGATCTATTAAAGTTGATTGATGGAAGTTCATCAATTGTAAGAGTTGTCTTGCTTTTTTGTGCTTTGGAGAATTATGAAAAATGGTATCAATATTGGTACAATATTAAATGTGTGTTAAGGATTATATTACAGAGGTTAAAGGAGTTCACTTTTAAAAAAAACATACGGAGATACTTTTGCTGAGAATTTACTCACCCCCATGTCATCCAAGATATCCATGTCATTCTTTCTTCAGTCGAAAAGAAATGGGAACCAAACGGTTCAAGGTCCAAAAGACAGTTTCAGTGCAAACTGCAAACTTTTCAAAGGGCTTTAAACGATTTCAGACGATAAATAAGGGTCTTATCAAGCGAAACGATCGCTCGTTTAAAAAAAAGCTCTGTTCTGTGATGCGCGTTTGTGACTTGTTCATCAAACGAGTTCGAACAGGAGAGTCACGATTACGCATCACAGAACAGAGCAAGGCGACCATTTGAGCTTATAAAACTTAAACTTTATTATTTTTTTTTTTAAACGAGCGATCGTTTCACTTGATAAGACCCTTATTCATCGTCTGAAATCGTTTAAATCCCTTTGAACAGTTTGCAGTTTACACTGGACCTTGAACCATTTGGGTCCCATTGAAGTCCATTATATGGAGAAAAATCGTGGAATGTTTTCATCAAAAACCTTAATTTCTTTTCGACTGAAGAAAGAAAGACATGGACATCTTGGATGACATGGGGGTGAGTAAATTATCAGCAAAAGTTTTTTGAAACGTGATGGTAACACTTTATTTCGATGGTCAGCTTTACACATTATTCTCACCATAAGTAGCCCTAACTTTGCAACTACTGTACATAAGCTAGCTATAAGCTAGTTTTAAAGAGATGTGTTTTTAGTCTAGATTTAAACTGAAAGAATGTGTCTGCTTCTAGAACAATGTTAGCTGTCGATTTTGATATTCTAGGTATCAACGGGCCAGAATTTTGATATCGCAATAGACGTGAAGGACCATAATGCGTTAAGAGCTTGGAGCTAAATTTAATTTGTCAGTAATTATCAAGATTTTAAAATGCATACAATGTTTAATATGGCGCCAATACAGTGGAGAAGGAACTGGGCTAATATTATCATAATGTCTTCCTGGTTCTGGTAAGAACTCTAGCTGCTGCGTTTTGGATTTGGATTGCGTTTTATATATTTTTAAGATTGAAGAATGCGGTTTTACAGATGCTAGAAACGTGGATTTCAAATGAAAGATTGGTAAGATTGGACTTGACAGAACATCCATCAAGTGTTAGAAAGTATTCCAATAATTAGAATCTGGTTTTTTTTTTTCTTCTTCAGAATTTAGGAGTAGGAAATTACTAGTCACCCCATTTGTTTATTTCAGCTATGCATTCCATTAATTTTGTGAATTGGTGTGTTTCCTCTGGACGCAAAGATAAATGGAGCTGAGTATCATCAGCATAACAGTGTAAAGGCCTGTTCACACCGGGACGAATTTCGCGCGCGATATTCGTCGACGTTTAACGCCTCGTGACTATACAATGGGCGCCAATGTGAGTGTTCACACCGACGCGAAAAACGCCACGCGTAAAAGCGTCATTTTTTAAAAAACGCCTCGGGTTCGTTTTTTTGGTTTGACGCGCCGCGTCAAAACCTATCCGACCAACGAGATTGGCGGGTTTGCTCACGTGTCTGGTGCTTCTGAAGTTCCAGTAAAACATAACTTGGGGGCGCTCAAACACAAAACGGTCTTGCTGAGCACACATACGGTGAAGAAGAGATAGCCTATAAGGCAAGTTGAGCTGCTGGTCTCGGAGCATAAAGTACGGTGGCCGAGAGAGCTAACCGCGCTGCAACCTGATTAAGATGAATGCAATTTCAAAAAAACGTATTCAACTTTAAAAACGCGTGCAAATTCAAAAAAGACATCGCAAATTAATAAAAACATCTTCATCAGTTCCACAACGCACGTGTGCTCCAAGTACTCACAACACAACCAAATACAGAAACGCGCTGCAAATAAAACGGCCCACAACGGAAATGTTTCCGGGGAACTAAATAAGTGACGGACCCAACTGGGACTTGTTTTATTGTGAGCTTCCCTATGCCCTACTCCCTTCAAAGGGCAGACGGCAAAGCTCTTCAAGTGGGAATTTGGCGTGAGCATGACACCTAGTGGGTCATTTTTGTAGCCGTTTGGACCTTGGTGAAGGAGCAACAACAGACAACTTAATGTAATTATTTTTACCTTGGATGTTCCTATGACAACGCAGCACTTTGTCCATCAGCTGGCTGTTCTGACGACAGAAATATAATGATTAACATAACGGTTGCAAATAAATTATTTATTTTTTATTTTTACTTTATAAAAATCTGTTAAAATATCTGTTTTATATATCTGTATGTCAGTGCCATACATTACCTAACATTTTAAGGAAACTTTTCTTATAAAAATTTAAACATAAAATGAAACTATTTGTATAGTGTAACTGATGTATAGATTAATATCTTGCCTTCATGTTCTTCTAGATCTTTTTTTTATTTATTTAGTTTAGTTTTTTGTTCTTTTCTCATGTGTATTGTGATGACATTGAACATATTGTTAACACATGTTGTATATTGTACACAAGTTGTATGTCATAATAATTTGAATCTCGGTGTTTTGCAGGGGAAAGTCAAAAGAAATTAAATAAAACAAAGTAGAATTTTGAGTAAGCAAGGAGTATAGAACTATAAAAATATCATATTATAATATTATTTATTTATATATACAATATTATTTTAATAGTATAGTTTATTTATAAAAAAAAATATAGGCTTTGACTTCTTGTCAATAAAGGTTTTTTGCTTTAAGCACGTCCTGTGGTTCCAATCGGGTACGTCACTTATTTGGTTCCCCGGAAACATTTCCGTTGTGGATATTTGCAGCGCGTTTCTGTATTTGGTTGTGTTGTGAGTACTTGGAGCACACGTGTGTTGTGGAACTGATGAAGATGTTTTTATTAATTTGCGATGTCTTTTTTGAATTTGCACGCGTTTTTAAAGTTGAATACGTTTTTTTGAAATTGCATTCGTCTTAATCAGGTTGCAGCGCGGTTAGCTCTCTCGGCCACCGTAATAAAGAGCTATATGATAATATTTATATTAGTATTTCTGTAATAATAGTATAGTATAGGGTGACCAACAGTCCTGTTTTCCCGGGACATGTGTAAAACGGGCACTTTGTGCTTTCTAGAAATCTGAGTTGAGATGAGAACTGCGCATAGTGTGTAGTTTCAGTTAGATTTTGACAAGTGAGGAAAGGAGATAACCGCTCTGTCGACTCTTTGTATTCTTTCTTTTATTTTATTTTTCTATTGTGACCAGATATTTGTTTGTGTTTTTTTCCTCGCTCGAATCCCCATGTATGAGGACGAGTGTAACGTTTGGGTGGTTTTATTAAACGCGGGGAAATACGACAACTCTCGTCTCTCGTGCATCTGTTCATCCGACAACTAGTGCTGTGTTTTTATCTCTGGGCAACATCTCGACTTTGTGTTAAACATGTCCTGTTTTCACGTCCTGTCCTGGCTGTTTTTAAGTGATGAAAATGTCCTGGTTTTCAAAAAAACTGCTGGGAAAGATCAGTTCTACAGCAAAATATAGATGGGCAAACGAGGATGAGGAAGAAAAACAGGATAAAGAGGATGAAAACTAAAGATATAAATAGATTTTGTTAGTTTTTGTTAGTTTGTAAGCTAATGCCATGTTTCCTAATGACATTTCCCAAAGGTCCTAGTACTGAGCCTTGAGGTACTCCATACTAAACTTGTGATCGATTTGACACCTCTTCCTTTTACTGCTACAAACTGATAAGGGTCAGATAAGTAGGTCATGCCAATGCAATTCTTCTAATGCCAACATCATTTTTATGTTATGTTTAATGTTTATTTAAATAAATGTTGTGGTCGATAGTATCAAATGCAGCACTGAGATAACACTAATAGAGAGATACAACCACGATCGGATGATAAGAGCAAATCATTTGTAACTCTAATGAAAGCTGTCTCAGTCAGGGCTCCAGACTAACTTTTTGCCTTGGTTGCACTGGTGCGCCTAACTTTTTTATTTAGGTGCACCAGCACAAAATTTAGGTGCACTCAAATTTTTTTCGTCTCGCATCACATTTAACGCCACAATTTCAAGGTCACCTTTTTATCACGCTCCATATATTATGTAAATGCTTTTAAAAAAGAATAAGATGTAGTTTTTTTTGAAGCACAATTATATTGTATATAAAAATATAAATCTTTAAAAAAAAAATAAAAATTTAAAGTGCTGTTTTTACATTGTTCAAGTAAGGGCAGGGTATTGACACCAATTTCACAATTCGATTCAATATTGATTATTTTGGATATCAGGTACAATACATGGCAAATTTTCTCAAGGAAAACAAATCTCAACTAATGCTGTAAACTGGGAGTCCGTTGAAGAGTTCAGATGCAACTTATATTTAAGTTCAGTAATTTCACTTAAATGCCTATGAAGATTACCTATTAGTTGTCATTTAAGTGAAATTACTGAACTTAAATATACAAGCTTGATAAAAATGATCATTTTAGAAGAAAATTTCAAATGGCACTTAGAGGCTTTTGCATCTGAACTCTTCAGTTGTAGCCCATATGCTTCATTAGCCTACTATAATATTGAAGGTAAAAATTACCTGATTTGTACACAAACACTTAAATTACACTTTTATTTATTTTTATAATAATAATGTAATATGAAATATAAACATTTAAATGGTGGCTACATAAAAGCTTGTCAGATTTTTTTTTCAAACAACATGCATTAAATATTGAAAAACGTTAAAAATTATACTGAATATGTAATATGGTGCATATATTTGGCAAAATGCTGATCTAGAGTTAATTTTTCTATCTGGCTAACGAGTTTACGGTCACTGGATTTTTTTTTTCTCTGAGGTAAAAATGTGACGTTACATTACATTGTTTACACGCCTTTTACTGACGCGGTTGAAATGAATCACTGATTGAGCGATTCTATGTGAAAGATACGGATTTCGCTAAGTTGTACTCTATCTTTTAACACACTTTCAGATGCTCGTTCATGTTTATTTCACGCTGTAAATGGTTTTATTAAGGCGGAAGAGAAGCTCATGTGCGCTCCGCGCTGCTGCTTCACTTGAGCTGAGTCAGAGCGATCTCACGCCACAGCGGCAATACACTATTTATGTTCTTGAATTTCGTAAGAAAACGGACCTAATTTAAAATCTGAGACTTTGTTTCATATCAATAGTAACAAAGCACAAAGATTATTGCGATGTATTGGATGGGATGCGCGTTGCGCGCTACAATCTTCCGTTCATTCATCAACTGAACACAGCATAGCCCAACGGGTTCGTAAAATGAGAATTAGTTTTTGAATATGAGAATATATACCTAGCCATAAAAAGTAGCCAACATTTTTAAAACTTTCTTCGTCGTCTGTTTCTTCTGCTGCTGCTTGCCGTTACTGATTCTCTGGTGTTCACGTCCAGGTCGCAATTTATTTCGTATCACACAGCAACGGAGCATTTCACTATACGTGCAAGGAGAAAAACGTTTTCGTTTGGGGAGAGTCAGCGGATGCGATCATGCGAGAACGTTAGGTGCACGGGTGCGACCTAGGAAAAATGTTGGTCGCACCTTTTCAAATTTTGGTCGCATTTGCGACCAAATTGGTCGCACTCTAGAGCCCTGTCAGTGCTATGATACAGTATAAATCCTGACTGGAAATCCTAAAAAGGAACACAGTTGTGAGGATACTGCTGTTTCCAATCGTTGAAAGAAAGGCTAGATTCGAGATTGGTCTGTAATTGACATTCTGTAGGAACAAGTTGCGTTTTTTTTAATAATAGCCAGCATAAAAGTTTTCGGTATGTATCTGTCACAGAGTCAGTCACATCGCCAATCACCAGGACCACTCATATTCCGTCCGAATCCTTACCTGTATACTGTACCTACCTGGGATTCGTCACTTCAAGCTTCCATCATCCTGTTCCAGATCCCCTGTCTTTTTGTTCACTCGTCACCTGCGTAGATAATCCATGTCAATCTTTACCAGGTAAGTCACCATCATCTCACCATCGTCTGTCTCCCGCTGTTTCTCACCACTCTGCTCAATAAACACTGATATCACTATAACACCTGTCTGCTTCATTCAGTCTTGTGACAGAAGACCAGAACACAATGCAGAGTTCAGCCGAAACCAGCGAAGAACATGCACCAGATCCACTTTCCGAACTCATTGACGAACTCGTGCAAGCAGTGAACAAACCCCAAATCATTCTATTAAAGGTCAAATCGGGCCCTTCTCCACCTCTTCGCGTTCTCATGTATGTTGGTCTTGCCACCTTACCTCACATTCCCAGGACAATTGTTTCTGACCGTCACCTGGAGACTGATAATTCTCTAATATCTGGCTCCCTTACTTCAGATTTTTAACAATCTTGACTCCATTGCACCTTGCAAGGTCATCCATCCCAAACATTCAGCCTTGGATAAACAGCAACATTCGACCATTACGCCAACAGTGCAGATGGCTTGAACGAAAATGGAAGAAAGACACGCTCCAAAAAATCATTCGAGATGCTGACTGCCTCATTTAAAGGGTAACCCTGGTCAGAGCCTGACTCCACCCACTGGCAATATTTGAAAACGCTGAAAAAGTGGGCAGACCCCAGCGGAGATAGAGGGGACGAAATAGATGCTAAAACACTCTATCCTGATCGTTTTCAATACTCACAATTCCAACTCCTGACTCCCTACAGTGGTTTTGACGACACAAGATGGTTTTCATATTGCCAAGGGCGTAGCTCGCGTGGTGAGCTGAAACCTACGTACGTCACGAAGAACCGCTAAAATCCACAACATGACATCATGACTTTTGCGTAAACATACACGCCACTTTCGAGTCAAGTGGCGTATTATTTCTACGCATTTTGAGCTATTCGCGTGTATCCGCGTGTATGCGTGTATGTCTACGCCATTAACGTCCGCGTCATCCCGCGTGTCAGAACACGCGCGTCAAATGTCCAGTCATAAATGCCATTAACCCCAGTGACGGTTAAGTTTAGGGACGGGGTTGAGGTAAGTCCTATATTTATATAACGTTAAGTCAACGGCGTTCATAAACACGCTGAAAAGCGATTATGCGTCTTCATAACACGCCAAAAATGCAAATACGAATTGGCGTGTCATACACACGCTACTTCATGAGATCAGCCTGACAATCCAATACAAAAATTCAACTGCAGTAGCCACCGTTCAACCTGAAGAGGGCAGCACTAAGACGCTTTTACACCATATATTGTAGAAATAGAACACTTTATAACAAATGTCAAAAAAGTTACCCGAATCAATGACTGGTATTAATAAAGATCCATTCTTACAGATCATTAACTAAAAAAAGTTGGTTAAGTGTTTAGTTACTCTTTAATAATTTTCAAAAGGCAGTAAGGGCAGCAAAGAACAAATTCCTGGCTGACATTATTAAGAGGAATTGCTCCAGAACTCTCTTTTCAACCATTGACTCTGTTCTTAACCCCTCTGTTAAATCGCAGTCTAAGATGTCTCACTCCGGTTTAGATAACCTTTTGAAAATAAATTTAAAACAGGTTCTCGACACTGTTGGATCTGACATTCTGAACGTTATTAACAACTGTCTTCCGACTGAGATTTCACCAGACTGTTTGGAAGTCACCACTGTGACTCCCGTTCAAGAAGCCCTCACTTGATCCCGCTGTATATGAGAATTACAGACCTATATCCAACTTGCCATTCATATCGAAAAATCTCGAAAAATCTGTTTTTATATAGCTGGAGAATTATTGGCACACTCACTCATCTTTCAGTCTGGGTACAAATCCCATCAGAATGCTGGATTATCTCCACTGGGGCCGTATACGTTAATTAAATTCAGTGTTTCTGACAAAAGGGTTCCCATAGTATCATATTTGACCTGAAATGGTATATATTTATGAATCAAGATAATAACCCCTTTTGCTTGACTAGATGCAGAAAAAAAACTTGTCCAGACCATCTCTTTTCAACCCTTAGTATTCAGATCTTAGATGTGTTTCTTGAAGGAACACAATCTTACACTGCAATTGTTTGAGTTGGAGCATGACCTGCTTGAGGAGGCTGACCAGGGTTTGGCCTAACAGGGCCAGGAAGCCAGCAGCCATGGCGGAGATGGCCCTTTAAGATGTTTATTATTATAATACATTAAGCTTTAATGTCAAATAATACAGATGAATGATAAAAAACGAGTGCATTATCTGAACCTGATAGAGTTACAAACATGATGCTGCCTATAATGGTATACATCTCTTTGGAGAGTACGGCACCTGCTGGCTGAGGAACAAACTGTCGTCATAGCACAAAATTATCCCCACAAGTTTATTGAAATTATACCCTACTTGGGTAAGAATTACATAAACATACACAAAATCATTTGATATTCAACATAACGCCTTAGATCACCATTTTCCAGGGACACAAAATTAGATCAGTTTACCTCAAAACTGACATGAGTAAATTTCACGAATGTGTCATCACCGGCCACTTTATTAGGTACCCCATGCTAGTAACGGGTTGGACCCCCTTTCGCCTTCAGAACTGCCTCAATTCTTCGTGGCATAGATTCAACAAGGTGCTGGAAGCATTCCTCAGGGAGTTTGGTCCATATTGACATGATGGCATCACACAGTTGCCGCAGATTTGTCGGCTGCACATCCATGATGCGAATCTCCCGTTCCACCACATCCCAAAGATGCTCTATTGGATTGAGATCTGGTGACTGTGGAGGCCATTTGAGTACAGCGAACTCATTGTCATGTTCAAGAAACCAGTCTGAGATGATTCCAGCTTTATGACATGGCGCATTCTCCTGCTGAAAGTAGCCATCAGAAGTTGGGTACATTGTGGTCATAAAGGGATGGACATGGTCAGCAACAATACTCAGGTAGGCTGTGGCGTTGCAACGATGCTCAATTGGTACCAAGGGGCCCAAAGAGTGCCAAGAAAATATTCCCCACACCATGACACCACCACCACCAGCCTGAACCGTTGATACAAGGCAGGATGGATCCATGCTTTCTTGTTGTAGACGCCAAATTCTGACCCTACCGTCCGAATGTCGCAGCAGAAATCGAGACTCATCAGACCAGGCAACGTTTTTCCAATCTTCTATTGTCCAATTTCGATGAGCTTGTGCAAATTGTAGCCTCAGTTTCCTGTTCTTAGCTGAAAGGAGTGGCACCCGGTTTGGTCTTCTGCTGCTGTAGCCCATCTGCCTCAAAGTTCGACGTACTGTGCGTTCATAGATGCTCTTGGTTGTAACGGGTGGTTATTTGAGTCACTGTTGCCCTTCTATCAGCTCGACCCAGTCTGGCCATTCTCCTCTGACCTCTGGCATCTACAAGGCATTTCCGCCCACAGAACTGCCGCTCACTGGATGTTTTTTCTTTTTCGGACCATTCTCTGTAAACCCTAGAGATGGTTGTGCGTGAAAATCCCAGTAGATTAGCAGTTTCTGAAATACTCAGACCAGCCCTTCTGGCACCAACAATCGTGCCACGTTCAAAGTCACTCAAATCACCTTTCTTCCCCATACTGATGCTCGGTTTGAACTGAAGGAGATTGTCTTGACCGTGTCTACATGCCTAAATGCACTGAGTTGCCGCCATGTGATCGGCTGCTTAGAAATTAAGTGTTAACGAGCAGTTGGACAGGTGTACCGGTGAGTGTATGATCAAGAGAAAAAAGTAAGATGGAGGGTCAACATGAATAAATAAATACGAAAAAATAAATAAATGAGAAAGAGCAAGGTGCGGACAGTGTAACTCATAACTCAGATACAACAGAGAGTCTGGTTTCACCCAGGCTTGGGGATTGTGAATGTCGTTCACAGATTTGGTTTTGTGTTTTACTATGTTGTGAGAAAAAGGGTGAAGTTTTCAAGAAATGCGTTTTAGCAATTGTGAAAAAAATAGGGTGTTTGACTCGAGATTGAGATATTTTAATGATTGTTTTAATCTGTATTAAAACAATCAGACGACGACCATCTCTGTAAAGAGTTCTAAACTCTGGAACTCTTTACCTTTTGAAATCAAGACTGTGTCAGACTTTAAAGGTGCCCTATAATGGTTTTTTTAATTATTTTATAATGTTTCCTGGGTTGCCCTTATAATGTTAGTATGTTTTTCAGATCAAAAATAGTCATAATTTAGAAATAAAAGGCATTTTTCCTAGCCTGATTTTAGCCTCTGATCTGAACACCCGGTTTGAAGGGGCGTGTCTGCTGTGTGTAACCGACCTCTGCTGTGATTGGCTGACATGCTTGCATATGAAATAGCTATGTAGCCTATAGATACAGTCGGCAACGCGTCATACTTGGGGGGCGTGGTCGGCGTGGGGTAAAGCAGCGCGACCATCCTATGTATTTGAATGACAAAAATGTCATATTGCGAGTCATTTATGCCTGCCGACCGGCAATGGTACATTGCAAAATGAACTGTAATAGGTTATGATTGCCCTTATTTAATTAAAACCTGGGTCAATGACCCAACCAAATGGCCGGAATGTCGTTTCCAGACTATTATATCATGAATTGTCAGAACACCGGCAACATAAGCCTGTAACTCAATCAACTTGCGTATAAGTGAAGTCCATAAAACCATGTCACTTACCAATTGTACGTATGCTTCACTCCAAACTATTAATCCTTTTGTAAAACGGTGATCAGTCGAAGTTGCAGATGGACTTTGATGACAGTTATCCGGATTCTCACAGACTGCAGTCTGATAACCTTCAGCTAACGCTAAAGTGAATGAGACATATCCCGTATGAAAAACAACTACAGGAATCTTGTAGTATTTTAGGACAAAATATTATAGTGACGTTAATCCTGTAGGAAAACTATAGTATTTTGGGACATAACCAAAATATATACATAACCATAGGTCTCACATTGAGCAATGTTTTAGAAAATAACACACAAATTTAATTAATTTTCACAAAACTATAATGATCACAGTTTAGTTATGATAAATTACTTTGATAAAGTGAGTAACTTAAGAAAGGTATAATCCATTTTCAGTGTATATACATTGTATATTATATTATATTATACAACTATTTTCATGTCACACCATATGACGATTGTACGCACTAATACAACAAATTGTCACATAAATTCTGATTCCAATTGAAAATTTTGAAACAACATATGTTTCTATAAAGATGAGAGTTAGTAGAACAAAAGTCAACCATTTTTATGCCTGTTATTTGAAATTTTTTAAAAAAAATACTTTTTTATGGTATATATGTCACTGACCCAAATACAGTTTAACGTTAGAGCTTCGTTGTGCAGTGTAACGTGCGTCATTGAATTCATAACGAGTTTGGCAAGTGTCCAGATAAACTCGCGCTGTGATTGTTCTTTGATCGCTTTCTTTCTGTATAATTCACAATTTATACAAGATTTTTTTTTCCCATCCTACTAAAAGAAAGCATGTGAACTTGATTTTTAATCACTGGCCTGACTTACTGATGCAAAAACAGTATTGAACGACTTTAAAGTGAAAGATTACCTGTCTGAACTTCAACAACAACACATCAGCTCGATCCGAGGCCAGCTCTTAGCAAGTTGAGGAAACAAGTCGGCGGTGAAATGTTTGAAATTTCCAGAGAAAATAAAATTAATCCATTGTTTCTTCAGAGGCTCGGACGAAGGAACTAAAATATACTTTTGTATTCATGAGTACATCCGAACACTGATCAACGGCCATGCTGCGGCTGCGCAGCTCCGTCGCGTCTGTGACTGATCATGGGCTGGCATATGCAAATATTTTGGGTCATACATATTAATGATCCCAACTTTATAGATTCTTTATAGCTTTATACTTTATAGGCTTATACAGATTCGCCTGTTTTTCAGGGGTGTTTTTCAAAAACTAGATTTAAGTAAGAAGGAGAAAACAATGATGTTTGAGACTCACTGTATGTCATGTCCATGTACTGAACTCTTGTTATTTAACAATGCCAAAATAAATTCAATTTCACATTATAGGGCACCAAGATGTTCGTTTCCAGGCTGAAAAAGTGGTTAAAAATAAACCAAAACTGTACTAATTTTTAACTACATTTAATTACTAGAGTTGTATATGATATGTATGCTTATTAGTATTTTTATTATTTTATTATTATTATTATTATTATTATTATTTATTGAAGTAGTTAATCATGTACATTTTATTGTGTATAAAAGTCGAAGTCGAATTGTGTATAAAAGTTGAAAATTAGCTATAGCTATAAACTTTATATGCAACACTTCAGTGACATGCTTGATCTTGACACAATGTTTGTTTGCATTGTCCCTGTCAAATAAATAAATAAAATGAATATATATAAATACACACACATAAAAATTCAGGATATTGAGCTGCATTGATACTGTTTTGCCCTAATGGGAATAATATATATATATATATGAAGAGTTCAGATGCAAAAGCCTCTAAGTGCCATTTGAAATTTTCTTCTAAAATGACCATTTTTATCAAGCTTGTATATTTAAGTTCAGTAATTTCACTTAAATGACAATTAATAGGTAATCTTCATTTTCATTCAAGTGAAATTACTGAACTTAAATATACAAGCTTGATAAAAATGGTCATTTTAGAAGAAAATTTCAAATGGCATTTAGAGGCTTTTGCATCTGAACTCTTCATATATATATATATATATATTCATTCTGGCTACAAAAATAAGCTTTTTGCATTACAATATTATAATAATAAAAAATAAAATAAAAAGTCCATTTATTTGAAAACGTTACAAAATAAAGTAAAAAAAAACACAAGTTGAAGAATTGTAAAGTGAATAAAAAAGCATCAAGTTTAATGTTGGTGCAGTGTTGCTCATGTAAACAGAATCAGTTATTATTGGTCACACGGATCTGGCGCGACTCGGATATGAATAATCGAGTTATAATAAGCACAGACACAGGGCTAGGCAATTCCACATGTATATTTAGTGCACCGTGGGAATACAGACAGGCTGCTTTGAGCACTCACAGAGACCTTGTTCAAATAGTTGCTGTTTATAAAAGAGTAAAGCAAATGGAAGACGCTTATAGACACTGGAATAAAAAGAAGTGAATAAACCTTTTTTTTTCATCGCAGTAGTGTTTGGTTTAGGGGTTTAGATGCTGAAAGCAGTTTTGGAAGTGTCACATAGGCCTACATTGGGGTGAAACTGCAAGTGGCTCAACAAAAAGTAAAGATTATTTAAATAATGAGTGGATCCCACCTTTCAAAAGAAATCATTGAGGATTTTTCACACAAAGTTATGTTCTGTAATGAAGAAGCGAATAATGCCTGCCCAATGATCTTTTAAAATTTTAATTGTTTTTAAAAATGAAAGAATCAGAATATTGTCTCAGTTCATTTAAAACTCTAAACACATATTTCTGGTTGACATAAATCCCTGTCTTGGATAGTCCTAAAATGGTTCAGGTCATACTTAGAAGGGAGAGGTTATCATGTGAGTATAGGAGAACTTAAGTCTGAGTGGACATCCATGACTTGCGGAGTCCCTCAGGGCTCGATTCTTGCGCCACACCTTTTCAACCTGTATAATGAGCCAAATAATGAGAAAGAACTGCATCTCTTACCACAGCTATGCAGACGACACAGCTCTACTTAGCGCTATCGCCTAACGACTACAGCCCCGTCGACTCCCTGTGCCAATGCATTGATGAAGTAAACAGTTGGATGTGCTAAAAAGTTCTTCAGTAAAACAAAGACAAAACTGAAGTCATTACGTTTGGAATTAAAGGTAAGGTTATCAGTGAATGCATACCTCGACGCTAGGGGTCTAACAACTAAAAATCAAGTCAGGAATCTTGGTGTGTCTCTAGAGACAGATCAATAAACTATCATCTGAAAAATATTGCACGAATTCTTATTTCCAATCAAGACTTAGAGAAACTTGTTCATGCTTTCATCACCAGCAGGGTGGATTACTGTAATGGCCTCCTCACCGGCCTTCCCAAAAAGACCGAAATCGAATACTTCCCTACTATATAGTATGCGAAAAACAGTACGCGAGCAGAGTAGTATGTCCGAAATCATAGAATTCGAAAAACAGTAGGCGAAAAGCACCTGGATGACCTACTACTTCCGGCGAGATTCTGAAGTGCGCATACGATGGACACTTTACTATCCCATGATGCCACGGGAGAGGAGTTGTTGTCGTTATATTTGAAAATGGCGGAAACCGCAGACGCGCGCTGTAACGTTAGGAGATAAACAGGCACACATGCGTACTCTATTGATTCATTCATGTTTTTATCGATGGTAATATCACAAGCAAATAAATGGCTTTTTCCTTGCCAAAAATCAACATCTGTCATTGTTCATAGGGTGTGTTTTATGAGGTAAAATTTATTAGGTAAATAAATGTCATTTGAGAAATTCGTGAAAAAGGCGTGATCTGCGAGCAGCTGACCGACGCCTCCTCTTGATTGTCGACTCGGACAACGTAAAAACGCAGATGAAAACAGAAAGCAGGACTAAAATCAATACGAAGTTGGTGCAGTCACTGGAATGGACTCTTTAAATTTTCGCACCGTTATGACCAGCGTATGTCACGCGACAACAACATGGCGCATGTAGTACGTCCGGACTCATTCATACTGCCCGTATTCATACTATAGAGAACGTACTTTTTTAACGGTCGCAAAGTACGTTCTTATTTAAATATGGGTGGGTGACGTGACATGGCAGTTTTGCTGTCTTTAGTGTCAAACATGTATGAATAAAAAATATATTTGCCAAAAACCTTCTCAATATTGTGCAGAACATCACATATTCAAAATTAAAACAGTTCATCACTCATTTTTTTCAGAATTTTCAACCAAACATAACAAAACTCATATGGTGTGACTGTCCGGCACTTGTTTCTCAAAGTGAGAACTTGAAAAAAAACTTTAAAAAATAAATGCAAAAATTCTCAAAAAAATACAGAAAAATAATACAGATGTCTATTTGTGAGCCTACTCTTTTCAAAGTCCAAGCATAATGTTTTGAGTCAGTTCTAATCAAAAAGATTTTGTCACACAAATCAAAATCATATGGTGTGACACTATTTTGGGATAATTGAACAGGCAACTGTTTAAAAACCATTGGGAAGGAGAGGACCTTCTTCAGCAATGTTGTACAGAACAAGCAGTGTATTGCTGCTGTACAACCAGAGGCGAATCATCATTTTTACATTTACAAAAAAATGAGATCTTGTTGGCACTCTGACAAAAGTCCCACTTTCAGATGTCTTTTGGTGTGACACATTTTTTATAAAAATGCAAAAGAAATGTTATTATTTAGTCATAATTATATGTAAATGCTGCTTTGTTATAGCTAGCATGTTGTTAGCATGCTAAGATTCAATGTTGTGCTAAGTGCAGAAAACATCATATGGTGTGACACTTTATCATATGGTGTGACATGTCTGCCTGTCACGCCATATGATTTGATTGTCACACCATATGATATGAATTGTAATTCCCTGCATATATAACAATAAATAACAAAGTCCAATGTATGTTTTGCCCTTTTAAACATTTATTCAGGTCCATCATCACGTAAAAGCTGTAATTATGAATGTTTCATACTGCATGAAACACCTACTCACATAGTATGCGATTTCGGACGCAGCTCATAAGACAGAAGCAGCTCATACAGAACGCAGAGCAGAACCAGAACACATGAACATATCACACCAGTCCTCAGGTCTTTACACTGGCTCCCAGTTACATTTAGAATTGATTTTAAAGTAGTATTACTGGTATATAAATCATTCAATGGGTTAGTTAGGACCTCAATACATTGCAGATATGATCACTGAATATAAACCCAACAGATCACTCAGATCATTAGGATCACATAAGCTAGAAATACCAGTCCACTTTTATGCCAGCCACAACTGGAACCAGCTTCCAGAGGAGATCAGATGTGCTCCTACAGTAGTCACGTCAAAACACGTCTGTGCACTAGCACTGTGCCATTGTTCGTCCGACTGATTACAATGTATTTTATTCCGCATTCTCCTTTTTAATCTAAACTGAACTGAAATGGCACTAAGAATTGGGTAAGTGAGGTTTAAAGCACACAATGTGATTGTTTTACCTCATGTATTCTTGTCTAAAAGACAACAAATCCTGTTACTGTTTACAGACCGTAAGAATCAAACACGTGTTTGCTAATTTCAAGCTACTTATGTCATCCAAAATGCAAATATATAGCTGCTCTTCTGAAAAATACCCTCAAATATCTGTTTTTGGATACCTGCAATCAAATTCTGAAGTCTAACAATTAAATTCTCAGGGTGTCCAGCAGGTGGCAGTATTGCAGTTTACTGTATTAAATGCTCATAAAGCATCTTTTGGCCCTACATGTAAAGCTAAACAATGTGTGTTACACCCCTTTTCGGGTTTATTATCCTTTAGCTGTGTATGTGTTACAGGCGTTCATCTATCGGGAGACATCGAGTGACCATCTACTAGTCGAATCGTCTGTGTATATAATAGGCCGTGGTGGTATGGCTCACAGAGAGTTAACAAACACAGGTGACGGGGTTTTGAAGACACGCCAGGGCCGTCACGTCCTCTGTTGTGAGCGGTTCCTCGTCCAGCGTAATCCTGCTTGAGCCACATCTGATCTCCTGTGATAGCACACAATTCCCAACAATAACACTGGCCTAGATGCGGTGCACATTGACAGATCACAGTGCTGATAGTGTGTCCTTTTAATGGGCTAATGAAAGCGCTGACCTCAGTCGGGAGACATCAGTACTTCTGAAAGTCAAGCGTCCTGCGAAGGCACCAGGACCAGTGGTTTTCCACAAGGACCTGATGACTTTTTTGACGTTTACAGCTTTAGCTCGTCACTCTGTTTGCAACAGACTCCCTGTTATGGTTTATAACCTGTTTACCACCACGACACATATAGAGGGGATCTATTGGTGGCTAAGTTAGCATGAACCGCTCTTATTATCCCAGTCATAAATGGAAAAAAATCTGTAAATAGGGGCCATCCATCAGTTTGATGCGCTGAGATTTTGACATTTTCATGACAAACACATTATTAAGATGCTCATGAAGGGCGAACTCAAGAGAAAATAGATTTATGTTTTCCTCACTTATTGTACCACACTACTACCTTAGTGTGGTGTAACCTGTCTGACTGGATTCCCAATTCATAACCTGTCTGATTTCGTAAAGGGGTGCATTAGTTGAGACCTTAATGGAATGATATGAATTCTCCTGATGATCGCAGTATGAGTAGATATTCTATTAAAATATCTCTGCTCCTTTGGCATCACGGTATTAAAAAAACGTGTCAAGCCCAAAAAATGACAAAAGAAAAGGGCGGAGGTTCACTTTGTTTCAAGAGGAAAGAGATTTGAGTTTTCCTCGCTTATTGTATCACACGTCTGCCCTATTGTGTTTTTAACCTGTCTGACTGCATTCCGAGTTCATAACCTGTCTGATTTCATAATGGGACGCATCAGTTAAGCCCAGGGATGTGGTGGAGGCTAAACGCACGTAAACGCCGTTTACGCACCTCCCAAATTTGGAAATAGCGTTTACCCACCTCCAAAGTGCGTTTATCCACCTCTCAATTGCGCTTATCCACCTCAAAATATCCTGGATGTATTTCCTAAGACATTTTAAATTAAGCTTGTGTCGTTTTAGTTTCATATTGTTCATTATTAGTTTCATAGGTTGAAAAACCTAAGACGAACTCTTTCATATTGCGCTGCATTACTGTCAGTGTTTACTATTACTGACGGTAAGGTTGTACTGTTGACCCTCGCGCAGCCTCTCGAGCAGAAATCTACACAAATGAGCGCACAACACACTCAGTTAACAATATAGGCTACTGCCTATAAAAGTCTAAATAGAGTTTTTATAATTCTGACATGTTAAACAACCTAAATTATTTTTCCTGAACACCACACCATCACGATAGAAAATGTGACATTGATTTCCTACAACAGTTCAATACACAGTAAAAATTAAATCACTTACATTTTAGATGCAATATTGGCTGTTTTTGTTCTGTTTCAGCAGCGAAAATAGTTCCAAACAATAATCACAGCAGAACCACGGCGCATCTCATCTCACACGTGTTTTCATTACTGAATGATTCAGCATTTTGAACGAATCGAGTCAAAGATTCAATGAGCCATTCATAAACATCGGTCTCATTCTTGAATGATCAGTCGTTTGAACGAATCGTTTGAATGAATGAATCAATGACTCACTCATTAAGACGGTCGCCTACCACCACCTACTGGCGATTTAGTGTTATATGTTTAAAAGTAGTATCGTTCTTTCCAAGTTTCTTATGTAAATTTAAATAAATTTCATAACATTATTTTATGCAATTGTTATTTTTCAGTGTAAATGATTTAATTTGATCAGCCCCTAGGGTAACAGCCCATAGTGTCTTATTATTCGAAATAATTGAATTTATTGATCAAATTTAAGAATTTAAAATGAAAGATGAAGCATGCATTTACTAAAATTGGGTGAGGGGATGCCCTTTAAAGGTGCAGATATTAAAATAATGTGATTTAAATATCAAAGCTGATTGAACACTGATGAAAATATTGTTTCAGAATAAATGAACACACACAAAATAAAAATAAAAAATCTGGACAAGCAACTTTTTTACTCAGACAAATTAATGGCAGATTTACTTGTCCAAAGGACAGGCGTATTAAAAGGGTTAATGTCGAGGCCTCCCTATGTTATCAGGATACACATACACCGGTAGACAGTGGCCCACCTCATGGTGACCACGTCGTGGTCCACCAGAATTTATAGTTTACCCACCTCTTTTTTTACCACTACACCTCTGATCACGATAGAAAATGTGACATTGATTTCCTACAACAGTTCAATAAACAGTAAAAATTAAATCACTTACATTTTAGATGCAATATTGGCTGTTTTTGTTCTGTTTCAGCAGCGAAAATAGTTCCAAACAATTATCACAGCAAAACCACGGCGCATCTCATCTCACACGTGTTTTCATTACTGAATGATTCAGCATTTTGAACGAATCGAGTCAAAGATTCAATGAGCCATTCATAAACATCGGTCTCATTCTTGAATGATCAGCCGTTTGAACGAATCGTTTGAATGAATGAATCAATGACTCACTCATTAAGACGGTCGCCTACCACCACCTACTGGCGATTTAGTGTTATATGTTTAAAAGCAGTATCATTCTTTCCAAGTTTCTTATGTAAATTTAAATAAATTTCATAACATTATTTTATGCAATTGTTATTTTTCAGTGTAAATGATTTAATTTGATCAGCCCCTAGGGTAACAGCCCATAGTGTCTTATTATTCGAAATAATTGAATTTATTGATCAAATTTAAGAATTTAAAATGAAAGATGAAGCATGCATTTACTAAAATTGGGTGAGGGGATGCCCTTTAAAGGTGCAGATATTAAAATAATGTGATTTAAATATCAAAGCTGATTGAACACTGATGAAAATATTGTTTCAGAATAAATGAACACACACAAAATAAAAATAAAAAATCTGGACAAGCAACTTCTTTACTCAGACAAATGAATGGCAGATTTACTTGTCCAAAGGACAGGCGTATTAAAAGGGTTAATGTCGAGGCCTCCCTATAGCAATGTTATCAGGATACACATACACCGGTAGACAGTGGCCCACCTCATGGTGACCACGTCGTGGTCCACCAGAATTTATAGTTTACCCACCTCTTTTTTTACCACTACACCTCTGGTCACGATAGAAAATGTGACATTGATTTCCTACAACAGTTCGATAAACAGTAAAAATTAAATCACTTACATTTTAGATGCAATATTGGCTGTTTTTGTTCTGTTTCAGCAGCGAAAATAGTTCCAAACAATAATCACAGCAGAACCACGGCGCATCTCATCTCACACGTGTTTTCATTACTGAATGATTCAGCATTTTGAACGAATCGAGTCAAAGATTCAATGAGCCATTCATAAACATCGGTCTCATTCTTGAATGATCAGTCGTTTGAACGAATCGTTTGAATGAATGAATCAATGACTCACTCATTAAGAGGGTCGCCTAGCACCACCTACTGGCGATTTAGTGTTATATGTTTAAAAGTAGTATCGTTCTTTCCAAGTTTCTTATGTAAATTTAAATAAATTTCATAACATTATTTTATGCAATTGTTATTTTTCAGTGTAAATGATTTAATTTGATCAGCCCCTAGGGTAACAGCCCATAGTGTCTTATTATTCGAAATAATTGAATTTATTGATCAAATATAAGAATTTAAAATGAAAGATGAAGCATACATTTACTAAAATTGGGTGAGGGGATGCCCTTTAAAGGTGCAGATATTAAAATAATGTGATTTAAATATCAAAGCTGATTGAACACTGATGAAAATATTGTTTCAGAATAAATGAACACACACAAAATAAAAATAAAAAATCCGGACAAGCAACTTCTTTACTCAGACAAATGAATGGCAGATTTACTTGTCCAAAGGACAGGCGTATTAAAAGGGTTAATGTCGAGGCCTCCCTATGTTATCAGGATACACATACACCGGTAGACAGTGGCCCACCTTATGGTGACCACGTCGTGGTCCACCAGAATTTATAGTTTACCCACCTCTTTTTTTACCACTACACCTCTGATCACGATAGAAAATGTGACATTGATTTCCTACAACAGTTCAATAAACAGTAAAAATTAAATCACTTACATTTTAGATGCAATATTGGCTGTTTTTGTTCTGTTTCAGCAGCGAAAATAGTTCCAAACAATTATCACAGCAAAACCACGGCGCATCTCATCTCACACGTGTTTTCATTACTGAATGATTCAGCATTTTGAACGAATCGAGTCAAAGATTCAATGAGCCATTCATAAACATCGGTCTCATTCTTGAATGATCAGCCGTTTGAACGAATCGTTTGAATGAATGAATCAATGACTCACTCATTAAGACGGTCGCCTAGCACCACCTACTGGCGATTTAGTGTTATATGTTTAAAAGTAGTATCATTCTTTCCAAGTTTCTTATGTAAATTAAAATAAATCAGATCAGCATTTGATCAGCCCCTAGGGTAACAGCCCATAGTGTCTTATTATTCGAAATAATTGAATTTATTGATCAAATTTAAGAATTTAAAATGAAAGATGAAGCATACATTTACTAAAATTGGGTGAGGGGATGCCCTTTAAAGGTGCAGATATTAAAATAATGATTGAACACTGATGAAAATATTGTTTCAGAATAAATGAACACACACAAAATAAAAATAAAAAATCTGGACAAGCAACTTTTTTACTCAGACAAATGAATGGCAGATTTACTTGTCCAAAGGACAGGCGTATTAAAAGGGTTAATGTCGAGGCCTCCCTATGTTATCAGGATACACATACACCGGTAGACAGTGGCCCACCTTATGGAGACCACGTCGTGGTCCACCAGAATTTATAGTTTACCCACCTCTTTTTTTACCACTACACCTCTGATTGAAATGAATCAGATTGATTAGAACTGTTATTAGAAAACGCAACTAGACAACAGACATACTTACAGGTTGTCATCCACAAACAACAGATTGTCCCGACAAAGTGGGAACTGCTCCATTTCTGGAGAAGCTTTTGTGTGTTCTAAGTTCGTCAGCCTTAGGAAAGTCAAAGAAATGAAGAATTTCCCCTTTAAATGAAGAATAATTTGATGGATGTGCAAAGATTCTGTAAAAATACAAATTCCAGAAAGCTGTGGCACAGTGGGCTCTGTACATGCTCATGACATTGGAGCAGTTGACTCTTGAGGACCCATGTTTACTGTGGGACATTTCCTGATAACACTCACCCCCACTGGCCTTTCAACAGGGGAAAAAGTCCCAAAATGGTTCCTGTAATAAATTAATTGCAAGTTACTTTATATAAACAGCCTCGCTGACTACATTATGTGGATACAGTACCTCATCCAAATCTTCCAAACCCATCAGGACAGAAATAACAGCTCTGTGTGCAGTTTGTGGGTGGAGAAAGAGATGCAGTGGTCAGCTGCCAAAGAATAGTTTAAAATGATCTGATATTTGCTGAAAGCTGAAAATTTAATGATGGTGTCTAATATTCTTTGCCACGTATAAAGCACATATTATGACATACATACTAAACATATTTCGGCTGACAGGTCCGGATACTAGTAGAAGGTAATGAGTTCAATCACATAGTGAGAAACTTGATACATGGTCCATTTATATATTAACAAAAGGAGCCTATATCAAAAATAATGCTTTTAAGAACTGTTTGCTAAAAGGTTCTTTGTGGAACCCATTTTTTTTTTCAATTTGTCTTGTGCACTTCTAGAACTGTCTGGTTTGGCTTGGCTACCAAATTGGACAAAAATAGGCTACAGCAGACTGTTAAGACTGCTGAGGGGATCATTGGTCCACCCCTGTCTGCCCTTCTGGACCTCCAGAGTAAAGAGATCAGCTGGCAAAATCATTTATGACCCCACACACCAGAGGCCCTCGATGAACTTCTATGAACTTCTCCCCTCTGCCCAGAACAACCAGGTTATCCTGCAGTGCAAAATACAACTTCTGTTCAATATGAAAATTCGTATTTATACTTATTTATACTAAAACCCCATGTGTACAATATTCAATTCACTATTTTTTCTTCAAACTGTAAATATGATTATATTTATAAAGATTTTTGCTATCTTTTGTTACCAAGTCCTTGTCCTATTTGTGATATAGCTCCATCCAACCCTATCACAACATAATTTCACAATTACACAAAGAATGATGAGAATCAAAGCAAATAAACTTATTTTCTCAGTTTTCACACAAATTGTAGTGTTGACTACATTCATCAAGTTCAAGCATTCGACCCTCATGATTTATTGTAAGAAAAAACTGCGCTAAAACAGATTATGAGAACTATATAAACAATTACAAACCAACAATAGTTTATTTAAGGCTTATTGCTACAAAAATCACAGAAATAAGAGGTTAAAACTTTAAGTAGACATGTATTATGCATTTTGGTAACAGGGATGACATATATATATATATTTTTACAAACTTAATTCAATAAACTAAAAGGCTCTATAGCAACGTTAAAAGATTTAATGAAGAAAAAGGCGGGAACTGGCAAACATTGAATTCCATTGAATTTAGTTGTATACATTCTGCCTAAACAAATTAACACATTTCTGTCCAAATATCAATTCTGTCACAAAATTTGGAACCTTGAGACTCAGACCATTCTGACAATATGTGTTTTGTCAAGATTAGAAAAGGTTTTGATCATAAATTATGAAATATAATGATGCCCAAAAGGGGAGGAGCCTGATAAAATAAGTACCGTTTCTATGGTAATGCAACGTTCAATTATAAAACACACATTTTCAAACGATGAATTCTGAGTTTATAAACTTTCAAATGATACCTAATTTATGATAACTAATAAAATATGTGATATAATAAAAAAGGCGATTAAAAAATATTATTATATTTTAGAGGATAATAAATATAAATATGATCATTTTTAGAGGATAATATTATACTATATTTTTTATTTTTATTGAAAAATACTAGATTATATGTTTTATTATGAGTTTTTAGCATAAAAACGGAAGTTTCAATTATTAAAAGTGGGTGCATCGACTTTTTTTGACAAAGGTCAGAAACTCCTGTTATGATGCAGATTTTTTGAGGTGCACTCTTGTCATATATTCATCAATTACTCTTCCTACATAATTTGTAACACAAAACAGGGGTAGAATATCTATTTAGAAGTCTTAGACCTTTCCAACGATATATAATTTGTCATAATTAGATTAGGATTTAATAGAAATATAATGAAGTAAAGTTAGGCGTCCCGGTACCGGGACGGTGACAGTTAAGGGGTTAAAGTTATCCTCCACACTCATTACGCTTTCCGTAGTCTCAGCATCAGATGGCACACCCACAGACCGCCCACAGTCCGTTCACAGACCATATGATGCATAATGCTGACAAAGGCTCTGCTGTGTATATCAAATATTATACATATTAGGTCAAGTTTGAAAGTGAAAGTTGAACTACTATCAGCTGGCTCACTGACTTCCTGGTTGTTGTGGTTGGATGGCTCAGCATGGCCCAGCTGCGGTGAGAAACTGTATCTACACTGTTCTTATTTGATTTCATTTGTACATCAAATACATTTTATTTCAAATGAATAAATACTCCTCTGCAATTTTAAAGAGAAGCACATGTGGTTGAGTCAATCTGTAACTCTCATCAAATGACTGTTAGTCTTAAACATAACATTGGAGTTGAACAGGCTGGAAAAGCATTCTATATATTACTTGGAGCTGTGTTTTCCGGAAGCCAGCAGGCTTGAGTTACCCTTTCATGCTAACAAATGTTCCACCCACCTCAAATGACATCCGAGCCTAATGCTAGTCAGATCTGAAAGTGAAGAAGTTTGCCAGCTAAATACTGTGATGATTTTACAAAGCAACATAGACTACAATAAATGATTCGTCAACTCTTCATAACAAGCAGACTTTTCACTTTTGAGGACCATTCCTATCTCTCAAAAATCATGTTGTTGAGGTTATTGATAAAACAGCATAACTGTTAAGGTTAAAAGTTTTAATTTCGCGGTCTCGTTTGATCATTTTCTTTAGGAAAACTGCTTTTTTATCAGACCATATCAAACATGTCAGATCATTCCAGTGAAGACCATACAGAAATAATATATAAAATGTATATTATATATACTGAGAACTTGAGTAGTGGGTGTTTTGCTTCGCCATGCATTACAGGAATAAATAGCATTTTAAAATATTACACAATACAGTATATATATATATATATATATATATATATATACATATATATATATATACATATATACATATACATATATATATATATACATATATATATATAGTGAATGCAACCTTGTTCAGCATAAGGTGTATATGTGAGCAGATATAGAAAAAATAGAATTATTTTTAAAATAGAAAACAATTTGTCAATAGTTTATCTATTCTCATAACTTTCAAACATGTCATCTTGGGAATTTTCTTTTAATTCATAATCATCAATTTAAAGGATTTTTGTCCCCAATCTCCCCTTTGTTAGTCTTTTATAAGATACCTTTGCCTAGCAAAAGCCAAGTTTCTTAAATGGTAAATGGACTGCATTTATATAGCGCTTTCATAGACCCAATGGCCACCAAAGCGCTTTACAATTTGCCTCACATTCACCCATTCATACACCAACGGCGGTGTCAGCCATTCAAGGCGCCATCCAGCTCGTCGGGAGCAGCTGGGGTTAGGTGTCTTGCTCATGGACACCTCGACACTTGGTCAGGTGGAACCGAGGATTGAACCACCAACCTTTCGGTTTGTAGACAACCCACTGAGCCACTGCCGCCCCAAAAGACACAATCCTCCAGGATTTGGCATTTGGAAGCGGGCACCATAAAAATGAGTTTTCAGTTGTGCAGGTGCTCCACTCAATGGGTGTTTCCCACACAGCTCATGAGAGATTCCATGATATAAATAGGTTCCTTTGCACAAGGGAACCCATCTCTAATGCTACCCCACAGCTATGCTTTACTGACAGTGATGTGTGCTGGGAAACCGGACGCTTACACCACCGCCAGAGCATGCGGGACAACACATTCAATAAGTCTGGTTGCCGTGGGACAGGAATAAAACTGCAAGGTCATTCATGGGTGATATCACATTCAGGAATTTCTATCGCATGGCCAACACCAATAACCAAAACAATCAATAAAACAGAAGTGCAGTATATATTGTGTGTAGCCTATATACTGTACATTACTCAGTTACTTTATACTGTTTGTTTCAAGAAAATGGATGAGCGCTAAAGATCTCAGTACAGTTTAGGTGGTGGAAGGATCCAAGCTCGTTAGCTCCTTATTGTCAAACATCTTTAAAGGAAATGATGACCCATAAAGAAGTATTTTATTATTTTACTTGAGATTGATTCAAAGCTTCCACAAAGAAAAAAATGGTTTATGATATATCACTTTTTATAAACATCAGAAATGTTACACAGATTTTTCTTGTAGTCATGATTCACACACACACACAAACAAACAGGTAAGTTCCAATAGCAGTAATTTATTTGGGTAATCCGTACTCACAACAATCCAGGCAGGGGTCAAAGTCCATATAATCAATCCAAGACAAAACAAACAAAAACAGGCAAGACTTCAAAGGTGTGACGAATAACAACGACTCCGCAACAAACACTAAACAGGCAGGGTATATATACACCCACAGAACGTGACAATCATGATGGGGAACAGCTGAGTGCAATGAAACAGGGTGGTGAAGCCCCTTTGGGCGGCCAGGGCGGTGGAGACCCTTCGGGCAGCCAGGGGGACGCAGGGTACGCAGGCAGCCAAGGTGGAGGCTTAGGAACAGCAGACACTGGCTTAGGAACAGCAGACACTGGCTCAGGAACAGCAGACACTGGCTCAGGAACAGCAGACACTGGCTCAGGAACAGCAGACGCCGGCTGAGGAACAGCAGACACTGGCTCAGGAACAGCAGACACTGGCTCAGGAACAGCAGACGCCGGCTCAGGAACAGCAGACACTGGCTCAGGAATAGAAGACGCCGGTTCAGGAGCAGCAGACACTGGCTCCAGTTTAGGAGCAACAGACACTGACTCTGGCTCTGGAACAGCAGACACTGGCTCAGGAACAGCAGACACTGGCTCAGGAACAGCAGACACTGGCTCAGGAATAGAAGACGCCGGTTCAGGAGCAGCAGACACTGGCTCCAGTTTAGGAGCAACAGACACTGACTCTGGCTCTGGAACAGCAGACACTGGCTCAGGAACAGCAGACACTGGCTCAGGAACAGCAGACACTGGCTCAGGAATAGAAGACGCCGGTTCAGGAGCAGCAGACACTGGCTCCAGTTTAGGAGCAACAGACACTGACTCTGGCTCTGGAACAGCAGACACTGGCTCAGGAACAGCAGACGTCGGCTCAGGAACAGCAGATACTGGCTCCGGCTCAGGAGCAACAGACACTGACTCCGGCTCAGGAGCAACAGACACTGCCTCTGGCTCAGGAGCAACAGACACTGGCTCAGGAACAGCAGACGCCGGCTCAGGAACAGCAGACGCCAGCTCAGGAACAGAAGACACTGGCTCAGGAGCAGCAGACACTGGCTCCAGCTCAGGAGAAATAGACACTGACTCTGGCTCTGGAACAGCAGACACTGGCTCAGGAACAGCAGACACTGGCTCCGACTCAGGAACAGCAGACACTGGCTCAGGAACAGCAGACACTGGCTCCGGCTCAGGAGCAACAGACACTGACTCCGGCTCAGGAACAGCAGACACTGGCTCAGGAGCAACAGACACTGGCTCTGGCTCAGGAGCAACAGACACTGGCTCTGGCTCAGGAACAGCAGACACTGGCTCAGGAACAGCAGACGCCGGCTCAGGAACAGCAGACGCCGGCTCAGGAACAGCAGACGCCGGCTCAGGGACAACAGACACTGGCTCAGGAACAGCAGACACTGGCTCCGGCTCAGGAGCAACAGACACTGGCTCCGGCTCAGGAACAGCAGACGCCGACTCAGGAACAGCAGACACCGGCTCAGGAATAGAAGATGCCGGCTCAGGGACAGCAGACACTGGCTCCGGCTCAGGAACAGCAGACACTGGCTCAGGAATAGAAGATGCCGGCTCAGGAACAGCAGACACTGGCTCAGGAATAGAAGATGCCGGCTCAGGGACAGCAGACACTGGCTCAGGAACAGCAGACACTGGCTCAGGAACAGCAGACACTGGCTCTGGAGCAGCAGACACTGGCTCAGGAACAGCAGACACTGGCTCAGGAGCAACAGACACTAGCTCTGGCTCAGGAGCAACAGACACTGGCTCTGGCTCAGGAACAGCAGACACCGGCTCAGGGACAACAGACACTGGCTCAGGAACAGCAGACACTGGCTCCAGCTCAGGAGAAATAGACACTGACTCCGGCTCTGGAACAGCAGACACTGGCTCAGGAACAGCTGACACTGGCTCCAGCTCAGGAACAGGAGACACTGGCTCAGGAACAGCTGACACTGGCTCCAGCTCAGGAACAGGAGACACTGGCTCTGGAACAGCAGACACTGGCTCAGGAACAGCTGACACTGGCTCCAGCTCAGGAACAGGAGACACTGGCTCAGGAACAGCTGACACTGGCTCCAGCTCAGGAACAGGAGACACTGGCTCCAGCTCAGGGACAACAGACACTGGCTCCGGCTCAGGAACAGCAGACACCGGCTCAGGAACAGAAGATGCCGGCTCAGGGACAGCAGACACTGGCTCCGGCTCAGGAACAGCAGACACTGGCTCAGGAACAGAAGATGCCGGCTCAGGGACAGCAGACACTGGCTCCGGCTCAGGAGCAACAGACACTGACTCCGGCTCAGGAACAGCAGACACTGGCTCAGGATCAACAGACACTGGCTCTGGCTCAGGAACAGCAGACGCCAGCTCAGGAACAGAAGACGCCGATTCAGGAACAGCAGACACTGACTCAGGAACAGCAGACGCCAGCTCAGGAACAGCAGACGCCAGCTCAGGAACAGAAGACGCCGATTCAGGAGCAGCAGACACTGGCTCAGGAGCAGCAGACACTGGCTCAGGAACAGCAGACACTGACTCCGGCTCTGCAACAGCAGACACTGGCTCAGGAGCAGCAGACACTGGCTCAGGAGCAGCAGACACTGGCTCAGGAACAGCAGACACTGACTCCGGCTCTGCAACAGCAGACACTGGCTCAGGAGCAGCAGACACTGGCTCCGGCTCAGGAGCAGCAGACACTGGCTCCGGCTCAGGAACAGCAGACACTGGCTCCGGCTCTGCAACAGCAGACACTGGCTCAGGAGCAGGACTATCTAAACAGATTGATTAAAATGATAGCAGCTTTTCTCATTTTATATAAACACTAAAAACTGAGATGAAAAATTAACTGCAGGAAGAAAATTACTTTCGCAACGGTTAAATGTTCAGTTATATCTTCCAAAGATTTTTGAACTTTAAACTTCTCTATATATATTGTTGATCAACTTGTAAACACTCATTTGTGTCATTCTGGCATGTGTGAAAACATTTAAAGCATTTGGGCTGCATTCCCTCATCATCCCCGCACTATAAAAACAGTCACAAGTTCCAGAGACACTTACCTGTGCGATCCTTTTCCCGAACTGTCATTCACCATCAGCATTTCAGCATTTTTCATTCCTTCCAGTAACTCACCTTCTCATGTCACTTATTTCCTGCAATAAATCTCCTGTTTTGATTTAAGCATTTGCATTCTTCTGTTCCATGACAACTGTGAAACAAAATGAAACTTTCTACACTTTGAAGTGAGCAGCGTGTCAATGTTTAAATTATTTTTAGATGGCAAGACAAGACCATTTAAACTTTGAAATTACTAGTTAACTTTGTTTTTTGCTCATAATGAGAGCATTTTGATTATGTAAATTGTTTTTGTTTTTATAACACTTATTTAAAAATGGTCCAGATTTAAAGAGGAAAACAATGAACCACAGTATCATTTATCAGCCACATGGCCTTCTGCATTATATGGGTATGTAAATGTAGTAATAATAATAGGTTACACTTTATTTCGATAGTCACTTTAGACATTCCAATAACTATAAGTAACTTTTCACTACATCTCAACTAACTGTCATTAGAGTATTAGTAGGCTGTTGTAGACTGTCAGTAGACTGTTAGGTTAGGGTTAGGTGTTAGGGTTCAGGTTAGGAGAACAAGTTGACTTGTAGCTGCTAAGTAGAATATCTGTTGGGCGACCAACAAAATAAAGTGTTAGCAGATATTAAGCAGACAGTCTACTGATACTCTAATGATAGTTAGTTGACATGTAGTGGCAAAGTTACATATAGTTAGTTGAATGTCTAAAGTGGACTATCAAAATAAAGTGTTACCTAATAATAGTCTGATAAAGTTTTTTTTTTTTTACTTTTACAAAGTTCTAATGTTGCCCAGATGGAAAAATATGTAACTATTCCAAAAATATATTGTCCCGACCTCTGCTTGGAAGAAACTGTGTCATGTGTCATTTATTAATCTTTTACACGTTGGGTTTACAATTTAGAAGATAAAGGAAAGTAAACAAAGCAGTTTTCTATAATGCCGATTTTATAGATCTTAGTCCATAAACAGTAATCTTATCACCAGGATGACCATCCAGTGATGGGTGAAGATATGTTGGCTTAAGGAGTGGCTCTATCAGTGTAAAACACATGATTAACTAATAATGTGTCTGGACATGAACTATTGTGATAAGAAACGGATCCAGTTACCAGGAACAAGAACCAAACTGAAGATAGTGGGCCAGTCTGGGTCAAAATGCCCAGGCCAATTTCTTTTTGTCCCAGTCCAGCCCTGCCTCTGGCTCTGCGAGAAGAGGAACCGCTGTGCGAGTTCGTTTCCAGTGTTTGCTCCACCACTCGCCTCCGGCTATCAAAAGAAGAACCACTTTGTGAATTCCTTCCCAGTGTCTGTTCCATTGCTCACCTCTGGCTCTGCTCAAAGAGGAATTGCTTCGTGGGTCCCTTACCAGTATCTGCTCTATCAATTACCTCTGGCTGTACAAAGTGAACTCTTACCAGTGCTTGTCCTGTTACTTCCCTCTGGCTGTTTGAAGAGGAACCACTTCATGAGTCCCTTACCAGTGTCTGCTCCATTACCCACCTCTGGTTATCTTAAGAGGAACCGCTTTGTGAGTCTTTTGAGTTAATGCGACAAGCTTTGCACATTTACATTTGCCGATTTTCTGCCATTCTTCCCCTTAGATCGTCTCAAGAAGGGAACCATCAGAGGACAGCCATTTTCAGATTTGTCCAGAGATGTTCGGTTGGGTTCAAGTTCGGGCTCTAGCTGGGCCACTCAAGGACATTTACAGAGTCAGTGTCCATAAGTCGCTGTGTGCTTTGTCCTGTTGGAAGGTGGACCTTATGCCCTGTCTGAGGCAACCCGGTCTCATCCCAATTCGTCATATAACTGACGTTTTGGGACGTCTTTTGACCATTCGTCAATATACGACTTTTTAGGGCCCCCTTAAACGTCGGTAGATGACGTTATGGGATCCTAACTCTACCCCAGACCTAAACCTAACCCTAAACCCAACTCGTCACCTAACTGACGTTAAAGGTAAAGCGTCAGTTGTATGACGACCCGGGATCGTCATCTACCGACGTTTAAGGGGGCCCTAAAAAGTCGTATATTGACGAATGGTCAAAAGACGTCCCAAAACGTCAATTATATGACGAATTGGGATGAGACTGTGTTATCTAAGGTTCTGATTAGGTTTTCTGATTCAGGGTTTCATCTTTTACTTGTACCTTGACCAGTCCACCAGTCCCTGTTGCTGAAAAACATAACCACGGCATGATGACGGTGATGAGCGGTGCCTGGTTTCCTCCAGACATGACACATGAAACGAGGTTCATCAGATCAGGGAATCTTGTCCGTCCACAGATCTGTGCCTTGACACAATACTGTCTTTATAGGCAGTTCTTTCGACCTCATGGCTTGGTTTTTGCTCTGATGTGCATATTCAGCTGCTAGACTTTTTGTTGAGAGGTGTGTGCTTTTCCAAACCATGTTGAAACAACCCGGTCTCATCCCAATTCGTCATATAACTGACGTTTTGGGACGTCTTTTGACCATTCGTCAATATACGACTTTTTAGGGCCCCCTTAGATGACGTTATGGGATCCTAACTCTACCCCATACCTAAACCTAACCCTAAACCCAACTCGTCACCTAACTGACGTTAAAGGTAAAGCGTCAGTTGTATGACGACCCGGGATCGTCATCTACCGACGTTTAAGGGGGCCCTAAAAAGTCGTATATTGACGAATGGTCAAAAGACGTCCCAAAACGTCAGTTATATGACGAATTGGGATGAGACTGTGTTAGTTGAAACATCTCAAATATGATGCAGCGAAATTGGAATGCCCCTGAGCTTAATTTCCAGTGTCCCAGAATACTTGAGAATACGAGTAAGAGTTTTTTAGTTGTCTGAGAATTGGGCACCACAGCATGCAACAGCTCATGAGAGTCCGTCACTCAAACGGCTTTGTATTTTAATCCCGCACAGAAGATGTATCCAGAATGCCAGTACGCAATCAGCTATACTTAGAAGAGTGACTGCATGTGCACCTGTCACTGCACTGTCAACACATGCACCTCTCCAGCTAAGCTGCAACTGCAAACCTCTGCGGCTGCTGATTCATGGGGCAACAAATCTTCTTTAAAGTGAGACTGTAATGGATAATGGCATCACTATACATAAGTATGCACAGTGTCTCTTGCTTATTGCGGAGGAATGGGTAAAGAAAATGTAAAATGACAACCCGGTCTCATCCCAATTCGTCATATAACTGACGTTTTGGGACGTCTTTTGACCATTCGTCAATATACGACTTTTTAGGGCCCCCTTAAACGTCGGTAGATGACGTTATGGGATCCTAACTCTACCCCAGACCTAAACCTAACCCTAAACCCAACTCGTCACCTAACTGACGTTAAAGGTAAAGCGTCAGTTGTATGACGACCCGGGATCGTCATCTACCGACGTTTAAGGGGGCCCTAAAAAGTCGTATATTGACGAATGGTCAAAAGACGTCCCAAAACGTCAGTTATATGACGAATTGGGATGAGACTGTGTTGAAAATGAAGGCATGTGTCAGCAAATGGAGAGAGGACATGAGACCAGATTTACTAACTGGCATCAAAAAGCTACTGTCAGGATTCACCAAAGACACGCAGTGAAAAATTAGCGCTGAAAAGAGGTTGACAGTGACATTTTTGCGGCTGACCTTATTGCATATGCATTTGTTGGAGTTTCCCTTTTAGTCTCAAAATTCATTGGAGGAGAGTATTTAAATGAATCACGCAAGGTGATTTACTAAGGTTTGCGCTCGCCAATTTACAGGTGTTTGTGCCATTATTTACCGCCCCCAAAAAAGTCTTAAAGCAGAAGTTAACTAGTAGATTCCATTGGTTATTAAGGAAATGATATGACTGTCTGTGTTCTTTAATTTGCATGTTGTCTTTCCACTCCCATCTGTGCTTTTTTTTGTAATTGCTCTGTCACGCTAAATATGCCCTATTTCAGACTGATCTCATGAAGTAGCGTGTGTATGACACGCCAATTCGTATTTGCATTTTTGGCGTGCTATCAAGACGCATAATCGCTTTTCAGCGTGTTTATGAACGCCGTTGACTTAACGTTATATAAATATATGACTTACCTCAACCCTGTCCCTAAACTTAACCGTCACTGGGGTTAATGGCATTTATGACTGTTCCCTTACCATCCTAGGGAAAAAAAAGATATGACTTACCTCAACCCTATCCCTAAACTTAACCATAACTGGGGTTAATGGCATTTATGACTGGACATTTGACGCGCGTGTCATTGACATTATGACCACAATGTACCCAACTTCTGATGGCTACTTTCAGCAGGAGAATGCGCCATGTCATAAAGCTGGAATCATCTCAGACTGGTTTCTTGAACATGACAATGAGTTCGCTGTACTCAAATGGCCTCCACAGTCACCAGATCTCAATCCAATAGAGCATCTTTGGGATGTGGTGGAACGGGAGATTCGCGTCATGGATGTGCAGCCGACAAATCTGCGGCAACTGTGTGATGCCATCATGTCAATATGGACCAAACTCCCTGAGGAATGCTTCCAGCACCTTGTTGAATCTATGCCACGAAGAATTGAGGCAGTTCTGAAGGCGAAAGGGGGTCCAACCCGTTACTAGCATGGGGTACCTAATAAAGTGGCCGGTGAGTGTATGTAAGTACTGTATATTAACTCAACTGTCATAATGAACTTTAGAAATGCACGTTTCAGTTAATCGGTGCTAATAAAGACCTAATCGACCTGCCAATACACAAATACCAAATATCCTGTGACAAACTTTCTCTCTCTATGGCTGGGGAAGTGGGTTCTAGTTTCAGCCAGCATCCCGATGGAGATGACAAACCAAGGACAAACGAAAAACGAGGAGAAGCAAATTGAGAGATAAACCCCCCCAAAAAATGTCTTCTCTGGAACCTGTGTATAGTAGAGACAGACTCAAGTTATCACATTATCTCTTGCCCACGCTAAGCTTCAGTCGATATTCTGTAGTCAATGTTCGTCTCAATGTGACTTGCAAAGTCCTGCACATCCCCTGTCAAAGAGTCAGACGACAATATCTGATTTCCATTTCCATCATAAATTCAAAGAGGTGTGGAAATACTTGTGAAGATCAAGGTCCCTGTGTTGTCCAGGAAGTCAAATTAAGCCATAAAACAAAGATCGTCTTTTGAAGCAGTCCCACAAAGTTTGCGCTAGCAAAAAACATCCGCGTTCCTTGGGTTAATAATCACCAGTTAATTTGCCTCAGCTAACTTTACGGAGACTTCTGTCATCTGATCTGTTCTGTTGGGGTCATGGACACCAGGGAGGTCAAGTCAAGTCATCTTCATTTATATAGCGCTTTTAACAAAATCACTAGTTTTAAAAGACAGCACGGAAAGCAGTTACAGAGGACACTAAAAGAACAATACGACTTACAGACCTACACAAATATTAATCCTTTGAAGATGGTTTACACAAACAGCCTTGGGAAAAAAGTGAGCATATAGTGTTTGTGTGTATGGCTACACGCTTCATAGTTCATGTTCCACACTATAGATTTAGTGGACGGAAATTCATATATACAAATGGAACTTTTAAAAAATAGAACCATTTTTTGAACAAGAACAGATCCCAATTGACCTATGGCTAAGCCACGCCCTCAAACGCGATGAGCCAATCCCAGTGCGCAGCTAACCCAATACACTCGGACATTCTCTGCTTCCACTTCCATTGAAATGTATTGCAGTTAGTCAGTTTTCATCAGCGCAGTCTCATCTCAAGACGTCATACAACTGACGCTTCTGACCATATGTCAGCATCCGCCGGTTTAACGTCGGTTAGATGACGCTTTCTAATCCTAACCCTACCCCAGACCTAAACCTACTACCTAAACCTACCTATTAATTACATCAACAGTGTAATTAGATTAGTGTAGTTCTCTCTCTAAAATGTATTGAATTACTAATGACTTTCTTAATCTCATCTCAATCTTGATCAGTTGAACAATACAAGGATAGGCATGAAACAGCTCTTTTAATTCTGTCAAATAAGTAATATAACATTGAATAAATTATTCTTTATCCGACCAAAGTATTTAAATGGAGAAGATTACATTAAAAACATAAATTGGATGTAAAATTTTGATATAGAAATTGTAATGGTCTACGTAAGTACGTGTGAATAGATTACAGGAAAAAATGATAGTAATCGCTTTACTTTTTCAAAGGAAAAGTAATTTATTGAATTCATTAATTACTTATGTTATGAAATACACCCAAAGTAGAAATTTGCAGTCTTAAAGGGATAGTTTACCAAAACAAGTCATCATTCGCTCACATTCATTGCGTCAAAATCTGTATGGCTTTCTTTTTTCTTTTTCTTTTTTTTCTCCTGAGAAACACAAAAGAAGGTATTTGAAATGTTGGTTTCCAAACAACACTGCACCTTCATTGAAAAAAAAAAAGAAAAAAGATTTTTTTTAAAGAATATGAAAGTTGAAATGCGTTCTTGTGTCTAATATTTCCTTTGCTTACCTAAATGCTAGTTCAAATAGAATGCTGTATGCAAGTATTCTTCTGACTTTCAATTCATTCTCCAGCTGAACAGATTCCTCAAATGGCCCGTTTTCATCATATATCCTTCAAGGTTAGTGTCATAAGGATCTTTGTTAGCTGCCCCCTGAACATGAAGGTTGTTTTAATGACTTCGGTGCAATAAATATCTTTACACAGAACAAAGGTATGCCTGAAACGTCCTGGTCTACTGATAAGAAATTTGCGAATAAAATTAGATAAGATAAACGATGACAATGCTCTATGTTTTTCAAGCAGCCTTATCAATAACGAACTTCATAAAGATAAACACATAGCACCAGGATGAAGAGGAACGCACAGATGTTCAAACAGTGTAGCTTCCTTCTAAGTTTGCTTGTTTAAAGCTAAAGTACAATCGAAGCATTGTTTTAGGGTGTAGCTTCCATGCTAATTTTGTTAGATTGCTTGTCACATACAAACATATCAATAAGTACTACTGAATGTCTCATTGAGACCTGTGAATATACTGTTAGTATAAGCGTCATTGAATAGAACATATCGTAGCTCTTCCCTGAACACGAAGGCCGTGTTAATGACCGTAAGGTACAGTATGTAGGCTGTGTCTCATGTAGGTTGACTCCACAAGCTCCCCTGCACAGAGGTGTTGATGCGATGAACACCCAAGGAGGTTTGGCAAGGGTATATCCCACCATATGCTAGCGCAAAGATCCTACAGTCTCATGTTGCAACCTTTGCTCTGTCCTAAATCTGATCTCTTGATCATAAAATAGACTGAAGGAAGGAAGTCAGGGAACTCCTTGTTTACCTAAGAACGTTCATGAGATATCTATTTCTTATGCTCTTGGTTTCCTTTATTTAGAAGGACAGTTCACTAGAAAATGTCTGTCATTATTATTAGAAAGAAAACTATTATATTATTATAAACTATGATTATAAAAAAAACCCCGATGGCATCACCAGTAATTGATGCCAAAATTACTTTTTTACTGCCAAAATTGCAGATAAAATAGACAACCATGCAAGTTCTGAATGACATAGGGGGTGAGTTCGGATTCAGCCTAGCTCAGCTTAAAATGACAGGGACCACAGGTAAACAGAAACAATGGAATTGTAACATTGAGGCTGGAGTGAAGTGGAGAGAACCCAAGTGCAAGCATTCATTTAATAAACAGGTTATCCAGGACAAAACCACAGAACATGAACTCGGGACACAGAACATGAAACAGCTACAAACAACAACGACCGACAAACCACAACTGAAACACAGAGGTATAAATACACAAGTAGAAAAGCTAAACAAGAGCGTAGACACTAACCAAGACAAGGAACACCTGTGCACACTGAAGAAACAATTAACAAATGACAAGACACATGGCAGGATCACGTGACAAACAAGACACAAAACCTACACGTGATAGAAACTAGACAGAACGGGACATACTTGTTTTATTACTAATGTATGAGGTTATATGTAAAGCCTTTTAAGGACAGATTCCTAAAATACACCAACACTTTTACATAACTCTTCGATCAATACTGCCTTGTGATTAGTCTTTGTATGTGAGCTCATTAAAATGAAAAAAGACAGGAAATACAGGAAATAGCAGGACGTTTATGTGAGTGTTCTCATAATCACTGATGAGCAGAATCAATGACTTTAACATAACACTAGGTTTCTAAAGTTATATAGTATGGAAGCCCGTTTCCGCCACAGTTGAGTAAAAAAATATAATTCTGTAAGTCATAATAATGAGAAACTTTCTCATAATTATGACTTAGTTTCTCATTATATTGAGAAAGTTTCTCATAATAATGACTTAACATCTCGTAATAATGAGAAACTTTCTCATAATTATGACTTAGTTTCTCATTATATTGAGAAAGTTTCTCATTATAATGAGATATTAAGTCATAATAATGAGAAAGTTTCTCATAATTATGACTTAGTTTCTCATTATATTGAGAAAGTTTCTCATAATAATGACTTAACATCTCGTAATAATGAGAAACTTTCTCATAATTATGACTTAGTTTCTCATTATATTGAGAAAGTTTCTCATTATAATGAGATATTAAGTCATAATAATGAGAAAGTTTCTCATAATTATGACTTAACATCTCGTAATAATGACTTAACTTCTCGTAATAATGAGAAACTTTCTCATAATTATGACTTAACATCTCGTAATAATGACATAACTTCTCGTAATAATGAGAAACTTTATTTATTTATTTATTTAAAACTTTTCTCATTATTACGAGAAGTTAAGTCATTATTACGAGATGTTAAGTCATAATTATGAGAAAGTTTCTCATTATTACGAGATGTTAAGTCATTATTATGAGAAACTTTCTCAATATAATGAGAAATTAAGTCATAATTATGAGAAAGTTTCTCATTATTACGAGATGTTAAGTCATTATTATGAGAAACTTTCTCAATATAATGAGAAATTAAGTCATAATTATGAGAAAGTTTCTCATTATTACGAGATGTTAAGTCATTATTATGAGAAACTTTCTCAATATAATGAGAAACTAAGTCATAATTATGAGAAAGTTTCTCATTATTATGACTTACAGAATTATATTTTTTTACTCAACTGTGGCGGAAACGGGCTTCCATAATATGGCATTCTTGTAAAACTAGGTTTAAATGTTTCATTCCTACAGGGTGAAAGTCAAACAATTAATTTCATTACAAAGCACTACATTCTCCAGCACTCCCAGTCTATTCAGCCTCAATCAATGGCTATTATTAATAAGAGTTATGTAAAGGCAGTCACAGACTAAAAATATGATCGTCTCTTTCACTGTTTGCTTAAGCGTTACAGACTCACCCACCGCTGAGAGCCAGAACTCTGACAAATCATGAAATAGAGCTCAGAGTTCTATAAACCTGGCAAATGTCAAGAATTACTTTGTAAAAACAGAGAGTGTTTTCTATTGTTTAAATAGATGTAAGCATGCAGTGAATGCAGGTGGGAATCAATAACTGAAGAAATTGTACATTGCATTACATATCTCTAGCTTACCTTTAGACAGCAGATTTTTCAATGATGACCATACGTGATGTCGTCTTTTTCATTTATCGAATAACTCTTTTGGAAACAATAAAAAACAGTTTATATTTTTAATAAAGAGTAAAGTGTTTATATCTAACAGGTTATTTGTTCCATGATTCCATGGAGAATCATGGAAAAATGTTTTCCCATGGAGATTCCATGTCTGGACACAGCTAAACTAAGGCTATGTTTACACGGAATTGATTCTGAAGAGAAAACGCAAAAGTGGCGTTGCGTCGTCACTATATTGTGCGTTTAGACGAGCGTTTTGTGTGGGAAATCCGCGGTGACGCAAAAGTGTGTGAAATTCAATGTAGTATGCACTTCAGGCGGCTAGAAGTGCATACTACAACAACACCAAGTCCACGCGCCTGCGTACAACCTTCACAGTCAAGCAGACTTTTGCGTTTTTACCGTTTACACGGGAACGCGGCGGTGGAGCGTTTTTAAGATCTCCACTCTGGAGGGTGGTTTCCCAGATAGCGAACTGACGTTGAATCAACGTGGAAACATGACATCGAAACAACGTTGATCCGACATTGTTTTGCTCGTCGAAACGACGTCGAACCAACGTCAGACGCGTCATTCGTTCAAAACTAACGGAAAATCAACTTGAAATCAACGTCGTTTCAACGTAATGAAAGCAAACCAATTTTCGATTTTCATTTAGCTTTGAAGAATGCCGCGTCTGACGTTGGTTCAACGTTAATTCGATGAGCAAAATCAACGTTGTTTCGATGTCATGAGAGACGTCGTTTCCACGTTGATTCGATGTCAGTTTGCTGTCTGGGTTCACTTTTTTTGCGTTTTTAAGCCTCAAAAACGCCATCGCCGAGTAAACGAAACGCACGTCCGATTAAATATTTTTACGTTTTCACCCGCGTTCTCGTGTAAACAGGGCCTAAACTACTAGCGGCTCAGAAATCTAACACTTGATGGGTTTGTATCCAATGATAAACTACTTGAGATTTCTCTTTATGATGGGGCAAACAATTCAAAAAGTGACAAGAGACAGAGAATGTTCATTTGGCCTCTGCATAAATGCTATTTTTGACACTCTCAAAGAGAGCAAGTAGAAATCTTCAAAGTGCTGACAAAGGTAGTTGCGTTCAAATTCCTGTGAGGTTGCAAAAGATAATTACACACTAATTAAATGACTTTGAGTGGATGGAAGTCATTAAGAGAGGCTACGAGCAGCTCAGTAGGTCAAATAATCATATTTGTAAAAAGAGGAATGTGGAAAAGTGGATTGACTGCAGAGCAAGTGGCAAGAGTGGCAAAAAGTTGAGAAACGCTGAACTTTATGCAAATGAGTGCCGAAACACCAACACATTCTCATCCTTTAGCGTCATATGACAAAACGGCGCTATACCATGCACATGGCACATGTTATCGTTAATATAACACGCGTTGTGATGGGTAGGTTTAGGTGTGGGGTAGGGTAGGGTAGTCTAATAGATTTATGACGCCTTGGGTTTGCGTGTTATATTAACGATAAAGGGTGCCATGTGCGTAGTATAGCGCCGTTTTGTCATATAGCGTTCCATGTGACGCTAAAGGGTGAGAACGGGCTGCGAAAAACACTAGACAGCAGCCATTGGTGCAGACAATCACGGGCATTTCACAATATGCCTAGAGATATTCTGCTATACGTAGTGCTTAAATATTGCTAAATTTAAATTAAGCCTGGAATTCACTACACAACAATTTCAGCCCGACGCAGTTATCATTTTCACGTCCTGCGACACGTTTGTTTAAGTAGCAAATGCATTTGCACCTATTTGTGCGCCCATGGGTGCGCTGGTCTGAAAACGAGGTGTGTTCAGGCGCGTTGTTGGAGCGTTGCTATTTTGAGGCAACTGAAATAGACATTGACCGACAAAAACCTAGTGTAAAGTCAATGGCGCAATATTTTTGTTGTTATTTAAAGAGCGCGTTAGTATAGCATAGACAGTAAAAGAAATGGACAGAGCGATCTCATTGGAACTCCATTGAGACGACTGAAGCCCGTTTTTGGCAATTTTTTAGCACTTCCGTCCCTGACGCGCAGACTCAAACAGAGTTTGACTACGTAGTGGGACGTGAGTGACCCGTCTGTCTTCTAGTGCTGTGGCATGAGAAATCTGAATCATTCCCTTCCGAAATTCACAGAGGCGGAGAGTGTGAATAGGAGCTGTCCATGAGCTAGGAGCAGGAGACAAATTTGCTAGGTATTCTGATGAATTATTTTGTCATTTTGCCTCCACGTTTCCCCGATTGCGCGCAAGCTTCTTCTCCTGTCCATACGGTAATCTCAATACTGTGCGACAGAGAGTCGCGGGGGTATGACGCAATCGTTAGCCTACTTTCACTAAAACTGCTTCTACGGGGCCATAACATAAGCTACAAGGTAATGGAGCTATTTATACATTGTCGTGTTTCTTTAGAAATAAATAAAGGACAAATGGGGTCTTCAAACGCCTCAGAAGTAAAGTTATTCGCTGTCAAAGTGACGCCAAAATGAACGGGAGTCAATGGGAATGCTAACGCAAGTGAAGTTCTGCTACAAGATGTCAGCTCCCGCGAGGCTTCAACTTCCGCTCGATGGATTACCCCCTTGGCCTATAGGCGGGTACACACACAGGGGACACCCAGGAGCCCACAAACTAGCCAAGTATAAAAGTAAAATAAAAGGATTAGCATGTAAAAGATTATGATTGTGCACATAAAAATATGGTGGAATCCGGCTTGACCCGTATATGGTCTGCTTGTGCGCTTTAACCCCGCGCACGAGCAGATCCGTTTCCTCTCTAGAGAAGCGTTCAGTTTTTCTGCTTGCAAATTCCAGTATGTAAATAGCGAATCCACCATGGTGAGAATGCAATGGCTTTTAAAGGGATATTCCACTTTTTTTGGGAAATATGCTCATTTTACCACTCCCCCTGAGTTAAACAGTTGGGTTTTACCGTTTTTGAATGTATTCAGACGATTTTTTGATATTTGGAAGAACATCAGTAACCAGACAGTTTCTGGTCTCATTGACTTCCATAGTATATTTTTTTCCTACTATGGAAGTCAATGAGACCAGAAACTGTCCGTTTACTGATATTCTTCCAAATATCCAAAAATCGGCTGAATGGATTTGAAAACGGAGTGCTAAAATGAGCCTATTTCCAAAAAATTAGAGTATCCCTAGGTAATGGGAGATGAGACTCTGATTGGTTTATTGCACGTTTTGCCCAAAACACACACATCACTCATTAAGAGAATAGGGACAACCCTTTTAGACCATGCGCCGGGTGTACCAACCATTTTCCCCATCGTTAAACTAGCAAAAGTGGATTCGGATACGCCCTAAGTGCGCCTGCGTTTTAGACCATGCTTTTAGATCGTTAAAATAGGGCCCTAGGTGTCATACACTTGCAAATGGGTGCAGTATGGGCATTGCATTGTAGACTAAATGACTAAGGATCACAAGTTGTTACAAGCACAACAAACTCATGCAGAAACGTGCCTGGTTGCTAGGCGATGCAAATTAAACTAAAAAAAAAATGTGTTCAAAATTTAGCTCAAAACTAAACACTAAACACATTTGATATCCTCATTTTGCAATTACCTTCGTCTCCTTGAGACTGCAAATCTGGACTCATGTGATGTATTCCAACCTTTTCTTTTGTTGTGGCGAGGCTATTGCTGGAAAACAAGAGTACAGAATGAATACTTTGAGTATTTGGAAATAACTTTTGCATTTTTTTTCAAACAATATATATGACTGACTGTGCATCTGCATATGATCACACTGACAAAAAGCTCACTGCTTTTAAATATAAGTCTTCAACATCAGTAAGTGTACACATATGCAAACTGTTCATCTTGTACATACTGTGGATAGTCTCTATAGATCTGTTGCACATGCACAACTGACTCTTATTTTGGGAAATTTCATAGTTTGGATCATAGTAAACTGATCATATTCCTTTTAAAGAAGCACATTTCATCTAGTAATTGGGAAATAAATTTAAAATAAACAAATAAAGAATCGTCAGATTTACAAATGTTTTACTTTATACAGTGTAAGTGCTTACAAGTACAAGTTATAATGTTGCAAAGTCAAAACGGAATAAGCAAATGAAAACATTTATTTCACAAATACCCGAGTCAGTCCCTAGGACTAATTTTTGTGATGAAACTCTTCCGAGGTCATATTCATTCTTTTTTTTTTAGTTTAAAACTGAAAATGGCCAACACTGGGGGGCTTTAATGTTATAGCTGAAATGCCCTGCATTATATATATATTTTAAATGATTGTGCATGTCATATTCATGAGCTCATTTTACTTGATGAACTGCATTGTACACTCTCGGAAAAAAAGGTACAAAAGCTGTCACTGGGGCTGTACCTTTTCAAAAGGTACACTTTAGTACCCAAAGGCTGCATATTGGTACCTTAGTGGTACATATTAGCACTTAAAATTGACATATTGCCACCTGAAAATGACATATTAGCTCATGAAATTGGCATATTAGCACCTAAAATGTACATATTAGCACCTAAAATGTACATATTAATCTTAAAATATACATATTAGTACCTAAAATGTACACATTACCACCTAAAATGGACATTTTAGCCCTAAAATGTATATATTAACACTTAAAATGTACATATTAGCACCTAAAATGTACATATTAACACTTAAAATGTACATATTAGTACCTAAAATGTACATATTACCACCTAAAATGGACATATTAGCTCATGAAATTGACATATCCTGAAATGGACATATTAGCACCTAAAATGTACATATTAACCCTTAAAATGTACATATTAACACTTAAAATGTACATATTAACCCTTAAAATGTACATATTAACACTTAAAATGTACATATTAGCACCCAAAATGTACATATTAACACCTAAAATGTACTTATTAGCTCATGAAATGGACAAAAGTTTACCTTTTGAAAAGGTACAGCCCTAGTAATAACTTTTGTACCTTTTTTTCCTGAGAGTGTATATAATAACAGAAGGGCCGAAACCAGTAAAATATCAACTGATTTGATAACTCTGAGTTCTTGACATATTTTATCATTTTCTATTGAAGAATTGTCACATGATAAATAGAATTGTCAACAGAATGTCTAAAGGGGACCATCAAAATAAAACGTAACCGTAAAGATAAAATGAATGCAATAGAGTGAAATTGACTGAGTTCCTATTAAGTGTAACTGGAAAACCTTCTTCTGATCTGTTCCACAGCAGCTCAAAAAAAGCACGTCCTCTCAAAGACGCATGAATCACTGCGGCATTTGCTTTCTGACGGAGCGTAAGTCACCTTGATGGAGTCCGCAGGACCGCTGGACACCTGAGCTGTGTGTTTCTTGAGGACGATTGTCGGGACTCACAGCGGTGTGATCAATATGGTGGGAAGTGATTTCATTAAATAAATAGAAACGTGCAAAAATAATCAAAGGGTCAATTAAACCACAGAACTGCCATTCCTCTGATCTTTCAGTCTCCAATTAAGAACAATGCCGAAAAATGGAAAATGAAAACGGCTTACAGATGGTTTCTCGGGATAGGTAGTGAATGGAATATTAGCATATAAACTGTGAAGGTCATTTACACACTTAATGAGTGTAATTAAACATTTGGTCATGCATGGAATGGAGGAATCTGCAGTAAAGCGAGGGTTGAATAACTACCATTTACCAAGCATAATACAAGGTCAAGAGTGGGGACAATGTTGTGAATGTGGAAAGGGGCGATTTTATTTATTACTTTGACCTTTTCCTAAAATATCAACATGGAAAAGTCGATCAAATAATATTCCGTCTAATTTAAGGCGATTCGAATGATCCTGCAGTGCGAATTGTACCACACAAGTGTCTTGAAAATCTATGAACTATGCAAATGTCATTTTAACAAAGGGCACGACCCTTGTGTACTTTTTTCTCCCCTTGCACTGCTCCCGGATTTACTCCATGGGAAAAGACTTCTATTTCTATTTTGGGTCTCCTCGTCATTCTTTTCAACTTGGCCCACAACTCCGCCCACCAGTCAATGTTGTGTTGAAGCGTTTTAGAGCTTTTCAGATACTTGCATAATAGCTGTAAGCATTTTTATAGTTTGGAGTATTTACACAATGACATCATAGGACGAGCCGCAGAAATACTGCTTAAAACGAAGCGCAGACCAGGAATGAGAAGAGTTTCAAATGTAAGGAAAGGCTGTGATTTGTGCTCCATTAACTTGTAGGACAATAAAATGCCACTAAAATTCTACTTTTAATCAGCTGTACGTCGATTACGGATGATCTGTTTTAAGTTGCAAACAATATTGCTAAACGTAAGCTGGAATTGGATGTGTATTCTCATATTAATTCTAAATGTGTACATTCAAAGACAGCCCTCTATGGCAAGCCGATTTTACCTTTAGTCCTTAAAATGAAATCGATCTATTTCTACTTTTTGTAGAAAGTATCTCATTAGTTTAACATGCATGTATTGTCAAGCACCACTCACATTTTCTGTAGATAATGCAACATCTATTATACATCTGTTAAACATCTTCTCCGGATCAAAACAGGGAACAGACACAAGTGATAAAAGCATCGCTTTTAGCATTGAAAAACGAAAAATGTCCAAAAATTCTTTGCAGCAAAAGTTTGCAATTGTTTTATGAAATTTATATGTAGAAAAACATATTTGACTCTAAAAGTGTGAGAAAATCAAAGCCATAAATCTAAACAAGTTGTGTTCAAAATTTGAGCCTGATATCTCAAAAAAAATTGTTTGGCCGCAGTACCAAAAGTTTCCACTAAATGAAATTCGAAATGAATGTCATTTTTGATATGGTCAGTGTGATTATTTTTTTTAAGGACCATTTAACCGAGTCAAATCAAGTTCAAGATTTTGTATATATTTTTTTTTGTGTTCATAGCAAGTGCCAAAACCAAGTTTTGTACCATTCATAATTCTTAGAAAAAATACAAATGTAAAATATTTCAGTCAAAATTCACAGAAGATCTCCAGAGTATCATATAATCCCTCAAAACAAGTTTGCATCAGAAGTCACACAGAACAGAGCAAAGTTATAATTTCATATGAAATAAATGAGTAAACTGTGTAATACATTTTAATATTCATAAATAAGGATTTATACACATTTATACACACATGTCTTTTTACTGTTCTTTTTATTAAACCTTAAATTACATGGTAATTCGTAGTTTTTACTTGCAAACAAAATAACATCTTTTAGCAGTAAACCGACAGACAATATGATGTTAAACCGTTTATAGTTTAACCATATATGTTGAGGTAACTTAAATTTAACCAATTAACATATTTTTAATGTCGTACTCTTACAGTTTCAATTGTGTCACAATAACGAAAACACAAATAACGAAAGGAAAAATGGAAGACAACGCAATTTCATTAAGCATGGCATCCATCATCCTGCAAATAAATATATACATTTTGTAAAAAAAAAATAAAAATAATAATAATAATAATAAAAAAATAATTACTAACTTATAAAAAATAATTAATAAAAAATAATCAAAAAATTAAAAAATAATTAAAAATAATTACTAAGATATGTCTTAGCTTTATAACTTCCGGCAAACACCAGCGACATTGACCATTGGCGACAGAATGTAGGTGTGTCAAGCGACGCGAGACACACGACAAAAGTTCACAAATTTCGACTTTATGCAAATGAACATCGAATTTAGTGAGCTCAGGGGTCTCATTTTTAAAACTTTGGGTAGGATCCTTAATAAAAGCCCAAAATATTCAGACTTATAAAACCGTGGATATGTCAAAACCTGCGGAAAATAACTTTTATAAATCCCAGTCAGCGGAAGATTGTGCATTGATAATTCAATGTTAGGCTGATTAGATTAGGTCTTCCCTTGAATCCTGATGTACTTGGTACATCCTAAGAAGGATGGCGTCTATGCTAATATTAGTCTCTGTTTATCATGAAGTTCACCGCAGTCTGCCGGATCCAGGCCGTATCCTGATCTGATGAAGGACCTGAGCCTGGACACGGCGACAACGCAGTCCTGAAGTGTTAACTAGTCTCTCCCTTTACCTATGTACAGAAAAAATGAGGATAAATCCTGTTTGCGTGACTATGCAGGCGCGACAAACGATTCTGTATTATACATTATTAAGAAAGCAGTTTGTTGATTTGTGAAGGACTACACACCTGCGCACATATACTGTATATTCAAGCGCGCATACCAATGGACTGAACACGTGATGCGCATGTGTTTTCGCGGGATTGTATTTTAGAGGTTTGCGTAAAGATAACGGATACACCTTCGAAATTATTTCAGGAAGTGCGGAAGTTTTGTGCGGATGGGTGGCCAGAGTGCATTAAAGAGTTTTTCTGTTAGAGCGGCATTAGTGTTAGCGGCAACTAAGTGAATAACTAATGATCTTTGCATCGGAAGTGAATCAATCGAAACTATCTTTAGCCGGACAATAACTTTATCGCTCTATCACTTTATCTGTTATGGTAATTTCTATTATAACTGCTTTGTAAACCTGCTTTGAAACAATCCATACTATTAAAAGCGCTTTATAAATGAAGGTGACTTGACTTGACTACAGTATTTTTCTGTAAACAATTACAAATATGTTTTTCAGTGTACAGCTTATACCGGTTTATGCAGTTGTGCTAGTTTTGTGGTTTGCAGGTTTGCCAATGTAGCAATAGGGTTGGGAGGGTTGGCAAATCAATTGGTAACACTAGAATACTGCTCCTTCATTAGTGAATAACTAGGAACAAATGACTGTTATCACTCCAGTAACTACTATGAACTAACAAGAAACTCTGATGAACGAATTAGTGAGCAATAGCGCTCAGTTGAATGGTCATTAGCTAATCAATAGCTAATATTTTTTAATACCTTTCAGAGGAATACTGTATACAGAACTACTATTTACATGTACATAATACATGATATAATTAACAATATTCATTCTAAATTGAAGGTGCTGGTAACCAACTGTAATGACTCAAGTATTACCAAATCCCCCTGAAGGAATGACTAATTATTATTTGGATCAGTATTCAAAGTGAAAAACATGATAACTCCGTAGTAATTACAGAAGTCATTGTGAGATTTTGAGTTTTTTTGTAAGGTTTTGGATAGTAATTCCTTCCAATGGAGAGTCATTATTAGTAATGTGTTACCATGATCTATTCTTTACTTTAGCATACTGATTCAAATAATTAGTAATTCCTTCTGAAGGATTTGGTAATACTTCAGTCATTAATATTAGGTTACTATGATCTCCACTTTAGAACTTATACATTTTGCATTATTCAAGTTAATTATGAACCTGTGTATAGTAGTTATTAGTCCTCTGAGAGGTAGCCTATATGATTAAATAGTAGTTACTAATTATTAGCTAATAGTGAACTACCACATTCAACTGAGCGCTATTACTTACTAATTCGTTCATCAGAGTTTCTTGTTAGTGATAGTTGTTACTGGAGTGTTTAATAGTGCTTTACTCATTTGTTCCAGTGTAGTAATTCATTAATGAAGGAACAGTATTCTAAAGTGTTACAATTATAGTATTGACTTAGTGTAAAAGTCAACACAAACCTTTACAGGCCAACTCAAATAGAAATATTGCACAATTTAATAATTAATGATTTAGTGAAAAAAAGTCAACTATGTATACTCAAATAGAAATATTGCTTGTACAGTTGCTAGTGAATATGACATACGTAGTCACCTTACAAATAGACTACTGAAAACCATGCAAGCACCTGTAACATATAATATCAATTTGTTTAAAGGAATAAATGCAGCTACGGCTTGCCATAGGGCTCGCAGCGAGCGAGGGAGGGCATTGCTGCTTAAAATGCTGTGAATGTGACAGGCAATCGTCCAGACTGCCAGCCTCCTCTTGGGGAGGGAATGAGGAGACACCTCTGTGAGGAAAATGCGCGCGAAGTGACGCGACACGCGCCGCTCTACAAGTGTTTGGACCGTTTTCCACGAACAGCGCGAGGACCGGGGCGCGAAAACGACTCGCCCTTTTGAGGGGACAAACATGACCGTGGTGCCCGGGGAGAACCTCGACGAGACTGTGGCATTGACAGTCCTGTCCCAAGATGTTTACGAACCGGAACGGGCAGACCAGGAGTGTTGCGAGCGGGTGGTCATCAACATCTCCGGACTGCGCTTCGAAACCCAACTGAAAACCCTGGCGCAATTCCCTGCCACCTTACTCGGTGACCCCAGGAAAAGAATGCGCTTCTTCGACCCTCTGAGGAACGAGTACTTCTTTGACAGGAACCGACCGAGTTTTGATGCCATCCTCTACTTCTACCAGTCTGGAGGCAGGCTGAGGAGACCCGTCAATGTTCCCGTGGACATATTTATGGAGGAAATCAAATTCTACGAGTTGGGAGAAGAAGTCATAGAGAGTTTTAAGGAGGACGAGGGCTTCATCAAGGAGGAAGAGCGACCTTTGCCAGCAAACGAGTTCCAGAGGCAGGTTTGGCTGCTGTTCGAGTATCCCGAGAGCTCTGGACCCGCGAGGGGCATCGCAATAGTGTCAGTGCTCGTCATTTTGATATCAATTGTCATATTTTGCTTGGAGACTTTACCTGAGTTTAGGGAGGACGGGAAAATGCACGAGCGCCTCGTATTGAACGGAACTGCCAGTTTAAAGAAACCCAATCCCTTCACAGACCCCTTCTTTATCGTGGAGACCCTTTGTATCATCTGGTTCTCCTTTGAACTTCTCGTGAGGTTTCTCGCGTGCCCGAGCAAGCCAGCCTTCTTTAAGAATATCATGAACACAATCGACATAGTGGCCATTATTCCCTATTTCATCACCTTGGGTCTGGAGTTGGCCGAGCATCAGGCCAACGGCCAGCAAGCCATGTCTCTGGCCATCCTGAGGGTCATTCGCTTGGTGCGGGTGTTCCGCATATTCAAGCTCTCCAGACACTCCAAGGGGCTTCAGATCCTGGGAAAGACCCTTCAAGCGAGCATGCGAGAACTGGGTCTCCTCATATTCTTCCTTTTCATTGGAGTTATACTGTTCTCCAGCGCCGTGTATTTCGCCGAGACGGACGACCCCGAGTCGGGGTTCAGCAGCATCCCCGATGCCTTCTGGTGGGCAGTGGTTTCCATGACAACTGTAGGCTACGGGGACATGTGCCCAGTCACCATCGGTGGCAAAATAGTGGGCTCTTTATGTGCCATAGCTGGTGTGCTCACCATTGCTCTACCAGTGCCCGTCATAGTGTCCAATTTCAATTACTTCTACCACAGGGAGACCGAGCACGGGGAGCAGATGCAATACACGCATGTAACGTGTGGTCAGCAGCAACCCTCGTTTGAGGAATTTCGAAGGAGTGACAGCAAAACATCCCTTTCCAAATCAGACTATCGGGATTCAGAGGATGGGGATTCAGTCAAATACACCAACTGCAGCCCGCGCAAAGCATATGCAGAGAAGCTTACTGATGTATGAATGTTGAAAGACAATTATAGACCCAAAGAAGCGCACCTTTCTCTGTGACTGTGAGTACATCCTCATCCCTCGCGCTGGCTTGAGCAGATGTCCGATAATCTGCGTGGAACGAGGACTTCTGGAGCGGATTTTGCTATAACGTGATTGTTCGATTGTTTTCCAAACTGTCTTCCATTGTTGTGATCGCCGATCATCGAAGCGCGAGACGTAGGCTAGCTGTAGGCGCAAAAATAAAATAAACAAATAGGGGAGAAAAAAAAACAAAAGAAAAACATAACGTATGCTATTATATATAAGCAAGCCCAATTAAATAAATGTGTAGCACTTTATTCGTAGGCTTAGTCCACAAATTCATTGGTGCGTAATCTGTTGGTTTTTTAACAAATTCGGCGACAGTGCGATCAAGTTTACATACAATTTGCTTATTTGGAAAAAAAATAAAACAATAATAGGACCAAAAATACATACATAGGCTATATCTTGTTGTTATTTTTATTTATTTTTTTCTAACGAGGACAGTTCATCTGCAAGGTCATTTGGAAAGCGACTTACCCCAGCTCATTTATTGTTATTTTTTTTATTATTTTCGCATTTTTTTAAGCTTGCTATTTTATGTCTAACGATTAATTTTGAAATCAGAGAATCACATATCTCCGTGCTCCATTGAGAACGATCAGAGCAAAGCATATTAGAGATTATTAATAATTTTAGGAACATACTTTATTTTCCGTGCCAGTGCTTTAGCATTGAAATGTTATGGCATCTTATTTACTTGATAATTTCATTCGCACTATGTTAGGAGCACTGCAGGGATAGACTTTTCAATGATTATAGCATTATTTTGACGTAAGCTTCTTTGTTTCTTCATATTATCAACAGATGCGCTTGGAATGCATGAGCAGAGGCTCAATCCCAACAATGTGCGCTCAATTCTGGGCACGAGGTGTTTTTTTTTATAATACAATAGCGGTCTCTAGTGGACAGAAGTGGAAACTGCCACCATTAAGAGACTAAATGTGTTTCCATAGCAACTTAACAGACTATTCTGGACACACTGGGGTATTATTGTTTCCTTAATTTACTCTCATAAAACATAGTTTCTGGTGTTTTTGTTATAAAACAACGACATTCTATAAGACATGTATTTAATTATAAACCCTCAGATAGGCAGGTTTACCTTATTATTAGGCCTAGTCAAACTAAACTAAGCTAGAGGCTCATCCCATGTATCACATGTGAATACAATAGAGCGATCTACAACGACGTAGCCCACGACACTCTCAGTGGTGACGCATCTACATTTCTGCTCTGCAACAGCATCAAGAGGGAATCACGAATTCAGCTCAAAAAGGGTTTCGCTATGACGCCACTGTGATGAACAAAACCCCCATCTGCCTATTGGCTGGAATATCAACTCTTGCAACGTCAACAACGGACTAACTGAAAATGGACACACCACATCATCAAGTTCTTCTTACTTTCTGCTCCTTTCGTGGGATTTTCACAATAACAAGAAGAGTTCAGACAGGATGAGGTATGTAACACTGCACATCCACCAAAACACAACTTTGAGTAAAAAAAAATAAATTGTAATAGTTCTAATGCCAATATTTTTTTCTAATAAATAGCCTATTTCGTATTTGCATTTTTGGCGTGCTATCAAGACGCATAATCGCTTTTCAGCGTGTTTATGAACGCCGTTGACTTAACGTTATATAAATATAGGACTTACCTCAACCCCGTCCCTAAACTTAACCGTCACTGGGGTTAATGGCATTTATGACTGTTCCCTTACCATCCTAGGGAAAATAAAGATATGACTTACCTCAACCCTATCCCTAAACTTAACCGTCACTGGGGTTAATGGCATTTATGACTGGACATTTGACGCGCGTGTTCTGACACGCGGGATGACGCGGACGTTAATGGCGTAGACATACACGCATACACGCGGACACACGCGGATAGCTCAAAATGCGTAGAAATAATACGCCACTTGACTCGAAAGCGGCGTGTATGTTTACGCAAAAGTCATGATGTCATGTTGCTATGAATGAAATACTTTTACAATTATTACCCATTCAGTGTAGCTCCAACTCCAATCAAACACACCTGTAGTTTATCAAGGTGTTCAAGATGATTTGAATATTAAGTAAAGTGTGTTGGAACTGAAGTCTCCAGGACTAGGGTTGGAGACCCCTGATACAGTCCGTAACAAACAGCAAGAAACAAAATAAAACAAGAGAAAACAGTCGATAACAAATCATATTAACTGGAAATATGGACACGTTTTAAGATGAACATGTCATTAAAAACAGACAAAGTTGGAAACAGATAATATTATGATCATATTTGAATATTTAATGTCTTACGGAGACCCATAAAAAAGGTCTTTGAATTGAGTAATTTTTTACATTGTTAAGAGCATAACAAACAATTGGTAAAAAATAATTTTTTTTTTCAGTCACCAATCAATATTTTGGTGTCAGGATTTTTTTCCTTTAACCAAAATTTGTTTAAAGATGATGTTATGAAAGATGTAACGGAATGAATTGATAACACCATTTGACTTATGTGGGTAAAATGGCCATAAATGAATATTCCGATTCAATACAATTAATCTATACATTGTATCCAATGTGCATATTAATGTGTTCTTGGGGCAACGTGTAATGAAAAAAGAAGCGTAATAAAGGGAGTATTAATTGGCAACATTTTAATAATAATATCTAATATTTCATAGGAATATTGATGTATAATTCTTTCCCTACTCACTATAAACAAGAAGCACATGACTTAATTCAATTACACATCAATGTGACACAGGTCTATAAATATAGTTATCAAAAAAGCCTTCACACTGGCAGTTGAAATCAGCTCCGATGCGGCTGCGAAACGACCGGAAGTCATTCATTTCCTATGGAGATTCGCAGACCGCATGCGAAAGGGTCCGAAACGGGTCCGACCGAGTGCGGTGCGAAGAAAATCGTGTCCGTTGGTCATCCGCATGCGTTCAAAAATTTGAACTCTTGCGAAAATCTACGGACGGTTCCTATCCGACAATTCCAGCGGAAGTTGAGCGTTGCTATGGTACTGATAAACAAACCCGAATTATTAACTTTTAATAAAATAAAAAATGATTTTATATTGATAAATTGTCATGTCATTTTTTATTTTCATGACTTTCTAACGTTTATAAGGGCAGTTAATACAATTAAATTGAAGGTAGATATTAAACTATTGACCACTATATCACATTTTTAGCCGACCTGACATGTTAACGTCCTCAGCAACTTTCCTCACGCAGCATAACCCTCTCATCAGAGAGATCACACAAAACTGTCAGAATAAAACTTTAATCTCTCCGCCATTTTTGTTGCACTCGCGTCCGACGCTTTTCACTGTGTAGTACGACGTCCGTTGGGAACGTATTGCGTATTACGGAGCTGATTTCATCTGCCAGTGTGAAGGCAGCGTTACAGAATGCAGACTACAAACCTAGAATTATTCATTCTAGATTTATAAGAACAAATGATAATACAGACTTCCTGTCTGTGCTCTTTGTTCACACTAGGGGGCGCAATGTGCTTGTTTTGACCTCTTTTGTCTTTCTCCAAAACATGCAAATTCGTTTTTAAATGAATTGAAATAATAATAATATCAGTGCAATGCATGAATACTGTTTATTAATAAATATTAAGTGAGCTTGAATTCCTTGACAGGAATGAAAAGCGATATTTTGAACATGGATATTAAGAACGCAGGGTCAGTTGAGCTGGGGGTGTTTCCTGACCCACTTTAATATTGGTGTGTTGCATTGTCCATATGTGTTTAATGTTTTCTGAGGGAAAGCTGGTCTGGTCACATGAAAAATAAGACAGAAATAAGAGTGACGTAGAGAGACCCACCATGTCATATTGTAATGTGTGTTCTGCTTCTAGATTTTACACACACACATACTCTTAACTGTCACATTCACTTGAGCAAAGGTCATGTTATTTCAAGCTGTGGATACTTTCATAATCCAGGAAGCTTTGGCACTTACAGTTGATCAGTAGCTGTCATGTGACTCTCATATAGGCCCTCACGGCCCAGGAATATTGGCCCTAAAACCAGGAGCGGCTCCTGGCCGTACATTTAGGTAGGGTAGATTTCTGGGTCTTAGCAGTGGTTTATAGTAAATGTTTTGTTAGTTTTACATTTTAATCGCTGAACACATGCCAACACACTTTTGGTAGTGGTTGCGTTATTAAGCCTGAGGGTGGCGCTCTAATGTTACTTGACAAGCAGTATTTGCCAAGTTACTCTAAAAAAAAGTAATGAATTACTTGCTACTTATATTTTCAACAGTGTAATATGATTACTGTGCTAATTATTCTCTTAAAAAGTATTGGATTATTTATTACTAATTACTTTATAAATCCCATATCACCCTTAACCAAACGAATAGTACAAGGATAGATATGAAATTGCACTTAATTTTTCTTAAGTAATTGCATAAATTATTAACTGACCAAAGCTTTTAAAGTGAGGTTACATTAAACATATGTTTTAACTAGGGCTGTCAAACGATTAATCGCGATTAATCGCATCCAAAATAAAAGTTTGTGTTTACATAATATATGTGGGGGCACTGTGTATAATTATTTTATATTTATACAAATACACACACACGCTTGTATATATTTAAGAAATATTTTCATGTATATACTGTATATAGATTTATATTTAATTTATATTATGTAGAATTATAAATATTTTATATATCAATAATATTTTTTCTTAAATATACATGCATGTGTGTGTATTTGTATATATACAAAATAATTATACACAATGCACCCACATATATTATGTAAACACAAACTTTTATTTTGAATGCGATTAATCGCGAAAAATTGTTTGACAGCCCTAATTTTAACATTCCATTTTGATGTTAAGTCCACTATTGTTTTTTATAAAGAATTGTTCTATAGTCTATTCAGCGTTTAATACAATTACGTCAGAAGACATTAAATTACAGAGTAATTCCTTTTTGTTATTTAGTAACTTTGTTATTTTGATTATTTAGTCATTAATTACACATAACACACACATAAAACACTCTTGGAATTGCCTTAAAAGCTACACTGTGTAACTCTTTTAGTTTATTCTTAGCTAAAAACACTTAGTTCTTTCAAAAATATGTCCTCATTAATGTATATTTACTTCGTTCAAGTATTAAAGTATTCTCGTGAGTGTATAATATGCCACTGAAAATACATACGGGTAAGGGGTTCTAATGTCGGTCGCCATGTTGACCCTCCATCTTGAAAGTACGTTAGCCAAAGAGGGACATACCCGTTAACTCAAGCTTCGCCTTTCGCGTTTACGTTTGAGTTAACACTCATGGACGAGGTCGAACTGGAAGCCATGTTAATCTTGGACGACATTGGCCATCGTAGGAGTTAAAACGAAATTGGAATTGAGTGGAACAGAAACTAATATTCACTGGATGGTCATATACCTTTTCACCGCTAGATGGGGCTAAAAATCACACAGTGTAGCTTTAATTCACAGGAGCACGTTTTCAAGTAAAGGATTCATACTTTCATTCGTTTGAATGTAATATAGAGGCATGTGCTGGAAAATATGGTGAGCAAGTCACAATAAGAGTGACTGAATAATGCTGTTGTCATGTGTGGCACTCGCGCTATTGGCTTGTGTTACAGCTCACAGGTGTTGAATAGGTCAGCGTGACTTTGTGACTCGCCGCAGTTGTTGCTGCGGTGCAAAAGAAACAGCTCTGGCTTTCAAAGGCGTGATATTGACATAGTTGCACGGCAGCACAGTGTTGATATTTCTAAGACATCCTAGTTAGAGACAGGTCCAGATATTTAGCATGCCAAATATCTCACGGGCGTCGGCGACTCGTCGGTGATTCTCTCAGTTCGCGTCTTTGCTCGTTCACACTGCGTGATTGTCACTCGCGTGAACGAGCGACGATTTGCCTGTGATTTCGGGCATTTGTCGGCGATTTCTCAAAACCTGTCGGCGAGCCAAAATCGTGGCTAAAATCATGCAGTCTGAACTCGGCATTAGGGAACTGAGGTTACGTTAGTAACCGAGTAGTTTTTGTAAGTAAAATATCCATACTTAATCTTTCTAAACTAAAATAACTGTAGACCATCTGCCGAATGCTAGTTATTTTAGTTTATAAAGTCTGAAATATGGATATTTTACTAACCAAAAAACCCATCGCTTCGCTTCAGAAGGTTTTATTAACCCCCTGGAGTTGTATGGATTACTGTGATGGATGGATGCACTTTTTTGGACTTCAAAATCAGAAGTTCATGTATTTTTATAACCACTACGATTAAAAAGCTGAGAAAAGCCAGTATATATTTTTAAATATATAACTCAATAAACTGAATAACTGAAAAAAGAATGTCATATACACCTAGGATGGCTTGAGGGTGAGTAAGTTATGGGGTCATTTTCATTTTTAAAAGAACTATCCCTTTAATAATACTAATAACTCCAGTATACATATTGATTATATAATTATTATTTTACATATCTAATTATTTTGGAGCACGTCAGTGTTACATAATCAGAGACATTTTTACATTTTTTTTACAGCCGAAATAGTAATAGTAGTGTAGTATCTTTGCCAGAAATTAATTTAATTATGTTCCTACAATATAAAAGCACCAAAAGGATGTAAATGTTTTAGACTGCATGTTCTTGTGACGTCTTCAGCCAATCAGTGTCTTCACATTTCTGCCACATAGCGTTAGTGCTTCAGGGAATTTGCTTAAATAAGTCAATAATGTAGTGTCCACAAGTCTCAATGAACAAATATGGCACATTTCTAAATGTGTTCGGCTAGTGCAGGGGATTATCCGCTAGTCAAACAATCACCATTAAAATGAATTAGAATGCTAGCGGGTTGTTTTCTTCAGGTATTATAGAGTTCATTGTTGAAGAATAGTATTCTTTGATAAATACTGACCAAACACAGAATAACATCTATATGTTACATTTTAGTTTTAAATATTAGACATTTTGAATGGTGTTTTTGGTAAGTGTTTAATTGTTGTGTTGCTGTCAGTGTCATTACTGTTGATGGTGATGTTACTGTAAGTTGTGGTACTGTTGATGGTCTTACCGTTATTTTATCTCGTTCCATCTGGTTGAAGTTTGAATTCATCATGCCTGTATGGAGACGGGTTTGTTGAAGATCTGCCTTCACAGGGGAGAGTCTTTTTGTCACAGTCTCTAAGCGCGATAACTATAAAGGGAACGATAAAGATAACTATACATGCGTCCACACCAACAACCGATAACGATCTTTTTTTTCTAAGCACACGTGCGCGCTCATGCCCGCCCGCGCGCCCGCACTGAGGTTTCAAAGTAGCGAAAATGGATGACTGCTGCTGCTTTACTTTACAAACAAATATCGAAAGAAAAAACAGCCGCTTTTGGGTACACGGTATCCTTAAAAGACGAGAGGAGTTGGGAGCGCATCTAAACAGTGAATCTAGCAAGTCTAATATCTTACAGTGGATTTAGCTAACGAAGGCAATGATGGGATAAAAACATCGCCTAGTCAGCACTTTTTTTTTTTCACTTCAGCAATGTTGTCAACTAGCGCTGGATAGCCTAACTTACCTGAGGTAATTTTGTAACACTATGCTAAACTGCATAATATATATCTCATTGTGATTACTTCTCACCGTTTATTCCCAGGATACGACTGATTGCTTTCCACATATCCATCTTTTTTATCCTTGAAACGGGGGTTTGACTTGTCAAACAGTGGAGGATTTTTATTTGTACCTCGACGATTAACCAGTGTTGCCAGATCTCGTGAGACAAATAAGCAACCAAGCCGGCGAAAACAAGCCCAAAACAAGCGACTTTTGCTCATAGACAGTAAAAGCGCTTTTTCTACGGAGGTACAGTTTATTTTTCTTCTGTAATAAAGCTTGGCTGTTCATCTAGTGTTGGTACTGCGCCCAAATAAAATCAGACTGAAAGCTCATTTTTGAGATATCAACCTAAAATTTGGAACTTCTTTAGATTTTTGGCTTACATTTTCTTACAGTTTTAGAGTAAATATAATTTGTAATATATATATATATATATATATATATATATATAAAATAGAAATAATTATATTTTTACATTGTTCATTTTCATAAACTCAAACTTATAACTTTTTTTCTGTTTCACTTTCTTAATTTTATAATACTTCCCTTCAAAAATAATTTGGCAAATGTCTTCTTTAAAACAAGACCAAATAGGTTTATATTCCAAAGCATTCTTGAATTACAACCATTGGATAGTGATTTTCATGAAAAAAGGGGGAGTGACAGTTAAAGGGTTAAACGATATTAAATTATAATATCTAAAATATCCAACACATAATTAATATATAAATCTCTCCTACAGTCCAGTCAGCATCAGTCGCGATGGTCCAGACTCGCGTGTATTTTCATTTTAACGTCACTTACTGACGTTTTCCTAACCAGAAGAAAAAAACAAAACAAAAAAACAACGATTGCCCAGCTCTGCCTCTGATTGGCTAGTACTCGTTGCCATTTGGGTCAGAGCCAATTAGAAGCAGGATGTGGGTGGGAGAAAAACTCTTTGAATGGGGAAAGGGCGAAAGGGAACAGCTCCTACGTTTAAATAACATAGAAAATATCTGCTTGGCAACGAGCTGGGAACAAGCCCAAATAAGCAACTACACTTTAGAAACAAGCCCAAAAAAACGCAACCCGCGACTCCCATTATTTGCAAGCGACTTTACAGAAAAACAAGCCCAAAGTCGCGTAGAATAAGCGGACTTGGCAACACTGCGATTAACTTCTCTGCAATGTCATCTGCCATTTTAAATGCGCGAGACCTTTATATTAGAATGGATTCTCATTGGTCGTCAGTGTTTTATCGTAGGACAGCTGGAAAAAATCGTTCTGAAAGTGATTCCAACGATATCGTTCCTCGTTATAGCTGTGGTGTGAACTCTGTTATTCTTTATGGAAAACGTTTTTTAGAATTATATCTTTATAGTTATCTTGCTTGGTGTGAACGGGCCTTAACAGTCATTTACCTAATTTGAATTATTGAAATCGGTAATTGTATTGATAATTGTAGTGTTGCTATTGATGGTTTATTACTGTTATGGTGTTACTGTCCGTCCCTTGTATGACACGTTAAACTGAGGTCCTGACTCTCTGTGGTCATTAAATATCCCATGTCGGATGTCTTTCGAAAGAGTAGGGGTGTAACCCCAGCATCCTAGCCAAATTTCCCCAATGGCCTCTGTCCATCATGGCTAACAGTTACGAGCGTTACTGACGCTGCCTTCACACTGGCAGTTGAAATCAGCTCCGATGCGGCTGCGAAACGACCGGAAGTCATTCATTTCCTATGGAGATTCGCAGACCGCATGCGAAAGGGTCCGAAACGGGTCCGACCGAGTGCGGTGCGAAGAAAATCGTGTCCGTTGGTCATCCGCATGCGTTCAAAAAATTTGAACTCTTGCGAAAATCTACGGACGGTTCCTATCCGACAATTCCAGCGGAAGTTGAGCGTTGCTATGGTACTGATAAACAAACCCGAATTATTAACTTTTAATAAAATAAAAAATGATTTTATAACGATAAATTGTCATGTCATTTTTTTATTTTCATGACTTTCTAACGTTTATAAGGGCAGTTAACCCATTTGTGACGGAAGCTGCGCACCGCAACATTACATCTACCGCCGGTTACTGCGTTGCGCTACTCTGAAACTCCCGCCGGCTGCTGCGTGACGCAGCATTTTGTATTCGTCAAACTTTTCATTAAACGTGCAGCATAAAACGCACTCTTTCTTACCTTTAAATTTTATTTTATTTCATGTTTCTAAGTGCTACAGAGGCTTAGATATTAAGGTTTTAGTAGATGTTGACAATTCTTAGTATTTTTTCAGAAAATCCTCAGGAGATAAGGACATTTATCCTAGAACAACATAGGTTTTTATAAGTGTTTTTTAGCAGGCGTTTTAGGAGTAAATGGGTTAATACAATTAAATTGAAGGTAGATATTAAACTATTGACCACTATATCACATTTTTAGCCGACCTGACATGTTAACGTCCTCAGCAACTTTCCTCACGCAGCATAACCCTCTCATCAGAGAGATCATACAAAACTGTCAGAATAAAACTTTAATCTCTCCGCCATTTTTGTTGCACTCGCGTCCGACGCTTTTCACTGTGTAGTACGACGTCCGTTGGGAACGTATTGCGTATTACGGAGCTGATTTCATCTGCCAGTGTGAAGGCAGCGTGACAGTGGTTTTATTGTCAGTGCTGCCATTGTTGAACATGATGTTACTGTCAGTGTTACTGCTTCCCATTTAACTTCCTATTTTTTCACTTATTTAGTGTAAATACTGAATAAAATTGAAAAAAAGAATGTAATATAAAACAGTAGATTTAATGTAGAGTCGATGCATTTCATTTTTATTTCGACCATACACTAGGTAAATCTTAATATTACTGTTTTCATCTTTTCTACAACAAAGCCTAATGTTTTCTAAAATCAATAGTCCTGCTTCTGGCTTCTTGGAGTAAGAGTTCTGTTCTCTTTTGATTTACAGGTACGGTCATGAATATGGACTTTCCTTCCTACGGATCCGCATATATAAGCAGCACAATATCGTCAAGGTCAATATGAATCTTCACCAGGGCAGCACTACATGGGACAACACAAACTCCACAGGTTCGCATTTAAACGGCAATCATTTGTTTCCTATCTAAGGAATTATGTCCAACGCCTCAAACGGATCATGTGGAATCTAACCGCGAGGAAATGTGGACAACGTGATGTTGTGATAAAAATAAAGAAGATGCTTTGAAGCACATTGAGGTAGAAACAATTTACTTGAAATCAGAGATTACAATCACAAACAATTTGTGAGATGCTTCCTGATGTTTATTTGCCCCCAAAACAACAGCATTGCTACCGGGACGGGTGTGTGTGTGTGTGTGTGTGCATACACGTGGAGATGTATACATATGTCCTCAGACCAGCAATATGTCATGTTTAAGCATTACAGATCATGTGCTATACCAAAACATATTATGGCATGCGTAGAAAGTTGGGCATGGAATAAATCTTGATCGTTTTGTTAATTTATCATTTTATTTTATTTATTGGTTCGGACAACAAACTCACTAGTCAGCGGGAACAATTGCCAATGACAACAAATTACTTGACTGTTGAGGTTAACATTGTTAAATTTCTATTTTTTTAAAGTATTATAGGTTTTTTATTAAAAAAAAAATGGAATCGGTTAAACTGGTGACAGGTTATTTTTCTAGCTTTTTAAAGTTTTGCTAAATCATTTTGAACATTCTTTCTATTTTCACTCGGTATAATTTTTGCCTAAAGTGAAAAGCAAATGTGTGGACGTAGGAATTCTGTCACGATTATGGCACCTTTCCTTTTATGCAGTACAAACACTGAAGCAGGTTTGTGTCTTTAATTGTTTTATGATTGTTGTTATAGTTTCGCCCATCGCTGAAAGCATCTACCTCGCTGTTTTACTGTGCGCTAACCTCTCTGTGTTGAGTTACGTCAAGCAGATCACAAGCCTTATTTCTGGAAACGACTCGAGCAAACAGTATTTCTCCTTATTGTTGGATGTGTGTTGTTCTGTATGGAAGCCCGTTTCCGCCACAGTTGAGTAAAAAAAATAATTCTGTAAGTCATAATAATGAGAAACTTTCTCATAATTATGACTTAGTTTCTCATTATATTGAGAAAGTTTCTCATAATAATGACTTAACATCTCGTAATAATGAGAAACTTTCTCATAATTATGACTTAGTTTCTCATTATATTGAGAAAGTTTCTCATTATAATGAGATATTAAGTCATAATAATGAGAAAGTTTCTCATAATTATGACTTAGTTTCTCATTATATTGAGAAAGTTTCTCATAATAATGACTTAACATCTCGTAATAATGAGAAACTTTCTCATAATTATGACTTAGTTTCTCATTATATTGAGAAAGTTTCTCATTATAATGAGATATTAAGTCATAATAATGAGAAAGTTTCTCATAATTATGACTTAACATCTCGTAATAATGACTTAACTTCTCGTAATAATGAGAAACTTTCTCATAATTATGACTTAACATCTCGTAATAATGACATAACTTCTCGTAATAATGAGAAACTTTATTTATTTATTTATTTATTTAAAACTTTTCTCATTATTACGAGAATTTAAGTCATTATTACGAGATGTTAAGTCATAATTACGAGAAAGTTTCTCATTATTACGAGATGTTAAGTCATAATTATGAGAAAGTTTCTCATTATTACGAGATGTTAAGTCATAATTATGAGAAAGTTTCTCATTATTACGAGATGTTAAGTCATAATTATGAGAAAGTTTCTCATTATTACGAGAAGTTAAGTCATTATTACGAGATGTTAAGTCATAATTATGAGTAACTTTCTCAATATAATGAGAAACTAAGTCATAATTATGAGAAACTTTCTCAATATAATGAGAAACTAAGTCATAATTATGAGAAACTTTCTCAATATAATGAGAAACTAAGTCATAATTATGAGAAAGTTTCTCATTATTACGAGATGTTAAGTCATAATTATGAGAAAGTTTCTCATTATTACGAGATGTTAAGTCATAATTATGAGAAAGTTTCTCATTATTACGAGATGTTAAGTCATAATTATGAGAAAGTTTCTCATTATTACGAGATGTTAAGTCATAATTATGAGAAAGTTTCTCATTATTACGAGAAGTTAAGTCATTATTACGAGATGTTAAGTCATAATTATGAGAAACTTTCTCAATATAATGAGAAACTAAGTCATAATTATGAGAAACTTTCTCAATATAATGAGAAACTAAGTCATAATTATGAGAAACTTTCTCAATATAATGAGAAACTAAGTCATAATTATGAGAAAGTTTCTCATTATTACGAGATGTTAAGTCATAATTATGAGAAAGTTTCTCATTATTACGAGATGTTAAGTCATAATTATGAGAAAGTTTCTCATTATTACGAGATGTTAAGTCATAATTATGAGAAAGTTTCTCATTATTACGAGATGTTAAGTCATAATTATGAGAAAGTTTCTCATTATTACGAGAAGTTAAGTCATTATTACGAGATGTTAAGTCATAATTATGAGAAACTTTCTCAATATAATGAGAAACTAAGTCATAATTATGAGAAACTTTCTCATTATTATGACTTAATATCTCATTATAATGAGAAACTTTCTCAATATAATGAGAAACTAAGTCATAATTACGAGAAAGTTTCTCATTATTACGAGATGTTAAGTCATTATTATGAGAAACTTTCTCAATATAATGAGAAACTAAGTCATAATTATGAGAAAGTTTCTCATTATTATGACTTACAGAATTATATTTTTTTACTCAACTGTGGCGGAAACGGGCTTCCATAGTTCTGACTTTTTCCATCCTCAACTTTAGAAGTCCAGGTGAAATATTACTAGCTAGTCTATAGATAGCAAGTCGAAATCATCCCCCTTTAACAGAATTCAATCGATTGTAATGTATTAAGCCTGTTTTCTGTTAATAGCGATGTGTAGGACTATGAAGTTGAAAACTATAAATATATTTTATTAGGCCTAGGTAAAATATGGGAAGTTGCAATGTGACGGTGCTTACGTATGCTGACCATGATACCGATTGTATGAGAATTATATTAGACGAAAAATGTATGCAAACCTATTTAAATGAAGAATTCTTCTCATGGCTGTTCACAAGCACAAATGTACTGCATCCATTTTAACTCCTGAAATGCTGAATTTTCACATACATACATACAGTATGAGTGTCTGCATCATGTCAGATCATCATTTTGCTCGTCTCTGTGCATCTGAAAGCTTCAAGATGCTTGATTTTGGTTTCTTTACACTGCCATTATTTTCTCTTTCATTTGATTTACAAGCTAGTTTCGATAAATAAACGTGTGTCTGTTCTCTGCATTTAATTGGACATTACCGTTGGATAAAAATAGGACAGACGGAGCACTAATGACTGGCATTGGTTCATTTTTGTGGATGGTTTATTTTAATGAACTTAATCACTGTCATCACTAATAATGGCTCTCAGAATTTTTAGTACAACACAGTTTATATAAACCTTTTTTTTAATCATTAAAAAGGCCTTGAGCGAATCATTTGTGAATTTTAAATCGATATTATGTTTGGTCCATTATTTCATATTTGTGCGTTGATGTAATCATGCCAATATAACATGCGCAAAACAGCTTTATTGGTTGGTTTGTGGTTTTCATGTTCACTTGCCACGCTATCTCACGACCAGTTCGTACGAGTAAGACAATTCGAAACGAATTCGTATGACATCACTCGTACGGATTTGTACGATTTGTCAAAACCCCAGTGATGGGTAGGTTTAGGGGCGGCGTCAGGGGTAGGTCATTCGTACCAATTCTTACGAATTGTGCAAAATACGTACGAATTGCCGTGAAAACGGGTTGGATATTGGCAGAGAATTCACTCTGGTGAGTTCTTGGATATTAGCCTAAACGTAGGCTACAAGCGAACTGCACCATGGTCGCATGTCTTTCGACAACTGTTTCAGTCCTATTTCCCAATTTAGAATAAAATGTGAAAAAAAATGGTTTACCCAACAGAATCTCATGGCAATTCATGTACATTTTGGCAAATTGGTGGCTAAAGCATATGAATTTGTGCAATCTCATTCATACGTTGTGAAAATTCATACATGTGAAATTTCCACCTTATAAAATGGTTGGTTTACTACAGACCTTTTGTCATTTATCCTATATATATATATATATATATATATATATATATATATATATATATAGGATAAATGATATAATAACCCACTGACTTTAAGACGAGAGAATCAGAAGTGCTAAAGTTCAGAAAACTCATTTATGTTTTTGCCAACATAATATATCATCCCTGTGTCATAATCAGGGATGTAGTGGAGGCTAAACGCACGTAAACGCCGTTTACGCACCTCCCAAATTTGGAAATAGCGTTTACCCACCTCCAAAGTGCGTTTATCCACCTCAAAATATCCTGGATGTATTTTCTAAGACATTTTAAATTAAGCTTGTGTCGTTTTAGTTTCATATCGTTCATTATTAGTTTCATAGGTTGAAAAACCTAAGACGAACTCTTTCATATTGCGCTGCATTACTGTCAGTGTTTACTATTACTGACGGTAAGGTTGTACTGTTGACCCTCGCGCAGCCTCTCGAGCAGAAATCTACACAAATGAGCGCAGAACACACTCAGTTAACAACATAGGCTACTGCCTATAAAAATCTAAATAGAGTTTTTATAATTCTGACATGTTAAACAACCTAAATTATTTTTCCTGAACACCACACCATCACGATAGAAAATGTGACATTGATTTCCTACAACAGTTCAATAAACAGTAAAAATTAAATCACTTACATTTTAGATGCAATATTGGCTGTTTTTGTTCTGTTTCAGCAGCGAAAATAGTTCCAAACAATAATCACAGCAAAACCACGGCGCATCTCATCTCACACGTGTTTTCATTACTGAATGATTCAGCATTTTGAACGAATCGATTGAGTCAAAGATTCAATGAGCCATTCATAAACATCGGTCTCATTCTTGAATGATCAGTCGTTTGAACGAATCGTTTGAATGAATGAATCAATGACTCACTCATTAAGACGGTCGCCTAGCACCACCTACTGGCGATTTAGTGTTATATGTTTAAAAGTAGTATCGTTCTTTCCAAGTTTCTTATGTAAATTTAAATAAATTTCATAACATTATTTTATGCAATTGTTATTTTTCAGTGTAAATGATTTAATTTGATCAGCCCCTAGGGTAACAGCCCATAGTGTCTTATTATTCGAAATAATTGAATTTATTGATCAAATTTAAGAATTTAAAATGAAAGATGAAGCATACATTTACTAAAATTGGGTGAGGGGATGCCCTTTAAAGGTGCAGATATTAAAATAATGATTGAACACTGATGAAAATATTGTTTCAGAATAAATGAACACACACAAAATAAAAATAAAAAATCCGGACAAGCAACTTCTTTACTCAGACAAATGAATGGCAGATTTACTTGTCCAAAGGACAGGCGTATTAAAAGGGTTAATGTCGAGGCCTCCCTATGTTATCAGGATACACATACACCGGTAGACAGTGGCCCACCTTATGGTGACCACGTCGTGGTCCACCAGAATTTATAGTTTACCCACCTCTTTTTTTACCACTACACCTCTGGTCATAATCATAAGTCTTGGACATTCACAGGAAATTGCTTCAGTGTTCCCAAATAAAGTGGGTAATATGAAAGAGATAACTTTTAATAATCAAGAAATGCTGTTATTTTGAAGTTGGTTTACAAAGCAAAGTAGTTTGGAAGCACGTCCCTTAGACTGTAACAGACATCCTGTGTTAAATCAGATGTTTCTCATCTGACTGGTGTCTTCTATCCTGTGGTTATGGATGCTGCTGATATTGACGTTGTGCAGAGCGTCACATATTTTCAAGGCTGCCGGGTTTAGTAAACCATGACATCGTGGCATGATTCTTCAAACGTGACACTCATTACATAACGCTCATATCATTCCCTACACATCTCTGATATCAGCACACGTGACTTCTATACTATATTGTACGTTATGTCATATCTCCGCTGTACATGTAATTCGGACATGTTCCTTTAATACCACCTTATTTATATACGGCATCTTAAATGAAGTGGTGTATATGCAAAGAATGCTCCATTACATAAGCAATTAAGAGAAATAATTGTTTTACATAATTTAAACAATTGCAAAAGCGTTGCGCAGTTTAGTACTACATCCATCTGTTATTTGTTCATGGTAAGCAATAACGCATGATAAGTCGTACGAATACGACGACTGAATTATCGTTGTTGCTTTGCTCATGATTTGGTTGTTGATGTAAATGTCTTTCTTTACTAGTGCCTTATATCATGTCTCATATCATTAGTGTTTAAAAGTGAAATTGCTAAGCATTCTAGATTGAGAAAGTGATGTCATTGATTCTTTACGTAACATGAATGTATTGCACTTAAAGTCTTCCTGGGATTGTAATATTCTTCATATACGATCATGTTAGATCCTTTGCTTGATGATTGATTGATTCCCATGTTTTAACTTTCCGGCAATGCCAGTGCAAAGAATCTTCTCGTCAACATTTTTTGAGCAAAGAACTTAAAGGAGTGGTTCATTTCTGAAAAAAAAAAAACTTTTGCTGATAATTTCCTCACCCCCATGTCATCCAAGATGTCCATGTCTTTCTTTCTTCAGTCGAAAAGAAATGAAGGTTTTTGATGAAAACATTTCAGGATTTTCTCCATATAATGGACTTCAATGGGAACCAAACGGTTCAAGGTCCAAAAGGCAGTTTCAGTACAAACTGCAAACTGTTAAAAGGGCTTTAAACGATTCCAGACGACGAATAAGGGTCTTATCATTTTAAAACAAATAAAAATAAGATTTATAAGCTCAAATGCTCGTCTTGCTCTGTTCTGTGACGCACGTTCGTGACTCTCCTGTTCGAACTTGTTCATCAAAATTCAATGAACGAAACGAACGAATTGACTTGGAAAAAGATTCGTTCATTTTGATAGGCGAGTTCGAGAACAGGAGAGTCACGAACGTGCATCGCAGTAAAGAGCAAGGCGAGCATTTGAGCTTATAAAACTCAAACGTTTTTTTTTTTTTTGTTTCGCTTGATGATCATCGTCTGGAATCGTTTAAAGCCCTTTGAACAGTTTGCACTGAACCGTTTGGTTCCCACTGAAGTGCATTATATGGAGAAAAATCCTGGAATGTTTTCATTAAAAACCTTCATTTCGTTTCAAATAAAGAAAGAAAGACATGGACATCTTGGATGGCACGGGGGTGAGTAAATTATCAGCAAAAGTTTTTTTTTAAAAAAAAAAAAAAGTGAACTACTCCTTTAAGAGTAAGTGAATAATTTGAAAGTGATTGCAGTACCAGTTTTGGCCACAATCTTGCGTACGACTCCTTTAACTCAAAATTGTCATTTAAATCCGTAAATTTGGTGAATTTCAGGAGAATCTAAAACGGCAACAGAATGCGTTTAGCATAAACCCACATGACAATAGATCTCGTTCAATTCACCCAAAATTAGAGTCCAATAAACAAACAGTGCGAACCAATTGCGGCAGAATTTTTTCATATTAAACTATGTTATTCCCTTAACTAAGAGGAGTTGATACATACCTCTCTTGCAGGGTATATACAGTTTTCCTTAAGTTAAATTTACTACTTTTTAATACCTTTTTTACTACCTTCAGAATTGTTTTTAAAACCATCACGACACTGAATTAAGTGTTAATCAGCAGCAACCTTTCTATTATTTACACAGATTTTGACATTTATAACGTAAAAATGGCAAAAGATCTGCTGCGTGACTGGATTTAATAGGGGAAACTGCAAAAATGCGACTAAAACGAATAATTTTATCAATTTAAACTAAATGTTGGATTCAATATAGTGTTATTTACAACTTACTAAACATCCAGTGATCCGTGGATATTGACATGCAGTCAGGAATCGTGTTGCCTGACATTTATGTTTGCCTGATTTCGACACCGGGGAAATAAAAGCAATATAGACATAAACATAAAGCAAATTTGCCTGTGAACGCTTTATGTAAATACAATATAGGTAGGTCTAAATCCGGGTGATCATTTGTTCACAGATGATGTCGATCGACCACTGAATATGGCGTCAGCATCAAACATAGATCGAAAGATCTTTGATTGTGCCCAGATAAGCTAAAGCCCATATTTAAATGGACTAACGCAACCACAGAACAGGACACCTGATAGTCTGAAAAAAATAATACCTAATTTTTAAAAAATAATACCTCTCAGACTACATTTAACACTTTTAATGGCCTTAAATTTGACCATTTTGATTCATCACTTTTTAAAACCCCGCGGACACCCTGTCTTGTCTCAGTGCGCGCACTCAATCTCTTTGCCGCTCGAGACAGTTTGATCGCATTTAACTAGCCCGGTTCATTCAATAGGGGCCAACCAGAGGAGCGACCAAACACCTCCACGTTTTCCCTATTTAATATGAAAAAAAAAAAAAAAAAATGGTGAAAAAAATTCAATATGAAAAAAAAAAAAAAACGGTGGAGTATCCCTTTAAGATATTTTCAGTTCTCATATTTTCTGAAAGCAACCATGTATGACGTGACACAGTCAGGCCATAGCTGATGTCTATGTGAAAGCAGGATTTTAAACCAGTGAGATTTCATTGTGGGCGGAGCTAACCTGCATGATGCAGAACGAACACAAACCAAGCAGGGATAGCATTTATGATATGCCGTCTCTGGTTAGGACACAATGTTGAGCTTCAAACATGTCGGATTGTCCACTTCTGTGTGTTTTCATACTGCGTGTGTTTTTGTGTAATGCAGCTGGTGTCCATCTGAAGAGCCTTAGCACTCTGTTAACACTGTAAAAAAGATGTCTGATATGTCCAGAATGCAGTGTATGAGTAGTTTCTGTACTAACTATTGTCTGCTATCATGTTCTTGCTGCTACTGTAATGAATCATTAGGAGTTTTATCATGTAAAAACACATCAGAGACCTTGAGTGAGTTAAGTTTCAATCAGGAATCTGATCAAATATCCAGTAGTGTCTTCTGACTAAATGTCTAGTTGATTATGTAAATGTATGGCGTACAGTAATTTAGCTAAATATGTTGTCTTAGGGAGTATGTTGTATACTTGAGGTAATGTATATATATATATATTTGAATCATAAACATACAGAATGTATGCAATAAATCCATTTGAATACTAGTTGTGTTTGATTTGTCATTACAGCAACATGTCCAAAATATTCTTATGGGATATAGAGTTTAAGATTAACTACTTAAATTCCTTCAGGTGACAATTGTAGAAAGATGTAGAAACGTACATGAATTTGTTATTTGTCTAATTTGAATACGAAATATGAATAACTGATTATGCTGTAGTCAATGTTATGTTTTCTTCCTGTCAACTTTGTTATATATACATTTTGGTAACAAGTTACAAGTGCATGTGTAGTACTAACTATAAATTATGCGTAATTACAGTATATGCAATTAACCCAAAAACAAACCCCAATCCTAACCCTAACCCTATAGTAAGTGCATGTAGTTAATTCTAATTACTCAGTACTTAAATGAATGATTACACTGTACGGCCACCTTAAAATAAAGTGTAAGCACTTTTTATTTTTGCCCAGTGAAATAAACCTGTAGCTGTAGTTTGCCTTTTTTTGCCAAATCATTTTATCAGAGTTTAATTTTATCACATCTGGATTGTGTTTAATTTGGGGGTTGAATTTATTTTGCAGTATTATTTTGTTTCCCGCTCTTTTGCCTTTACTGTAAGTGTTTTGTTTCCATGGCTATTCATTGATTATCAAATTCACCTGTCACTCGTTTCATTAATTGGACCGTGTTGGTGTTTTGTATATTGAGTCTGTTTTCCGTTAGTCTTTGGCCCTGTTTACACGAGAACGCTCGCGGGTGAAAACGTAAAAATATTTTATCGGATGTGCCTTTCGTTTACACGGCGAGGGCGTTTTTGAGGCTTAAAAACGCAAAAAAGTGAAACCACCCTCCAGAGTGGAAATCTTAAAAACGCTCCACCGCCGCGTTCCCGTGTAAACGGTAAAAACGCAAAAGTCTGCTTGACAGTGAAGGTTGTACGCAGGCGCGTGGACTTGGTGTTGTTGTAGTGTGCACTCCTAGCCGCCTGAAGTGCATACTACATTGAATTTCACACACTTTTGCGTCACCGTTTGCACGCGGATTTCCCGCACAAAACGCTCGTCTAAACGCAGAATAAAAAGCGACGACGCAACGCCGCTTTTGCGTTTTCTCTTCAGAATCGTTTCCGCGTAAACATAGCCTTTGTTTGCTCTTCATCGCATTAAGTTGGTTGTTCTGTTCATGTGTTTTGATCTCCAAATTTCCAGAGAAATTTTGTTTTATTTTGAGTTTGTAAAATAAAAACTTTCCTTCAAAGAGAGATAGCTTTATTTTATCTCCTCGTCATCTGGCTGTAACCGAAAGAAACCTTCAAACATGGATCTAGTATAAACGTTTAATACTCTTGCCCATGATGGGCTCCCAATTTATTAGAGCCAGACCGATTTATCGGCATGCCGATTAGGGCTGGGCCAAAAAATCGATTTTTCGATTAATCGTTTTTTAAAATGTGGTCGATTCAAAATCGATTCTCAACGGCCACGAATCGATTTTTTACATTAACATTTAGGTAAGATCAATGTAAAAAAATGTCTAAATATTTATATATTTATTTATCTATCTTAAACATAAAATAACATGATACTGTTTGATCAAGCTGTGCGACTGTTCTGACTTTTTTTGCAAATTGCAAAATTCTGTCTAGTCTTTGTATGCGTTTAGTGTACCTAAAATAAAAAGTGTTTTATATATAGGTTTATGGCTCTTAATTTCCATGTTTAAATTAACCACTAAACGTATGTCCACTGTTCTTTTTTATAAATTATAAATATAGGATTTGTATTACATCTTCCTTATAGTCGAATCGAGAATCAAATCAGGAATCGAGAATCGAAAATCGAATCGAGAATCGAAATCGAATCGAACTGAGAGCTTGCGAATCGAAATCGAATCGAAATTGAAACGTGAATCGATACCCAGCCCTAATGCCGATATTATCGGCCGATATTTGTCATTTTCCAAACTATCGGTATCGGCAGTTATAATGGCCGATAAATGAATATTTCAAAAATAAAATAAATCGGACACTTCATCCATGTCATGAGTGTTGGAGTATAGTTTGTCCAACAGAGGGCACTCTACACTGTCCCTGTTGGCAACACTCGTGTATAACGCGCCACACATCCTATGCATAAAAGTTAGCTTTTCTTTTAAACGTGTGTGAAATCCAACGACGCCAAGTGTGCGTTGCAGATTGTCGTTCTGTAATGGATTTAGAATCGCAAAATAGTAGGTTTTCGAAGGCAGGCAGCAACTGATGATTGAAAATGGTTTGATGTAGCTTGATGGAAAGAATTAAAAAAAATGCAGGTAAAGGGATAAGCAAGCTGACATTGTAATTATAAGGTAGCTTATAAGGCAATGTAGGGACTAATTGTTCTTTTATTTATCAGAACTTTGATATATTTTGATGTTCCTCTGTTCTGTTGTGACAAGAAAAGAAACAAGTTTCTTTTTAAAATGTATTATCATATTATTTTAGTTAAAACTCATAAATAACTACAACTAACTAATGTTAGTGTTGCACACACAGAAGAGGCTGTTTTCTGGTGGCACCAAATAAAACATATACTACCATTAACATTTCAGCTTATAAAGCTCAATATACACATTCCAACACTTTAAGTAGTGATTTACCATAACTGTAAACTCTCTTTACTAAAACATTTAACACTGTAAGGCCGCGATCTCCCGCCCGACATCCGCCCACGCAGCGCGGGCAAACATATCCGCCAACGCGGTCGAGTCGGCCGCTCACCACCAGCCGCGGGAGCGTCGATGCGGTTCTCATCAATTCAATTCAACAAGTGCAAACTAAAACATTTAATGTACTCATATAACAGTTATGTTGTCACATCACTTTTCTTACCTGCAAATTCAACAAAGACACGGGCTGAATTCCAAACCGCATACTTCCATACTATTTAGTATGGGAAAAGAGTAGGCGAGCAAAAAAGTATGAATGAATCCAAAAGAGTAGGCGAGAATTACCTGGGTGACGTAATAATTGTCGCGAGATTCGGACTTAAGTGCGTTCCAATATGCCTACTTTCCTACTATATAGTAGGCGAAAACAGTACGTGAAGGAAGCAGTACGTTCGAAACATCAGTTTTCATAAAAAGAGTAGGGGAGAAGTTCCCGGATGGCTTACTGCTTCCGCCCAGATTATTGAGTGCTTTTCCATGGGTACTCATGATACTCATCTATCCCAGGATGCCACGCGAGAGGATACGTTAATATCAACATCGCGGAGATCAGCGATGTTTAACAGTTTTCTCCAAAAGAGATCTTCGAGCAGCTGCCTGGCTCCTTTGTGCAAACATTACAAACGCAGAGGAAAACTGTTCTAGGATGTGCTTATGATGTGTTAGTGCACCTGTCGCTCATATAATTTAAACTTATTACATGCAAGATCATGGAAAGATACTATAGTTTATGTAACAATCATAATGACAAAACAGAAAATTTAAAGATCATTGGTTTGTGTACTTCACAATATGACAAAATTATATTTATACACAGGAAAAAGAACAATAAAAAAGGCTAAATATCTTCATTATAGTTCTTCATAATACATAAAAAAGTTGTTATATGTCTGAGTGATGAAACGAGGTAAATTCATTAAGAAAAAGGAAAACTTAAAGGAGAAACTTTTTGGGTATAAAATAAAGAAATTAACAACATAATCAAGAGATGACGATTTTGGGGTTTCTTAAAAAAAATGTCGTTATAAGAATAACACTGTTGGTCACATTAGTAGCCTAGGGTTTAAAATATAACTACTTAAATCAACCCAAATGTATTCACAAAATAAATGGGCAATTGTTTCTTCAACAATACCACAACAAAATGAGCAAGTTTAATCAATATCAAGATATTTATCGATGAATTAAACGTATCGTTCATATATTTTATGGTGTTGCTCTTGAGATAACGCGTCGTAGGTCACATGATAACGTCAACATGGCAGATGACCGGTTCGCATTCATACTCAACGAGATTTGGCTATAAAGTACCTACTCTTTTAGCGCTCGATGAGTAAGTACTTATTGAAATTAAGTACCTACTCATTGAGTATGCGGTTTGGAACGCAGCCATGGTAATATCATTAGTTCTGTATGGCAGTGTGACTTCTTCATGTAAACCAGTGAAGTAACCCCGCGGCTCCCCACTGTCCCCTAGTGTCACCCGCCAGCATGCGCAGGTTTAAGTGATGCTAACAGACATCTAAACTTAATAAATCTTAACCAGAAATACATAATAACACACATGAATAAAAATACACAAGAGTATTTTTAATCTATATGACTACATTAGGGAAATCTGTTAATGTTTTGTTGCGTGTTTCTGAAATAAAAAAAATATATATAAAAATATCGGTCGATATATCGGAATATCGGATTTTAAAACCAACAAATATTTGTATCGGTATCGGCCTTCAAAATCCTTTATCGGTTGGTTTCTACTTTTTATGAATACTCTGTCCACCTCTGTTTGTTGGCCCAGCACACCTAGATGATACTACGATCTAGATGATACCACCATAAAATTTATATATTAGAAGCAAATGATTATGGCTTGCTGGATTTGATTGAGATGGAGAATATGTTACATTGCCTGAATTAAATATGTATGTTAATGGTGTCTTCACCCACAAACCCTACTGACCCAGAACCGGAACCCAGCCAACACCTCCACATGCCCACACCAAACCCAGAGCCAGTGCCAAAGTCAGAGCCCACTGCAGACCCAGAGCAAATGCCAGCTGAGTCTGACAAAGTGTGTGAGCCAGCCTCAATGTCCGTCCAGGAGCTCGAGCTTGAGCAATGGTTCATCCCGGAGCCAGATTTTGCACTCCCTAAAGTATAAGGACAATGAACCAGAGCCCACCAGAGACCAAGAACCCGAACCTGACAAGTGTGATCAGGTGTGGTTGTCTTGTCTATTACTGAAGGTGTGATAGTGGAAGTGTTTATTTTGGAACAGAGTACCAACCGTTATCCTAGCCCTGAAGAGCAATCTCTTGGATTCCTTGATCCCAGCCTACTTTAAAGGGTTAGTTCACCCAAAAATGAAAATTAAGTCATTAATTACTCACCCCCATGCTGTACCAACCCTGCAAGACCTTCGTTCGTCTTCGATATTTTTGATTAAATTTGAGATGTGGATCAGGGTAACACAGTCTCATCCCAATTCGTCATATAACTGACGTTTTGGGACGTCTTTTGACCATTCGTCAATATACGACTTTTTAGGGCCCCCTCAAACGTCGGTAGATGACGATCCCGGGTCGTCATACAACTGACGCTTTACCTTTAACGTCAGTTAGGTGACGAGTTGGGTTTAGGGTTAGGTTTAGGTATGGGGTAGAGTTAGGATCCCATAACGTCATCTACCGACGTTTAAGGGGGCCCTAAAAAGTCGTCATGAATGCATGAACTAACTTTTCTGCATCAGAGAGAGATAGCATGTTACGTAGCTTAGCAATGTTTCTAAGGTGGAAAAAGGCTGTCCTTGTAACATATGAAACGTGATTTTCGAAAGACAAGTTGCGGTCTAGTATAACACCCAGGTCTTTTACTGTAGTGGATAGGGTAACAGGACATCCGTCTATACTAAACTTTTGTTGGAAGAGATTTTGTGAGTGTTTTTTTGGACCAATAAGTAATACCTCCGTTTTATCTGAATTTAATAGCAGGAAGTTACGCGTCATCCAGCATTTTACATCTTTGAGACACTCTGTTAGTGAGTTAGTGTTTTCGTCTGGTCGTGATGAAATATATAATTGAGTGTCGTCGGCATAACAGTGGAAATTAATTCCATGTTTTCTTATAATATTACCAAGTGGCAGCATATATATTGAGAATAGCAGAGGGCCTAAAACTGATCCTTGCGGTACTCCATAGTCTACTGACGTCATCTTTGATTTTTCCCCGTTTAAACAGACGAAATGATAACGGTCCGATAAATATGATCTGAACCAGCTTAATGCCTGTCCTCGAACACCAGTGTAGTTTTGTAGTCGATCCAAGAGTATTTTATGATCTATAGTGTCGAACGCAGCGCTGAGATCAAGTAGGACTAGTATTGAGATACAGCCTTGGTCCGAAGCTAAAAGTAAATCATTTGTGATTTTAACTAGCGCAGTTTCAGTGCTATGATGCGGTCCGAATCCTGACTGGAATTTTTCATAGATATCATTTTCTTGCAAAAAAAAGAGCATAGTTGAGCAGACACAACTTTTTCTAGTATTTTGGACATAAATGGAAGATTTGAAATGGGTCTGTAATTCGCTAACTTTTTGGGGTCTAATTGCGGTTTCTTAATGAGAGGTTTTATTACTGCCAGCTTCAATATTTTTGGAACATGACCTAGAGATAGAGACCTGTCCGTTTCGTCCAAAAGACTAAGACTAAAACTAAAAGGGCTGCCAAAAACAACACTGCTCTTCCGTCTACAAGGCTAACGTTAGCTGTCACCAAAGTTTTAAATTCATTTCACACAAAAGTTCTAGTTAGTTGGCTGTGGCGAGCAGGACGATCGAGGGCGAGGGACGTAAGAGGAAGGTGCGAGGCCGGTGGCGTGAGTGATAATGAAAGACACCGGTGAGACACACCGGACTCGCATCTCTCACAGAGGAGCGAAAGCATAAAACGAGGAGCGACGACAGCAGATCGAGAGAGAAACAGACCTGATTTTATGATGCGTTTTGTTTTTGTTGTGTGTAACGTTACAGCAGTCGTCAATGAGGGGCTGGTGGCTTACTTTCATTTTGTATTTGTTCATTTTACTATTAAAATGTTCAAATGTTCGCCGGTTCCCGCCTCCTTCCCACAACAACAAACCCTGTTAACGTTACATTTGCAAACTCATTAGTGAATTACTCCTCATTTGTATTTATTTCTATATGGTGAATTGCTGCATGATACCTGGCTGTTCAGTCAGGCGAAACCAGGATGGGTCACATCACAACACAAACGTCCGTGTGCTCGTCTGACTCGTTCAGGAGAAATTGCCATCGTTGAAATTCTCTGGAGCAGACGGACTCTATCTGTGTTCGTAGTTCACAGCGAGAGCACATGCACCAGCAGTCCACCTCAGCTCGAGCCAGTCCGGGCTACTCGACCGCGACAGGCAGCCGCCTCCTGTTCCTCCATCAGCCTCAGCTGCTCTTCACTATACTGCGGCTCGTAAAGATAGCCACGAACATCGGATTCGAGCAGCAGAATTTCAAAATCCTCTTGTTCCATATCATGTTTAGTTTCTTCCGTCATTATCATACTTCCCATCTCCACAGCGCTTGTTAGCTTAGCTTCCAAACAAGATGGCGGATATTGGTTCAGTATCTGCAAGTGAAGTCCCACCCACTGATCTGCAATAGGCCTGTAGGGTGAGTGGGTCCCACACCCTTGAATAATAATGAGCTCATGTTTGTAGTCTCTACACTTTTTAATGAAATGTGACTTCCAGCTTATTATTCAGTCCCTCCAGAAAAACGCGATTATGCGATCGCTGAATTCAATGCAAAATCAGCCAAAGTCCGCATATTTATGCGGGGGCCGCATTTTTTCAAATACGCCGCACTTTCGCCGCATAAATTGCCGATTTCCGTGCAAAATATGCGGGGTTTGCATAATTTCATAATCCTCGCATTTTCGTTGCATTAAAAGTCACATGTATCTTAGCAGAAAGTTGAAACATGTTGCGTTTGCTTCACACAAGAGCCGCCATTTCCCCCCCGTTTCCATGGGAACGTTATGAAGTGACCCAATTACGCGACGCCAGACAGACTCACGGAGGCGATCGACATCTCACAAATCGAACTCGTATAACCGTCTGTCACACGTTCTACCGTCACATCGTTACTTAATAAACAACATAAGATAAAAGAAGAAGCATCAAACAGAAATGACCCGCACACATGGGGTGTTCGAGGTGTACCTATAACACCGCAGAGAGTTCAACAGGAAGCGCGCAGCTCTTAAAGGGGCCACACCTGATTTACTCTCGTTACAGTCTGAAATAAAACAAGATGAGAAATTAAATATTCCCAGCACTTTCTATGATGTAGAATGCTTGCTTATTAAAGGAAGTAATAAGAAATGACTCTTACATTAGCCTAGTGAGAACAGGATGTTGGGGGAATCACTTTTTTTTTTCTCTTTTTCATCAAACCGCAATTTTTGCAAGTTCCCTCAATTTTTGCAAATTCCTGCAATTTCATCTTATAAAATTGCATAAATATCCCGCATATTCCGTCGCATTTTTAAAGAAAACGGGCCGCGTAATCAATCAATTTTTGCCCACAACAATCACAAAAAAAACTCTCAAGGACTGAATCCTTTTATGGTAAATCGCAAATTTTTTCACAAATTTTTGGAAATCACCACCACATTTTGATCGCAAAAATCACACAAAAAAATCGTGAAATCCTGGAGGGACTGATTATTACGCAAAATGACGATTTTTACGTCATAATAAGCAGGGAGTAAAACACTTAAATCCTTATTTCTCCCATCTCAGGGAAAAATAAGGGAACAAACCCTGACCATTCGAAAATATGACTGGGTTTCTAAAGATACAAAGCATAATGCAAATGGGTGAAGTGTCCCTTTAAGGGGATTGGTGCAAACCAGAAGGCACCATACAGTCCACAGGGGCGCACAAGATGCTTTATTTCTTGGGTCCAGAACTAAATGAATGCTAAAGTTCCTGAAAGAAAAGAAATAACACTGGCATCACTTTCATGACCAAGTTGAATTGCACAAAAAAGAATGACTATGTCCAACAAGCTAGTATTGTTTAACAAACAGATATTACCAATATATATATATATATATATAAAAGAATTTATAAATTCTGTAAGAGAATAAAAATAAATCTAATCGAATGTGGTAATTTTACATTTACATTTTACAGATTTGTGTGTGTGTGTGTGTGTGTGTCAACAGGACTCCCATGGGAACCCAGCAGACATGGGACCTAAAAATAAACCCAATGACGACATTATTACATTCTCTAGTAAAGTCAAATGTGTACGCTCAGCTAAGCAGTCTCTGGGACAGAAACCAATTTGAATACGTTGTAGAAAACGAGGTAAATGATGTGTCTTGTGTGTTTAGCGCAGAATGGTGCAGTGCAGTAAATCTGGCCATTGTGCTCTTCATGATGCAATCACCACATACACACACACACGCACACACACGAAAGAACATTACCAATGAATGCACACACACACATCTGTCAGTTCTACTCCATTTCCTTTGGTTGTGGTGTGACAAGCAGCTAATAATAGCACCTAACGGTCTGACCCAACAGCCCCTAGGGCTCCAGCGTTCATCTTGAAGGGCACCGCGTGAGTCTCTTGCCCATCTTCATTGCTACGGCTCTTTTAAATAGAGCACAAGTGTTATATAACGGCCCAGTGCATTCATGAATGAGAGTGGAGGAGGGGTGCTAAATTCATACTGTAAGACTGCACCTCTCCTCAGCTGTCCTTCTGCTGAAACGAACGCGGGGAAGCTAAATGCCGCTAGCAGATCTGTGGGAGTTTACCAACTGGACCCATAATCCTAAAGAGCGTTCACGTAATTGTGATCACCCTTTCAAAACGAAATGAGCTCGGCGGAGAATCCTTGAAGTGAAACGAGGAACTGGGCTGTCAGAGACGTGTAGTACACTGGCGACTGTTGCTAGGCAAAAAGCAGAGGGTCCGCATCAGCAGGTTTCCAGAGAAATACTCTGAGGAATTTGTTTCATGTAGGCTAGCACCAGGTCATGAGAGTATTCCTGAATCTATGTTTAATTACGTTATACTGTTTTATTCATAAAGCTACCGCTGAAATAATTGCTTTTTTTGGGGGGGGGGGGGGATGGGGGGGGGATCAGGTTGATACCTGTAAAAACATGTTCTTGTACTTCATGAAAGGTCATGCAACACACTTATAATGGGCTTATCATTCTTGAAAAGAAAGCACGACACGGTCAGATAACAGGAGTGAGTTTGGTGCTCTTTAACGCAGTCTGACCTTGAATTAAATCTGTAGTGCTTTTCACAATACAAACTGCTCCTAAGCAACAGCAAGTACATGGCCGGGTCAAATTTAACCCCAAAATTCGATATGTATAAAGTATTTTCATGAGAGTTAAGCAAAATTTCTCCAAATTCTCTTCAAGCGAAAATAAAAATCTTTAAAGAGTACCTATTATGGAGTACCATGCTCTCAGACCTCCCTGGCCAGCCCAGGCAGGGTGGCCCGTCCTGGGCCAGTTTCAGATTTGCCCGCCACCCCTGGAGCTCCGGTTTTCCCTGGCGTCTCCGAGCGCAATAAAGCCCCTTTTCCACCAAAGCATTTTGAGAGCCGGTTCGGAGCGCGCGAACCAGTTCCTTGTGTTTCGACAGCCAAAGAACCGGTTCGCGGCCGCGAGAACTGGTTCCAAAGCGGCACCAACTATTTGCTGGACTAGAACCGTTCTTTTAGCACGTCATGTTTACGTCGGGGGGCTGGGGCGGCTTCAGATGTGTTCTAAACATATTTTCTGACCATCGCAAAGCCAGGAGAAACTGCAGAAACACGCAAGCGTTTTTATTTATTTATTTTTTTAAACATAAGCAAAGAAGAAAACAGTCGCGATTGAACAAATAAATGGAAAGAAAAAAGACACAAGAGAGGGGTACATAACTTATCAGAAAAGATTACATATCAAACGAAAAGATTAAAAGACTTACATATTTCAATTGTTTTTAAAGTTTTCTTGGTACACGAGTTAGAGATAATCCCAAAGCAATGTAGCCTACTTGCAAGCGACGTAAACAGTGACGTAACGACGTCGTTCCCTGGGCGCTCTAGTCAGTGGAAAAGCAAACAGGTTCTGAACGGGTTCGCAAGTTGAACCAGCTCCGAACCAACTTTGAACCAGCACCAGTTCCCAACCAGTTCTTTTTTCGGTGGAAAGGGGGTATAAGTGGGCGTTTCTTATTCAAATAACTTGTCAAGTTGACGTCAACCAGACAAAGGAAAAGCATCGTTCTTCGAACGATTCATATCAGCGACTCAGAGTCGACTCTTGTTTTTGAGAGGCAATAACTTTGTATACGATGAACTTTCATGTTTAAAACTTTGCAGGATGTTTTCGTTCACTTAGATCTATGTTAAACTCTACATGAAGGGCAATTTTCAAAAACCCAAAATAGGTACCCTTTAAATAATAATATTTAAACTGCACTATAAATCATTGTAGTTTTTTATTATTATTATTATTTGATTTAATGTGGCCTAACTGCTCAACTATTGAAACTGAACTGAAATGTCTTAAAGTTGTTTACTTTTAAAGGTTGATTTCTGCTGTAACTTCCCCAAACATTATTTAAGTGAAGAGTGGGATGTATCCTGTTGAACAACTGCTATACCTGCTATGTAACAGCAAAATAGGTTATGCACAACAACAAAATAATTGAGTAAATCAGGACTTTTATTCTGACATACTCCTTAAGCATTTATATGTCGTATCTTCATTTCTTCTTTTGGGACCATCGCATGTTCTGATTTTTACACGTTAGACATGTTCCTGGGTCAACATAATTTTGTCGATCCAGGACCAACATATCCAGGCCGTTCTCATCCTTTAGCGTCACGTGACAAAACGGCGCTATACTACGCACATGGCACCCTTTATCGTTAAAATAACACACGAATCATAAATCCTTTAGCGTGAATATGACACGCAGACCCTACCCCACACCTAAACTTAGCCCTCACGGCGCGTTATATTAACGATAACGGATGCCATATGCGTAGTACAGCGCCGTTTTGTCATATGGCGTTCTATATTACGCAAAAAGTAGGAGAATGCGTTGACGTATCCACCTCAAACGTAAAAACCATATCCCTTCCCCTAATCCGAACCCTACTCATATATTATCCATAGAAATTATTGGTAAATAACACTGATGTAGATGCATCTAACCTTGGTTGTAAACCTAAACTTGACCTAAACTCTAAACATGTCCATCAAATCTGATTGGTTGATTGGAATGTTGTTCCAGGATCATACTACACTTTCTGCAACCTTTCCAGTGGACTTTCCCGAAGAAAAGAAAAGAAAAGAAAACAACAACATTGTGAGCAATGACCAATATAATGGCAATCTATACACAATACAATTCCATATTAGCAAATGATATCTACACAAATGGCTGAAATGAAATTAAGAAGTTGAAGTTGTGAGTTTTGCTGTTTGTGCTGTAGTGACAGTCAGCAGCGGTGTGTAAACCTGTTCTCCCTCCTCCTCTCTTCGCTCTTTTACTAACTCCTGGTTGCCATGGAGAATTGTGTTGATCTCTTGTACCGAGAGCGATTGCGCTGTCTGCTGAGGACTGGATGGTATTCACAGAGCTACAATGATGCTTTAACCAAACAGATACTGGTTCCCATTTCTACACGAAAGGCATCTTAATGCAATCTAATGCGGAAAACTCAACCATCGACGCTCAGGCGAATCTGATTCAAGTATATCAGCTGGAGACACAGATGTCAAGAGAAGTTAAACACCAACAGGCCCTGATTTATTGCGCAATTTGTATGTAAATGTGAGCAAAATGAGTATTCATGTGAGTTCATTGGGCTCGCAAAGCCAAGGTCACTAGTTTGCAAATTCAAGCGCAGTTGTTTTGACTTCATCCAACCCTTTAAATGTAAATGACGTCAGATTGCTCGAATCACATGAAAATGATATTTTATTGAATCGTGGTTTTAATTTAGACGTAGCGCATTTTAAAAGTGTTTACGCCTCGAATGCACATTCAGTCTGCTCAATGCACCAAAATATTTTTCACAGAGTACCGTTAAATCTAAATGAACGTTATTACAAAAAAAAAGACGTGTAAAAATCTGGTTTAAGGTCGCATGCAAATTAGCGCATTCGTACATGTAACTTTATTAGTATGAACATGTTAATATGTTTTATGGCAATTGGTGAACAAAAAGACACACTGATGATAGAAACAAATACCATTTAAAGGGGAATTTCTCCTTCAGCTGTAGTGTGTGTCCCATCTGATGTGTGGAAAAGGACAACATACTGGAGTCTGTCTGCATTGCGCATTACACATCCACTCACTCACTCACCCACTCACTCTCTCTCCCTCCCTCTCTCTCGCTCTCTCTCTCGCTCTGTTTGCGTCTCCACTGTTCTGCTGCACCGGTTTGAGGAGCACTGCAAGTTTGCTGTTGTCTGACGGCAGTAGGATGTGTATTGTGGATGTATTTTATTTTTGCTGTATGAATGTGAGGCTGTAACGTGAGATCTATTTTTAATTACACATAGGAGGTTTTGCGCAATCTGTCCTGCACTGTTCCTCAATCTGACTGCCCACGTAAGTACAAAGAGAGTCATTTTATAACATCCCCATTGGCATCATTTGGCATCACTCTCATTCTCATCGTCATAAATTAGTAATATTCATATTGGCAAATAGTGTCCTGATATTTGCTGAGAGCTTTTTTTTTAAAAAAATATATTACTTATAATGATAAAGAACCATATTGCATGTTTTGAGTATGCATGTGTGTTTATATATACAAGAGCAAGAGCATATGTTCTCTACATAGCTGTCTCACAAGAGGATATGTTCGGTCCGCTTCTTTAGGGTTAAACTTGCCGTCAGGACACTTGAAAATCTATTCTGACAAGCAAGTCCATTTCAAATTCATTTCACCCAATCAGATCTTTGCAGAGATGAAAGATGTTTAAAATCTTCTTATCCTGGCAAATCGTAATGGTCCTGTTGAGAATTTTGAGTTCCTTTTTATACGTTAGGATCAGTAGAAATTTCTTATCACTTCTCTGTGGATTTTTTTTTTTAATCTAGGTACAGGACATATTCCCTCTCTGTCATGGTATCCCATTACTCCCCTTAATTTTCTGGCTGACTATGAAGTAGATGCAGAGCTCCATTGGACGTGGAGATGGTCGACATTTGGCGGAACACGACGCTGGATGTCCTGTTGGGTCATTGACTATTCAAACTGCAGGGCATTGGATGCGTACTCGACCCACCTGAACATCCACTGCCATCCAGTAGTCTGCGAGTTTGATCTCCAGGATGACTGTGGTGGTTGCTGGAGATAATATCGATGAGACGTCCTCCACTCTGCAGGGGCAACCGCAGGACTCGCAGTATTCCCCCGAGTGCTGCGAGCGGGTGGTCATCAACATCTCAGGGCTGCGCTTTGAGACCCAACTCAAGACGCTCGCCCAGTTCCCAGAGACCCTACTAGGCAACCCCAAAAAAAGGATGCGCTACTTCGACCCTTTAAGGAACGAATACTTTTTTGACAGAAACCGCCCAAGCTTTGACGCCATCCTCTACTACTATCAGTCCGGAGGGAGGTTAAGAAGACCCGTCAATGTACCCTTGGATATGTTCTCTGAGGAAATTAAGTTTTATGAGCTTGGAGAAGAAGCCATGGAAAAATTTCGAGAGGATGAGGGCTTTATTCGTGAGGAAGAGCGCCCCCTGCCGGAGAACGAGTTTCAGAGGCAGATTTGGCTGCTGTTTGAGCATCCCGAGAGCTCAGGACCTGCCAGAGGGATCGCGATCGTCTCCGTCATGGTTATTCTCATTTCCATTGTCATATTTTGCTTGGAGACTTTACCAGAGTTGAAAGAGGATCCACATGGGCGGCTCCAGGTGATAGGCAATAGCACGTTCTACTACAAACCAAATATTTTTACCGACCCGTTCTTCGTCGTGGAGACGCTCTGCATCATTTGGTTTTCTTTCGAGTTGATTGTCCGTTTTTTCGCTTGCCCAAGTAAACCTGCCTTCTTCAAAAACATGATGAACACGATCGACATAGTGTCCATCATTCCGTATTTCATAACGCTTGGAACGGAGTTGGCGGAGGACCCTGACGGTGGAAAGGAGGTGAAGGGCGGAGGAGAGCAGGCCACGTCTCTTGCCATTCTCAGGGTCATCCGCTTGGTTCGGGTGTTTCGGATATTTAAGCTGTCCAGGCACTCCAAGGGGCTTCAGATCTTGGGCCAGACTCTGAAAGCCAGCATGCGTGAGCTAGGACTTCTCATCTTTTTCCTTTTCATCGGCGTAATCTTGTTTTCCAGCGCGGTGTATTTTGCCGAGGCCGAAGAGAAGGATTCTTTCTTCACGAGTATCCCAGACGCTTTCTGGTGGGCGGTGGTTTCGATGACAACCGTGGGGTACGGAGACATGTACCCTGTTACGATCGGGGGCAAGATAGTAGGCTCTCTATGTGCCATCGCTGGAGTGCTAACGATTGCGCTTCCAGTGCCTGTGATTGTGTCCAATTTTAACTATTTCTATCACCGAGAAACCGAAGGAGACGAACAGGCACAGCTCCTCACGGTGAGCAACCCGAACATCGCGTCCGAATCCAACTCCAGTCGTCGCAGCTCGTCTGTCGTCAGCAAGTCAGAATACATGGAGATTGACGACGACCTCAATAACAGCATTGATAATTTTCGCGAGGCAAACCTGCGAACTGGGAACTGCACGGTTGAGAATCAGAACTGCGTAAATAAAGTGAAGCGTCTCACAGATGTATAGATTTCCAGTGTCAAGACTGTACATATTGTAGTCTATTCATATATCAGAATGCTTAAACTTGGCCTTTGATAATGTATTATTTCATTGCGTATGTTTGAGCTCAAGTCCACAAGAGTTACTTTGATTCTGTTTGAAGAATGGAAGTCTAAAATACGCCAATCGACACCAATAAGTAAAAGACAGAAAAACTATTAATCGGATCGGTAGAGTACTCGGATATATAAATGCACCTTATATCCCCAAAATATTATTAGTCATTCAGCGACTCATTTGAAAAAAATTACATTTGCATGTGAAACGATGACTTTTTTTTGTACCGTATGTTCATCATTTATTTATGTACTTGTTTATTTGCTCATTAAGGCTACTTTCAAGTCATTCGCAAACTGAATGTTGATTAATTATGCAGATCATGGCATGTTTTATGAAACGTTGAGGTCTGTTTGATATGGTACTATGTATCTTGCTTTAATAATACATGACATTATTATGAAAATCATAGCCACTCATAGCCAAGCCGACAGTACGACTCTCTTGAACACCAACCACTGCCCATTAAAAACACAACTTTCTTAAACACGATCTAAAATCTGTTCCAGGCAGTATTACATTTTTAAAAGTAGAACTTCATTTGTTAAAGCTTTTTAAATGTACATATTCAACACCATTCGATTTATGTATCTGTACAAAATAACTGTAATTATTATATTGAAATATATATTAAAATTTAATACATATTTAATTATTATTTAAAAAAAAATCATTTAATAGTGCCTTCAGTCCTCTAACTGACATAGAGTGTCTCTACATGCAATAGTTACTGTAAAACATTTGCAAATCTTAAGTATATGATGTGTCGAGGGATATTCCAGAGCTGCTGGGATTGAATTTCAGGACATGGTCCCTCAACATCCTTGTACATAAAATAGAATTAAGTACATCTCGCTGCATCAGACATAGCTTTTCAAAGATGTGTTTTTCATCTTTATGTTTTCTTTTGCAATGGCTGTTTTTTGCTCATTTTTTTTTCTTTGGATCTACCTCAGTGTGGTCATGCATAACATGCTTGTGAATGCACAACTTCATATCCAGTCAAACGATCCTATCCGGTGGGTTTAGCGAGTTGGGGCAAAGCGAGTATGCAATAGAAGTAACACACTTCCATTTAAAATAAGTCCACAAAACTATAATTACAAGCAAAGTTTAGAAATGGTACACAGTTTTTGTTTAAAGCAATTAGACAATTCTGAGTGATGCAAAACACAAGCGCTAATAGTGCTGTATAATACGCACAGGTCTGCATCAGGGACTGTAATTGGCAGAAACTGCCAATACTTTATTATCCGTATATCAATGTGAGTTGCGGTCTAAAAACAAAACCTTTAATTTGAGTGTACATGTTGTCTTTTAAAGTTGAATGCACTTTAATGAGAACTTATGTATTTATAGGTTTAGCAACGAGAACGCCGTCAAAGTACGAAAGGTAAAATAAAGAATCTAAAGATCTGTTGATTTGTCATGCTAAGGATGTGTAACCAGCATAGGTGTTTTACAACCCTTTAATTCGTTCTTTGGGGCATTTATTATATTCACTTAAATACTGAACATCACAACTGTGATGCCTTGTCAGCAAGTTAAATAGCTGAGATGAAAACTCTTTTTACAAAGACAATGTGTTTGTTCAACTCTGTAAAAGAAATACATGCCAGAGTGGTTTATTTACTATGGAAGCCCGTTTCCGCCACAGTTGAGTAAAAAAATATAATTCTGTAAGTCATAATAATGAGAAACTTTCTCATAATTATGACTTAGTTTCTCATTATATTGAGAAAGTTTCTCATAATAATGACTTAACATCTCGTAATAATGAGAAACTTTCTCATAATTATGACTTAGTTTCTCATTATATTGAGAAAGTTTCTCATTATAATGAGATATTAAGTCATAATAATGAGAAACTTTCTCATAATTATGACTTAACATCTCGTAATAATGACTTAACTTCTCGTAATAATGAGAAACTTTCTCATAATTATGACTTAACATCTCGTAATAATGAGAAACTTTCTCATAATTATGACTTAACATCTCGTAATAATGAGAAACTTTCTCATAATTATGACTTAACATCTCGTAATAATGACTTAACTTATCGTAATAATGAGAAAAGTTTTAAATAAATAAATAAATAAAGTTTCTCATTATTACGAGAAGTTAAGTCATTATTACGAGATGTTAAGTCATAATTATGAGAAACTTTCTCAATATAATGAGAAACTAAGTCATAATTATGAGAAACTTTCTCAATATAATGAGAAACTAAGTCATAATTATGAGAAAGTTTCTCATTATTACGAGATGTTAAGTCATTATTATGAGAAACTTTCTCAATATAATGAGAAACTAAGTCATAATTATGAGAAACTTTCTCATTATTATGACTTACAGAATTATATTTTTTTACTCAACTGTGGCGGAAACGGGCTTCCATAATTTACTGTGAATATAGATGTCTGCAGAAACACTCGCGTTTATATAAAACGTTAAAGAATAAAATATAATACAAAACAGTGGACCAAAAAAGGTTTATCCATGTAAGTTATGTAGATTATGAATATGGAAATAAAAATGGCAATAATTAAAATTTGTCAATACATTATGTTACAGTTAATCAAATTCTAATTAACCACATGTGATATAGAATGGGTAAAATAAAAAATAGAAACAAAATAAACAGGGTTCTGAATCTTTATAATGTGTGGGAATTATTCTGTGTATTTGCATAATCATCCAGGCTTCTAACTTTGTTAGCATTATTTTGATTTATTTTGAAGATGGAAGGGTTTGGTATCTATGGAAGCCCGTTTCCGCCACAGTTGAGTAAAAAAATATAATTCTGTAAGTCATAATAATGAGAAACTTTCTCATAATTATGACTTAGTTTCTCATTATATTGAGAAAGTTTCTCATAATAATGACTTAACATCTCGTAATAATGAGAAAGTTTCTCATAATTATGACTTAGTTTCTCATTATATTGAGAAAGTTTCTCATTATAATGAGATATTAAGTCATAATAATGAGAAAGTTTCTCATAATTATGACTTAGTTTCTCATTATATTGAGAAAGTTTCTCATTATAATGAGATATTAAGTCATAATAATGAGAAAGTTTCTCATAATTATGACTTAACATCTCGTAATAATGACTTAACTTCTCGTAATAATGAGAAACTTTCTCATAATTATGACTTAATATCTCGTAATAATGAGAAAGTTTCTCATAATTATGACTTAACATCTCGTAATAATGAGAAACGTTCTCATAATTATGACTTAACATCTCGTAATAATGAGAAACTTTCTCATAATTATGACTTAACATCTCGTAATAATGAGAAACTTTCTCATAATTATGACTTAACATCTCGTAATAATGACTTAACTTCTCGTAATAATGAGAAAAGTTTTAAATAAATAAATAAATAAAGTTTCTCATTATTACGAGAAGTTATGTCATTATTACGAGATGTTAAGTCATAATTATGAGAAACTTTCTCATTATTACGATAAGTTATGTCATTATTACGAGATGTTAAGTCATAATTATGAGAAACTTTCTCATTATTATGACTTAATATCTCATTATAATGAGAAACTTTCTCAATATAATGAGAAACTAAGTCATAATTATGAGAAAGTTTCTCATTATTACGAGATGTTAAGTCATTATTATGAGAAACTTTCTCAATATAATGAGAAACTAAGTCATAATTATGAGAAACTTTCTCATTATTATGACTTAATATCTCATTATAATGAGAAACTTTCTCAATATAATGAGAAACTAAGTCATAATTATGAGAAAGTTTCTCATTATTACGAGATGTTAAGTCATTATTATGAGAAACTTTCTCAATATAATGAGAAACTAAGTCATAATTATGAGAAAGTATCTCATTATTACGAGATGTTAAGTCATTATTATGAGAAACTTTCTCAATATAATGAGAAACTAAGTCATAATTATGAGAAAGTTTCTCATTATTATGACTTACAGAATTATATTTTTTTACTCAACTGTGGCGGAAACGGGCTTCCATAGGTATCACTGCATCACTGTTGAAAAAAACAAAAACGAATCCATGTTGGTCCTGGCTGGTTTATGCTGGTCTAGCTAACAGGAAATATATCTAACTGCAGAACCACACGTCACAGCAGTCTTAGGACAGCAGCATCAGAGCTGAAGTTAGAGCGGTGCTGACGATCGCATGTCCCACCCCATCCACTAAACCCACCCTTCACTATAACTATAAGATCGAATAAACCCTCTTGAACCTACCCTTACAGACACCAACACAAATCCTCAGACGGCTGTATGGTTCTGCGGTTCTGCTGGTTATTTTCGCAAAACATACCTTATGCTGGTGAATTCATAAACATTTCTGTATTGAAAATGGCTTCTTTTAAAAAAAAAAAAAAAAAAAAAAAAAAAAAACAAAGCCTGGTTTCCATGTTGAGTGTTATGCCATAAATGAAACTAAAGCACTTTGATATTATGCATGCAGGCAGCTCTGGGCTTACGTTGCTCTGACATGAATCATGCAAATGCTGGGAAAAGCTTCATTTTTTATTCTTAAATAATCAATCTTAAATAATCAAATCACTTTTTTTGTTTGTTTTTTTTGGCATACTTTTAACGTGTTGACTATTTATGTGCTGATAAGGTGTATTCTATAACATAACACTATGACCATTTTAAGTCACTTTTTTTTACAGTTTTGAAAAGAATGTTTTTCTAAATTCATTTCAATTTAAACTTTAGGATGATTAAAAGCTTCAAGGATTCACATTGAAAATAAAAAGAATTAAAATCCTGACCATGCCTCAAACAAAGAGTTGTTATTTCTGTACCATTTCAAAAGTTTAAAGGGCTAGGAACGGACGTTGCGACAGTCTTTTGTGACGTGTCCGAGTGAAAGAGCTTCTGGAATGAGAAAAATGGGTAACACTTTATTTTGATAGTCCACTTTAGACATTCGACTAACTATAAGTAACTTTGCCGTTATATGTCAACTGACTATCATAAGAGTATTAGTAGACTTATTATCTGCTAACACTTTATTTTGTTGGTCCCCCAACAGACATTCAACTGACTGTAAGTAATTTAGCAACTACAAGTCAACTTGTTCTCCTAACCTGAACCCTAACACCTAACCCTAACCTAACTGACAGTCTACTACAGCCTACTAATACTCTAATGACACTTAGTTGACATGTAGTTGAAAAGTTACTTATAGTTAGTAGAATGTCTAAAGTGACTATCGAAATAAAGTGTAACCGAAAAAGGTAGGGCGGGTTTTGATTTCATCCCTCGGGAAAAATTGCGAAAATTAGTTTTTACCTGCACATGCGTGCATTTAATACACAGTTCATTGGCGTATAATACACACGCACCCCACACCACTAATTCTATCCAAACGTATAAGACACACACACCCCACCCAACCCGATCTCACGAGAATTCGTACGAATTTTATGAGGTGGCTAATTCGTAACAATTCGTACGACCTCCCTCACTCGTACGAATTAGTACGTTTTCGCTAAATCGGACATATTTTACGAATTGGCCAATTCGTATGAATTCATACGAGTGACCTACCCCTGACGCTGCCCCTAAACCTATCCATCACGTGGGTTTGGACAAATCGTGCGAATTCGTACGAGTGAGGTTGAATGAATTAGTACGAATTAGCCACTTTTTAATCACTCATATGAATTCGTACAAATTGGTCGTGAGATAGCGTAGCCCCACCCCAAAACTAAACCTACCCTTACCAACCAATGCGTATCTATGGAAGCCCGTTTCCGCCACAGTTGAGTAAAAAAATATAATTCTGTAAGTCATAATAATGAGAAACTTTCTCATAATTATGACTTAGTTTCTCATTATATTGAGAAAGTTTCTCATAATGACTTAACATCTCGTAATAATGAGAAACTTTCTCATAATTATGACTTAGTTTCTCATTATATTGAGAAAGTTTCTCATTATAATGAGATATTAAGTCATAATAATGAGAGTTTCTCATAATTATGACTTAGTTTCTCATTATATTGAGAAAGTTTCTCATTATAATGAGATATTAAGTCATAATAATGAGAAAGTTTCTCATAATTATGACTTAACATCTCGTAATAATGACTTAACTTCTCGTAATAATGAGAAACTTTCTCATAATTATGACTTAATATCTCGTAATAATGAGAAACTTTCTCATAATTATGACTTAACATCTCGTAATAATGAGAAACTTTCTCATAATTATGATTTAACATCTCGTAATAATGAGAAACTTTCTCATAATTATGACTTAACATCTCGTAATAATGAGAAACTTTCTCATAATTATGACTTAACATCTCGTAATAATGACTTAACTTCTCGTAATAATGAGAAAAGTTTTAAATAAATAAATAAATAAAGTTTCTCATTATTACGAGAAGTTATGTCATTATTACGAGATGTTAAGTCATAATTATGAGAAAGTTTCTCATTATTACGAGAAGTTAAGTCATTATTACGAAATGTTAAGTCATAATTATGAGAAACTTTCTCATTATTATGACTTAATATCTCATTATAATGAGAAACTTTCTCAATATAATGAGAAACTAAGTCATAATTATGAGAAACTTTCTCATTATTACGAGATGTTAAGTCATTATTATGAGAAACTTTCTCAATATAATGAGAAACTAAGTCATAATTATGAGAAACTTTCTCATTATTATGACTTAATATCTCATTATAATGAGAAACTTTCTCAATATAATGAGAAACTAAGTCATAATTATGAGAAACTTTCTCATTATTATGAGATGTTAAGTCATTATTATGAGAAACTTTCTCAATATAATGAGAAACTAAGTCATAATTATGAGAAAGTTTCTCATTATTACGAGATGTTAAGTCATTATTATGAGAAACTTTCTCAATATAATGAGAAACTAAGTCATAATTATGAGAAAGTTTCTCATTATTATGACTTACAGAATTATATTTTTTTACTCAACTGTGGCGGAAACGGGCTTCCATACGTATCATATGCACGTAAAAACTCATTTTAGCGTATAAATTACATGACAATACACGTGTGCTATAAAGACGCATTTAGTGTGATCGGGTTGTGTTGGAAGTTGGGTGTTGCTAAACGAATGAAGGCATATCCGAATGCCGGTTTGTATTTGGTTGTGGATGATATTTTGCGATGCCAATGAAGCCAGAGATATCATCAAAAGCATATCGGCCATATCAAGATGTAGGATTTCCAATGAATGTATTAAATCATTATTATAAGGCTACTTTTATTATTTGATTAATATTACAATTAATTTGCCCAGCAATAATTTCACAGCGCGTCATAACCGAAGCACTGCGAGGATAATAAAAAAATCTTAGATTAGCTAACGCCACATTTCAAAAGCAAGTTGTTTAACACTAAATACTTCTAATTTTTTTTCACATGTGGACCGCAAGAGAAATTTTAAGAAAATAAATTAAGACATATACCCACCATAATCAGCACATCTCTGAAAGAGTCTCTGAAAGAATCTGCGACATTAATGCAGCGCTCAGTTTTCAACTTTCGCTTCCTGTAGTGAATAACTGAGACTCCTACACCAGAACAGAGCAGGTCGTGTAGGACCGGTTACAAATGGTGAACTATTAGTTGGACAAGTGAGTTTTGGTACAAAAATGTGAAAAAATCTCCTAACTTTGAGTTATTTTTCTGAGTAATTTTGAGAATTAAGTCTTTGGGTGAACTCACTGTTGCATGTTTCTATCACAATAGAGGCATTACACCTATTCATTTTTCAACAGATATTGATTGATTGATTGATTGATTGATTGTCCACTAAAATGATGTAAGTCACGTCTTCATCTATATATATGTGAGCATCAAATGCAAAGGGCAAATGCAGAGACTAATAATGGTCCACTTGTTATTTTTACTACCTTTAATGGCCAGTACAATCAAAAGTGATCTGGTGTGTATTTTCTATTGAGGAGTGTATGCATGCACATGGATTAACAAGCAGGACGGCGTGCATGTGAGGATGGCGTGGGAGGAGAGAAGCGGGAAAAAATATACAGACCTGAAGAGAAGAGGGTGAGAGAGAGAGACTAAAAATGAGAGAGGAAAAAAAGAAGGAGAGGTAGCCAGAAAAGAGGAGAGAGCCACAGAACGACGAAACTGGGGCCTGCACGCCTACAGGGGAGAACGAGCTTGTGCGCTCTCGCACACACAACCAAACGTGAAGGCACTGACTAAAAGCTCGCTACCACAGGCATTCTGGGACTTATTGTAGACTAGGCTAAAAATACAGCGTCTTTTATGCCGACATATGTTCGCATATGGGGGAAGCACAGCAGGAGGAGAGCATATTCACGGATGTCTTAGCTCGTGAAATCGCAGGGCTGCAGAAAGCACCGTAATGACCTTGGTGACAAGATGTGTCCATATTGCAGCAATTTACACTTATATTTGAAATCTTTCCACAGACCTTCTTCCCACACACTCCCTGGCACCCGCCCCCTGGATCAGCCTCTCTTTCGCTTCGCTGCCCTTCCCTCTGGCAGCCCACTCGTAAGGCCTGTTGCGTAACATCACCGGTCTGTTCAATTATTGAGAGTTCTTCCATTTCTCCATTGTTCGGGTGGAAATCAGTGAGCTGATCTTTGTGAAACCAAACCCTTGTGAATGGGCTTTGTCTCCTGAACTTCCCCCTAGCTTAATATAACCTGACAACAATTGTTGGATTGATTGATTGATTGATTGATCGATCGATCCAATGGTTCAGCTTTGATTCAAGCAGTGGCTCTCGACTCGATTTACAGTATCCAAATACTGCTATCAAAGCTATTAAATGTTAGCCTCGTGAGACCATCCTGATCTCGCGAGCTTTCAAGGTTTCACTCGCAGATCAGTCTGGCTACTTTCCGTTAAAGAAAATTTGGGAGCAGTTCACCGAACGATCGTCCAATCAGCGTTGGCTTTGAGGCGGGTTGAGGCGTGACGCAACAAGAGGCGCGACAGTTCAGTCGGCGGATGATACTAGCATCAGCGTGGCTAACGAGCAAGTTTTATCGGAATTACAGAGTATTTCTTCACTGAAAGAAGAGCAAAACACTGCTCTGGAGGCTTTTCTCAGAGGAAAAGATGTTTTTGCTCTTCTCCCGACTGGTTTCGGCAAGAGTTACGGTACGTCATGTGCTTCGTTGATCTGATTGGTTGATTTGGCCCGTCTATCACCAACGTAGGCCAATCAGCTAACCAGTAATTTCGCCCCTTACCAAAAATGGAAGCTTTAGCGTTAAGTTCTGCCAGGAAGACTCAATCGTTGTGTCACTAATTACCTTCTCATCTATCCGATCGCGTTTAATGCTTGCAGTATAAAAGACCGGTACTTACACATGTTTGAGTTCGCAGATGCTGACGCTTTCATTGACCTCCATCCTCCCCACCACCTCCAAGATGGTTCCTTCCCTCCCATCCTACCACCTCCAAGATGGTTCCTTCCCTTCCATCCTCCCTTCCATCCAACCCTGGTTGGGTTGCGTTGCGGAGTTTGGGTTGCGGAGAGTTCGTGAGATAGTGGTTTTCTAACACCGACACCTGTACAATGGAAATTATTATGCAGTACTTGCAACGGATTCTGTACATTTACAAATGTATGCATGGTGTAATAACATTTGCTACATTTGTGAAATATATAAAGAGTTTAAGAGATTGCAAGACTTTTTACATTCACTTGCTGAGCTAAGCCATATGAAGATGTGTGAAGCTGGTGTCCTGTTTCCACTTGGATTCATCAGGTAATAAAATATGTATATTCTTTCAGAGAGCAATTTGACTTTCCTACAAGGCTCGAAGCCTTCAGAGTTCTGACCTTTTCACCTCTCAGAGCACTCAAATGTCCACAAAATTGTAATTGGGAGAAGATGAGATAAACACACCAGGATCATTTATCAGTCAACACGCATTTTTCCATTTGGGATGTTGCATTTTAGTCTTGGATGGTATCAGGCTTGTTATACAAGTGAATAAGACTAAAAAGTAATTACAGTACTTGACTTGACTTGTAACAGATTGCTTAATTTAAAGTGTATGGGTGTTGTGGTAAAAAAAAAGACAATTGCTCACATCTCAGATAAGTTAATGTTGTAATTAGTACTTTAATTAGCAATTTATCATTTGTCATAGTTAGTTATTAGTTCTTAATGAGGCTAATCTTATTCAGTAATTATTGATTACCTATAAAGGAACTATCTATTTTAAATAACTAAAGGCCTATTTCGAAGCTGTGTACTTTACCTAAACTCCTTGAGAGCCTTTTTTACTCCTCAATTTTTAAACATAAATGATATCTTATCTATGGAAGCCCGTTTCCGCCACAGTTGAGTAAAAAAATATAATTCTGTAAGTCATAATAATGAGAAACTTTCTCATAATTATGACTTAGTTTCTCATTATATTGAGAAAGTTTCTCATAATAATGACTTAACATCTCGTAATAATGAGAAACTTTCTCATAATTATGACTTAGTTTCTCATTATATTGAGAAAGTTTCTCATTATAATGAGATATTAAGTCATAATAATGAGAAAGTTTCTCATAATTATGACTTAACATCTCGTAATAATGACTTAACTTCTCGTAATAATGAGAAACTTTCTCATAATTATGACTTAATATCTTGTAATAATGAGAAACTTTCTCATAATTATGACTTAACATCTCGTAATAATGAGAAAGTTTCTCATAATTATGACTTAACATCTCGTAATAATGAGAAACTTTCTCATAATTATGACTTAACATCTCGTAATAATGAGAAAGTTTCTCATAATTATGACTTAACATCTCGTAATAATGACTTAACTTCTCGTAATAATGAGAAAAGTTAAATAAAGTTTATAAAGTTTATATAAATAAAGTTTCTCATTATTACGAGAAGTTATGTCATTATTACGAGATGTTAAGTCATAATTATGAGAAAGTTTCTCATTATTACGAGAAGTTAAGTCATTATTACGAGATGTTAAGTCATAATTATGAGAAACTTTCTCATTATTATGACTTAATATCTCATAATGAGAAACTTTCTCAATATAATGAGAAACTAAGTCATAATTATGAGAAAGTTTCTCATTATTACGAGATGTTAAGTCATTATTATGAGAAACTTTCTCAATATAATGAGAAACTAAGTCATATTTATGAGAAACTTTCTCATTATTATGACTTAATATCTCATTATAATGAGAAACTTTCTCAATATAATGAGAAACTAAGTCATAATTATGAGAAAGTTTCTCATTATTACGAGATGTTAAGTCATTATTATGAGAAACTTTCTCAATATAATGAGAAACTAAGTCATAATTATGGGAAAGTTTCTCATTATTATGACTTACAGAATTATATTTTTTTACTCAACTGTGGCGGAAACGGGCTTCCATACATATTACTCAGAAACACATATAATTTTCTATGCCAATAACACTCAGCTTTATCTTCCTGTTAAAGGGCTGGTTCAGGATTTGGGCATCATTTTCAAGTTAGCCTGGGTGTTATTTATCAGTGGAGACAATAAAAAAAAAAAAAAATCCAATCCTTCCAGTTGCATAGTTCGCCGGTTTTAGGCTAGCGCGAGTGAACGGTAACTGCTTGCCTCCCAATAACCCTCTGGGGTTGACCGTATCGGCGGTGATACCAGCTCACTTTTTTCCTTATCAGTGCAAAAGAGACTCGAATTACTCTGTTGATTTTGATCTTACATATAAGTGTTACACTTCATTCAAAACTGTTAAATGTCTTCTTTTATTTGTGTACACTCATATTACAAGCAAAGTGTTGTGTTTTTTCGTAAAATAAAGAAAATAAACATGCACAGTAGGTCACGTGACAAGAACCAACCGGAGCGCATCCGCCCTAGCGCTTTGGAAAAAGGAGAATGCTGCGCATCCAGCATTTTCTATGCGTTTTTAGGCGCTATAATATGTGAATCCTGCCTAAGTCAGCAAATACTTGCCACACACATGTGAGAGTTATGTCTTTACAAAGCTTTTAAGTCTCCATTTTTAAATGATATTTTTCACAAACCACACATAAACGTCATTATCTTAAAACTACAAAATTTTACATTCATGCTGCTGACATATTATTGTAGCAGTTTGTGCTGAATACAGTGTAATAATACTTTAGCCATGAAAATGTCACAAGTAACAGAAAAAAGCACACGTCAGAACTAGCCTGACTTCGTCATACTCATATTCAAGAAAGAATATGATTCTGAAACCACTCAATTGAGCTTTAATTATGAGGCGTGTCGTAACCGAACCAGGACAAAAAAAACCCTCTGCACTCAATTGGATAGTCGGTAGACCTACCAACCAATCAGAGTAACGCATAAGTCAACTCCTTTGCATAGCGCAGTTTTCAAATACAGAACGTAGCCTACTTTATTTATTTTATAAGTTAAATAACGTGTTACTTCTTTTACTTACTTCTCCATGAGTGCCACCAAAGGAGAAACCACAACGACCACAGGCTTTTCATTACATCCCAACTTCTTAGCGACCGTCAGAGTCAGCTGATAAGTTACACTTTTCCCGAATCATGTAGGAAGGACGCCAAAAATATATTTCCGATCGACAAATGCCTTGATTGCAGTTCTCTGTTTGTTTATTAAAACGAATGTGCTGACGATTTATTTTACAAAAGACGCGACAGCGGAATCTATACATCTCGATTCTCCAGCTTAGGGATGGGACGATAACCGGTTTCGCGGTAAACCACGATAAAATATACTGACGGTTAGTATTATCGCTTAAAATTTAATTATCATTAAAACCGTATTCGATTATCGCGATTTTAATACCTCACTGTAAATCCTGTCGGCCAGTCTGACGCAGCCGCGCGCTGCACGCAATGTTTACTATTCGAGAAGGAATGGCGGAAGGCAGTGACCGTGCTTGGGAGATTCAGCCTTTTAAGATGACCAAATCTGTGGTGTGGTCATAGTTAGCTTTTACAAAAGTCCTGAGGGAAACTTGATCGAGGATAGTCACCCTGTCTGCAGAACAAAAAGTCACTGTCCAAAAGAAACACTTAAAATCTGCCGAGTCGTCTTCTTGTGTAACCATCACCCGCTGTTGTATAGCGAACGCAAGGCAAGTTAACTTTGACCTCAATACCGAAACTAGGTCTGGGAAACAATTGGGCACGAAATGTTTTGAGTTTAAACATTTTATGTCACTCACTTAAAATAGACGTGAAGCTTCCGCGAAGAAAATTTTGCAGCAAGTGTCTTTGAGCCGACGAACGAACATCTTCAAATAAGATTATTATTAAGAGTGACGTTTTAAGGGGTAGTAATGTATAGATGCATCACGTATTACACCGATTTAATTATTGAATTGATAATGAGTTTAGCTAATGTTTTAAATCTTACCCGTTTATAAATTCATTTAGTAAAACAATCGTCCAGACAAGATGATCACAATAAATCAACTCTGATTTCATTTTCAAAACGATCAAAAACTGGAGACGCAAGACGGCCGGCAAGTTGTATTTGAATTAAACGAGCCCGTGTCTGTTGTGATATTGATGTGCGCTGTGTGTGTAGGGACTTTAAGCAACAGCCTCTGGTGGAATGGCAACGGCATTCTGGCGTTCTATTGCGCGACATTAACTGCTACTTCTTGACGTTCTACTGTAACCGTCTACTACGGGAGAACAGCTGATTTGCCGTAGTCGTTACTACGATTAAGACAGTTAATGTTATGTTTTAAGTTATGTGGCATTGAAATCGTTTCTGTATATCATTAAGTGCTAAAATCAACCCTTCTCTTTCTTTTTAAAATCACTTTCTTTTTGTATTTTGTCTGATGATTAAATTATTCTCTATGCCGTCCTCTTTACTGTTGCTTAGTGATTTTTGCGCTCTTTAGCTATGGCAGTTAACTGTTTATTTTCGGCTGCCGTCGCCGTTCTATCAGCAGCTGTTGCTTAAAGTCCCTATGCGTTGCTATTGACGACGGGCATTATAAAGAAGGAAATGCCATAGAATAGAATCTTGCTTTAAAAAAAAAACTGCATACAGCTGCTTGTTTATTTGTTGTTTGTTGATTTTCAATAATAAAACTTGTTAAAATGTTTTCAGTGTGAGCATCAGTTCTTTTTGAACATTTTCCATCTAATTTTAAGAAAACCGTGATAATATTGATAATCGCGATAATTTTGGACACTATAATCGTGATATGAAATTTTCAAACCGTCCCATCCCTACTCCAGCTGCAGTCATCTTTGACAAGCGCTCTTTGACGACGTGAGGATTACGTTACTGAAGACCACCTGTCAATCATCGTATAAAGCCCGCCCTGGCAATTTGATTGGCCCGATGATTTCTGAACCGATCATAATTTCTCCTCAATGGATTGAGTCCAGACCGAACTTCCCGTCCCAAAAATATTGTGGGCGGAGTTCGGGCTGGCATCCAGGCTATGTCAGAACACCTCCAGGACCCAGAAAACAGCTCAGACCCCTAAGGGTTAAAAACAGTTTTACCCACTCCACAGTATACCAAAAGCAAATAAATTATAACGCCAGACTATCAATGTAAATGTCTGTTGAGAGAATAATGTTAGGAATCAATCTACCCTTTTATCGCATTGCAATTGTCATGAAACAGAACGATACAAACAGATTCAGCTTGAAGTGATGTTTATTGTGCACATATGACGACACGGCAGGTAGGTAGAAGTTAATGAGGATGAGAGCTTGAGTTGACGGATGAAGGGTTCTGACAAAATTCTCTTATCTGTTGTAGAAATGTGGATAGAGTTCAGGCTGATGCAAACAGGTGGGCTGAAGCAGGTTGGCCGAATGGAGACTGGAGATCTGGGTAGTTGAAGAAGGTTCCAAGTAGCAGGTAAGCATACGAGGCAGGATTCAACAACAACAAAGTTTTGGAAAGAGTGAGTCAGTAAGTCGAAATGGTATCAACGAGACTTGACAATGGAGTGAGGGAACCGGTGGGTTTTATAACAGTGATGGAAGTGACTGGAAATTAACGACAGGTGATAATGACAGGTGCAGGGGATCAGTACTCAGGAGATGTAGAACGAGTGGGCGGAGTAAAGAGGTCTGGCTTTGATGCTGCAGTATTCGTGACAGTACCCCCTTGTACCCCCTTCTCCGCGGCCAGCTCCTGAGGTCGGAAATGACTGACGACAGAGACGACCACAACCTCTCAGCGCTGAACAACAGGGATTAGCAGCGTGGAAGTCTTGTAAGAGTCTAGGATCCAGTATGTCATCATGATGAATCTAACAACTTTCCTCAGGCCCGAAATTTTCCCATTCCACAAGATATATTTTACTTGGCCGCTCCGAGTCGAGAATGTCCTGGACCCAATAGATATTCTCGTCTACAGAGTCCACCGGAGGAGGTACATCATCAGCACCAGACCCTGGGCAAGGAGAGAGGGGATCAATGTAAGATTTGAGCAGAGAGACATGGAATGAAGGTGAGATGCGATGTTGTGGGGGGAGTGATAACCGGTAAGTGACTTCATTGATCTGCCTCTGTATCGCAAACGGACCGATGTACTTGGGACTCAGCTTGCGGCAGGACTGTCGGAGACAAATATCCCTGGTTGAGAGCCAGACTTTTTGCCCAGACTGGTATAATGGGGTTGCTGATCTTCTAGCATCGGCCTGGCTCTTGTGTTTCCAAACAGCCCTCTGCAGATGGATGTGTGCTGAGTCGCTCTCCTGGAACTAATGATGGACTGCTAAACATCGGATGGTTCTCCTGACCAGGGAAACAGGGGCGGCAGGAAGCCGAGTATGCACTGAAAGGGCGTGAGACCCATGGTGGACTGTTGGAGGGAGTTTTGTGCATACTCGGCCCAGGGTAGGTACCTGCTCCAGCAGTCTTGATGATCATGGCAATATGACCGCAGGTATCTCCCGATTTCTTGTATTTTCCGCTCAGTCTGGTGATTGGACTGGGGGGTGATATCCTGACGTTAAACTGACATATATACCCAGAAGGTTGAAGAAGGCTTTCCATGCTCTTGATATGAACTGAGGTCGACGGTCAGATAGGATATCTTCTCGTATTCCGAAATGATGAAAGATCTGTGTGAATAGGGCTTCGGCAGTCTCGAAGGCAGTAAGTAAGCCTGGCAGAGGAATGAGTTTGCAAGCCTTAGAGAAGCGATCCACGACGACTACAATGCACGCGTGAGAGTCAGATGGTGGGAAGTCTGTGATAAATTCCACACAGCGATGGGACCATGGGACACAAAGACCAGTTTTCCTTTTGGGAGACATCGAGGGACTTTGGTCATGCCACAGACTAAGCAGCTCTTCACAAACCGAAGACATCCGGGGTCATATTGGGCCACCAGTATTGTTGTTGTATGAGCGAGAGGGTTTAATGGCTGCCTGGGTGTCCAGAGCCCAGATATGTATGGACCGAGTCCATGAGGGACAGACGTAGACCCTCAGGACCTACCGGCAGAGCAGGCTCGGAGCGAGTGGGATCGGCAATGTGATCATCTAGGCTCCACTGGATAGGACTGACGACCACGGCTGGAGGGAGAATGGATTCTGGAGTGGAGGAGATGGTGTCAGCTTGATACAGACGAGACAGGAAGTCGGCCTTTACATTCTTGTCTCCTGGGCGTTAAGTTACTTTGAAATTGAATCTAGCAAAGAAAAGGGACCAGCGGGCTTGAAGGGTATTACGTCTTTTGGCATCTCGAAGGTATTCCAGGTTACGGTGGTCGGTAATGACAACAAAACTTTGCTGCCTCCAGCCAGTGTCTCCATTCCTCAAGAGCGAGTTTGACCGCTAAAAGTTCCCGGTTACCAATATCATAATTCTGCTCTGTCAGGGACATCTTCTTGGAGAAGAAGACACATGGATGGAGTCGAGGAGGCTTCCCCTGCTGCTGAGATAGGACTGCTCCTACCCCGGTGGTGGAAGCATCCACCTCGACAAGAAATGAGAGTTCCGGGTTGGGATGAACGAGGGTAGGAGCGGAGCTGAAAGAGGCTTTGAGTTTCTCAAATGCATTGGTGGTCCAGGACAGAGACTTGGCCCCTTTTTTCAAAAGGGAAGTGATGGGTCCGCTGATCTGACTGAAACCTTGTATGAATCTTTGGTAGAAGTTAGTGAAACTTTTTGAAAAAACATTTCTCGGGTCTGTACGGGTCCGGGTCCAACTTTTGAAATGAACGACGGGTCCGGGTCGGTTCGGTGTAGCACATTACGGGTCGGGCATGAATTTTTGGACCCGTGAAGACCTCTATGTCGGACAGATTGGTAGAATAAATAAGAATATTCTCGATATAGATGACAACAAACTGGTGCAGGAAGACTTTGAAGATTTCATTCATGAACCCCTGAAAAACTGCCGGAGCATTGGACAACCCGAAGGGCATGACCCTATTTTCATAGTGGCCTGAAGGTGTGATGAATCCAGTCTTCCATTCGTCTCCTTTACTGATTCTTATCAAATTGTAAGCATTGAGGAGGTCCATTTTGTGAAAATCCAAGCACCACGTAGTTGTTCCAGAGAGGCTGGGACCAGAGGAAGAGGATAACGATACTTTACTGTGGAGTTATTGAGGGTCCAGTAGTCAATGCAGGGGCGCAAGCCTCCGTCCTTTTTGCCTTCAAAAAAGAAACTTAAAGTGGCAGGGGATGTAGATGGCCGGATGTAGTCTTGACGGAGAGCCTCTTCAATGTACTCCTCCATGGGCTTCTGTTCTGGGGTAAATCTTACCACGTGCTAGAACTGCCCTAGGCAGCAGGTCAATCGCGCAGTCCCATGGCCGATGAGGTGGATCGGGTGGCTAACTGTTTGTTGAAGACATTCTGGAATGCCCGATAGACAGCTGGAACTTCATGATGTTTGCTTTGCTGAATCTGCTCCGTCTGTGTGTGACCTGCATTCATTTCTTTTGAAAGAGGTGTGGCTTCAGAGACGCTCTGAAGGGATGGTGGGATCTAATGCTTTCAAAGCCAGCTTGCAATTTTTAGTAGTTTTGAAATGTCCTACCTTCCCGTTAAATGTAGCACAATATATAATATGATGTTTGAAGACAAACAAGATTCATGCAATTGGCTTTTGTCTAATTCTGGAGAAACAGCAACTTGGACGTCATGCAGTTGATGACTCAAGTGCTTTTAAAACAATAACTCATTGGCAAACATAAATACAACCAAATATGTAGGGCGTGCTGAATTCATCAAAATACAAAAATAAAAGGCCTTTTTTTCTCGCCACAATGGTGTAATTTTGACCTATTCCAGAAGCTAACTGGATCATGCTAACCAATCGAACCTAGACCCCTTGATTTCATTTGGAAAATTTGGACACTGTTCACAAGATACAATACATACACAAACTGCATAGTAAAAGTTGCGTGTAACAAACACTTAAACAATGCTCTGTGAACAATTACAAAATAGTGCTTAAAACTATTAGCCGCTCTACATTCCTCTGCCTCAGACCTGACCTATATTGAGAGCGCATTACATAATGAGTGAGTGTATATGGATAGAGCTAAAACTGTGTTTGCCCTCAAGTGCCTACAGATGCTTCTCACACACACACTGACAGAGGAAGACTCCATGTTATGGTGATTAAATACAGTACATCAACAGTCCATGGAACATTTATAGAATAGAGGATTCTTAAAATATAATTAATGTTCCTAAATGTAATTTGGAGTAGTAAAGTCAAGTCACCTTTAATTATATGGGCCCTATTTTGACAATCTAAGCACATGGTCTAAAGCGCAGGGCGCAAAGTGTCCTAATCCACTTTTGCTAGTTTAACAACGGGAAAAATGTTCAGTGCGCCAGACACATGGTCTAAAAGGGTTGTCCCTATTCTCTCAATGAGTAATAGGTGTTGTTTGGGATTTACGTGCATTATGTCCATTAACTATCACCATGGCGAATTTGTCAATTACATGATGGAATTTGATAGTGGATATAATTTGACAGAACGTGTCTCTAGTGCGCAAACGGAACTGCTACTGTGTGATCAAAAGTTCGCAAGCAGATCATCTACGGGACAAGCCGGATTCGACCATATCTTAATGTACACAATAATAATCTTTTTTTTTAAATATTTGGCATGTTTGTGTGCTGCTGTGCATGCACATTACGAGCACTGTGTGTTTCACAAGTTCACACTTACATATAATTAGACTGGATAAGATTAAATGCGTATTTGGTGTGCTGTCTAGTGGGAGGGCTGCGAGCTCAGAGTTTGGGCCGAACCCAGAGTACCCCCCCCCCCCCCCCCTATGTAAGTGTTTAGGACTGGAAGTGTGGAGAAGGGGCTGTGGAGGGATGCTGCTAAACTATCGATGGAGTGTGGTGAGATTGCTGAACCTATACCTCTTATCATTGATTGCTGAGTGCACTCCACTCGTGTTAATTAAGTGAACATGCTCCTCCCAAACTTTGTTAATAAAACATAATTTAATAAGTAGCGTGTGTGTTTAAAAAGTGTACGCACGTTGTGGACCCGCCTATAGGTGCACATTCCTAACACGCTCTTTAAATAACAAAAAAAAAAAAAATATTGTGCCATTGACTTTAGACCAGGTTTCAGTTGGTCAATATCTGTTGCCTCAAAATAGCAACGCACCAAAATATGCACCTGAACACGCCTCGTTTTCAGACCAGCACGCCCATGGACACACAAATGGGTGCAAATGCATTTACTATTTAAACAATATAGCACAGGAGGTGAAAATAACTGCGTCGGACTGAAACTAGAAAAGACTTTAAAAAAAACGTGTTGCACTTGCCTCTGCATTTCCAGTTCCAGTTACCCATGTAAATACTATGTACTTATTTTAGTAACTACAATTACTGGATAATAACTAGTACTAACCCTGAACCTACCCCTACCCATGTTCCATGTACTTACCTTATATTAGCCAGTACTTTCTAGGTAAGTACACTGTAAGTATACTGTAAGTACTGTACTGTAAAAGGAAGCGTTACCGTTTGTTTCAAAGCAGCTTTAAAGTGAAATTAGGAAATGAATGCAACAAAGATTGTTTTTGGCTGTTCAACAGCTCTATAAAAAAATCATTGTCCAGCTTAAGTAGTTTTTTTATAAGTTCATTTCCTCATGGAGGCAACTAAAATAAAACTTTGAATGCGTTCTGGTCATTAATTTACACGACAACAGCGTTTTGGTGGCCTGAGAATGCAAACTTTGAAATAGATCGGTTTTGAAAACAATACTTCAAAAACATGCATTGTACTTCGAAAACTTGAATCCGGGAAGGGAAAACGGTGGGAAAACAAAGGAAAAACGTGATGCGCTTGCGCTTTTGAATGCGTAATTGCGTATCATGTGTGCGGGTGTGTAGTCTTTCTTTACACAGTGACATCGCCAAATTATTTGCCTGGCCTGCATAATACAGCGTTTTCGTTTAAAAACGCTCTCCGTCCACACTAGCGTTTTCAGGCGTTTTCCGACGTCTCAGTGTGGGTGAGAAACTTCTAAATTCACTTAACTGCGCATGCGTGAAACTTCACAAAAGCTCACTGAGACGATACAGAGAGCAAAATAAATAATAAAGTTATCGCGCAATTCTTCTAACAGGATAGTTTTATTTAGCAAAATATCTCACCATCACTGATGCATCCATGTCGCATTCAGTCACCATATTTTTGGTCTAAAACGCAACTGCTCTCCTGTTTGCCGCAGGACAGCAAATGTGAGTACATTATCTGTCATCTTTGCAGTACTGTGCTATGAAGAATAGCACATAAACATAGAAAGTAACATATTTTAGCAACAGTGTAAAAATTAATAACACATAATAGGCACAAAACCGATAAACATGAATATCTATTGGTATTACATGGATCACATGACTAAACTTACATCATCGTTTTGAAATACTTCCGGTTTCACTGTCCACACTACAACGCGAAAAACGGCGTTTTCAAATTTATCCTCTTTGGAGAGCGTTTTCCAAAAGATACGTTTTTGTTGACTTAAAACGGCATCTCAGTGTGGACGGAAGGCCAAAACGGAGAGAAAAATATAAGTTTTCTAACAAAAACATATTAGTGTGGACATATGGCCTAATGTTAACATGCCATTCTTCTAATGATTTAACAAGTACATAAGGAAGTGTTCCCAGTTCCGGCTGACCTAATTTATGCATCCTAACGTTAATTTTACATGATTTGAATAATAATGTTATGTGGAGTTATGTGTATGCTAGTTTAAAGAGATGTGTTTTTAGTCTAGTTTTGAACTAGATAGATTTAAATTGTGTCCCATACAATGCTAGGAAGATTGTCCCAGAGTTTAGGAACTAATTAGGAACTACCGCCTGCAGTTGATCTAGGTGTGAACCAGGGATGTAGTGAAGGCTAAACGCACGTAAACGCCGTTTACGCACCTCCCAAATTTGGAAATAGTGTTTACCCACCTCCAAAGTGCGTTTATCCACCTCTCAATTGCGCACACTCAGTTACACTCAGTTAACAATATAGACTACTGCCTATAAAAATCTAAATAGAGTTTTTATAGTTCTGACATGTTAAACAACCTAAATTATTTTTCCTGAACACCACACCATCACGATAGAAAATGTGACATTGATTTCCTACAACAGTTCAATAAACAGTAAAAATTAAATCACTTACATTTTAGATGCAATATTGGCTGTTTTTGTTCTGTTTCAGCAGCGAAAATAGTTCCAAACAATAATCACAGCAAAACCACGGCTCATCTCATCTCACACGTGTTTTCATTACTGAATGATTCAGCATTTTGAACGAATCGAGTCAAAGATTCAATGAGCCATTCATAAACATCGGTCTCATTCTTGAATGATCAGTCGTTTGAACGAATCGTTTGAATGAATGAATCAATGACTCACTCATTAAGACGGTCGCCTACCACCACCTACTGGCGATTTAGTGTTATATGTTTAAAAGCAGTATCATTCTTTCCAAGTTTCTTATGTAAATTTAAATAAATTTCATAACATTATTTTATGCAATTGTTATTTTTCAGTGGAAATGATTTAATTTGATCAGCCCCTAGGGTAACAGCCCATAGTGCCTTATTATTCGAAATAATTGAATTTATTGATCAAATTTAAGAATTTAAAATGAAAGATGAAGCATACATTTACTAAAATTGGGTGAGGGGATGCCCTTTAAAGGTGCAGATATTAAAATAATGATTGAACACTGATGAAAATATTGTTTCAGAATAAATGAACACACAAAATAAAAATAAAAAATCCGGACAAGCAACTTCTTTACTCAGACAAATGAATGGCAGATTTACTTGTCCAAAGGACAGGCGTATTAAAAGGGTTAATGTCGAGGCCTCCCTATAGCAATGTTATCAGGATACACATACACCGGTAGACAGTGGCCCACCTTATGGAGACCACGTCGTGGTCCACCAGAATTTATAGTTTACCCACCTCTTTTTTTTACCACTACACCTCTGTTGTCAACTGATGAAGACGGGAGACCAGCTAAACCAGCTAAGACCAGCAAACATACAAATAAACTTCAGGTGGAGATAACAGTTGCTTATAACAGCAGTGAGTTTGAGAAACCTCAGATATTCAGAATAGACTTTCTGTATATTAGCATCTCACCACAGCTTAGTAGAGAAAATCCTCCGCAGAGAGACACAACCACAGGCCACCATAAACACCATGAGTCACAGTATTCATCTTGCCATCATTTCTCATCTCATGTGCGCTCCCTGTTTTTTACTATTCTTCCACTTTCACTGTCAAGTGTAAAGCTCTGGTGGTTTCTAGGTCTTAGGTGAATGTAAACGAATAGTTGACACCAAAATGAAAATTTTGTCAGCCATAATTTATTATCATTTCATATAGGGGGTATATTTGTCCCCTGGAATTGATTGCCAGGGGATTTTTGAAACCTTTGGAAAGAGAATCATCTTATTAAATATATCGGTGTTGTTTTATATCTATACTTTACATTTCCAGGTTTCTCAGAAGCGGAAGTTGTCATAGTTGGGTTATTTCCATTACTGTATTTAAGCATATCTAAAAAAATTGTAATTTATCCCAATCTCTACATATGTCTCTCCATAATTCAAACGCTATGCTGATGTTGATCCGTGTTTTCGTTCTAAGTCGATCCGATTCACGTTTGGCCTGACGAACTTCAGCAGTTACATTTTTGTTTTGTTTTTCGTATTTATGTGGAGTTTGTGTTGTGCTGGAGGCCGGAGTTTTTGGGCTGTTATCAGACTCATGTCATCAGCTGCAGTGCCGTAGCATAGACATAAAAAGGAGAGAGGCTCGGGAGCACGCATGTACGTCATCCGATGGATTTCGCAGAAAATCCGACCGGAGACTTTACATAAAAATAGGAATACTAGCAAGGTAATAGCAAAACCCGACAAGTGGATCATTGCAGGGGCGTAGCAGCCATTATAAAAGAGGGGGTTTTTTGTGATAGTTTTTTTTTTCTTATGCAATGAAATTGCAGGAACTTGCAAAAACTGCCGTTTAATGAAAAAGTGATTCGCCAACACCCTGTTCTCACAAGGCTACTACCTTAATGTAAAGAGTCATTTCTTTTTACTTCCTATACTACATTACAGAAAGTGTTGAAATATTTTAGTTCTCATCTTGTTTTATTTCAGACCTTAATAAAAACGACTCAACTTACAAGAGAGTCAAACGAGTTCTGTAGCTTTACAAAAGGAATATGCTACAACTTCTGTAAAATATATATATATATATTAAATTACAGCTTTTTGATGAGGTTCACTTAAATGAAATAAAGATATTTTATGATATTTACAATATTTCAGTTACACTTGAACAATAACTTTCATCTTCTTAACAGTTTTACAAAAAAAAAGTGTTCAAAGAGTATAGAGATTACATTTACAGTAATTTCATACAACAGACATTTTATAAACCACCGCGTTCCTTAAGATCACTAAATTCAAGGCTTCTGGTCATTCCTAGGATATCTAAGGCCATGTCCACACTAATACGTTTTCGTTTGAAAACGTATAATACAAATCAGGTAATTTTTACCTTCAATATTATAGTAGGCTAATGAAGCATAGTGGGCTACAACGGACTCCCAGTTCAGCATTAGTTGAGATTTGTTTTCCTTGAGAAAATTTGCCATGTATTGTACCTGATATCCAAAATAATCAATATTGAATCGAATTGTGAAATTGGTGTCAATACCCTGCCCTTACTTGAACAATGTAAAAACAGCACTTTAAATTTTTAATTTTTTTAAAAGATTTATATTTTTATATACAATATAATTGTGCTTAAAAAAAACTACATCTTATTCTTTTTTAAAAGCATTTACATAATATATATGAATATACGGAGCGTGATAAAAAGGTGACCTTGAAATTGTGGCGTTAAATGTGATGCGAGACGAAAAAAATTTGAGTGCACCTAAATTTTGTGCTGGTGCACCTAAATAAAAAAGTTAGGCGCACCGGTGCAACCAAGGCAAAAAGTTAGTCTGGAGCCCTGTACCGACTTTTTATCAGTTCATTTTTTTCAATATCATGACTGATATTCACCCTGTTTACTCTAGAAGAACTGATGACCGCATGTTCCTATCTCAGATTGGACTGTGAGGCCTTGTGGCTGGGAGTGTAAAGGCCTGTCATATGAGAAAACGCTGAGTTTAGCTATGCATGACATCTTTTGTCATCACCTCATTAATGACATATCTCAGCTTGTAGGAGCATTAATTGTTTTCTATTTATTATTGGTTATTCACAGTCACGTGGGCTCAGGTGATCACTTCCGTTTTTTCTTTATTATTTCCTTTGTTGAATTGTTTGATGCTGTGTTTGGAAGGGGCGAGTGGCGGGAGCCTACTTTCTGTTGACCGCATTGCGATTCAATGAATCATGTCTACATGTGATACCGAAAATAAAGGTGAAATCAAGTAAAGATCTTCAGTCTACTGTTTTGGTAACGATATGAGCAATGAGTGCAAGCGAGTCAGGAGTCATCCCGCTTCAGAGCCTCTGCGTGGCTATTGGATGCCGCGAATATTAGTCAACAGAAACGGCGCTCGGTCTTTCAAGGAAATTTCATTCATGCTTGCATTGGAATGCGGTTGTGGATTGAAAGAAGAAACGGACACGAGACGCACAGCACTTGGACCGGTATGTGAATCAGATTATTATCTGCTGGCTGGATGTCTATTGGAGACGCTACTTGTGTTGTGCTGGATGTGGAGCGCGGATCCGTTTGTTTTGGATAAACTACGGCGGACTGGAAAGTTCGTAGTTTATGTCACGTGTGTTACACGCAGCGCTGGGATATGCACAATTGTTTGTGCGATTGAATGGATTGCCTTGAAAGTTGTATGTGTCGCTGAAGTTGTTTGATGAGTGAAAATGGAGGAAAATGAGGCTGTTGCACTTACAGAGAGGAAAAGGGAGCGTAAGCTCACCGCAAAGGCTTGGGAGTTAAAGATTGAATCTCTACAAAAGGATCGTAAATCCAAAGTGGAAAAAATTAAAAATGTGATTGCTTCAATGAAAGAGCTTATGCAAAATGATGAAAATTCATCCAAAGTTTGTTCTTTACTGGAAACGCTGAAGCTTTTGAGAGATGATGTTACTCTGTTGCATGAGAGTGTGATTCCTTTACTTCCCACTGAGGAACAAATAAAGCAAAATGAATGGTATGGATCAGTTTTTCGGTTCAACAAAGGATTTATAGAAGATGTGGAGCAATGGCTGTCTGATCTTAAACCTAGGAAAACTTCACTGACTCATATAGCAGCAGCATCTGGACAGAGTGATGAAATTCCACTGTCATTTCATTCAGTAATAGATGGAATACCAACAATGACTACGACGGTTCAAGGACAATCGCTTTCAAGTGATTTGTTGCCTGCTACTGCAACTTCTGCTACTGCAACTTCTGCTGCTGCAACCTCTGATGCAAATGTAAATTCACAAAGGAATCTGGACCAAGGTGCAGAATGTAATGCATTGACGTGTGAGCATTTCATGGATGAGATCAAACCAACTGATAGTATTTCCAATGTATTCAGCAAAAAATCAAGCAAAAGGAGCTCTTCTTCAGGTTCACGATCTAGTAGATCATCTGCATCATCTGCTCGTCTTCAAGCTGAAGCTGAAGTGGCTGCTTTATTAGCCAGTCAGCAAATGCTGCAACAGAAGCATGCTCTAGAAGAAGAAGAGGAGCGTTTAAGAAAGAAAAAGGAACAAATTGATCTTCAAACTAAAATAGCGGTGTCTATGGCTAAAGCCAATGTGTATAGGTCTGCTGCGTCAGAACAAAACATGCATTTGGGAGAAAGTAAACCAAGAAAGGAAAAGGATGAAACAATCTGTTCTAATTCAATGGCAGTGGCATCAGTTCAAGTTGATACGTATGTCAAGTCACAGTCTCTGTCTGTTAATAATTCAACTGGAGGAGCAAGAAATAAGGAAAGTAGTTCTCAGTTTCAGCCTGTACAACAACCAAGGTCCATAATGTCATTTCAACCAATTGCCTCTGTGAATGGGCAGCTTCTTGGCAGCCATAGTAGCAATGTCCCTGTTTCAAGACAATCACCACCTCATGGAGAACAAGGAAATATATTGAGTGTTATGGAAAAGCAAAATGAAATTACTGCCATGTTGGTCAAACAATGTAATATTTCATTACTTCCTCATAGAGATATTATACCCTTTGATGGAGATCCGTTACAATATCAAAGCTTCATGCGCTCATTTGAGGAGGTTGTAGAAAGAAGAGCAAACAACTATGGTGATTGTCTCTACTTTCTTGAGCAGTATACCCGAGGGCAACCCAGAGAACTTGTCCGAAGTTGTGAACACATGACTTCCACGCAGGGTTACATGAAAGCTAAGACTCTACTTAAGGAACATTTTGGAAACGAACTCAAAATCTCCTCAGCATATCTGGACAAGGTGCTCTCCTGGAAGTTCATAAAACCTGAGGATACAAGGGCTCTACAAGATTATCATCTTTTTCTTAGAGCTTGCTGTAATGCTATGGAGGATGTTTGTTATATGAAAGAGTTAAACTTGGCTACCAACATGCAAATAATTCTTTCAAAGTTGCCTTTTAAGCTCAGAGACAAATGGAGAGCAGTGGCATGTGATCTGCAGGAAAAACGTAAGGAACCAGCAGTATTTAAAGACATTGTGGATTTTGTAGAAAAGCAAGTAAAAATTGCTACAGATCCCGTGTTTGGAAACATCTTGGAGGCTCCCTTTGGCGGAGGTCGAAGCATGATCCGTTCCAAGACTAAAGGAAGTAGTTTCGCTACCACAGTTACTGTACCATGTATGGAAGACGTGAGGAAAATGGATAAAGTAAGTGGCTCCTGTCTTTGTTGTGGCGAAGAACATTTCCTGAATTCCTGCACTGTGCTTGCTAAAAAAATCCATAAAGAAAAGATGGACTTTTTGAAGAGGAAAGGAATCTGTTTTGGTTGTCTAGGTACAGGTCATATTAGCAGAGATTGTAAGAAGCGCATAACATGCAGTGTGTGCGGCTCTAAACATCCCAGCATTCTTCATGTCTTTCAGCGAGATAAAATAGAGGAACCAAAGCAAGTATTCGGCAGTGCCCTAATCTCTGTTCAGTCCAGTAGTCTTACTGGGGCCGGTGAAGATGCTTGTGCACTGTCCATTCTTCCAGTTTGTGTTAAGTCTAAGGATGGAAACAAAATAGTGGAAACGTATGCCTTTTTAGATCCAGGCAGTTCAGCAACCTTTTGCACAGAAAGTCTTATGAATAAGCTTAATCTTTCCGGCAAAAAACTGAATATTCTGCTTAAAACCATGAATCAAGACAAATCGGTTCCCAGTTATGTTCTTAAGGATCTAGAAGTTGCTGGATTGGATCAGAGACATTATTGTTCACTTCCTGAAGTGTTTTCCCAGAAAAATATGCCAGTTTCTCAATCCAATATTCCCACGCAGAGTGATCTGGTTCGATGGCCTTATTTGAGTAGCATACACTTGCCTTCTATTGAAGCAGGAGTTGAGCTCTTAATTGGAGCAAATGTACCAGAGGCACTTGAGCCATGGCAGGTCATTCGCAGTCAAATGAATGGACCATATGCGGTAAGAACCATACTTGGATGGACAGTGAATGGACCGCTTAAGGGAATGGAAAGGAATGGAACTTTCAGTAATGACAAATCTCAAGCGACTGTTAACCGGATCTCTGTTTCAAAATTGGATGAGCTTTGGGAACAACAGTTTAAAAACGATTTCCCTGAAAATGCTCTGGATGAACTGGTAGGGATGTCTAAAGAAGATAATCAATTCATGGAGTTTGTATCTCAGTCTATAAAACTGATAGATGGCCATTACTGCATTGGATTGCCTCTCAGGAATAAGGATGTGGTTCTACCAAATAACAAAATAGTTGCAGAACAGCGGGCTTTTAGTCTGCAAAGGAAATTTCGAAAAGATTCTGCATTTCAAACAGATTATACTGCTTTCATGGAAGATGTGATTTCCAAAGGATATGCGGAAAAGGTACCTGTGGAGGAACTTGAAAGGCTTGATGGTCGTGTGTGGTACATTCCTCATCATGGGATTTACCATTCAAAAAAGAAAAAGATCCGGGTTGTTTTCGACTGTAGTGCCTCATTTCAGGGAGTGTCATTGAATGGACAACTACTTCAGGGACCAGACCTAACAAGCACTTTAATAAGCGTCCTTACAGGATTCAGAATGGAGTCTGTTGCTTTAATGGCCGACATTGAATCCATGTTTTATCAAGTGAAGGTTCCTGTGGAGGATTCGGATCTTTTGAGGTTTCTGTGGTGGTCAAATGGCGACTTGAGTAAAGACTTGGAGGAATTCAGAATGGTGGTACATCTGTTTGGTGCTTCTTCATCCCCAAGTTGTTCTAATTATGCACTCAGGAAATGTGCAGAGGACCATGGAAGTTTGTTTGATTGCAGGACAGTAGAGGTCATCCAGAAACACTTCTATGTGGATGATTGTCTTTCTTCAGTGCCCACCAAATCTGATGCTATCCAACTATACAAGGAGCTTCGTGCAATGTGTGCTAAAGGTGGATTCCATCTGACCAAATGGATGAGCAATAGTCGGGAGGTGCTGAATGCCATACCAGAAGAAGACCGGGTGAAAGAGGTAAAAGATCTTGACTTGAGTCACGATGTGCTTCCGATGGAAAGAGTTCTAGGTGTACAGTGGTGTGCCGAATCTGACACCTTCAGATTTAAGGTAGTTATAAAGGACAGACCTTTTACCAGAAGAGGGATACTTTCAGTGGTCAGTGCTATCTATGATCCTCTTGGATTTTTGTCTCCAGTAGTTCTTTCCGCAAAGAAGATTCTTCAAGATCTTTGCAGGGAAGGGGTTGGATGGGATAGTGTTATACCCATCAAATATGTACAGAAATGGGGAAATTGGCTCGAAGATCTTCATGGCTTGGAGAAATTTGAGACCAAAAGATGTTTGAAACCCGTCGAGTTTGGAGAAGTCACAGCAGCTCAGTTGCATCATTTTTCGGATGCCAGTGAGGAAGGCTATGGTGTTGTGTCTTACCTACTTCTCCATAACAGTCAGAGCATTGTACATTCTGCCTTCTTGATGGGTAAGGCTCGGGTAGCACCACTGAAATCTACCACCATTCCCCGCATGGAACTTACAGCTGCCACTCTCGCCAGTCGGATGGACAGGCTATGGAAAAGAGATCTAAGGATGAAATTACAAGATTCTGTGTTTTGGTCTGACAGTACTGCTGTGCTAAAGTATATTCAAAATGAGTCCTCTAGATTTAAGTGTTTTGTTGCCAACAGAGTGTCTGAGATCTTGAGAGCATCCCAAGTGGCTCAGTGGAGATATACCAATTCTGCCAACAATCCTGCTGACTTTGCCTCAAGAGGGCTGAAGGTGGATATGTTCCTTCAGGAGCAGATGTGGACATTTGGCCCTTCTTTTCTTACTGGAGCACAGGAAGAGTGGCCAGATATGCCAGTTGATTTGGGAAAGAGTTTGGTTCAAGACCCAGAAGTCAAACAAGAACTTGTGGTTAACACCTTACTGGTTCAAACTGAGGAGGGATGTAGTGCTGTATCACGGCTTATTCATCATTATTCATCATGGAAACGTCTGAGGAAGGCTGTGGCCTGGATTCTTAGGCTGAGGAAAACCCTACTAGCTCTAAGTAAAAGGAGAAAACAATTGAAGGAAACTGAATCGGATCAACCACTGGAAGTTATCAATGAAAACATGCTTAAACTACGATCCAGTATCTGCAAAGGCTATCTTTCAGTGGACGAAATAGAGGAAGGTGAAATGGCGATTATACGCTTTTCCCAGAAGATGAGGTTCTCAGAAGAATTGATATCTTTACAAAGAGGTGAAGAAGTCAAGCAGAGCAGTCCTCTGTACCGTTTCAATCCAGTACTTGAGGCAGGTATTATAAGAATGTATGGACGTCTAGATAATTCAGCCATGCCCGAAGAATCAAAACACCCAATAATACTGGCAAAGGATCTGCATATTTCTGAACTTCTTTTAAGGCATGTTCATGATGAGGTCGGGCACAGCGGACGGAATTACATGTTGGCTAGGCTGCGTCAACGTTATTGGATACCAGGAGCAAGTACTGCCATACGGAGAATTTTGTCCAGATGTGTAATCTGCAAACGGCTTCAAGGAACAGCAGGTTCTCAACAAATGGCAAATTTACCTTCAAGCAGAGTCTTACCAGATGAACCACCATTTACTCGAGTTGGAATTGACTGTTTTGGCCCATTCGAAGTCAAACGAGGGCGAAGCACTGTCAAGCGATATGGGGTAATTTTTACCTGTTTGGCTATAAGAGCCATACACATCGAAGTGGTTGCATCATTGGATACGGATTCTTTCATCCACGCCTTACGGCGGTTTATAGCACGACGTGGTCAAGTATTAGAATTACGCTCCGATAATGGAACCAACTTCGTCGGAGCGGAACGAGAATTGAGAGAAGCCATCAAAAATTGGAATCATCATAAGATCAACGATGTTCTGATCCAGAAGAGTATCAAATGGATATTCAATCCTCCTACGGGATCTCATCACGGAGGTGTTTGGGAGAGGATGATTCGATCCGTGAGAAAGATTATGAATTCAATATTGAGGGGGCAGAGTTTGGATGAAGAGGGTCTGCATATGCTTTTGTGTGAAGTGGAGTCAATTATTAATGGCCGTCCAATAACAAGATCATCTATGGATCCCAAAGATCTAGAGGCACTAACACCCAACCATCTGTTACTTTTGAAGACTCAACCATCTCTATCCCCGGGTTTGTTTCAGAGGGAGGACTTATACGTGCGTCGAAGGTGGCGACAAGTACAGTACATGGCCGACCTGTTTTGGAGGAGGTGGACAAGGGAATACCTACCTCTGCTACAGGAACGGCAGAAATGGCTTGTAAAGAGAAGAAATTTTCAAGTGGGAGATGTTGTACTCGTTATCAATGATGCTGCTCCTCGAAATTCATGGCTTATGGGTAAAATTGTCCATACTACACCAGATAAGAGGGGATTTATCCGCCAAGTGAGGATTAAAACAAAGTACAACTGCCTAGACCGACCTGTCACCAAGATCTGTCTACTTCTGGAAGCGGAAGAAGACTATAACTGACTTTTTTTTTTGATTTTTACATGACTTAAGACTTTGATACGAAGATACACAGACATGTTTTTTACATGGACAATGCATACACACATACTGTATTTGTAAATTTTTGTATATTTCTAAAACGATTTGTACTGTTTATGTATTTATATTTCGGTAATTGGTAATGATTATTATTATTTTTGGTCTATAATAATCATGGGGCCGGAATAATGTAGGAGCATTAATTGTTTTCTATTTATTATTGGTTATTCACAGTCACGTGGGCTCAGGTGATCACTTCCGTTTTTTCTTTATTATTTCCTTTGTTGAATTGTTTGATGCTGTGTTTGGAAGGGGCGAGTGGCGGGAGCCTACTTTCTGTTGACCGCATTGCGATTCAATGAATCATGTCTACATGTGATACCGAAAATAAAGGTGAAATCAAGTAAAGATCTTCAGTCTACTGTTTTGGTAACGATATGAGCAATGAGTGCAAGCGAGTCAGGAGTCATCCCGCTTCAGAGCCTCTGCGTGGCTATTGGATGCCGCGAATACAGCTAAAGACAGAACGGAGAGAACAACAAAACATGATGGGTAAAAATAGCACCACATGGTCAAGAAAAACGTTCTTCGTTTGCCTACACTGGTGTCGAAACATAAAGATGTTTGTTTTAATAGTTTATTTTTTTTGTACTTATCTTAACTACACTTCAGACATCTCTCTCACGTGTTCTTGTTTAGACCGATTGAAACGGCTAGCACGCTACGTGCAGAATCGACAAGTATAGCCCACTGTGCTGTGGGTGACTTACATACTTACATAAGAGACTTCATAAGTGAAGATGACTAATGACTAATATAGAAACACACATCTAGCACTTGCTAGATGCAAAATGCCAACACATTGTCATCTGATTTTCTTAAGGCATTCCCTGAAGTCCCACAAAGTCTTCGCAACGTGATTTACTGACGTAAGACACGTTTCTGAATCATTGCTTTGTTCATACTGGAGCAACATTCTTGTCAACAATTGATCACCAAGGGTCACTGCATATATTCTCTTTGGTGAACAGAATCAAAATAAGTCACAGGGAGGATTCAAAATGCCCCACTTATTTAGGAATATTTCCTACTTGGGTAAATCAGGTTAGGTGTCCCCAAAATATTCTTGAAATTCTAAAACAGCGTCTCTACAGTTTATAAATATCTACAATTTTTGTCAAATATTAGTGGAGCCATTCTTCATTTGGGGTGGCAAGTGGTGTCCCTCTGCTTTGGAACAGTTTAAAGGAGACATATCATGCAAAATCCACTTTTTTAGCCCTTAAATGCATTTTGTTGTATATTTGGAGTGTTTATAAGTACAGAAAAGATGAAATTATTCTCTTCGGGTGCTTCGTTTATATCTTTAGATTCTGTTTTGGTCATATTTTTCAACCTGTTCGGATTTTCCTGTTGTCTATTACGTTTTTTGAACAATTACGTCACAGTATTTGCAGCGGAACTGACAAATAAGGACATCGACTACCGGTCCAACACTCCGAGCAATCCGCCATTATTATTTCTCGCTCCGATTTTGTAGTCCAAGCTCAATGATGCAGAAGTTACGGGAGGACTAGTCAAAATGTTCGGTTGTTGGATGTAGTGACCTGAAGCACTTCAAGGATCCCCAATCCAACAACCTCCGCCAGTATAAAGAATGGTTTGCCGATCGACTTCGTCTGAATGAGGGGTAAATTCCTTCTATCATTTAGCTGCTGTGTTTTCTGACGCTTTCTAAACGCAAGTTATCATATTATTATCATACAGATTTTTAGTGGTAAGATCAGACCGCAGTCATTTATCTTGTCAGAGTGCTTGTTTTAACAAGAGAAATAGTCGACTTTCACTAATAACACAACATAGTTAACTTAACGTTACATACCACTGCATCCATATGAAGACGTTGTTCTGCAGGTTTGTCGTCGTCTTTTTCAAATCGCTCGCTCTGGCTCGAATACGTAACGCTTGATGGACAAGTCTTCCGTTGTTGACATTTTGTTAACGTGTGAATAAAAATGTTCTTTGAAACTATAGTAATCGTATATCTCTTATCAAACTACAATAATGGCTGAACGCGGGGAGTTGAACCGACCGTGAACTCAGCGACCTGGAGAGCGGGCGGGGAAAGACGCAACTCCTTTTTATTTAAAGGGGACGCTTCGAAACGGGTTGCTCAAAGACGCACATCAGAAAAGGGGCCTGGTGAGCTATAATAATGTGGAATTCAGACCCAAGCATTGCAGTTATGCTTTATATAGACCACAAATGTATGATTTATAAGTAAAAATGAATGATTTAAAAGCACGATATGTACCCTTTAAATAAACTTTAAATACCAATAACATTTTTGAATATTTGTGGGGTGAAACAAATTGTTACATTTTGAGTAAAAATACATAAAGTTTGAGATAATTCTTGTGTAACAGAATATGGACGTTTCCGCCATACCGTAACAATGTTGTTTAAGTTTGCCCTTATGTTGTTTAAGTTTGGTTAATAAATAATAAAGGTAATGCAAGATGGCCTGTTGATATTTATTTTAAATGCAAAGGAAAAGCATAAATTGTGACGGGGGAGGATCATTTATATGTGCGTCAGGTTTCTTGACAAGAAAGACTCGCTCAAAACTCCTCGCCTCCTCGTGATGCAATCAGAGAATTGAGATGTCCTTCAAGATGGCTGAATTCGATCGGTCTCCAGGTCACGGGCTGGTCATAGTTGGTGATGGTTTAGTTGGATCAGTTTATGCTTTAATCATTTCTGCTGGATCCATATATATGGACAACACTAGCATTAACGTGACCGGACAAACTGAGGGTACGTTTACATGACAACGATATGCTTTAAACGGAGAAGTTTTCCGCATAAAGACAACACTACTGTTAAAAAGATCCCCCTTCACACGATCCACGAAAATGACTAGAAACACGGTGTTCTGCTGCCAGGTCACTAGATGGCGATGAAAAACTATAGCTTGAAAACATAATACTCTTGTGAATGACGTCATCATCTTCGGAGGTTCGCGCTTTTGTTTTGGGAGACCGTTTTCGAAAATGTGCACTTTGCAACCCGTTTTCAAAACGTTGCAACGTCGTTTGTTTTCAGGGACCCAAAGCACCGTTGTCGTGTAAACAAATGGCTAAAACGCATAAAGAGTTTTACGTGTCCAGTTGAAAAGCAGACCCAGAGCTCACCAGGGATGACAGCCCATGGCAGAGTTGAGGGAGGGAGGAGCCGAGGTGTAGATGTGGCTGATGACATCTTGGTGACGACTGACAGAGGTGGAGCCGATGGATCCCAGGATGCATACGGAGATCCGATGGAATTGAGCAACATTGGACAGTATGCCACAGTGACGAGCGTCTGAGGCGGATGGAGGGCAGAGGCGACGCCAAAGAGGTCCGCTGCAGCCGTAGGGGTGGAGGAATAGAGCAGAAAGCAGATCGAGGGAACCCAATGAAGCCATAAGGTGGCTGTCTGGTGGAGCCAAAGGTGGAAGGAGCCAAGGCGGAGCCAAACAGGTCGATGGGCCAAGATGGAGCAAAGGGATCAGAGGTGGAGCCACAGGATCCACTCGCTCAGGCACTGATTGCTCGCTCTTGACCTGAGTCTCGACATCATAGCAGGGCATCCTTAGAGATGGCGAAGGGCTGCAAACCTCCAACACAAGCAGGGTTGGAGGACTGGCTGAGCTCTGCGTTGATGTGACAGAGGTAGGCTTGACGAGATCAATGACGGTTATTCCAACAGTGTCAGTGCAAACTAAAAGGGATCAACTTAAATACTAAAGATAACGAGGTGTAGACAGCTGAACCAAACTAACCAATAACAGTGACCATGGAACTAATGAGTGGAGGGAAACAAAGACAAAGCAACACATGTGATGAAAGAAAACAAACTAAGGCCCAGTTTACACGAGAACGCTTGCGGGTGAAAACGTAAAAATATTTTATCGGATGTGCCTTTCGTTTACACGGCGACGCGTTTTTGAGGCTTAAAAACGCAAAAAAGCGAAACCACCCTCCAGAGTGGAAATCTTAAAAACGCTCCACCGCCGCGTTCCCGTGTAAACGGTAAAAACGCAAAAGTCTGCTCGACAGTGAAGGTTGTACGCGGGCGCGCGGACTTGGTGTTGTAGTATGCACTCCTAGCCGCCTGAAGTGCATACTACATTGAATTTCACACACTTCTGCGTCACCGCGGATTTCCCACACAAAACTCTCGTCTAAACGCAGAATAAAAAGTGATGACGCAACGCCACTTTTGCGTTTTCTCTTCAGAATCGTTTCCGTGTAAACATAGCCTAAAAGTCCATGAAAGCAAACTAACTGAACATTATGTTGACATCATCATTTTAAGCTAATTGTAAATACATAGCAATGCATTCTTCTTCATACTCCTGTACAAATCACCAAAATACCAGTTGAACAAAAATGAACAAAGATAAGGATTTAGTGAAAAGGGAGTCATTTTTATTTTAAAATATATTCATTTCAGATCTATTAATTTTAAGCATTTGCATATTTTTTCCGAATAACGACACTGATTAACTTTAATAGGCTGATTTTTTTTGACTCTGGATAATTAAAATTGTATATTTATGGGTCGATGAGTTCAACTCTTAGAATAATGAGTGGACTGATTCTTAGTACCACATGTCGCCGTTAGAGGGCGGAGTTTGAATTTTTGTATTGACTGTTGGCTCTGACTGCAGAGGTGAATCAGATTGCTGAAAGCACACTTTGATTGACATTCGAGTTTATATGTCTGTTTCATTGTGCATTTTAGTAGTACTTGTTGGTAAAGGGTTCTCTGTGTGAGTATGATACATCAGAAATTTACAATTCACATGTATTCTACATACTCAACTCATACTCTTGTGCACAAGCTGATTAGAGAACATTGATCAACTCTCTATTCATTAAAGACAATCTAAAAAAAAAAAGACAAGAAACAAAGTCTGAATTCTGTAATAAATCACCGTAGGACTTTTTATTTTTCATTGGTCATGAACATGACCATTAGAAAAGATAATTGTGGTTTTCACTTTATTAACGGCATCATGAAATTTATTTGAAGTAAAGTACTTTAGGCCTGGTGCTAATTATTTTTATTATTATTATTCTTTCAAGTAGCCATATTATTCTTTCATAGTAGCCTTTAAGCACCTCCTGATGAAGAACATGCCATGTATTTTCCATTAATGACCAGTAGGGGTCACTCAGTATTTGTGTACATTTTCTGAACTGGTTGTCTTTGAATGTGCTTGATTCTTACTGTTTACTGTTACATTCCCATTCATCTTAAGGACATTTTCACTGATTGCTCATACAGCCCTGGGACTGCTATAATGAGTTGTGAAGAAAGCAGGCAGAAAAAGTCAATTTCATGCTTTCAAGAGCTTCCAATTAACTTTAACATATCACATTGCTTCTTAAAGGGATAGTTCACACAAAAATGAAAATTCTGTCAGTGTTTACTCACCCTCATGTCGTCCAAGATTTTCGTTCATCTTCGGAACACAAATAAAGATCTTTCAGTCCGAATTTTCTGAAGAGACTCGATCACATTATATGATTAAACAGATTTAATTTACTTTTTTTACTAGTTAAAAGACTACCTTTCCCTTTAATGGTTGTTGAGGTTTCCTTAATGATGCAGTTAGCATATTCCAGCGGCTAACTGTCTATGCTAACCAGCTAAACCCTAATTTCTCTGACATGATGTGAATATTGTATCATGAACACTTTGGGCACTAACAAGGGCCTTACATATTGTGACTCAATGACCTGAAAGACACACTGAAAGTTAGTATTTCAGCATTGCAGTATTTTGTATTTGTCATTCATTCTGGCGGTGTGCCCTGTCCCAAATCGCGCACTTCACGCGGACTTGCGGTCTCGTGGACTTTGATTGCGCGTGCTCGCCGAGTCCACGAGTCCGTACGGTGTCCCATTTGGCATTTTAACGCTCTTAAGTGTGCTCAGCAGCGCCCCCTTTTGTACCCTTGAAGCGGTCTTCCGCGAAGCCCGCATAGATGCAGGCTCCGCGCACTTCAACTACCCAGGAATCCTTGCGAAAGGCCAATCAGACAACAGATGGGAGGAGATTTCACTCACGGACTGTAAACATGACTGAGAAGAGAACATTTAAGAGTTTAATTATGTTTTTTTATGACATAGGCGAACATTTTACCAGTTGTTATACAAACATATTATCAACCAGTGGTTGTATCTCAAACGTAATAGCTGTTGAATATACGATTGCATTATGATTCATTACATAAATAGAACCGTCATATAAACATAGTATCAATTTTGAAACCTATCCATTTTTCTTAAACTCGTCTTCATTTTGTGTTAAATTGAATATTATGTAGTTCACATGGATACGATTTTGGAAAATAAAATAAGTCCTGTTTTCGATGCTAAAGAATGGAATTTTTTTAATGATATGTTTGTGTCATTAAAAAAATAAATATTATATATTTCTAATAAAGGGACTGATGAGATGATCTTTAAGTTTATTCAGCTCCGTATGGAGAGGGATAACTGTTAGGGCTTTCAGAGGCGTTTCCGGCGTGACGATCGAGTCTGTCCCAAAAATACCTCTCAATGCACCCTCGCGGACTCGCGCTAAGGGCCCTATAGGTCTGCACTGCATGACGTCACCGAAGTGTGGACTCTGAGGAAGTCCACAAGTCCGGAGTGTGCCATTTGGGACAGGGCCAATGTGATTTGCGCTCTGTCTTTCTGCCTGTTTGTTTACTGTTTACCAGGATACGGAACACAAGAACGGCCAAATGGAGCGTCAGATGATGGGCTAGATGTTTCATGCCTCTCCCACGCTGCACATATGAGCTGTTATCAACATTAAAATTATGTTATAAGAAGGAGTAAATCTAGTATAATGAAACTAAAAAAATGTCTGCCTTCCAATAGAAACGTTAGCTTTTCTAGACAACATCGAGGGTTCTATTGTATGTAAAGCGTTCTTTGTTTTTAAATGATTCGACTTGAAAATCATTATTAATACTTTTTTCCAAACATTTGACTGTCTTGACAGACAAATAGGAGGTTCTGGGACATTGTGCTATATCATTCTCAATCTCTATAAACCGAAGAGTGTTCTCAGAGTGGGGCGTCCTCTTGAGTCCTGTCCTAAATCCCAGTGGGCTGTCTGTAGCGTCACTCCTTCCGTCAGTCTCATAGGGGTCCGACCAATCTGCCACCAACCGCAGCCCAATTTTAATATCATACACAAACAGTAAAATCAAAATGAAATACTGAGACACATAGTAAAAAGTCATATTTTGAGTTTTTGTAATTTAAAAAAAGCATATGAATTTTCTAAAAGAAAGTACCAAACAAAACAACATGTACTGCAAATAAATGGAAATCCTTTCAATTGATGCCTGGTTCTAGATATATTATCTTTTTAGTAGAAAAGACAAATATACTCATTAAGAATATGATTGTTTACAGTTTAAATGTTTGCCCATGCATGTTCATATTCAGAATTCCTGTGGTATACGGCAGTATTTGCTCATAATTTAGACAGCTGTATGTGCATTGAGGACATCTCTGTAAATCCCAGTAGATTGAAAAGCAATGATCAGACAGTGTTATCTGCAGAAAACACACGCTCTTTTCACATGTTCAGGAAGAGAAAGACAGGAAAGGACATCAGTGTGCAGGAATGCTCGGGCTATGATTTCCTCCTGTCGCTCCTCTTAATTCCTAATCTGAGGGGAAAGCTGTCTATCTAGGGGATTTGTACAGCTGTCAATTAAAATCCCTTGACACAGCCCTCCCCCTCTCTTTCTCTTTTATTCGCTGCTTTTCCCTTGCCCTTTGTTTCTCTTTTTCACTGGGGCTGTGTAGTCTTTAAAGTCATTGTGAAATAGTCAGAGGCGACCTTTGCAATCCGGAAGAACATTTCAAAGAAAAGACCCCTTAAAGGAGAACTCCGGCGAACAATAAACCTTTGGTCTAATAAAACATCTGTACCTCGTCAATCGTTCTCTGAGGATTGTTTTCATGATAATCGAATGTAAAGAGTTTTATCTCTAAAAACTGTTTAGCGTATAATGCTAGTACTGGGGGCACTGACCAACTTAAACGAAATCGCTAGTTTATACCACTAACAAGGCTCAAAATAGCCCCGCATTAACGCAGTAACATAACAAGGCTCTATACATGCAAAACGAAGCATTGACAACTTTGTAAGTGTACAGACCGTTTATTAAGAACATAAGTTATGAAGACCGTTTACTTCGTGTAGACATTCAGAAGCCATCTTAGGAAATAGTCTCGATAAGTCGATCACCGAACGTCGTGATGAGTGAGCTGAACCGTATGAAGTTCAACGAACTTCTGAACTGTATGAACGACGTTCGGGGATCGACTTATCGAGACTATTTCCTAAGATGGCTTCTGAATGTCTACACGAAGTAAACGGTCTTTATAACTTATGTTCTTAATAAACGGTCTGTACACTTACAAAGTTGTCAATGCTTCGTTTTGCATGTATGGAGCCTTGTTATGTTACTGCGTTAATGCGGGGCTATTTTGAGCCTTGTTAGTGGTATAAACTAGCGATTTCATTTTAGTTGGTCAATGCCCCCAGTACTAGCATTATACGCTAAACAGTTTTTAGAGATAAAACTCTTTACACTCGATTATCATGAAAACAATCGTCAGAGAACGATTAACGAGGTACCAATGTTTTATTAGACCAAAGGTGCATTGTTCGCCGGAGTTCTCCTTTAAAGGTGCATTGCGCAACATTTCATGTTAAAGGAGAACTCCGGCGAACAATGAACCTTTGGTCTAATAAAACATTGGTACCTCGTTAATCGTTCTCTGAGATTTGTTGTCATGATAATCGAATGTAAAGAGTTTTATCTGTAAAAACTGTTTAGCGTATAATGCTAGTACTGGGGGCATTGACTAAGTAAAAAGAAATCGCTAGTTTATACCACTAACAAGGCTCAAAATAGCCCCACACTAACACAGTAACATAACAAGGCTCCATACATGCAAAACGAAGCATTGAGAACTTTGTAAGTGTACAGACCGTTTAATAAGAAGATACTTTATGAAGACACTTGAATTCGCGAATACAGACAGGAGCCATCTTAAAAAATAGTCTCGATTTTTTAGACGAGGAGACGTGAAGTTAACATTTAGACATGCCTTAATGCCTTCCTAACTTACAATGTATCCTACTAAGGCAGCATTTTTAAGCTTTTGGACGCTGTCACTGACTTTATGAGTGAGTCGTCGGGTCATTCATTAGAAAGATTTGTTCAAAAATGCAGATTAATTCAAGACGCAAATGTCACTGGATTGCTTGGAGACACACAATGGCTGTTGTGTGGATTTGTTTAGAACTAAAATGTCTCAAATGTGACCTAATATGTCACCTCATATTCTTGTTTATTAAACTATACAAAATCAATATCACATTTGCAAACTCGCTGATATTCAGGAAATCAGAAATCTTGCTTGTGTGGTATTGCTTATATATATTAAAGGCAAGAACAGAGACATTTTTTTGCACTATATCTTGGACTTTGGGAGAGTTGGACAGTAACAAATTGTTTTACTTTGTTAGTTGTACTTAAAGGGATAGTTCACCTAAAAGTAAAAAATACGTGATCATTTACTCACCTTCAAGTTGTTCCAAACCTGTATGAATTTCTTTCGTCTGCTGAACACAAAATACATTTGCAATAATATTGTCACGGATACCATCACTCCGCCCACTCGTTCTGGTTCCCCGGACTACTAATTACCCTCACCTGCTGTCTGCACTTTCCAGCCCAATCATCTGCACTATATAGGACACTCTCACTCAGTCACACTTTGTCTGGTCTCGTCGAAGCATACGACAACAGACCTCCTTCACATTGAGTTATGCTACACCGCTACTTACCTGCTACGAAGCCCTCTTCTCATCCGCCCTCCATCTACTCCACACTCCAGTCCGGTCCTGCTCGAGCCAGTCATCCATCTTCTCCGTTCCTGCACAGATAAGAGACTTTACATCAAGACTGTTTCCGTACAACTGCATTATATGGATTATAATACTCACCTGTTTTGATCATTCACCTGCATTGTCAATAAACTCTATAAACGTACCCATCTGTGTCCTTCTGATTCGTGACAAATATGGGTAACCAAACTTTGGTTAACAACATTCTTAAAAATATTTTCTTTTATGTTCAACAAAAGAAAGAAATTCACACAGTATTTGGTCTTGTTTACCAAATTGATTCCTCCTAGTGTCCTGTCTCCTCTGTCGTCTACTGCTCACCGGAGGAGGAGCGCGAACGGCCACGCTCTACCTCTGGCCCAGACTCCAATCCTAAGACTGTGATGGACCAGGTCCCTCAGAGGTGTTAAGTGAAGACTCAGACTGGTACAGCAAGTATCCCCTGAAAGATGCCGACCCTTCTCCCGCCTCTCTTAACCTTCCGATTACTGTATCTTTAGATGTGCCAAAATGTTCAGAGGGCAATACTGGTACATCAAGGAGAATGTTTTTCTCATTCTCCATGATTTATATGACCGGTGTCTTAAGTACGTATTGTACACAGTTTCATTGGCTGACAACAGTCCATGACGTCGCTACCAGAGCTTCTGTGTGTATAAGAGAACAACAATTATAGTAATACTTTTTGGTCTGAAGGAGATATAGGAACAAGGCAAATAAGGCCGAGGCATGGCAATGAGACGCAGTGTTTTGTTCCCCTTCTCAGGAAATTCCCCTTCTTGAAGTTGAACTAAACTCTGCGTCTTGGATTGATGCCATGGAGAACAAATATCCACTCCACCATGCTAAAGGAATGCCTGCCTCATTAGATGTGTATATGTACAACTACAATGGGTGACTTTACGGACTTGTTTAGCCATATTCAGATTCAGGTATGTCAATCATACAGGTGCATCTTAAAATTCTTAGACCTGTCAACTGGTAATAATCCATTGACCATTTGCCAAGCTCATATGCTCTGTGACAAGGAAAGTCCCAACCTTTTTCAACCTTCCTCACTTGGCCCAGCCTTAGCCACGTGCTGCCCAGGGGCAGAGCTCGAAGGTTTAGCTATATCAGCTTCTTTAGCTTGGACACAGCTATTCATGAATACTGCCCCAGACTATTTTTATAAGCTACCCTGGGCTACCACTACCACAAGAGGGAAGAAACAGGTTGTTAGGTTCTAATGCTCCAACAGGGAATAGAGGTCCATACATTAAAACCCTGACGTTATTGGAGGGTTCTACTCTACCCTCATCCCAGAAAGGACTTCCCAGGCCTGTCCAGGGTACCAATACTCCCAGCACCTGACAAAGGTGCCTGATAGGAAAAAGAGCTACTAAAAATAACAACTTAAGGAAGCAATTTGTTAGGTTCCACAGGACTAGTTGAGGCTCCAGCAGGGAGTAAACGACCCTACTTTAAAACCTAAACTGCATGGGAGGTTTCTACTTTACAGTCAAGCCTTTTCACGGTCCCAAGACTCCCAGCATCTGACCAAAGGTGGCTTATAACGAAAGTTGCTAAAGGCAAATTAATCCCTACTTATTACGTATGTTATACGGGGCTGTTTGAGTTGCTGGAGGATCCTATTTTAAGGGATGTTACTTCTCCTCTGTGATTTGGTTTTGTTTACCAAATGGCTTCCTTCATGACTTCGTCCTAGTGTCCCGGAGGTCTAAATCCATGGTGCTGCATGGCTCCATGACCGCTTCATAGGAGACAGTCCCTGCCTTGGTCCAAGTCTTTAGGCAGATCTGTCTGGTAAGCTAAGATTGCAACACCGTCATCATGTGCAAGGAACCACCAGCCTGACCTATTGCTGTATAAGTCCTGCCGTTTAAACACAAGTTAGTCCTCAATTCAAGGACTAGCTTCCGACCCGAACCACGGGGTGTAGGTGCTCAACTCTCATCCCTCAAGAAAGACTCAAGCATAGGTGGAGCTTCCCACTGCGATCGCATCACAAAGCATTCATTCAACTCCTTCAAGACCCGAACAAGCTCCGTTCAAAGCCAGATTCTTGTCACTCACTCAGAATTGAAGCGTCAACAGTCTGCTACCACAAATGCATTGCTATGAGTGCCTTCAACTCCCTCTGGAGCTGAACAAGCTTGTATAAATGCTGACAACTATCCCTCGGACGAGAATCAAGGAAGGTTCTTTCTTGTCTCTTTCAGTCAGTATCACAAATGCATCATAATGAGCACATCCGGCTTCCTCGAGTCGTCGAACGCCTTCCACTCACCAGGCTGATCTCATGAAGTAGCGTGTGTATGACACGCCAATTCGTATTTGCATTTTTGGCGTGTTATGAAGACGCATAATCGCTTTTCAGCGTGTTTATGAACGCCGTTGACTTAACGTTATATAAATATAGGACTTACCTCAACCCCGTCCCTAAACTTAACCGTCACTGGGGTTAATGACATTTATGACTGTTCCCTTACCATCCTAGGTAAAAAAAAGATATGACTTACCTCAACCCCATCCCTAAACTTAACCGTCACTGGGGTTAATGGCATTTATGACTGGACATTTGACGCGCGTGTTCTGACACGCGGGATGACGCGGACGTTAATGGCGTAGACATACACGCATATAAGCGGATACACGCGAATAGCTCAAAATGCGTAGAAATAATACGCCACTTGACTCGAAAGTGGCGTGTATGTTTACGCAAAAGTCATGATGTCATGTTGCACTCACAGTGTTTGCTTTAAACAGGTATACAAATGAGCATCTCCTTTAGACAAAAGAGCATCTATTGCAGGTGCCCTCTTATACACACGGGCACTCTGGTAGTGATGTCATGTACCGTCATCAGCCAGTGAAACTGTTATGTGTATACACGTGCTTCAGACACCGGTCACATAGATTCTGTTCCCCATAGCTTTTGAAATGGAACCTTTTTAATCTTTATAACAGTTGTATTCAAATGGCGAAAAATCTATTTTAATAATACTCAGTATTAAGTGGTATGAAATTTACACTTTAAAGGGTACATATCGTGCTTTTAAATCATTCATTTTTACATATAAATCATACCGTTGTGGTCTATATAAAACATAACTGCAATACTTGGGTCTGAATTCCACATTATTATAGCTCAACAGGCCCCTTTTCTACCCCTTTTCTGATGTGCGTCTTTGAGCAACCCGTTTCGAAGCGTCCCCTTTAAATAAAAAGGAGTTGCGTCTTTCCCCGCCCGCTCTCCAGGTCGCTGAGTTCACGGTCGGTTCAACTCCCCGCATTCAGCCATTATTGTAGTTTGATAAGAGATATACGATTACTATAGTTTCAAAGAACATTTTTATTCATACGTTAACAAAATGTCAACAAAAGACTTGTCCATCAAGCGTTATGTATTCGAGCCAGAGCGAGCGATTTGAAAAAGACGACGACGAACCCGCAGAACAACGTCTTCATATGGATGCAGTGGTATGTAAAGTTAAGTTAACTATGTTGTGTTATTAGTGAAAGTCGACTATTTCTCTTGTTAAAACAAGCACTCTGACAAGATAAATGACTGCGGTCTGATCTTACCACTAAAAATCTGTATGATAATAATATGATAACTTGCGTTTAGAACGCGTCAGAAAACACAACAGCTAAATGATAGAAGGAATTTACCCCTCATTCAGACGAAGTCGATCGGCAAACCCTTCTGTATACTGGCGGAGGTTGTTGGATTGGGGATCCTTGAAGTCCTTCAGGTCACTACATCCAACAACCGAACATTTTGACTAGTCCTCCCGTAACTTCTGCATCATTGAGCTTGGACTACAAAATCGGAGCGAGAAATAATAATGGCGGATTGCTCGAAGTGTTGGACCGGTAGTCGATGTCCTTATTTGTCAGTTCCGCTGCAAATACTGTGACGTAATTGTTCAAAAAACGTAATAGACAACAGGAAAATCCGAACAGGTTGAAAAATATGACCAAAACAGAATATAAAGATATAAACGAAGCACCCGAAGAGAATAATTTCATCTTTTCTGTACTTATAAACACTCCAAATATACAACTAAATGCATTTAAGGGCTAAAAAAGTGGATTTTGTATGATATGTCTCCTTTTAACTACAATATGCATTGATTTCCATGGTAACATCAAATAAAATAACAATATTAATGTTAATTGCTAATTCATAATGCTGTTCAACCATGAAAGTCTATTTAGGAAGTACATTTTTATTCATGTTGGATGTAAAGGGCAGTTTAGCAAGCAGATACAGGCTGTGCATGAGTGGCTACATTTTTACTGCTAAAAGAAGTGCTACAGACAGACATTAGTCTTGTTTAGAGCAAGAGAAAGACCTTTCCTTACCCTGACATGATGAAGGGATGACTCAACTGTCTGTGCTGCACAGAAGGGTTTAACCCGTTCATGAGCTTCAGGAACAGGCAGGACGCCCAACGATGACAGCAGCTGCTGACTGACTCTTCAAAAGAACTCATATTAATGACGCTTTATGTAATGCTCACATGAAACATACCACCAAACCCTTAAGCATCACACCCAAACTGGGATGAAAGCATAGAAACAATAAATGGACAAATATTATAAAAACAACAAACAAACATTATTATTATTATTTTGGTGCCATATATGTTTCTTTTAAAATACGATGATTATAGACACTTTTAAAGCGCATTTTAAAAAGCTATGTCTTCACAAGCTTGGTAAAAATATGAATGCTCGATTTCACATTTTTTTGTCACCAGACCTATTTTTATTTTACAGTAGAATGTGGCAAAAAATATCACAAGTTGAGAAACAAGGTTGAAAGTGATAATACTGTAGAGCTTTATAATAGTAAGAAATTACTTCTAAACATATTTGTGACGTGTTTAAGGGAGTATTCTGCATGCCGTTTCGTTTTGTTGGTACATATATGCCCCGACATCAGCTCAGATCTGCTGTCAGGACGCTTTACCTTCATAGAATGCACTCAAACCAGCCCTCACCGGCTAATTCTCTCTCTCAGTGCACAGATGCCACGGGCTCTCTGTGTTTGCTGTGAGTGCATGATGGTCAGTGTTAGTCATCAGCCGCTCTCTTCCCTGCAGGTACTTCATGACTCTTCTTTTCATTCCAACTTCTGTCTTTACTCAGTGCACTGAAAGGGGCTTGAGATAATAGCACTTTAAAGGGCTTGTGTCGTGAGGAAACTCATTTCCTCTGATCTTTTCAGATAAAAGACTTAAAACATACTATGACTTTATATTGAAACTAAACTTCACATATTCAGCTCGCACAGTAGAGCGTGATGCTAGCAGCACCAGTGGCATGGGGTTTGATTCCAAGACAATGCATGAATAGAAGTTATCCTTACTTTAAAGGGATGGCTCACTTTGAAATTAATTTTTGATATGTTTTAGCTTACCTCAAGGGCATCCAAGATGTAGGTGTCTTTGTTTCCACAGTATTTACTATTTTGATATTTTTTCGGTCAAACCGTTGTTGTCTATCAGTCATATAATGCAGGTTTAGGGTGTCCACCCTGAGTTCCTCAAAGAGCATGCACAGAGAAATCGAATTAAACATGATTTAATGACTCATAAATGTAAGTACACACTGATGGCCTAAGACACGAAACGAGCGGTTTGTGTGAGAAAACGAACAGTATTTATATCGTTTTTACCTCGTGTAACCACAGCCACGTCCAACTGATCTGAAGGCACGGGCGCTTCAGTCTGTGCATGCGCCAGAAGTGATCGCTTGTGCGTGTGCGTCACACATTGTTTACACGGAGATTTCGGAAGTTTTACTTTAAACTGTGAAGATCTTAACATATTTAGATATACAGGAAATCGCAATGGAAGATGATTTCGATATATCTAAATATGTTTAGAGAAAGGTAAAACTTCCGAAATCTCGGTGTAAACAATGAGTGACGTACACGTGCAAGCGATCACTTCCGGCGCAGACTTCCGGTGCAGTCCCCAGATAGCAAACTGACATTGAATCAACTTGGAAACATGACATCGAAACAATGTTGATCAGACATTGTTTTGCTCATCGAATTAACGTTGAACCAACGTCAGACGCGTCATTCTTCAAAACTAACAGAAAATCAACTTGAAATCAACGTTGTTTCAACGTAAGGAAAGCAAACCAATTTTTGATTTTCATTTAGCTTTGAAGAATGCCGCGTCTGGCGTTGGTTCAACGTTAATTCGATGAGCAAAACAATGTCAGATCAACGTTGTTTCGATGTCATGAGAGACGTCGTTTCCATGTTGATTCAATGTCAGTTTGCTGTCTGGGGAGATCAGTTGGATAATGGCTGTGGTTAAAAGCACGAGGTAAAAACGAAATAAATACTGTTTGTTTTTTCACACAAACCGCTCGTTTCGTGTCTTAGGCCATCAATGTGTACTTACATTTACGAGTCATTAAAGGAGAACTCCGGCGAACAATGAACCTTTGGTCTAATAAAACATCTGTACCTCGTCAATCGTTCTCTGAGGTTTGTTTTCATGATAATCGAATGTATAGAGTTTTATCTCTAAAAACTGTTTAGCGTATAATGCTAGTACTGGGGGCACTGACCAACTAAAATGAAATCGCTAGTTTATACCACTAACAAGGCTCAAAAGAGCCCCGCACTAACGCAGTAACATAACAAGACTCCATACATGCAAAACGAAGCATTGACAACTTTGTAAGTGTTCAGACCGTTTAATAAGAACATAAGTTTTAAAGACAGTTTACTTCCGTTTACTTCGTGTAGACATACAGAAGCTGTCTTAGGAAATAGTCTCGATAAGTCGATCCCCGAACGCCGTTCATACAGTTCAGAAGTTCATTGAACTTCATACAGTTCAGCTCACTCATCACGACGTTCGGGGATCGACTTATCGAGACTATTTCCTAAGATGGCTTCTGAATGTCTACATGAAGTAAACAGTCTTTATAACTTATGTTCTTATTAAACGGTCTGTACACTTACAAAGTTGTCAATGCTTCGTTTTGCATGTATGGAGTCTTGTTATGTTATTGTGTTAGTGTGGGGCTATTTTGAGCCTTGTTAGTGGTATAAACTAGCGATTTCGTTTAAGTTGGTCAGTGCCCCCAGTACTAGCATTATACGCTAAACAGTTTTTACAGATAAAACTCTTTACATTCGATTATCATGAAAACAAATCTCATACAACGATTGACTAGGTACCGATGATTTATTAGACCAAATGTTCATTGTTCGCCGGAGTTCTCCTTTAAATCATGTTTAATTTTGACTTCTCTGTGCATGCTCTTAAGAGGTGAACCGAGGGTGGGCCTGCATTATTTAACTGATAGACAACAATGGTTTGACCGAAAAATATCAAAATTGAAAATACTGTGGAAACAAAGACACCTACATCTTGGATGCCCTTGAGGTAAGCTAAAACATATCAAAAATTAATTTCAAAGTGAACTATCCCTTTAAGGCCAGACACTACAGGCAAAAACAGTAGCTGCATTTACATGGACACTTATAATTGGATTAATGGTTCAATCGGACTAAAAAATCTTCTTAAAAAAACATCTTAAAGATATCCTGTGTGGGGCATTGTTAGGTCTCCTCTCCCTTTGAGAGTCATTATCCTGAGACCTCCACTCTTAAAGCTCGGCTACATTGTTTGCCAAGTGGTTAGGCTCTTTGTGAGACTTATTGGCTGCTGAGAGCATCGCTAGGCCTCTTCTCCCCAGAGCTCCGCTAGGATAGCAATTACGAGTTGTAGGCTCTCTGTGATTCTCCTTGCAAAATACCCTGAATGTGGTGCGTTGTTATGCTACATTCACACCAGACGCAAATAGCGCGTCAAATTCGCGTCTACTGCGTCTAGTTTGACGCTTGGCCACTTTGAATCCATTTGCGCATCAAGAGTGAAATCAACAAGAGGGTGAAATTGTGAAGGAGTGAATTGAAATTGACGCGTGTAAAAAACAAAGCTAAATTTACGCGCATGATGCTAAGAGAATGAAATTGTGAAAGAGTGAATTGAAATTCACGCGTGTAAAAAACAAAGCGAAATTTACGCGCATGGTGTTGGCGGCCATTTTTTTATGTCGACGGAGCATTCATTGAGAGAGTCACCACTCTGTATTTATTCTGGAGAGTAGAACAGCGGCGTGGGGATCATCATCGGCGTATATTTGTGTCCACCGGACCCTTCGGACGCAAACTGTTTGGTGAGTTTCACCATTTGCTCGCTCCAGGAGCTGTGCTGGATGACGGCCGCTGTCAGCGGTACTTCCGCCTGTCCCACGCCCAGTTTGATGACCTGTCAGGCTGATCTCATGAAGTAGCGTGTGTATGACACGCCAATTCGTATTTGCATTTTTGGCGTGTTATCAAGACGCATAATCGCTTTTCAGCGTGTTTATGAACGCCGTTGACTTAACGTTATATAAATATAGGACTTACCTCAACCCTATCCCTAAACTTAACCGTCACTGGGGTTAATGGCATTTATGACTGGACATGTGACGCGCGTGTTCTGACACGCGGGATGACGCGGACGTTAATGGCGTAGACATACACGCATACACGCGGATACACGCGAATAGCTCAAAATGCGTAGAAATAATACGCCACTTGACTCGAAAATGGCGTGTATGTTTACGCAAAAGTCATGATGTCATGTTGGACCTGTTGTCCCACATCGGAGCGAGGATCACCCTCGCCCACATGTACTTAATCTGTCATTTATTTTTGTTTTGATGATAAATAAAGCCAGCTTCCAAAAGTTATTAACCTGTCCTGTGATTTTTTTTCTCTCTCACGTCCAAACACGAAATCATGCACTAGTATGTTGGTTGTCTTTACATCATAATAATTTCATAAAATCTAGATATGGAATAAATAACATTCAATACAAAATGAACAAGTCTCGTATCTTGAAATAAATTTCTGAGTGATAAAATATTTGCTTTGTTGTGAATTAGAACCACGAGCATTTAGTCTTATTACCAGGGATGTAGTGGAGGCTAAACGCACGTAAACGCCGTTTACGCACCTCCCAAATTTGTGCGTTTATCCACCTCTCAATTGCGTTTATCCACCTCAAAATATCCTGGATGTATTTCCTAAGACATTTTAAATTAAGCTTGTGTCGTTTTAGTTTCATATCGTTCATTATTAGTTTCATAGGTTGAAAAACCTAAGACGAACTCTTTCATATTGCGCTGCATTACTGTCAGTGTTTACTATTACTGACGGTAAGGTTGCACTGTTGACCCTCGCGCAGCCTCTCGAGCAGAAATCTACACAAATGAGCGCAGAACACACTCAGTTAACAACATAGACTACTGCCTATAAAAATCTAAATAGAGTTTTTATAATTCTGACATGTTAAACAACCTAAATTATTTTTCCTGAACACCACACCATCACCGAAAATAGGTACCCTTTAATATGCAATTGAATCTATATAATGTATTGAGTAATGTATGGTCTAGAATTTGAGGGATTTGAGGTAGTATTACATTCTGTGTGAATGTGTGTTAAGAACACTAGTTACAAATTTATTTGCATAGCACTTTTCAAAATAGACATTGTTTCAAATCAGTTTTACGGAGCATTGTGATGTTGATTTTTACAATATCAGTTGAATCTGAAATAATCACTACATACACAAATCTCAAGTTGCTATTTTGCCAGCTAATGGCAAGTAAAATTGTAGGACACATTTGGACTGATGTCTCATGAATAGGAAGGGAGCTGTGCTCGTGGATATTAGCATCTCTAGCCTGCTGATCTGAACAACTAAATTCTTCCACTGCAATTAGAGGTGCTCACTAGTGTGCTCAACATGATCAACGCTGGTTGTTAGTGGTTACCTGTTGTTATGGTTACCATTTCCCTCCTCGCAACAAAATCTCCCAAGAGCTCTGTGTAAGCACCAAGACACTGCATTCTGTTTGAACGTGGCATTTGTCCCTGAGATGTGCAGCAGACACACGCAGACAGTTACTCAGCATATATAAACACACACTATATTTTGAGGACTTACATAGATGTTGGGGCTGTAATATTTTATGGGGATGTACCATAGACATAATGATTTTTATCAACAACAACAACAACAAAAAAACCTGACAAAAAATGTCCCCACAAATCAAGGATTTGTGATATGGCTCTCTTTTTTGGGGACGTAGGGTTGACCAGGACCACACACACATTCCATTTGTCAAAAAAATGGAAAATAATATGAAATTTGAAATTTAATGCAAACACTATGTAAGTGTAAAATAAAGACCATCATGTTACTGGTAATATGTTTATGCATCTGTTCTAACAACAACAATAAAAACATATTTTTTGAGGCAATTTTGTTACTGTATATTTTGACAGATCCAAAATGATGCATTCAATGTCCACTATGTTTTTATTTATTTATTATTTATTTTTGAAATCAGTTCATGCATTGGCTGGGAGTCAAACCCACAATCTTGGCATTCGTAGATTTGTTAACTTGGAACAACAAATTTCTGCTTTATACCTTATTTATTTATTTATTTTATTAATATTTTGTAAAATGATGTTTTATATAAAGTTTCTATAAAGGTTTTACCATATATATATATATAAGCCTGTTTCCATTTCAGCATGAAAAAATAAATAAGAAAATAATATTTTTTATATCTCAAAATTACGACATTAAAGGTGTGGTTGATTGCTTTTTTTCTTTGCATGATTGTGTTTATGGGGTGCAATATAACATGTATTCGTGGTTTTTCTTTTTTAAAAAGTCTTATTTTTCATAAACTTCACCTTTATCGTCAGCCGCGCTCTCCTTTGTCCCCTGAACGAGCGGTTTACTTCCTGGTTCTATGAAAACACTCCCTCAGAAACACGTCGTGGGCTCAGATTGGTTCGTTTGGGCGGGTGTGTTGTGATTGGCTAAACTGTCGCTCACGTTGTCCGGAAGGTTAACGCCTATTACCTTAACGGGGAAACGCCAGCTCCGGTCCAGATGTAAATAATGGTGTCGAACTGCAGTATCAGTGAGGCAGAATCAGACCGAGAAAGCCGCGATGAAGCGAGTCAAACAGAACCACAACACACACGGTTCTTACTAAACGTTTCTGAATGATAATTTGCCATATTTTTTAACCATATACACGTTTGTTTTACACAATAGCATCTGACTGGCAACGATAGCAACTGACTGGCTACTAATGTTATACACAAACAGCGTTGGCATTAGTTTACGTTCTTGATCAAATCGAAAATAACGTCATAAAGCATATATACATGAAAAATACGTTTAAAACATTAGTACTTATACAAAATTCAGGTCCATAATGTTTGTACCCATTTGTCGTAGACACAAAATACTAGCATAACTAGTAGCCTAGTGGCTAGAAAGCCATCGCTGGCATTTTGATAAAATAAAACATAAATAAAACACAGGCTAACGTTACGTCTGGAATTATACATGCAAATACATTTAAAACGATTAAGTCTTAGCCTACTTACAGGTTGTGGTCCAACAACTGCTGCCTCTGGTTTTAAGGTTGGATCTGCTTCATTGTTTATTAACAGTTTCTTGCTGCATTGAACTCGTGGAGATTCTGGAAGCTGTCTTCTGTAAAATGCGCAGCACAGAGAGCTAAATTACGATCGTCACTTTCAGGAATATAATCAAACATAAATTGTATCCATTGTTGACGAAGTTACATCCATGGGAAGCTCAAACACAAAAGACCTGACAGCTGTGTGAACACAACTCACTCGACGTGCTGCAGAAATATGCGCATGCCCTTTCCTGCATATTCCGAAGGGAGTGGTTGATGCACATGTGCGGGTTAGTGACGTACCATAACCCGTTGTAGTCCCAATCCAGTCGTTTTTGTAGGCGTTTACACTTCCTGGTTTTTAAAATATGATATCTGTGCTTACATTGAACTTTCAGCGCTGCAACTTTGCAGATACTGTTAATGCACCATCAGCAACATTACACACTATTTAAAATCAAAAAAGTGAAACTGGAATCAACCACCCCTTTAAGAAGATTTTTTTTACACAAAGGTTATTTTAAAATTCATCACACATTTTTATTTTTTAATTTCACAGTTTATAGTTTGATAAAATGTATTAATCAATTTTTTTAATGCTGAGATCAATTATTAAGCAGTCAACACATTTTTACTGTATATATGACTATATATATATATATATATATATTAATACTGTAGTTCTGGTATTTGGGGTTGGCAAATAAAATGCATGCGATAAGAAAACTTTGTATCTAGTGCATGAAATTGTACTGCTGCTAGAGGCCAATTACGCTGCCACATTAGCTGCTGTTGTTTGCTTTTATATTAGCACAGGCCTGCGGGCAAAACCTTTATATGAGTCAAGAACATGCAGATTCTCACAAGATTAAACTGGGCGAGCAGATAAACATATATATAACAATCACAGTCATCAAAGCAGCAAATGCACTGGAAGCCTTTAAACAAGGACATACATAAAAAGAAGCAGCCATCATCTGAGCTGCGGTCATCTCTCGATCATGTCCAGAGCTTGCGTCTTTTTGTATTTGCATTTCAATGAAGACTGGCATTATTGCTCCGGGCAAGCTTTCATGACAGTTAATGCAAAGACGAGAAGAGCTGTGTCACGTGTATAGATTAGAGTCTCTCACAAAAGCCATGTATTCAGACTTCAGCCCTTGGCATCTGCTGCACTCTCAGCTCCTGCTGAAACAAGAAAAAAGAGCTTCTTTAAATTTCCATTGACTTACCGCTCACTCAGAATGCCTAAAGGGAGCAAACGCAACAGACGAATAAAGCTATTTGCTGTGTTAATATAAATGGGGGCTGGCTGGCAGTACCACCTCAAACAAGAGTAAAACTTGAGAAATATTAGGAAAATAAGATTAGAGAGCAAATTAACCACCAATTGTTCTTATTTGTCCAACAGCTGATTGAGCAGAAAAACAAACAAACAGCGGAAGCCTAGCATACCATTTTGTTGTGTGTGGGGTTTCTGGGTTTATTTTTTGGGAAACAATTCCGAATGTTTTGAGTTCTTTTTAGGTTCTATTATTTGTAATCATAAATGAACATTTCCAGAATGTTGTTGGAATGAAATGTTGTTAGTTGTAAGGCAGCATGAATTGTAATTGTAAAGCACTATGAAAATTAGAGATTGATCGATCCTGTGGGCAGTGTGGAGGGCCAGGTCCGTGTGGCGGAAGTGGGCCTAGACACTAAAGGTCCTTGCGCAAGTGAGTCCGAATTTTTCGTATGTGTTTTCCAAATTTCCGGAGGCAGTGCATGATTGTCAAAACATGAGGTTGAATTTATATTTTAACGTGTAAAAATTTTGGACGTGAATTTCGGACTCAATGTGCAAGGACCTTGGACCAAGGAAGGTGGAGACGGAAGTTCCGAGAGCCGAGGCGGAGGCGGCAGTGACCAGGATGGAACCAGTGGAGTAGAAGGGCACTCAAAGGTGGAGCAGGATGGAGCTGAAGATCTCAGGACACCATCAGGCTGAAGCAGGCCAGACAGAAGACCACCACAGCCAAGTAGGTGGGACTGAAGACCCCCCTGTGGAACAGAAGACCACCAAAACCAAGTAGATGGGACCCAAGACCCCAACAGTAGAGCAGAAGACCCCCATGGTTGAGCAGACAGGGCTGAAGACCACAATGGGTTTGGATTCCACGGCAAAACAAACTTAGAGAACAGAGAGATTATTGATGGCGTCAATGGCTGTAACGGAGCTCAGATAGTTCAAAACAGGCAGATATTTTATAGATGGCCTCCTTTGTCATGACAGGGCAGACAAATCATATTCGTCATATTCAGCCTCCTTGGCTGTGACTGGGCAGAGAGAGAATTCATTTCGGGTCCCTTTGTCCGAGAATAACTAGGAACACAGGTAAAAAAAGAGTTCACAAGCGGACGTCTTGGAAGGTGCTGTCGCGGTCGAGGAGCTGTAGCGGACGGTGCCGCCTCAGGAGGAGCTGTTGCAGTCGAGGAGCTGTAGGGGTAGATGCCACCTTAGGAGGTGCTGCTGCGGTCGCGGAGCTGTAGTGGTCGCTGCCGCCTCAGAAGGAGAAGACAAGGTGCTGTAGTGGTCGCTGTCGCCATAGGAGGAGCTGTCACAGTCGAGTATATGTAGATGTTGCAGCTCCCTCAGGAGGAGCTGATGTGGTTGAGTGGCTGTAGAGGTAGCTGCAGCCTCAGGAGGAGCTGTCGCGGTCAAGGAGCTGTAGGGGTAGCTGCCGCCTTAGGAGGAGCTGTCGAGGTAGCTGCCGCCTCAGGAGGAGCTGTTGCAGTCTAGGAGCTGTAGGGGTAGATGCCAACTCAGGAGGAGCTGTCGCAGTTGAAGAGCTGTAGGCGTAGCTGGTGTCTCAGGAGGAGCTGTCACGGTCAAGGAGTAGACCGTGGGGGTAGCTGTGGGGGTAGCCGTGGGGGTAGGGGTAGCTGCCGCCTTAGGAGGAGCTGCCACAGTTGAGCAGCTGCAGTGGTCACAGCCGCTTCAGGAGGACCTGACGCGGTCGTGGAGCTGTAGCGATCGCTGCCTTCTCAGGGGGAGCTGTCGCTGTCAAGGAGCTGTAGGGGTAGCTGCCACCTCAGGGGGAGCTGTCGCGGTCGAGGAGCTGTAGCGGTCGCTGCTGCTTCAGGGGGAGCTGTCGCGGTCGAGGAGCTGTAGGGGTAGCTGCCACCTCAGGGGGAGCTGTCGCGGTCGAGGAGCTGTAGCGGTCGCTGCTGCTTCAGGGGGAGCTGTCGCGGTCGAGGAGCTGTAGGGGTAGCTGCCACCTCAGGGGGAGCTGTCGCGGTCGAGGAGCTGTAGGGGTAGCTGCCACCTCAGGGGGAGCTGTCGCGGTCGAGGAGCTGTAGCGGTCGCTGCTGCTTCAGGGGGAGCTGTCGCGGTCGAGGAGCTGTAGGGGTCGCTGCCGCTTCAGGGGGAGCTGTCGCTGTCGAGGAGCTGTAGAGGTAGCTGCCACCTCAGGGGGAGCTGTCGCGGTCGAGAAGCTGTAGAGGTAGCTGCCGCTTCAGGGGGAGCTATAGCAGTCGAGGAGCTGTAGCGGTCGCTGCCCCTTCAGAAAGAGCTGTCATGGTCGAGGAGCTGTAGAGGTAGCTGCCACCTCAGGGGGAGCTGTCGCGGTCGAGGAGCTGTAGTGGTCGCTGCCGCTTTAGGGGGAGCTGTCGCGGTCGAGGAGCTGTAGTGGTCGCTGCTGCTTCAGGGGGAGCTGTCGCGGTCGAGGAGCTGTAGGGGTCGCTACCGCTTCAGGGGGAGCTGTCGCGGTCGAGGAGCTGTAGGGGTAGCTGCCACCTCAGGGGGAGCTGTCGCTGTCGAGGAGCTGCAGCGGTCGCTGCCACTTCAGGGGGAGCTGTCGCGGTCGAGGAGCTGTAGGGGTAGCTGCCACCTCAGGGGGAGCTGTCGCTGTCGAGGAGCTGTAGCGGTCGCTGCCATTTCAGGGGGAGCTGTCGCAGTCGAGGAGCTGTAGGGGTCGCTGCCGCTTCAGGGGGAGCTGTCGCGGTCGAGGAGCTGTAGCGGTCGCTGCCATTTCAGGGGGAGCTGTCGCTGTCGAGGAGCTGCAGCGGTCGCTGCCACTTCAGGGGGAGCTGTCGCGGTCGAGGAGCTGTAGCGGTCGCTGCCACCTCAGGGGGAGCTGTCGCGGTCGAGGAGCTGTAGGGGTAGCTGCCACCTCAGGGGGAGCTGTCGCTGTCGAGGAGCTGCAGCGGTCGCTGCCACTTCAGGGGGAGTTGTCACGGTCGAGGAGCTGTAGAGGTAGCTGCCACCTCAGGGGGAGCTGTCGCGGTCGAGGAGCTGTAGCGGTCGCTGCCATTTCAGGGGGAGCTGTCGCGGTCGAGGAGCTGTAGCGGTCGCTGCCACCTCAGGGGGAGCTGTCACGGTCGAGGAGCTGTAGGGGTAGCTGCCACCTCAGGGGGAGCTGTCGCGGTCGAGGAGCTGTAGCGGTCGCTGCCACCTCAGGGGGAGCTGTCGCGGTCGAGGAGCTGTAGCGGTCGCTGCCGCTTCAGGGGGAGCTGTCGCGGTCGAGGAGCTTGTTGCAGTTTAAATAAAGACTCGGAATACTTATATTTAGTCAAATGCACAGCACAACACGTGCGTCCATCTTTACTGCATGTTCAACAAACATATACAGCCCCTTTTTCAGTGCTAGGTAACAGAGTACAAAATATGCCCAGAGCTCCCCCCAGTGGTCACACCATCAAAAAAACACAGAAAAGAAGTCCACATTAGAGAGATCTTAATAGTCATTCTAGTAAGAGTGATATTTTCCAACACTCCTTCTCACTTGCAAACAGAATGATTAATTAACTGTTTTAACTCCAGCCATCTGTCTCAGCTTCGTGAACTTTTCTTCACTTAGTCCTTTAGTGAACATGTCAGCAATCATATCTTCAGTTTTGCAATATTTCAAGTCTATAACTCCACTTGCAATTTGCTCTCGAATGAAGTGGTACTTGATGTCAATGTGTTTGGCACGTCCATGAAATTGAGGGTTCTTAGCCATGCAGATAGCTGACTGATTATCTTCAAACATTAACATCGGTTCTGTTTGATTTACCTTTAGACCTGTCATCAATTGTCGCATCCAAACCGCTTCTTGAGCTGCGCTTCCCAATGCCATGTACTCAGCTTCAGCGGTGGAAAGAGCTACGCATGTCTGTTTTTTGCTTCTCCAACTCACAGCTGCTCCGCTGATTTGAAACATGTATCCTGAAACAGATTTGCGATCATCTTGGTCTCCAGCCCAATCTGCATCTGAAAATCCTATGCATTCCTTTGGCTTGTCCTTGCTATACAATAAACCTAGATTCAGAGTGCCATTCAGGTATCTCATGATTCGTTTGACAGCCATCCAATGATGCTTTGTGGGTTTAGCACAAAATCTTGCAACATTGTTTACAGCATAAGCGATGTCTGGTCTTGTTCTTGATGACAAATAAAGCAGACTGCCAACGGCAGACTGAAAAAGTGTTGGATCCAGTCCTTCGTTATCATCAGATAGTTTGACGAGCTTTGAGTTCATGTCTACAGGTGTGCTTACAGGTTTAGAATTTTCCATTCCGAATTTCTCCAACACATTTTTGATATAGGTTGTCTGACCAATCCAGATTTCCCCAGCTTCTGGGTTTTGGACAATTTTCACACCGAGAAAATGAGTTAACTCGCCCATGTCCTTTATCTCGAATTGTTTTGAAAGTAATTTCTTCACCTCCATCATTCGTTCATTATTGCGTCCAGCCAGAAGAATGTCGTCAACATACACCGCAATGATAAACATCTCACCAGTTGCTGCAGTGTAAATGCAGGGATCAGCTGTAGTTTGGACAAACCCCATCTTCTTCAGCTTTTCATCCAGAACGATGTTCCAACATCTTGGTGACTGCTTTAATCCATAAATACTGCGATTCAGTTTGCACACTAGATGTTTCTTTTCTTTGACAACAAAGCCTTCAGGTTGTTGCATGAACACTTCCTCCTTTAGTTCTCCATTCAGGAAAGCTGTCTTAACATCCATCTGATGTAATTTTAGTCCATGTTGTACAGCTAGAGCAAGTATTGTTCTGATTGACTCAAATCGAACTACTGGACTAAATGTTTCGTCATAATCTGACCCAAACTTTTGAGAAAAACCTTGTGCTACTAGTCGTGCTTTATGTCTCACCAATGTTCCATCAGCATCAACCTTGACTTTGAACACCCATTTACTGCCCACTGCTTTTCGATCTTTTGGTAGTTCTACCAGGTCCCACACATTGTTTGCATACAGAGATTCCATTTCTTTCTTCATAGCTTCCTTCCATTTCTCCTTGTCTGGACTACTGAAAACATCTTTTACAGTTTTGGGTTCAGTTATTTGGTTATTAGTAAGTGTTACCCACTCTCCGTAATAGTCAGGTGGTTTTCTCACTCTTGTTGGTCTTTGGATCTCTTCTTCTGATGAGTCACTGTCAGTTTCTTGACAGTCAAATGTCACATACCGTTTCACAGTGTCTTCCTCATTTTCAGTAGACTCCTTCTCAATTTCATAATCAGACTCATTGAACAGCACGTCTCGACTATAAAACACTTTTGCAAGTTTGGTATCATAAAGCCGATATCCTTTAGTTTCTGTTCCATAGCCCAGGAGGATACATTTCTTTGCTTTGGGGTCCAGTTTCTTCCGTTCATCTTTTGGTATGTGAGCATATACAGTACATCCAAATACACGTAAATGATCAACCTTTGGTTTCTCACCTGTCCAGGCTTCAAAAGGAGTCATCCCCTTCACTGATTTCGTTGGGCTTCTGTTTCTCAGATACACAGCTGTTGACAGTGCTTCTGCCCAGAACTTCTGAGGTAACCCTGCATCCGCCAACATAGATCTAACTGTCTCCATCAGTGTTCTGTTCATTCGTTCAGCTACTCCATTTTGTTCGGGAGTCTTCGGTACTGTGAGCTCATGTCGAACTCCTTCTTTTTTCAGGAAGTTTTGAAACTCAGACGAGGTATATTCTCCTCCATTATCTGTGCGTAAGACTTTCAGTTGTCTTCCAGTAGATTTTTCTGTCATAGCCTTCCATTCTAGGAACTTCTGAAAAACTTCATTTTTCTGCTTCAGAACATACACCCATACATAGTGAGTATTTTCATCAATGAATGTCAGAAAATATTCAGCTCCACTCAAGGATTTTGCATTGATTTTCCCACATACATCACTGTGCACTAAGCCAAGTGGTTCAACAACTCTTTTGCGATCACTGATATTAAACTTGCTGCGATGATGCTTTCCTTCAGCACATGAATCACAAAAGTCTATGTCTTTTGACACATCATAGTCAAAACCATCAACTAGACACTCATTACACAGCTTCTTCAGATTTTGTACACCTAGATGACCATAACGTCGGTGCCAGGTTTGTTCCTTAGCATCTTTATGCAAATTCACATTTTCTGTTGCATTCAAGTGATCACTTTCTCTACAGTTCACATAATAGAGACTGCCATTTTTTGTTGCAGTAGCAATCAGTTTTTGATTAACATCCGTGATGTAGCATCTGTTCTCAGTGAACTTGACTTTTTTTCCAGACTGAGTTACCTTGGACACACTCAGTAAGTTGTATGACAATTGTGGTACATACAAAACATCATTCAGCTTACATTCTTTTGTCTCACCATTAAACAGTGTCATCTTTAATCGCACAACTCCACGTCCTGTTGCTTCAACAGAGTAACCATCTCCAAGTGCTACTTCTTGTGAGAATTCCAGGCTTTTGAACTCAACAAACTGTTTCTTATCATTGCACATGTGACAGGTTGCTCCTGAATCTATAATCCAGCTATCCATTCTTGCATCAGAACTTGATAGTGCATGATGACTAACCATTAGTCCAACACTCTCACTATCTGAGTCACTGTCTTGTTTTCCCACTTGTGCCTTGTTTGCTTTATGTTTATAACCCATCTTCATACTCTCTTTATTGAAGTCTGTGCTTGCAAAATATTTATTGAACTCTCTGCAGTCACGCTTGATATGTCCATACCTTCCACAGTAGTGACACTTTGGGCCTTTTCCTCTCACAAACTGTTTTCCAGTCAGAGCTTTAACATTGTTGCTGGTGTTTTCGACATCACGTTCTCTCAGTTTACGTTCTTCATGCAGCAATCGTTCAGTGACAACCTCCATTTTAGGCACATCCTCACTTGCTTCAAGTGCCGTGACTAACACATCAAATGAGTTAGGTAAACTGGCTAGCAGGTGCACAACACGATCTTCCTCGTCGATATGATCACCCACAATTGACAGTGCATCAAACGTTTCAGTCAACACCTTAATGTGCTCTTGAACCGAGTCTCCGTCTTTCAATTTTAATGAGTACAGTTTACGTCTCAATGCTAGTTTATTTGCCCAAGTTTTCTTCTGAAACTGATTCATCAATTTTTTCCACACGACTGTAGGATCTTCCGGCTCTCCAATCAAATAGAGCAAGGACGGTTCTATTGACAGTACAATGGTAGCCAGAGCACGATCACTTTTGGCCATATAACTTGCTAACTTACTTGAATCAGATCGTGGAGCAGTCTCTGTACCATTTACCACGTCCCATAGTCCATCTCTCATCAATGCCATCCGACATTGCACTTTCCATGTGGGATAATTTGTTCCGTTTAATGAAACAATTGTCACCGTCTTGGAATCCAAACTCATTTTTACTCACAGTCGGTCAATATCTTCAATGAACCTTTCAGCAGCGTCACTGTAGCGTTCTTAGTTCTGGGCCCATAACCTGTTGCAGTTTAAATAAAGACTCGGAATACTTATATTTAGTCAAATGCACAGCACAACACGTGCGTCCATCTTTACTGCATGTTCAACAAACATATACAGCCCCTTTTTCAGTGCTAGGTAACAGAGTACAAAATATGCCCAGAGCTCCCCCCAGTGGTCACACCATCAAAAAAACACAGAAAAGAAGTCCACATTAGAGAGATCTTAATAGTCATTCTAGTAAGAGTGATATTTTCCAACAGAGCTGTAGCGGTCGCTGCCATTTCAGGGGGAGCTGTCGCAGTCGAGGAGCTGTAGTGGTAGCTGCCACCTCAGGGGGAGCTGTCGCGGTCGAGGAGCTGTAGGGGTAGCTGCCACCTCAGGGGGAGCTGTCGCAGTCGAGGAGCTGTAGGGGTAGCTGCCACCTCAGGGGGAGCTGTCGCGGTCGAGGAGCTGTAGGGGTAGCTGCCACCTCAGGGGGAGCTGTCGCAGTCGAGGAGCTGTAGGGGTAGCTGCCACCTCAGGGGGAGCTGTCGCGGTCGAGGAGCTGTAGGGGTAGCTGCCACCTCAGGGGGAGCTGTCGCAGTCGAGGAGCTGTAGTGGTCGCTGCCACTTCAGGGGGAGTTGTCACGGTCGAGGAGCTGTAGCGGTCGCTGCCACCTCAGGGGGAGCTGTCGCTGTCGAGGAGCTGCAGCGGTCGCTGCCACTTCAGGGGGAGTTGTCACGGTCGAGGAGCTGTAGAGGTAGCTGCCACCTCAGGGGGAGCTGTCGCGGTCGAGGAGCTGTAGCGGTCGCTGCCACCTCAGGGGGAGCTGTCGCGGTCGAGGAGCTGTAGCGGTCGCTGCCGCTTCAGGGGGAGCTGTCGCGGTCGAGGAGCTGTAGCGGTCGCTGCCGCTTCAGGGGGAGCTGTCGTGGTCGAGGAGCTGTAGCGGTCGCTGCCATTTCAGGGGGAGCTGTCGCAGTCGAGGAGCTGTAGGGGTAGCTGCCGCTTTAGGGGGAGCTGTCGCGGTCGAGGAGCTGTAGTGGTAGCTGCCACCTCAGGGGGAGCTGTCGCGGTCGAGGAGCTGTAGTGGTCGCTGCCGCTTCAGGGGGAGCTGTCGCGGTCGAGGAGCTGTAGCGGTCGCTGCCATTTCAGGGGGAGCTGTCGCAGTCGAGGAGCTGTAGTGGTAGCTGCCACCTCAGGGGGAGCTGTCGCGGTCGAGGAGCTGTAGGGGTAGCTGCCACCTCAGGGGGAGCTGTCGCAGTCGAGGAGCTGTAGGGGTAGCTGCCACCTCAGGGGGAGCTGTCGCGGTCGAGGAGCTGTAGGGGTAGCTGCCACCTCAGGGGGAGCTGTCGCAGTCGAGGAGCTGTAGGGGTAGCTGCCACCTCAGGGGGAGCTGTCGCAGTCGAGGAGCTGTAGTGGTCGCTGCCACTTCAGGGGGAGTTGTCACGGTCGAGGAGCTGTAGCGGTCGCTGCCACCTCAGGGGGAGCTGTCGCTGTCGAGGAGCTGCAGCGGTCGCTGCCACTTCAGGGGGAGTTGTCACGGTCGAGGAGCTGTAGAGGTCGCTGCCACCTCAGGGGGAGCTGTCGCTGTCGAGGAGCTGCAGCGGTCGCTGCCACTTCAGGGGGAGCTGTCGCGGTCGAGGAGCTGTAGCGGCCGCTGCCGCTTCAGGGGGAGCTGTCGCGGTCGAGGAGCTGTAGCGGTCGCTGCCACCTCAGGGGGAGCTGTCGCGGTCGAGGAGCTGTAGCGGTCGCTGCCGCTTCAGGGGGAGCTGTCGTGGTCGAGGAGCTGTAGCGGTCGCTGCCATTTCAGGGGGAGCTGTCGCAGTCGAGGAGCTGTAGGGGTAGCTGCCGCTTTAGGGGGAGCTGTCGCGGTCGAGGAGCTGTAGTGGTAGCTGCCACCTCAGGGGGAGCTGTCGCGGTCGAGGAGCTGTAGGGGTAGCTGCCACCTCAGGGGGAGCTGTCGCTGTCGAGGAGCTGTAGTGGTAGCTGCCACCTCAGGGGGAGCTGTCGCTGTCGAGGAGCTGCAGCGGTCGCTGCCACTTCAGGGGGAGCTGTCGCGGTCGAGGAGCTGTAGCGGTCGCTGCCATTTCAGGGGGAGCTGTCGCAGTCGAGGAGCTGTAGGGGTCGCTGCCGCTTCAGGGGGAGCTGTCGCGGTCGAGGAGCTGTAGTGGTAGCTGCCACCTCAGGGGGAGCTGTCGCGGTCGAGGAGCTGTAGGGGTAGCTGCCACCTCAGGGGGAGCTGTCGCTGTCGAGGAGCTGCAGCGGTCGCTGCCACTTCAGGGGGAGTTGTCACGGTCGAGGAGCTGTAGAGGTAGCTGCCACCTCAGGGGGAGCTGTCGCGGTCGAGGAGCTGTAGTTGTAGCTGCCACCTCAGGGGGAGCTGTCGCGGTCGAGGAGCTGTAGTGGTCGCTGCCATTTCAGGGGGAGCTGTCGCGGTCGAGGAGCTGTAGCGGTCGCTGCCACCTCAGGGGGAGCTGTCGCGGTCGAGGAGCTGTAGAGGTAGCTGCCGCTTCAGGGGGAGCTATAGCAGTCGAGGAGCTGTAGTTGTAGCTGCCACCTCAGGGGGAGCTGTCGCGGTCGAGGAGCTGTAGCGGTCGCTGCCGCTTCAGGGGGAGCTATAGCAGTCGAGGAGCTGTAGCGGTCGCTGCCACCTCAGGGGGAGCTGTCGCTGTCGAGGAGCTGCAGCGGTCGCTGCCACTTCAGGGGGAGTTGTCACGGTCGAGGAGCTGTAGAGGTAGCTGCCACCTCAGGGGGAGCTGTCGCTGTCGAGGAGCTGTAGTGGTCGCTGCTGCTTCAGGGGGAGCTGTCGCGGTCGAGGAGCTGTAGTGGTAGCTGCCACCTCAGGGGGAGCTGTCGCGGTCGAGGAGCTGTAGGGGTCGCTACCGCTTCAGGGGGAGCTGTCACGGTCGAGGAGCTGTAGAGGTAGCTGCCACCTCAGGGGGAGCTGTCACGGTCGAGGAGCTGTAGGGGTAGCTGCCGTTTCAGGAGGAGCTGTCGCGGTCGAGGAGCTGTAGGGGTCGCTACCGCTTCAGGGGGAGCTGTCGCGATCGAGGAGCTGTAGGGGTCGCTGCCACCTCAGGGGGAGCTGTCGTGGTCGAGGAGCTGTAGGGGTCGCTACCGCTTCAGGGGGAGCTGTCGCGGTCGAGGAGCTGTAGTGGTCGCTGCCGCTTCAGGGGGAGCTGTCGCGGTCGAGGAGCTGTAGTGGTATTTCGATGTCACAATACTTATACATCTGGTTTCACAAGCGATAGCCTCAACAAACTACAGACACACAGAAACAGGTGAATGCAGTTCTATTTTAAACTTTTTTATATAGCTCTGGAGATTATCTTGAAGCATGGATAAAGACTGCGGTCATGTGAGCCATATTTTACCACAGAATGGAGTGAATGAGAAAGAGCGCAAATGCCACGATAGCAGCAGCAGGTCTTCAGCTACCTTATTCAGTGTTAATACTCCACAGGATCAGTTCTCCATCACTGGTTACCCGCTTGACACCTTCAACACATAATCTCTCTCTTTCTTACACTTAACCCACTTATTCCCTTTTTAAGCATTTACCATTTCCCTACTTGTCTTCAACGGCAGAAGTTTTTCAGTGTTTTATTTCCACACAGCCAGATTGTTTAGCATATGGAGAGGTCAAATGAGGCAGTGTTTGGGGGATAAAGGACTTCTGTAAGATATCACAGCTTCTCCTTTTATTAATCCATGAAGGCAAGTCAAGATAAAGTATGTGCAGGGCATTTGTAATATGTATTGTTAAATCAAATTAAGGGATTGGGCTTTCAGGTAAAATAAGAGTTTAATTTAGAAAATAATAAAAACAAATCACACTAACAATGACTTGAATGCATCTCTTTAAAGAAATAAATATTTAAAATGTTTTATCATTAAAGTAGGGTTTGATGTCTACATTCTGTGTGGTGTTACTGTACCACCCTCAATGAAAAACAAATGTTAAAAGTCTCCTTTTATAATTTTAACCTTTTGATTTAGGACATGGTTGGTTGACGGTTCTTGCAATTTGGTAAAAAGTATGTTTTGTCATATTCTATTTTGGTACCTTAATGACCTGAGTCATGAAGTTGGCTTCACGTGTCTCAATCAGAAGTGCTGTTGCCATAGTTTTATCCCAGTGGGAGAAAATATTCCAGATTTTGAAAATCTAATTTTAAATCAGGCTTCAAATCAAAAGCTTTGACATTTGTGTTCATGCAAGGCTTAAAATGTGAGCAAGTTGATATCACACAATATTTGAAGAAGAAAGTCTCTGGTCCTGTGAGATTTCTGAAGTAAAATTGAGCATTGTGATACATCATTTGCAATTCTTAATTGATGTACATACAGGAATTATCCATGTAAATTTCTCTGTGCTCGGTTAGTTGAATATGTGCACAGTCTCTCAAAATAACGTCAGAAAATGAGACACACACATTCATGAACTATCGTGGTGATGCAACTAAGGCAAGTCAAAATAATGTCAACTCATGTGTGAATGTATGCTTATTTAGCACAGATGCCAGAAAATAAATCACACGAGAAGAGTCAGAAAATGGAAGTTGGCAGGCTTTTCATACACCATTGTTATTGTCTATAGATAATAACCTACAGTATGTGTCTTGAATATTACATATAAACATGTAAATAAAAAGCTTAGTGAGCATGATGAAAGAATCTACTACAAAGACAATAGTAATATTTATATTTTATTAATGCTTTCACTTTAGTTACCCTTTTATTAACCGTGTTGCTTGGGGTTAAAATCCCACTGAAGTGCCCTGAAACACACGACATTATTCAATGTGACGTAATTTCGACTTCAACAGGAAGACAGGGCGGGACATGTTGAACAGCTCCTCCCCCTTTTAAAATAGCCAATAGCATTTAGTTTCTATCACAGCTCGACCACCAGACCCGTTGAGCTCGGCAAAGTCGCATTTTCCTCCTAATCTCTACCGTCGCTTTAAAATATAGCATTCTGTGCAGAATTCAAATGGGTTCGATATACTTTTTGTGGTATATTCTAACTCGCGCATAAGATACGCTCTGTGCTATTGTGTCTCCGGACCAGAGCAGACTGTGTACGTGGTGCACCGGTTTGCGTGAAACCAGACTTTATTCGCCCCAATGGAAAGCATATTAATAATCTGAATAGTTGCCTATTCCCGATATAGGGCATTATGTGCCATTCACCATGTAGAAAATAGTGTGTGAACAAGTGAGTGTCTATCTATAATGTAGGGGGAGGGGCACTTTAGATTCTAGTGAGCATTTGATTTGGCAGAAAATCTGAAGTGCAGAGTGATGTCATCAAAATAGCTACATATTGGCAGAAATGATCAGACTGTATGTTTTTATTGCTTATATCTTCTAAATGCGAATTTTGTCACTGTTTTATTAGCACACTAGCTTATAGATAACCTTGGCTTACATTAAAAACTTAAATCTTAAAAAAAATAAAAGGCTTAACTACACATCTACATGGGTTAGATATCAACAATTAAAAACTCGAATCTTCGATCCTAAATAGGGTATTAATTAATTAAATTAATTTTATAGCACGTTTGATATTAAAAAAAAACATAAATAGCTAGACTGTTGAACGGAGGGAATATCTCCCCACACATTTCATCGAAATGATTCGCTTCATTCAATTCATTTGTGTGACTAGTGTTCTGGTCCCCGCGCGGCAGGTGGCTGCTTTTTATTAATAGAATCAACATTTTGTTTATTTATCACTTCGAATTTATTTCCACATCCAACCACCCCAAAAGAAAATCCTCACAGCCGAGTGATACACCAACGGTTTGCGAATCGATTCATTCAAAAGAATCCGCTCAAAAGAACCGAGTTATATGAATCACTCCAGTACTTACGCTCAGAGCACACACATGTATTACCAGAGTGACGGGAGGATGTTTGGATTATGATGCACATCTTTTCCCGAAGCAGAATCTAACGGCAAAGAAAGCGAGTGTGGATTTATGAGTGGCTTTTTGTTTTTTTAATTCTACAGGTCTTTTATTAATGAATATTTAATGGCTTGGAAATGGAGATAGCTTTGGTGAGTTTTGATAAGCGAGGAGATGGAGGCAGTGATGGAGAAACCTACCAGAACCAAAACTCACTGGATCATCCACGCTTGGTCCACAACAAAGAAATATACTCCAGAAGTCCACAACAGAGCTCATGGAAAATGAACGACATGAACAACACAATGATGGGCTCCACTGAGAATACGGTGGAGTATTACAGTCCCCATTTGTTTGATGAGGACATTCTGGATATGGATATGGACCATGAGAACAACGAACGAGTTCTTATTAATATCGCCGGGCTGAGGTTCGAGACCCAGTTGGGCACTCTGAACCAGTTTCCCGACACTTTACTGGGAGATCCTGACAAGAGAATAAAGTATTTCGACCCTCTCAGGAATGAGTATTTCTTTGATCGTAACAGACCGAGTTTTGACGGAATTCTTTATTTCTATCAGTCCGGCGGGAAAATCCGACGACCCGTTAACGTGTCGATCGACGTGTTTGCCGACGAAATCCGCTTTTATCAGCTGGGAGAAGAAGCGATGGACCGTTTCCGCGAGGACGAGGGCTTTATCAAAGAAGAAGAGAAACCGTTGCCACAGAATGAATTTCAGAAACAGGTTTGGCTCATTTTTGAGTACCCTGAAAGCTCCAGTCCTGCGCGAGGCATCGCTATCGTCTCCGTGCTCGTCATCACCATTTCCATCATAACTTTCTGTCTGGAAACTTTACCCGAGTTTCGCGACGAGCGAGAGCTTCCAGTGACCAGTCGCGCGATCAATGGAACTCAAGAGCGCCCGTCGCTCACCTTCACCGACCCGTTCTTCATCATTGAAACCACCTGCGTGATTTGGTTCACATTTGAGCTCTTCGTGCGCTTCTTTGCTTGTCCCAGTAAGTCAGAATTCTCCAAAACCATCATGAACATCATTGACATCATGTCCATCATGCCTTACTTCATCACACTGGGCACAGAGCTGGCAGAACAGCAGGGCCAGGAACACAATAATGGCCAGCAGGCCATGTCTCTGGCCATACTAAGGGTCATTCGCTTGGTTCGGGTGTTTCGCATATTTAAGCTCTCAAGACACTCCAAGGGGCTTCAGATCTTGGGTCAGACTCTGAAAGCCAGCATGCGAGAGCTGGGCCTCTTGATCTTCTTTCTTTTCATTGGTGTCATATTGTTCTCCAGTGCTGTCTTCTTTGCTGAGGCAGACGAACCCGAGTCTCACTTCTCCAGCATCCCAGATGCCTTCTGGTGGGCGGTGGTGACCATGACAACAGTTGGGTATGGTGACATGAGACCGGTGACGGTGGGGGGCAAAATCGTGGGCTCTCTCTGCGCCATTGCTGGGGTGTTGACCATTGCACTACCGGTGCCAGTCATCGTGTCTAACTTCAACTATTTCTACCACAGAGAAACTGACCAAGACCAGGCATCTCTCAGAGACGAGCCAAATATTGGTAGCTCTTCAAACCCATGCGATGAAACACATGGGCTGAGGAAATCATCAACCTCCAACTCCAGAGATACAGAACACAATGAAGAAACAACACCTGTTGAAAAGACTAACATGAAAGCTAACAGCAGAATGGATATTAAGCGTTCCCTTTATACATTTTGTCTGGATGCTAGAGAAACGGACCTCTAGTTAGTCCGTCACCAGTCACCACCCCATTGCACTACAGGTGCCCGTCATTGTTTCCAACTTCAGCTATTTTAATCTCAGGGATACTGACCAGGAGCAGGGTTGTTGTGTTGTGTCACGTGTCATGACACAACAGAGAGGAATCAAACATGTTTGAGAAGACTGACGTGATGAATTGAATATTAAATGCTCCTGAGAAAGACAAACCACTAGTCCATCCATGCTTAATGCACCCAAAATCTGTGCAATCCAAGGATCATCGCACTGCTAAAATCCTGGAAAGTTGCAGTTATTTTTTTTTTAAAGTACGTTTTAATCTGTTGATCTCTTGGGCACAAACAGCTTTTACGAGTTACTTTTAGGATTTCTTATTCAGAGCAGAAAATAAAATAATAATGAAATAAATAAGTAAAATATTAAGAACTTGCTTTGATGGGATGCTTTGAAATTCAAAAATCACAGGCCTTAATTTATTGTATATAGTTCCCCAATGTCTCCAAATTACGTGAAAAGCCAAAATAGCGTTTCTTCTTTTAAAGCATATTATTTAGAAATGTACATAATTTTCTGTAAAATAATTGTTTGGACTTTAGGGTCTTGATCAATACCACTTTTATTGTTAGTCTAAACACAATTTTTGTGAAGTTTGTGGCTATCAGTATCTTAATTTATTTATAGCAATATTTTTTCACTTAATTTTAAAACGAATTGGTGTATGAAATCTAAGAAGCACTCCAAGGAAACGGACCACTTTAATGTGTTTTGCCGCTGAACTCACAAAGATGAAGCCTTGTCAATTTTATCCCTGAAGTTTGATGTATTCAAGCAGAAATGGCCGTGTACAGGAGAGAGAAACCCCTACAAAAATGACTGAAGCATGATAATCCACTGACACCAGAGGAGAGCTTGAAGAAAATCCAGTGAGCCGATTTCATATAAGGTCAGTCTCCTCATTTAGTCTTCACTGTCTGTTTCATTTGCTTTCAGTGCTTTTCTTGCATTCGAAATGTTGTGTTTTTTATACACATTTGTAACCACAGTTATCTTACATTAATATGACGTACATTATGTAAGGGTTAATGCCCGACGAGGTGTCCGTTGTCAGGTTTTAATGGACGACGGCGAGGCGTAAACCGGCCTCCGCCGAAGTCCATTAAAACCTGACAACGGACACCTCGGAGGGCATTAACCCGCTTATACCATGGTCACTTGCCAAATAAAACATTTTTAAAACATTAGTTTATATTTTAATTAGGCTAAATTTAGTTTTTACAAATAATAACTTGCCTTGCTTGACTGTTTAGCATCCGGAGATATTTATAGTCCGCTTAGCTCGTATCCCTTCAGGTTCACAAATGCATTTTTTTTTTCATGAAACACAAAGGTAGGCATCGGTTTTTTTTATTACACATAAAACAATTAATCAAACAACAATAAAAAAAATCAATTAGCTCTGAGCTCCAGCGATTTGCGCTTAACGTTATAGAGGGCAATAAATTAATCAGATCAAAGAGAGGGTCATTTGCCTCAGGCTCCTTAGGCTTGAAACGCTATAACGTTGAGCCTTCTCCTGCCTTGGTTGTCTGGACAGCTGCGTAAAACTCCCGCAGGGTCTCATTCAGGGTGTGCGCGTTTCCTGAAAGCATCGTTAGCCAACTATGGTCGCAAGTTACGTCGTTACCAATAGAGTTCAATGGAGCAGAGCAGCAGCGGTGTAATTTTCTCCGTTTTATTTACTTTTTTTTCTTTCTTCAGCAGCATACCAGTCGTCAAAGTTGCCATATTCTCCATAAATGTTAAAAGAAATAGCACGAAGTCGCTCGTTGTATTAGGCTATAATATCTTGATAGAGCATGTGACTGCCTGTTGCTATGGTTACTCACAGCCGTTGTAGGCAGCGCATTTATTTATTAATTTCGAATGGTAAACAGGCAGTTTCACCGGAACTACTTTACTAGGTGTCCTATATCACTTTTTAACGGACACCCTGCAGCCAATCAGAATCGAGTATTCACCCAGACCATGGTATAATGGTGCGTTCTATTATTCATCCGTCTCGGAGATCCGAATCGGACGACAGACGTTGCCTAGCAACACGCCCCCTTTCCTCGGATTTCTCCTCTCGGACGTCGGACCACCGTGAGGACACCGAGCAAGAATTCCGTTTCGGAATTCAAGATGGCTGCGCCCTGTGACTTGTACGAATGAATTGTTTTCATTGTTTTTGAACCGCTTTGGTATTTGAAATGACGGTTATAATCACTCGTGTTACTGCGTCCCCTGTGGGTATGGGAATCGGTTGTTGTGAGTGCAATTACTAACGTTGCTAGCGTTGTTAACAGAAGATTAACATGAAAAACATTAAATAAAGTGAACATTTTCAAGTTCAAATGGCTGCGTTTTGATAAGGTGTAGTCATAATATTTTTTTTTTTAATGTAAGTGCCTGGTACTCGGCCAGTGCTACCATGACAACAACTCTCTCCGACTCGGACACGCAAAATAATAGAACGCTTGAAGTGTGGACGTGACGTCAAATCCGAGGTCCGAGACGGTTCGTTGGGTATAATAGAACGCACCAAGACATTATAATATTTTAGCGTTTGCACATTTAACCCTAATAGACCAGCCAAAAAAAAAAAAAATGGTTTACATACTGCATAAAAAACTTTAACCCCAAAAATGCAAGTACATATTCTTGACTATGTTTATTTCTGAGCAGTTGACCCACACACTTAACATTTTCATTCTGGAATACTCTGGAATTTACCTCACTGACCCCCTGTAAAGTACCTGAAATGGCAGGATGTGGAAATAGCTGTTCATAAATGGATCATTCACCCAAAAAATGATCTGAAAAAAAATGAAGTAAATGAAAAAATCATTTACTCGCCCCTTGACTTCCATAGTAGGAAAAACAATAGTACTTTTGAAGATAGAACCTCAAACAACTCGAGGGTGTGTAAATGACGAACAAATTGTTCTAAACAAGTGTTGCAATTTTTATACAGCCATTGCGTTGCATGATCTACAATTCAGAGAATTAGTTTGTTCATATTTATTGATGTTGAGCTGTTAAATGACATATCATAAGACAAAATAAGAGTCATTATTGACGCTGTGTGAACCTCCTGTATGCAAGTGCTTGAAAGAGAGCGAGGTGTTATTAGGTGCCAGGAACCAGAAAATAAGTGTGTGTGATTGTGGCAGTGGCGATCACGCACAGGGTTGTTCTATGAGGAGTGACATATCCTGTTTCACAGAGGATTAGATATGCCCGTTATAGGTTATATCACATAACCTTCGAGAAAGTGTTTTGAGTGTGTGTACAGCATGCTTAGTTTGGTTGCATAGATACATGAGACAGCTGCATTTTGGACAGTGGGCAGTGCAGGTCAGGAGTATAAAGTAAAAAGACTAACAGCAATATCCGCACGTGACTGCAGGAAGATCTTCATGCGCTCTGAACTAAGCTTTATGGTGTTTTTGTTATTCACACACTAAAATATAAAACTTGCCACAGTAGAGACTCCCTTTAGACTTGTTCATCGACTCCTCCATCGAAATTTAATAAAATAAAACTGCAGATTTCATATGACTCTTAATATTAAAGGGTTAGTTCACCCAAAAATGAAAATTCTGTCAGTATTTTACTCACCCTCATGTTGTTCCAAACCTCTATGTGTTTATTTGTTCTGCTGAACACAAAGGAAGATATTTGGAAGAATGTTTTAATCAAACAGATCTCATTCCCCATTGACTACCCAACGCATTCTCATCCCAAAGCGTTATATTTGACACTTTTGCAAAAGCGTAAAAATGCGGCGCTCATGGCACCCTTTAATGTCTAATTAGACGCTTTCGTTTTGGTTAAGTTTAGGTATGGGGTGGGGTAAGGGTTAGAACACTAGGGGGCGCTTTTGGACCTAATATTTCTGCGTCTCATTTGGCGCTAAAGGGTGCCATGTGCGTTCGATATTTACGCTTTTGCAAAAGCGTCGTATATGGCGCTTTGGGATGAGAACGGTCTGGACTACCATAGTAGGAAAAAATACATACAGTCTATGGGGAATGAGATTTGTTTGATTAAAACATTCTTCCAAATATCTTCCTTTGTGTTCAGCAGAGCAAATAAACACATAGAGGTTTGGAACAACGTGAGGGTGAGGAAATACTGACCAACATGACGTCATGACTTTTGCATAAACATACACGCCACTTTCGAGTCAAATGGCGTGTTATCTCTACGCATTTTGAGCTATCCGCGTGTATGCGTGTATGTCTACGCCATTAACGTTCGCGCCATTCCGCGTGTCCTTACACGCCGTCACATGTCCAGTCATAAATGCCATTAACCCCAGTGACGGTTTAGTTTAGGGATAGGGTTGAGGTAAGTCATATATTTGAAGAGTTTGGTTCCAAAACGCGATAAACGCCATTTTTTAAAAAAATGAGTTACTGCAAAAATCGGACTTTTCAATACCGACCAGATACAAAACAATGTTTAATTTGACGTAAAATGCGATATCTGCCGTGTTATTATGTAATGTTTTCTCCCTTTCTTTCCAAACCGCGACAAACGCCAGTCTCCCTTTTCTGCAAAATGCGACATATCCGCTTAACCGATCACAACGCACCATTCACGCAATGTAAACAGTAACGGAAATGCCGGCTGTTGCTTGTTCTCACGCGACAGCATCAAACTTCTGTCACGATGACACACTGACCCCAGGGATCTTTTGAAAAACTTTCGGTTGTTTTATTCAAAGTCAACGAAAACCGAGCAGGACCGAGCCATTTTACAGCTGATCGCCGTCAAAAAAAGCTCAGCGGCGACATCCCAAGGTTGACAACAGCGATATGCAGAAGTAACGTTAGATCATGCTTAATAAATCATAATTCATGATGATGTGCTCATCTTAGTTAATGTTTTAATTAAGGTGTTGTTCATCCATGAAGTCATGAATGAAAAACGTTGAACTGTTAAAAAAATGTTGTTAGTTCCTGATGAAAATAATGAATGAATGAATGCATAATTCATGCATGATTCATTTTATCCGTGAATTCATGATAATTCATGACCTGTACCCTTAAAGTGTTACAGAATATTGTTATATTAAAGCAATGGATTTATAGGATTACACAAGAAAGTCAATGTGTATAAAAGTTTTTTGATTAATTGCATTTTGAAAAAAAATAAGTTAATGGATTTATTGCATTTTGGGGAAAAAATAATCTGTTTTTATAATAAATCTTTCAAAATCAAAACATGGATTTAATTTTTTATTGATATTATAACCTACAAATGCTATGTGAAAATTTGAAACTGAAAATAGTGGTTTTCATCTTCCCATTTTCTTGCTAAAGAAAACACAGTTTTACTCAAATTCATCCAAATGGATTTATAGCGTTTTGGAACCAAACTCTTCATTTATATAACGTTAAGTCGACGGCGTTCATAAACACGCTGAAAAGCGATTATGCGTCTTGATAGCACGCCAAAAATGGAAATACGAATTGGCGTGTCATACACACGCTACTTCATGAGATCAGCCTGATTTTTGGGTGAACTAACCCTTTAATTTGTTGGTGTGTTTAATGTAGTCCGGTTGATTTAGTCAGTTAAATTAGACGTAATTTAGGTTTTCTTTACGTGACATTTTTTTGCATTTTAGCACAGTTCCTAGTTTTTCAGCAGGTGATGAACCATCACACTTGCAATATCATGAGGACTTCTCTTGGTCAATAGACTGACTGTGATGTAGAGGAGTGTTTAAAGAGATCTGGTGACTAAAGAATATTGCTCTTCATCAGCCATGTCTAAAGGCCCACTGAAGTGCCTTGTAACGCGCAGCTTTGTATGATTCATTGATGTCATATTGGACATAGGCACATGGACATATTGAATGGCTCCTCTCCCTTTTTAAATAGCCAATAGCATTTAGTTTTCCTCACAGACAGCAATTCATACTTGACTACACTGTGGAAGCGAATCCGATGGTTGATGATACATTGGATTCAATAGTAGAGGTGTGAATAAATTCTAGTCACTTCATTCTTAACCAACGTAGTAGGGCTGGGTATTGTTAGGCATTTCACAATTCGATTCGATTACAATTCTTGAGGCTTCGATTCGATTTCGATTCGATATTGATTTATTAGCTTCGATATCGATTCAATAATACGTAAATACACAAGTAATTAAGTGCCTGAGTATATTTTGAAATAATGTGCGCAGTACCAATGTTAAAGAACAAATTGACCCCAACATGTTTGTTTTCTGTCATGGTTTATTCATCAGAATAAACTGTACAATATTGTATGTGTTGAATACAAACACAACTGTGACAAGCACTGTACAGTGCTTTAACAACACCTCTACTAAGTAGTAGAAAGTATATTTCTTTCTTCCTATACATTCAAGTTATAAAAGAAATGTAAACAGAAGCACAAAATGTGCATACTCCAAAAAAAGTCTAATATTATAATTATAATTTTGTAAACAATAACACTTAACAGCTGATCACTCTAAACATTATTGCGAGTTATCAGGGGGAAAAAAGACTAACCTTTTTCTCTCTCAGAATAGTTTATATCTCATAATTCTGACTTTATATCATGCAATTGTGACTTTATAACACGCAATTGCTACTTTATATCCCGCAATTGTGACTTTATATCCCGCAATTGCGACTTTATATCCCGCAATTGTGACTTTATATCATGCAATTGTGACTTTATATCCCGCAATTCTGACTCTATAACTCGCAATTCTGAGAAATAAAGTCAGAATTGCGAGATGTAAACTCCCAATTGTGAGGAAAAAAGTCAGTATTGTGAGATAAAAAGTCGCAATTACCTTTATTATATTCCATTCTGTGGCGGAAACAAGCTTCCATAGTTCCCGGCTTACAGTGAAATCCAAAATGAGCCCAAACGTCGGCTTTTAATGTTAGTGGTGCAGGCTTGAACGGATTGCAGCTGCTGTCCGTCATTGCGTTATTTTGCTGCGCGACTTGTACAACGCTGAACGCTCTCACTAGAGTGTAGCCCACAGCGCCGCCACTGGCCTGGATGGCTGAATCGATTCATAGGATTTAATGAATCGATATTGAATTGAGAAGCAAAGAATTGCAATGCATTGATGAATCGATATTTTGACCCAGCCCTACAACGTAGAGTTGGAAAACGGAATAAAACTTGAACGTTTGAGCAACCAAACACTCATCCCCAACCCATATTGCTCCATGACGTGTCAATGGTCGCTTTGGCCAGGTAGTTAGCATTGGGGGCGGGAGTTTTGGGACGCTTTAGATTCTAGAGAGCATTTGATTGGGCATTGATGTGATGAGAGGCTGAAGCCCACGGTGATGTCATCAAAATCCAAAATCCATTTTAGCGGAAGTGAGAGACCAACATGACATCACGAATTTTGCGTAAACATACACGCCACTTTCGAGTCAAGTGGCGTGTTATCTCTACGCATTTTGAGCTATCTGCGTGTATCCGTGTGTATGCGTGTATGTCTACGCCATTAACGTCCGCATAATTCCGCGTGTCAGAACACGCGCGTCAAATGTCCAGTCATAAATGCCATTAACCCCAGTGACGGTTAAGTTTAGGGATAGGGTTGAGGTAAGTCATATCTTTTTTTTCCCTAGGATGGTAAGGGAACAGTCATAAATGCCATTAACCCCAGTGACGGTTAAGTTTAGGGACAGGGTTGAGGTAAGTCCTATATTTATATAACGTTAAGTCAACGGCGTTCATAAACACGCTGAAAAGCGATTATGCGTCTTGATAACACGCCAAAAATGCAAATACGAATTGGCGTGTCATACACACGCTACTTCATGAGATCAGTCTGGAGAGACTATTAAGTTTTGAATGCTTATATCTCCTAAACGCGAATTTTGTCATTGTTTTGGAACACACCTGCTTATTCATAACCTTAAAGCTCAGTTTATACTTCTGCGTCGAACTCGCGCCATAGCTATGTCGTAGGCTGTGTGTAGCACGTGTAGCCTCTGTCAATTCTGTCAGTAATTACTCACCCTCAAGTTACCCTCTCGAGTGAGTTCACGAGAGCTCCACGACGCGAGAACTGAGAAGTATTCTCATTGCTTGATGACTTAAGGTTGCGCCACTGTAGTCACTTGGACTATTTTAAAGGAGACATATCATGAAAAATCCACGTTTTTAGCCCTTAAATGCATTTTGTTGTATATTTGGAGTGTTTATAAGTACAGAAAAGATGAAATTATTCTCTTCGGGTGCTTCGTTTATATCTTTATATTCTGTTTTGGTCATATTTTTCAACCTGTTCGGATTTTCCTGTTGTCTATTACGTTTTTTGAACAATTACGTCACAGTATTTGCAGCGGAACTGACAAATAAGGACATTGACTACCGGTCCAACACTCCGAGCAATCCGCCATTATTATTTCTCGCTCCGATTTTGTAGTCCAAGCTCAATGATGCAGAAGTTACGGGAGGGCTAGTCAAAATGTTCGGTTGTTGGATGTAGTGACCTGAAGGACTTCAAGGATCCCCAATCCAACAACCTCCGCCAGTATAAAGAATGGTTTGCCGATCGACTTCGTCTGAATGAGGGGTAAATTCCTTCTATCATTTAGCTGCTGTGTTTTCTGACGCTTTCTAAACGCAAGTTATCATATTATTATCATACAGATTTTTAGTGGTAAGATCAGACCGCAGTCATTTATCTTGTCAGTGTGCTTGTTTTAACAAGAGAAATAGTCGACTTTCACTAATAACACAACATAGTTAACTTAACTTTACATACCACTGCATCCATATGAAGACGTTGTTCTGCAGGTTTGTCGTCGTCTTTTTCAAATCGCTCGCTCTGGCTCGAATACGTAACGCTTGATGGACAAGTCTTCCGTTGTTGACATTTTGTTAACGTGTGAATAAAAATGTTCTTTGAAACTATAGTAATCGTATATCTCTTATCAAACTACAATAATGGCTGAACGCGGGGAGTTGAACCGACCGTGAACTCAGCGACCTGGAGAGCGGGCGGGGAAAGACGCAACTCCTTTTTATTTAAAGGAGACGCTTCGAAACGGGTCGCTCAAAGAAGCACATCAGAAAAGGGGTAGAAAAGGGGCCTGTTGAGCTATAATAATGAGGAATTCAGACCCAAGCATTGCAGTTATGCTTTATATAGACCACAAATGTATGATTTATAAGTAAAAATGAATGATTTAAAAGCACGATATGTACCCTTTAAAGGAACACTCCGACTTTTTGGGTCTTTAGCTTATTCACAATCCCCAGAGTTTGATATCATTCCTTTTTCATCTGTGCGTGCTGTAACTCTGTCTGACGCACCCACTGCTAGCCTAGCTTAGCACAAAGACTGGATGTAAATGGCTACAGCTAGCATACTAATCCCAAATAAGTGACAAAATAACGCAAAATTGTTCCTTTTTACGTGTTGTGATTTGTCCATCTTTTAAAGTGTTACTCCTCCGTTTTTTCAAATTAAACTTTGTTATTCCCTTCACTACGTACCTCTGTCGTCAATCGCTCTGGCTCGCGAGACACATTGATAGCACTTAACTCGAGCAGTGTGACTCGACCTAGGACGGTGACTCAAAATAAAACGTTGCGCTTTTCGTTGTGACGCACTCGTTTTTTCATGGTATAACCCGGTCTCCCCTGTTTATGGTCGCAACTCTTTACGATACAACAAACACGCATTATTGCAAGCTATGCTTTTACTATCTAGTAAATGCTGACTCTACTCCAACTCTGAACGAACTCTCTGCTCCTCACCACAGTGCGTCTCGGTAATCACTCCGCCAAGGAACAGTGCTTCGCCCTCTGAGAATATAGTTCCCAATATTTATACGGTTAAAAGATTGCTGTGTCTCATACGACCTTGTTATTTGTACACTCTGTGACTACAAATCACATGTAAATAGGAAAATGTTTGCATTATTTTGTCCCTTATTTGGGATTAGTATGCTAGCTGTAGCCATTTACAGCCAGTCTTTGTACTAAGCTAGGCTAGCGGTGGGTGCGTCAGACAGAGTTAGAGCACGCACGGAGATGAACTTATCTAACTCTGGGGGATATGGTGAATAAGCTAAAGTCCCAAAAAGTCGGAGTGTTCCTTTAACAATGGCTGTACTAACTTTTCTGGGCCGGCAGATGCAATTACGTAGCAGTCTATGAGTGAGCCAGCTCTCAGATTTCATCAAAAATATCGTAATTTGTGTTCCGAAGATGAAAGTCTTACGGGGTTGGGACAACATGAGGGTGAGTAATTACGGACAGAATTTTCATTTTGGGGTGAACTATCCCTTTAAGGCTAACATATTCATACTAAAAGCTAAATAACTTGAATATGCTTATAACAGTCCCTCCAGGATTTCACGATTTTTTTTTTGTGATTTTTGCGATCAAAATGACTGATTTCGTGGTCGTAACTTCCAAAAATTTGTGAAAAAATTTGCGATTTATATATAACATTTACCATAAAATGATTTAGTCCTTCCAGAAAAACGCAGTTTTTTTGTGATTGTTGTGGGCAAAAATTGATTGATTACGCGGCCCGTTTTCTTTAAAAATGCGACGGAATATGCGGGATATTTATGCAATTTTAATGCGATGAAATTGCAGGAATTTGCAAAAATTGAGGGAACTTGCAAAAATTGCGGTTTGATAAAAAAGAGAAAAAAAAGTGATTCCCCCAACATCCTGTTCTCACTAGGCTAATGTAAGAGTCATTTCTTATTACTTCCTTTGATAAGCAAGCATACTACATCATAGAAAGTGCTGGGAATATTTAATTTCTCATCTTGTTTTATTTCAGACTGTAACGAGTGTAAATAAGGTGTGGCCCCTTTAAGAGCTGCGCGCTTCCTGTTGAACTCTCTGCGGTGTTATAGGTACACCTCGAACACCCCATGTGTGTGGATAATTTCTGTTTGATGCTTCTTCTTTTATCTTATTTAGTTTATTAAGTAACGATGTGACGGTAGAACGTGTGACAGACGGTTATACGAGTTCGATTTGTGAGATGTCGATCGCCTCCGTGAGTCTGTCTGGCGTCGCGTAATTGCGTCACTTCATAACGTTCCCATGGAAACGGGGGGAAATGGCGGCTCTTGTGTGAAGCAAACGCAACTTTTTTCAACTTTCTGCTAAGATACATGTGACTTTTTTTTGCAGCGAAAATGCCAGGATTATGAAATTATGCAAACCCCGCATATTTTGCACGGAAATAGGCAATTTATGCGGCGAAAGTGCGGCGTATTTGAAAAAATGCGGCCCCCGCATAAATATGCGGACTTTGGCTGATTTTGCATTGAATTCAGCGATCGCATAATCGCGTTTTTCTGGAGGGACTGTTATAAGCTCTTGAAAGTGCTTCATGATTGCAAACATGTCACAACTGTCTGTTTTTCTTTTTATGTGTGCAAGCTAACAATGTTAAATTTGGTTGAAGAGGAGGGTCTGAGCTCATCATAAGCATTTGCTGGAGATGTGATAAGCTCAGAGCCCTCTTTTCAACCAAATATAACATGATTAACATATTGCTTAGGCTGCGAACGGGGACGAATTTGACAAGGACCAATAGTCATGGAGGCTTTCAAAGCAAGATTCCCTGCAATGCAATAGTACAAAAACAGCACAAACCTTTGCCATTATAGTGAGACGAATAACATATTCTGACATCACTTGTGCCCCTTACTTTAATGTCCTTTTTATAAAAATGTAATTCATTGCATCACAATAATTAAACAACAATTTCGTAGATTTACTATAGCCAAATTGCTATTGCTGACGTTATGACACATTTTTGTGTCATAACTGCAGCACAGATTTTTTACCATTTGGATTTTTCCATTTGTTTTAGGATATTTGTGGAAAATTAGCTCTGTGACCACCAAAAGATTATGATTCTTAGACTTTTTTGTTCATAATGTGTTCATAACACTGACGTTTCTAAGTTTGGAAGTATAAATAGAATCTCCAGAACTAAAAAGCTACACCGCAGTCACAGTTAGAGTTCTGTCTGTAAGGCTGTAAAAGCAAACTAATGAGTAGATGAGTTCACCTGTCCAACTAATGACATTTAATGACCACTTTCAGGTATTTAACCAAAAGCCCATTTAAAAATCCCATTGACTTCAGGACAACAGAACCAGATGTGCTAAAATGCCCTCAAGTTGTTCCAAACCTGCACTGAAAAAAATGATTTTTTGGTAAGGTAAATACTACTGAAAAAAACCCAATGTAATTTACAAGAAAAAGTTAGTTCAGGCAAGAATAAAAAAAAAACTAAGTAAATTCCATATCAGTACTTAGTTCAAGCGAGTAGAAATGAAGCATAAATACGAACTCAAAAAAATAAAGTAAAAATTACTCTACTTTTCTGATAGTGGGGTTCCCATCATGCACTGGACCTTGAATAATTAATGAGGTTCATTTTTCACTGGTTTCCAGCTGTATTTACACTGTTTTATCATTTCTTTTGTTGTCAGGATTAGTAACTTGCCATTTTGTGACATTTTGAGGAAATTTTCTGCTCGAAATGACACATTCAAACGATCCATCAAATGTTACCGTCATTGTGTATTGTCTTCCAAGTATTGAGGTCTTTGCATTCACATCATGCTTAACATCTGACATGAAGCATAAATTACTAGATGGGCTAAGTAAAACACATATTATAAATGACTGGTATAATTCAATAAAATTGTTTGAGTGAAATGTAATGCAAAGAAAATTACAACTAAATGGATATTAATCAACCTTTTACTAGCCAAGTTACTTATATTCTTTGTTACTTTCACTTAACTAAAGTAAAGTTAATGAACTTAATTCCATATTCCAAGTAAATTTTAACTTAAGATCTCTAATTAAAGCTACTGATAAATATGTTTAGGTTTTTACTCGGCAAATCTTTGTAAATTTACTAGCATTTTCTGAGTGGAAAAAGTTGCCTAGCTTTTTTCAAGTAAATACTACTCCACATTTTTGAGGTTCTTTTCTCTGATGAACACAAAAGAAGATATTTTGAAGAATGTCCAAACAGTTGCGGGGGGGACATTACTTCCATATTTTTTTCCTTACCATGAAAGTCAATGGCCCCTTCAAAATGAACAGTTTTGTTTGTGAATTGCTTGCCTTGGTTGAATCAGTCATCTGTATTGACCATATAATGGTTGCTTCATTTGCAATCAAAAGACTGTTGTACTCTGAATCGAACACTGTACCCCGATAGATACGCTTTTGTCGGTGTGATCTGGCTTGTTGGTGAACATCTGACTGGAACTGGAAGTAGTAATAATACCTGATAGTAATTAGATCTGCATTTCCCTTTTTTGGGGCGATTACGTTGAAAATATTAGTAGATTATCATTTAACTCAACGATTTATCTTTCATCAATGAACATTAACTAGATTTTTATGAGGCAAAGATGAGTGGTGTTTGTCTAGTGATGTCTAAAACTCAACCATGATGCTTGGGTGTTTTAAATAAAGCATCGCTATAGTTTTCTTAGTGTTTTTATCATGTTGTTATGCAATGGCTACGGTGTTCTAGGTGGTCGATAATTAGTTGAGCTTTGAAACATTTTTAGTATAACTTGGTTTCAACCTAACGTTGAAATCCTTAAGGATGGAAAATTGCCACTCTGGTTCAGAAAAAGGATTACAGTTTGCTGGTGTAAAATCAGCATAAACGTGGTCTAGGTCATTTTGTGTCTATTTTATTTTCCTCATTCTTCAGTCAAATGCATCAATATTGCAGATGAAGTGTGATTTCAGGCCGACAGACAGCTCATACATTCTAGCAAAGCTTGTGGAGATTCATTTGCAAGGCATTTAACCCCTTAACTGTCACCCCCCTTTTTTTGAATAGTCATGGAAATTCTCATTTCAAACTTAAATGGCTGTAATTCGAGAATGCTTTGGAATATTGACGCAAGATTGGTCTCGTTTTAAAGAAGACATTGGGCAGACTTTTCTCGAAGTGAAATAAATTAAGAGAGTGAAACAGAAAAAAAGTTATAGAAGTTTGAGTTTATGGAAATGTACAATGTAAAAAAATAATTATTCATATTTTATATAAAATATGTATTTTCAAAACCTGGGCTACTCTAAAACTGCAGAAAAATCAGAGCCAAAAATCTGAACAAGTTGTGTTTCAAATTTTAGGTTGATATCTCAAAAAATGAGCTTTCAGTGAGATTTTGTTTGGGCGCAGTACCAAACTTTTTCTCTAGGGCACAATCAGACTCCATTACTGCCCATAAAAGGGCACCTACATTTCCATGTGTTTTGAGTGATCTGAACCATTATTTTCACAAATTTCACACAATTTATGAAATAGAAATCCTATTCAGAAGTAGTATGGGAAGTTTGGCAGATTTTTATATGAATTCAACCTCTAAGAATCACATAAAAAGAATACGCATGTGCATTATAGCTTATTGCCATAACACAAATGGTGAATTTATTATGTTTTTCGTAATATCTAAAACATTTTTTTCTAAAATAATTGAATGGATGCAATCTTTTGAACTCTTGGCATGAAATCAAACTGAGGTTTCTAACTTTTTTTTCATGATTTTTCATGTTCATTGCTATTTCTAAATAAAGGTCTGAACACGCTTTATGAGTATGAAAATATTCTTGTTACAAATTGATAAATTACAGCTCCTGTGTAAATGATTTTGAAAATCAATCACCAAATATGGAAACTAGAGATTGTAAGCTTTCAAATGATATATAGTTTGTCAATATTATTTAAAGTCTTGTCTAAGATATTATTGTTTTAAAAATATAGTGGCAAGCGTCCCACCTGTGGGACGGTGACAGAAACCCTTTGAATGGTACAGTCGTCATATAACCGATGAAAATGGCATTAGATGGGCTTTAATCGAAGAATCGCCCTTTTCAACTGATTTGTCCAGGTGAAACACTCTTTATGACCTACAGTACTGCGCGTAGCAGTACAGCGTCTTGCAGCGTTGTAAAAATTTGAGCATGAAGTTTATAAGAATGTTCAATGTTCAACACAATGCATACAATACATATTGTCAGTATATCCACGATACGTAGGGCTGGGTATCGAAGTTCGGTACTTTTTAGGTACCGACCGAATTGCCTCGGTACTACCGAGTATCGAAACATGTCTTGTTTTTCGATACCAAATTTCGGTACCTAAGTGGTTAATCTCGTCAACGTCAGTGAAAAAATAAGCACGCAGCATGATAGGCTTGTGGCGGAAAACTAGTTAACGCGGCTGCTCAGAGAGAGCACGAGAGACAGTTCGTCGCACGTGAGTGTGTGTGCGTGCGTGCGTGTAAGCGACGCGTCCCAACCCAGATGGATAGAAAATATGTGGAAATGATCCAAAGTGTACCTGTGCCAGACTCGATACCAGAAGCACGCGATGCAATATTTCCGACAGGATAATTGCCGCCAAGAGTCAAGACCAGTAACACGGTAAATCTGATAAGCGCGCAGACAAGAGTACAAAGTCCGTCTTCCACTGCAGGAACTGGAGCGCGTCACTATGGAAGCCCGTTTCCGCCACAGTTGAGTAAAAAAATACAATTCTGTAAGTCATAATAATGAGAAACTTTCCCATAATTATGACTTAGTTTCTCATTATATTGAGAAAGTTTCTCATTATAATGAGATATTAAGTCATAATAATGAGAAAGTTTCTCATAATTATGACTTAACATCTCGTAATAATGACTTAACTTCTCGTAATAATGAGAAACTTTCTCGTAATTATGACTTAACATCTCGTAATAATGAGAAACTTTCTCATAATTATGACTTAACATATCGTAATAATGAGAAACTTTCTCATAATTATGACTTAACATCTCGTAATAATGACTTAACTTCTCGTAATAATGAGAAAAGTTTTAAATAAATAAATAAATAAAGTTTCTCATTATTACGAGAAGTTATGTCATTATTACGAGATGTTAAGTTATAATTATGAGAAAGTTTCTCATTATTACGAGATGTTAAGTCATTATTATGAGAAACTTTCTCAATATAATGAGAAACTAAGTCATAATTATGAGAAATTTTCTCATTATTACGAGATGTTAAGTCATTATTATGAGAAAGTTTCTCATTATTACGAGATGTTAAGTCATTATTATGAGAAACTTTCTCAATATAATGAGAAACTAAGTCATAATTATGAGAAAGTTTCTCATTATTACGAGATGTTAAGTCATTATTATGAGAAACTTTCTCAATATAATGAGAAACTAAGTCATAATTATGAGAAAGTTTCTCATATTATGACTTACAGAATTATATTTTTTTACTCAACTGTGGCGGAAACGGGCTTCCATACGTCACAGATGAACCGACACTCATGAGAAATAGGTCTATAGACGGTCGAAATATGTGTACTTTTAAACAAAACAATACGAAATGAATAGTTTGATTACCCTGATCCATATAACGTTAGGCGCGCGCATTCACTGCTGCAGGAATGACGAGCCAGCGTCCCCATTATCATATTTGCTGCCAGCAGACTTATTAAACACTTGTTCATTAATAAACGATTAAAAATATATCCTTGCTGTTGTTTACCGTCACATAATCATTAGGCTTCTGTTGCCAGTGCTTTGCGGCAAGCTTACGTGTGCTGTGCGCGAGGCATATATCCCGCCCCCCAGTAGCCTATATTTAATTTAATTCACATTTATTTGTGTAGCATTTTTTTTACAGTACATATCGTTTCAAAGCAGCTTTACATAAATTCATGTTTCTAAATTACTATTTGAGTGATGATCTGTTATTATCAGGGTGATAATGTAATGCATTTCAAGCATTTCAATGCATTTATTATCAGGGAGGTGATGGAAATGTAAAGAAAACGTGTTGTTAAATTATTAGGAAACAGAGAAGACTTTTGCATTGCTGCTTTTTTACATACTCAAAATAGGAGTGTGAAAAAGTCAACAACTGAAAAATAAAATAAAAATGTAGGTAATATTATATTGATAAAACTGATTACATAATGTTGGTATCGAAAAAGGTATCGTTCAGGAACCGGTATCGAACTCAAGGTATCGGTATCGAACATTTTGTCACGATACCCAGCCCTAACGATACGTATGGATGCGTTTTTGTATTGCGATATATATTTAATACACCCCTATTGTTTTTTTACTGAGGAACAGTCTGAAATTACACCACAAATACCGTGAGCTTAACTTGTATTGAACCCAGAACATGCTTTTAATCTTGCAAAGATTAGCAAATGTTTGACTCCCAAAAGTATAATGGGACTCCATTTGAAGGAATGCAGCAAAAACTCTTTTATTAGATAGAATTGACAAGCAGTGTGATTCTCACCTCCCTCTCGTGTTAGTATTTTCACAGGAAGTGTCACACGCAGTGAGGCTGGCAGGATAAATCAGGTTCAATCTGGCAGAAGTGCGCTGCTAAACTACAGCCTACATCAGCCTACAAAGGCACTGTGAGGATTGTTAAAAGCTGTTACAGTTACTGGTAAATCAGCAAGCAATTTGACTTGTGAATCTTGAAAAGACAGACATATAAACTAGGCAAGTGACAATCTCTTGCCCTTTCTGTAGACAACAACACGCATGGTAATGTCAAACATGACTCAGATGGAAACACAGCTAAGATTAGATCTAATCCTAATTTAGTCATATTTTATTTTTTCCTCGAGCATTTCCCCTCACTGACGCTTAGAAACAACACAAAAAATGCACTTGTTCTCCACACACACAATGCAAAATTACAGAAGTGGAACTGGATCTACGTGTGTGTGCGGAACATGATTTACTGCAGAAACTGCAATAAATTGACACCGTAGTAAGGCTTTGGGTATCTTGTGTGTTTGGAAATCTGCTATTTCAACCAGAGTAATATAACAGTGACAGAAGTTATGCAATTTTACCTAAAGCACACTTGAAGGACGCGTTATGTTTTGGTTATGCAGAAAATGTACAGTAGGGGCACAACTTAAATCAAACGCAGATATTCACATTTCCACCCATTTTGACTGTATTACTGACAAATGCCTTGGTAATAAATAGACTTAACGTATATAAACATGTAATATGAATATACATTTAACATATATATTACAATGTGCAGTGTTATTTTAAAGGGTACCTATTTGGGGTTTTTGAAAATTGCCCTTCATGTAGTGTTTAACATAGATCTAAGTGAACGAAAACATCCTGCAAAGTTTTAAACATGAAAGTTCATCGTCGTAGTTATTGCCTCTCAAAAACAAGAGTCGACTCTGAGTCGCTGATATGAATCGTTCGAAAAACGATGCTTTTCCTTTGTCTGGTTGACGTCAACTTGACAAGTTATTTGAATAAGAAACGCCCACTTATTGCGCTCGGAGACGCTAGGGAAAACCGGAGCTCCAGGGGTGGCGGGCAAATCTGAAACTGGCCCAGGACGGGCCACCCTGCCTGGGCTGGCCAGGGAGGTCTGAGAGCATGGAGGTTTGGACCCACCGCACCTTTTTGGACTCTGTCGTTTTTCGAGATCTGGGCTTCGGAAAACAATCATGTCGACGAGACGCTGTGTTTTGTATGGAAGCTTGTTTCCGCCACTGAATAAAAAAATAAAATAAATAATTGCGACTTCTTATCTCACAATTCTGACTTTTTTTCTCAGAATTGCGAGTTATTAAGTCAGAATTGCGTGATATAAAGTCGCAATTGCGAGAAAAAAAGTCAGAATTGCGTGATATAAAGTCGCAATTGCGAGAAAAAAAGTCAGAATTGCGAGATATAAAGTCGCAATTGCGAGAAAAAAAGTCAGAATTGCGAGATATAAAGTCGCAATTGCGAGAAAAAAAGTCAGAATTGCGAGATATAAAGTCGCAATTGCGTGTTATTAAGTCAGAATTGTGAGTTATAATGTCAGAATTGCGAGTTATAAAGTCAGAATTGCTTGATATAAAGTCGCAATTGCGTGATATAAAGTCAGAATTGTGAGATATAAAGTCAGAATTGTGAGATTTAAACTAGTATTTTTTTCCCCTTAGAATTGGCCTGATAAGTCGCAATTGCGAGTTTATATCTCACAATTCTGAGAAAAGATGTCAGAATTTCGACATATAAACTCGCAATTATGTGTTAGAAAGTCAGAATTGCGAGATGTAAACTCGCAATTGTGAGAAAAAAAGTCAGAATTGTGAGATAAAAAGTCGCACTTCTGTCTTTTTTTCTCAGAATTGCGACTTTATATCACGCAATTCTGACTTTATATCTCGCAATTCCGACTTTATATCACGCAATTCTGACTTTATATCTCGCAATTCTGACTTTATAACACGTAATCCTGACTTTATAACTCGCAATTCTGAGAAAAAAAGTCAGAATTGTGAGATAAAAAGTCACAATTATTTGTTTTATTTTTTTATTCAGTGGCGGAAACAAGCTTCCATAGTTTTGAAGTGCGACGCAAAAGCGAACTTTTTTAACCTGCCAAGTGAGGAGTATTTGAAGACTAAGTGGCTGCAGTTCATATATACAAGTACTGCTATACCACACAAGTAGAGCCCAAACCTTGTTCTGTGTTCGCGTCATTTTGAAGATGATTGCTTCACAAACCTAAACGCTATAAAGTATGGATTCGCGAGCCGTCTCTATCCTAACGAGCTGAGGATCAATATGCAGAGCAGTGGGTCGCGAGGACCGGAGTTGAGAACCCATTTAAGGTAATAGAGTTCCGTTTTTCTGCACAGAGAATACCAATCACAACTGACTAGGTCATCTGACCAATCAGCGCAGATTAGCGTCACGCAAAGGCGGGTTTTGGACAAAGGACTCGCCAAAACGATTCATATGGGAGTCGGTGGGCAATTCAGTTAAAAATAAATGCATATTATAAGACAACAAAAGTGTTTTTTGTCATTGCATGCTTGTAAAATTGTTGTTGGGGACTCCCAGAACAATATTAGGAACATTTTAAATGCCGTAATAGGTACTCTTTAAGTTCACATGCAGGGCTCCAGACTAACATTTGAGGGCAGCAGCAGTGGAGCTTACAGAAAGTATTTGTAGCACTGTGGGGCTGACAATAAAGCACTGAGCTTACTAATTTGAATTATTATCATTCATAATAATGTATCCGTATACAACAAATAAACAATATTTAAAAGCTTGATTTTCTATGTGTATGTGACCTCAAAGTCATAAAGGGCATGAAAGCACCGTTAAGAAGCCTGATAAAAGTGTCTAACTTAGTCATTCGGTAGCTTTTTATGAGCAATTAACTGTCAGGAAAAGGAAAAGTAGTTGAGGAAAATATAGGATGTATGTTAGAGTTGGATTGCTTATCTTGATGTGACTGTTTTATCTTGTCTTTGTAATAGAAAAAAAAAAAGGCTTGAAGCAAGAAAACCGTTCCGGCTCTCTCATATAAGCGGCCCTTCTTCTCTGGCCACTGCTCACAGAGCGTGAATGGCCTTTCAATTAGACGGAAAAAAAGAACGTCTTAAAAGGAAAAGAAAAGTGATGTGGAATGAAACAGATTTAACCTCTTGATCTGAGTGGAAGTGGATTAAAATATCACTTTAAATATATATATATATACTACTAATATATACTATGACATTTTCTTGCTTTCGTATCTGAATTCTAACATATTTCCAAGGAAAACAAGATATTCGATGAGTGCAGAAATTATGTAAATTTAATAGCACACCATGTGTTTTTGTGTATTTTATTGTGCTCTAACGGTGCATTTTTTTCCAGAATGTTTTTTCAAAAATTTACTTTTTGTTCCACATAAAGAATCAATATGAGTTTGAAACAACATGAGGGTTATTTTTGTTATGTGATTTGTACTATTTTAGCTCTGTAGTTTAAATAACAACAGACATTACACCTTAAAAATCTGTCAGGTTTCTCAGTCTGCTTGGTAGTTTGCTGGGTAAGAAATATGAATTCAGATATGCACTGAAAAAAAAGACTTGTTGGATTAACATAAAAAAAACATGTACATCGGTTGCACATAATAAAGTTAGGTTTGTGCAACATGATTTATGTATTTTAAAATGCATAAATCATGTTGGACAAACCTAACTTTATTATGTGCAACCGATGTACATGTTTTTTTTTATGTTAATCCAACAAGTCTTTTTTTTCAGTGTGGTTTGCAATCAGAAATAGCTTGTTTTGCTTTTAAGTGATTAGCCCTATATGAGCAGCATGAAAGAGCTTTTGAGACTTTAGATGAATCATTGGGCTGGTTGTTTTATTGGGTTGGCATTGTTATTTCTTTTGGATTACATGAATGAATGTGTCAACTAATGACAAAACTAGAGTCCGTGCAACCCCTAACACATACATATTCTACTCTTTTAATGGGTCCTTTTGAGAACCATTTCTGTATAGAGACTGAAAAGGACGCATGAAAAAGTTGGGGTTACAAGCGACCTTTTTTGACTTGAAGGCCCCCACGTATTATCTAACACAACAGAGTTTTGCTGTGAGGCAGGGGTGACGCATTTTTGTAGGCCAACCCATACGTTAGCTTCACTTTGGTTCCCCTCGACAGAACCCATGGGATTTTTTTTCTATTGGCTTCTGAATTATTGCTGAAAATACGCTCTTTGTCCAACAAATGTGTGTGATTCTTGCGCATTTTGTTCATCTTCACAAAATAACGACTTCAATTTCGAAGCCTAAATACAAGTAAAAAGCTAAACGTAGGCTTTAAATGAACTACACCATGGTCACTTGACTTCAACATCACTACCGTTTAGCTTTCGATGATGACTCTTTCAGTTTTATTTTTTTTTAAACTATAGTGAGCAGATGACTTTACCTGTTCGGCTGAGGACACTTAATGGAAAAAAGCACAAAAACATTTGACATCAAGGCAGTAGAACCAGAAGTGGTAAAATACTGATTGATTTACAGGTTTTGTCTTACAAAAAAATATGTCATCCATTAGGGCTGGGGTACTCTATATTTGAAGGCCACTCATTTTGACTAAGATACTTTCTGTGGTATTTATGCTTTAATTGTGACAATGCTGCTTGTTTGCATACATTTTACTAAAAGAAACAATAGTTTTTGAGGGGTAAAATTATCTCTGTGTCCCATCCGTGACAACAACGAAACAATGGGATTACAGTTCAGTGCTACTGATCATTTTGAATGTTAATCTCTTTATTTGTATAGATTTTTTTTTTTCACATCAGTCGAACATGGTCATCTGAATTAGATTTATAAGGTCAAAGGTTGGGGCTGTGACCTTTTTAGATGGCAGGTGATATATAGTAGAGACTTTTATCCAAAGTGACTTGCAGTATATTTAATGTTTCCTCTCACTGCTGAATAACACCTGTATCTTTGAGTGCGCCTCATCACGGTATGGTGTATTGTGGTTTCTGTATTGTGTGTGTACCTTATGCTTTTATTATAATAAAATCATTTTTAAGATGTTATTTTTAGGATGTAATAATTAGCAATTATGAGTAATATTGTAACTTGCAATATTTTTATTTTTTTTCCTCCTAATAGTGGAGATTTATCTCAGTAAATTGAATCTTTTCAGTCTGTTTACTATAAAAGAATTGTTCATTGATTTATTCAGTTCAGCGTTATATGTCAGTATAGTAGTGAGTCATCTTTAGACATACATTCGCAAACTTTCCTAAGCATTTCCTAGTTGCTACTAGTAGTCCAACCCACATATATATACTTGGTCCCAAAATCCAAATAATTTGTGATGTCATAGTAGGTTGTGTTCTTATTAGAATAAGATCTAATTTAACTTTAGACTAAAAATTTTATTAGAATTTTGCCACTTTCCAGAGATGTCCGAAATTGACCCCACACCCTCAAATTGGGGATTATTTGAGGGGACAGTCATTTGTAGAGGTGTCGCGAAACCATAGTGGACGTTATCGAGAGCACTCATTCAATCCCATAATGTACCGCAATAACAAGAGTATGACCGATATATGCTCAGCAGATAGAGAATACCTGTAATGCACTGTGAGAGTCACATGCCAAATGAATTCCCTCGTCTGCATCACCCAAACACATCAAATGTTGATCACATTTCGAATAAGAAAAAAACATCTCGGGTTACGACTGTAACCCTTGTTGTACCCCGAGAAGGGAATGAGACACCGCGTCGTCCATGACACTTTGGCGAACACCCCAAGCATAGTGCGTCTGAAGCATGAATGACATCTGTCCAATTCTGATTGGTGCTACATCATTGCGTAGTAGATGACGGCATTAACGGAAGCTACAAAGAGACGCCCCGAGCACACACACATCATCTCTTTTGCGATGAAGCAAGTGCTCTGCCCATGATAGGTGTGGCGACGAGACGCAGTGTCCTGTTTCACTCCTTGGGAAAAAAGGGTTACAGTCGTAACCGAGACGTTCCCCTCTGAGGGAGCTTGCATTGCGTTATCGTCGATGACACTTTGGGGAACAAAATACCCACTATGCCACACCGTACTCACGTCTATGCCACACCGTACACACACTCAGTGTGAAGCTGGGAGACCAGGCACACTTAGGACGTGAGCACTCTGGCGTCAGGGGTCACAGGCAGTTGCAGTCCGGAGAAACGTATGAAGGTGTGTGGGGTGGCCCACCCGGCCGCCTCGCAGATCTCTTGAAGTGAGATGCCAGAAAGGAGGGCCACCGAGGAGGCTATGCCCCTGGTGGAATGAGCCCTCATGGCAATAGGTGAAGGTAAATTGCGCACCTATTAAGCCATGGCTATAGCCAAGACAATCCAATTACTGATTGTCTGTTTGGATGCAGGCAGCTCTTTCTTGGGTGAAACAAAGCACACCAACAATTGGTCTGACTTCCTCCACTGGGAAGACTTTTCCAAGTAAACCCTTAGGGCTTTAATTGGGCAGAGCAGGTCAAGTCCCATTTCCGCCATCCCATGAAGTGGAGGATACTGACCGTGCCGTACTAGATGGCACCTTGGGCATATAGTCTGGTCTGGGATGTAAGATGGCCCTAACCCCGCCAAGGGCAAACTCTAGGCAATTTGGCATTATAGCCAGGGCCTGGAGATCCCCCACTCTCCTCAGAGAAGTGATGGCAAGGAGAAAGGCCACCTTGAAGGTCAGGTTCTTTGCCTCAGCCGACTCCAGTGGCTCAAAGGGGGCCTCAGCCAACCCTTCAAGAACCACTGCCAGGTCCAAGGTTGGGACTCTGGAGTGAGCCACAGGCCTCATCCTCCAGGCCCCACGGTGTGGATGGGGTAAAACCGGCGGAGAAACGATCTTGGAGGAACTCCAGCACTGAAGCTACTGGGCAGTTAACTGGATCCACCTTACGCTCTCTACACCAAGTGGAAAACACATTCCACTTCAGGCTGTATAGTCTTCTGGTAGAAGGAGCCCTGGAGCTGAGCAGGGCTTCGACAACATCTGCTGACAGGCCAGCCTCTAGGTACCAAGCCCCCACAGGAGCCAGACCCAGAGGTCTCAAAGCTCCGGCCGGGGGTGAAATATTGTGCCCCCTGCCTGCAACAACAGATCCCTCCTCAGAGAAACCTGCCACGGGAGGCCATCCAGCAGTGCTACAATGTCCGAGAACCATACCCGGGTCAGCCAGCGGGGTGCTACTAAAAGTAGGCTGATCCCCTCCCGGCGGACTCGCTCCAGGACTCCCAGGAGCAGAGCGATCGGGGGAAATGCGTACAGATGCAGGCTCGGCCACGTATGCATCATGGTGTCCAGCCCCAGTGGAGCTGGATGCTTGAGAGAGAACCACAGTGGACAGTGGGACGTCTCTTGAGACGCGAACAGATCCACTTCCACTGGGCCGAATCTCATGCACATGGTCTCCACCACCTGGGGGTGGAGTCGCCACTCCCCGGGCCTCAGCCCCTGCCTCGACAGAAAGTCTGCTCCCTGATTTTGGTCCCCCGGAGACATACATCACTCTGAGAGATGGCAGGTTCCCCTGTGACCACAGAAGGATCTGGTGTGCCAGTCTGCATAGAGGGTGCGAGGAGGGTGATTCAGATACGCGACTACAGATTTGTTATCCAAACGTATCAGGACATGGTGGCCGCGGATGTCCAGGAAAAAAACTCCTCAGAGCTTTGTAGTTGATGTGCCAAGAAGAATGCCGGGTCTCCCACAGACCTCTCGCAAAGGGGCCGTCCATGACCGCACCCCAACCAGTGAGGGAGGCATCTGTTGAAGCGGTTTTACAGCAACATGATACTCCCAGCACCGGTCCCTGGGACAGGAACCAATGTTTCCTCGATATGACGAGGGAATGGAGAGATCTGCGTGTTACCCTGATCATACGGAACGGATTTCCCCTCGGGGAAAACCCCTTGGCTATCAACCACAACTGTAGGGGTCTCATGTGTAGCAGGGCAAAAGGTATGACGTTGGACGCTGCTGCCATGAGCCCCAGCAGTCTCTAAAACTGCTTCACAGTGAGGTTGTGGCCTAGCTTCACGATCTGCGGCACCGTGCTGCCTCGGCAACCACGGGCCCAGAACCGCAAGGCTCGTGAAGCTGGCAAGCTTGGCTGCTTATTTGATCAAACACGGATTACTCACTCACTTGTTTTCATTCACTTCTTCAAGTGAAATATAATGGTGGACTAATGAGTAGTGTTTGCTGAACTGTGGACTAATGAATAGTGAATGATGGTATAGGGGGCACCGATTTTGAACACAGCCTAAGTTTGGTGAATTACTCTCTGCAAAGTAACTTGTTTGGGAGGGCATGACCTATGAATGCCTTGGTGACAGCCATTTTGTCCATATATATTTTGCTTGCCCAAATTCCAGTGCGACTGTTGTTTATTTCCCTTAAAGTTGCATTAAGTGGTTATTTTACTAGAGTTAGCATCGCTGTTCTTTGTGTACTCAAAAGGCCAATTCACACTGCACAGACATAAGGCAACAAACACATTTGTTGGGTCTTGTCGGACCAGTGTCCTTGTCCTGTCAGCATCTGGTCAGGGTTTGTTTTCACCCTACTGAACATGTTTAATCAGATTTTTATGGTGTCTTTTGGGGCAGTGTGAACATAACAGAATGTTTTCATAAAATTCTAAATCCAACGGGCCAACTTGATTGTTTGTTGGCGTTTTTGCAGTGTGAGAGAGTCACTACTAAGTCACTACTAAATAATTAATTCTCTTCTCTGTCCAACAAAAAAGAAGCAACTTGGGAATCCCTACTCAAGATTTTCTCCATCATCAAATCTTTCGAATCAAGTCTCCAATTTTGATACAGTGTTTTATACAAGTCAGATTGTCTCAAAGTAGCTTCACAGTAATAAACAGGAAATCGGTGATGCAAAATTTATAAAATATGAGAAATTCTATTCTACTCTACAGAAGACAATATTATTCAACTCAAGTCAGTTCAGTGTTGATTCAGTTAAGAAAGTGATCTATGCAATCGTGTACAAGTTTTTACACTTGTTTTTGTCTTTGTCGATCGTACGTGTACTGATTTTCCATTGTCTCATGATGATAAGTCTCGATATATGCCTTTGTCTATATGCACTCGCTCAACGTAAACAATGAGATACATCCGATTCCATGAGACAAAGGGAAGCTAGTGAGGGACGGGCTGTGTTCCACTTCAAATATTTATGCCCAAGTCGACCAAGCAGAACTTATTCTTCATTGAAATTTGTGTCTACTAATCTCAAGAGACTTCACATAACCACGGGATATAGTAAAAGGACACAAATTGTTATCAGGATTTTGTTTTAATTGTATATGTTCATCAGTAATCTCAGATATACACATTCCCAATTTTTCTGATCCCTTTCTCTTCTTATTCAAGAAGGTGATGTCCCATTTGTTCATGAATGAAATGTCTCGCTCTGAGTACCGGTTAAATTAGTGTTCAAGAACTTCGATTAAAAATGTACCTCCAGACTTTGGATGCTGTTTGTTCATTTATAGTCAGTCTTTAAAGGCATTATAGAAGTCACAAGCTCTTGTATCATATATCCTTTCCTTCCAAGGTGCTTGCAATTTTTTTGGCATCCCTGGCGTCTGGTGCCCTGGGGCCTTGCACACGATAATAATCCATCCTTGACATAACAACACAAGAACCTCATGAGCTGCAGACACACTTGAATTATTCAGGGAAACTGAGCTCAGCTGCTTACAGAAACAAATGAGTGTGTTTGATCAAGGAATCTGATATGCTGATCTTGATCACTTAACATGTTCAGCATCAAATATGAGGATTATAGTGTGTTCTAGCCACTATAAAAAAAAATAATAAAAAAAACATTTATTTTTATTATGTACTGGTTATATAAGTTAAAGCAGCATTTAAAGCAGAATGACCAGTGAAGCGAGTTTTGTGTCTCTATCAGGTTAAACGAAGGCATAATGATTCCCAGAGGCAGTGAGGGGGGATGAGGAAAACAAATTCCTATTAAGGTCAGTTTAATTCTCAAGAGATTACTTTTACAGCTATTTAGATTACCCTTTTAATCAGAAATTATTAGGGGGGCACCGATACCACTTTTTCCAGAACTAGGTGAATTCATTTTTGGCACTTTCAGATACAGATGCATGTAAATTCCATCAATAGGCCTTAATCAGAAATCGAAAAAGCAGAAGCTTCAAATAGGAACGTGAAAAAAGTCGGTAGCAAGCAATGGCTGTGCAAATAGCAAGGGATTGTGTTGATTTATTTTAGTCAAATTCAACACAGATACCTATTTTAAAGACACCAAACTCCGCAAATAAAAAGATGTCATAATATTCAGAGAGTGGTTTAAAGGGGAGCGGTCAGACCATACTGTATGTGTATCGCTCAATGCTTCAGTGTCTAATCACCTTATTTTATTGCAGGACTGTAAGAATACAATACAAACTACAAATCGCATTATAATTAGACAAAACTTAAAATATTAATTACAACTAAAGTCTATTGGGGGGTATTAAATCTAACGTTTGGGGGAATATTGCATTCAATAATAATGTTCGCATTTTTTTCACGCACACGCAATTGTAATTAAATCAGTCCAATTATTCCTTCTGGCAGTTACTTGAATCTCATGACTCTCAGTGCTGACAATCGCGTCTCAGATAATGTTACTAAATAAAATAAAATATGACATACACTGCCGTTCAAAAGTTTGGGATCTGTACGTTTGACTTGATAAAAAATACAAAACAAACAGTAATATTGTGAAATTTTATTATAATTTAAAATGCATTTTTTTACTTGAATTTATTTTAAAATGTAATATTCTTGTGATCAAAGTTGAATTTTCAGAATCATTACTCGAGTCTTCGGTGTCACATGATCCTTCAGAAATCATTCTAATTTGCTGCTCAAGAAACGATTATTATTATCAATGTTGAAAACATTTTTTAGGATTCTTTGTTGAATAGAAAGGTCAAAAGGTTTTTTGCGTTTTATGGGATTTTTTTTTCTCCTAGCAATTACAATAAGTTTCTAGCACTTCGTGCTTGAACACCTAACAACAATGAGACCTTTTTGACGATTATAACGCCACTTATGGTCTGATCCTAACGAAGCTTTGCATGCTTCCTAACCATGTTAGGACACATATGCTCATCAATTTTTGTGAAGTTCGGACTTTTCCTTTGGGATTTATTGGCTTTTGGCTGCATTTTTTCACGGACCACATTCTAAATGACAATGTTGTAGGCAACCAAATGCAAAATTTCAACTTTTATTGATAATTATTGATCTAGGCAGTCTAGAGAATAGACGTAGACTGGTTTGGTTCCGATTGAGCGATAAACCAGGGACTAGTTCGCAAAAGTAGGTTTTGGACAAAATACGAGATAACTTTTTTTTGGCCCTAAATCCAAATCGGATATACATCTTGTCTCCATCTTGAGCCACAGATTACAGTGGTGTAAAAACCTTGAGGCTATAAGTCAAACGGTCTAGGAGTAATGAGCAATTTAGTACTTTTGGTTGCTGTAGCACCACCTATGGGCCAATCGGACTCATACTCTGATACTCATACTCTCCCCAATATGAGACCCTACCATTTGGCTGAGTTTCAAGTCTCTAGGCCTTACGGTTTGGGCTGCATGTTGCATTTTTTTGGGATTTTTTTTTTCTCCTAGCAATTACAATAGGTTTTCAAAAAAATTCATAATTCTTACTGATCCCAAACTTCTGAACATGTAAAATGCTATAAAGGCTTTCTGTTTCAGAGAAATGCTGTTCTTTTGAACTTTATATTCATCAAAAAATGGTACACAACTGTTTTAAACATTGATATTAATAATAATATTGAATGTATCTTGAGCAAACCAGCATAATAGACGAGATTGTGTAATAGAAAGATTGTGCATTTTTTTTTTTTTTTTTTGCATTTTGATTGTATGCTTTCTTTTTCGAGTTCAACATTACTTTTACTTCTATTTACATTTATACATTTTGGTTATGAAGTCGCCCAGGCACTATACAAATATTAAGAACAGTCTGCTCAGGGCGGTTATGCATTGTGTACAAGTAATAACTATGCAGAATTTGGGCTTGAGATTTTGGACTTGAACTTTCAAGTCCAAAATCCAAACTTTTTCTTATCCAAACTTTTCAAGTCCAAGTCCAAACTTTTTTGGAATTGAATTTCTTCAAGTCTTGAAGAAATTCAATGTGTGAAAGGGCATTTGCAAGTTTTTTTTGATGCTTAAAAATAAAATGTGCTTTATTTTTGTAATTCTCATAGATGCCACTAATGTTGCAGAAACGTCTCAGGTTATGACTGTAACTTATGTTCCCTGAGAACAGGGAATGAGACACTGTGTCGAAAAACGCTTTGAGGAACACCTCAGACGTTACAGGTGTCTGAAATTACAATCAGATCACGTCAATCACATTGACCGGCGACAGCCCGTGAATCATTAATGTAAATGATTAGCATGCGACCTGGAAGTATAAAAGGGTGCCTTGTAAACATGACAATATCCTGTCATCTGAAGGGACTGTTTGGTAGGCAGGCCCAGACACATGACAAAGAGACGCAGTGTCTCGTTTCCTGTTCTCAGGGAACAGGTTACAGTCGTAACCTGAGACGTTCCCTTTCGAAAGGGAACTCACACTGCATCCAATGACGCTTTGGGGAACGATATACCTACGCTGCCATGCTAAGGCGAGTGCATGCCCATTGGCAGTGACAACTGTCTGAACCAGCAAATTCAAATGAGCTGGTGGTTCTATGACTGGGGAAAAAGAGCGATTTCTCCCCCAACGAGCAACCACGGTAGCTGCAGCTTGCCCGCGGTGCGTTCCATAACACCAACCATCTCAGCATACATGGGGCAGTGTGGCTGAGAAGATACATGATATATCCCAGGGGTTCTCAACTCCAGTCCTCGCGACCCACTGCTCTGCATATTGTGTATGTCTCCCTTATTTAATACACATGATTCAGATCCTCAGCTCGAGTCTATCCCAACGAGCTGAGGATCTGAATCAGGTGTGTTTAAGAGCAGTGGGTCCGAGGACTGGAGTTGAGAACCCCTGATTATATTCTATTATCACCACCCTCATCAGCCATCTCCTGTTTGTCCGGGTGAGCGCTCGCTGCCGGACTAAGTTTTCCCTTTTTTTTCTTTTTTTTTTTAAAGTGTACCTATTATGGCATTTAAAATGTTCCTAATATTGTTCTGGGAGTCCCCAACAACAATTTTACAAGCATGCAGTGACAAAAAACACTTTTGTTGTCTTATAATATGCATTTATTTTTACCTGAATTGCCCACCGACTCCCATATGAATCGTTTTGGCGAGTCCTTTGTCCAAGACCCGCCTTTGCGTGACGCTAATCTGCGCTGATTGGTCAGATGACCTAGTGAGTTGTGATTGGTATTCTCTGTGCAGAAAAACGGAACTCTATTACCTTAAATGGGTTCTCAACTCCGGTCCTCGCGACCCACTGCTCTGCATATTGATCCTCAGCTCGTTAGGATAGAGCCGGCTCGCGAATCCATACTTTATAGCGTTTAGGTTTGTGAAGCAATCATCTTCAAAATGAGGCGAACACAGAACAAGGTTTGGGCTATACTTGTGTGGTATAGCAGTACTTGTATATATGAACTGCAGCCTCTTAGTCTTCAAATACTCCTCACTTGGCAGGTTAAAAAAGTTCGCTTTTGCGTCGCACTTCAAAACACAGCGTCTCGTCGACATGATTGTTTTCCGAAGCCCAGATCTCGAAAAACGACAGTCCAAAAAGGTGCGGTGGGTCCAAACCTCCATGCTCTCAGACCTCCCTGGCCAGCCCAGGCAGGGTGGCCCGTCCTGGGCCAGTTTCAGATTTGCCCGCCACCCCTGGAGCTCCGGTTTTCCCTGGCGTCTCCGAGCGCAATAAGTGGGCGTTTCTTATTCAAATAACTTGTCAAGTTGACGTCAACCAGACAAAGGAAAAGCATCGTTTTTCGAACGATTCATATCAGCGACTCAGAGTCGACTCTTGTTTTTGAGAGACAATAACTTTGTATACGATGAACTTTCATGTTTAAAACTTTGCAGGATGTTTTCGTTCACTTAGATCTATGTTAAACACTACATGAAGGGCAATTTTCAAAAACCCAAAATAGGTACTCTTTAACTTCATCAATCATTTGCAGCTTACCCTCATCAGCCGCCACATCGTCTGAGAGGATTACACCCTTCTCAAGGCGATCGGCGAGCTTCATCTGGGAACCTGACATCCAGGCGCTGAACATCTTCTCTCGAGAAGAGGGACCGGCGTGAGCGGGGCGTTCACAAAGAAAAATGCTCACAATTTGTACTCTCGAGAACTGCCTGTGCACGCTCTTCTTTCCCAGACAGAAAAGACAGCGTGAGTTCCCTTTCAAAAGGGAACTAAATACTTTACCTTGAAGGTGTGAGTGCAGAGGTATAAAGTCCAGGTTCAGAAAGTAAAAGTCCTCCTCAGTATTTGTTCCAACCTGGATTTGCTAATTAGCACAGTTTTTCAGCCAGGAGATTAGTGAAATCAGCTGGCTGAGTTCATGGGTGGAATAAACATGGCTTTTTTCTGGACTTTACACCTCTGGTTGAGGGTTTTAATCACATCGCTATGAGGTTGCTAGGATATCCTATTTGGTTGTTATGCTGTTGGTAATGTTTCTAAGGTATTGCTAGGTGGTTGTTAATGTGTTGGATGTTTTCTAAGGTGTTGCTAGGTAGTTGCTAAGGTGTTACTTATCAACCCAAGTGCCCAAATGTGTGCATGTTATAACCTTTTTGAAAAGTCCTACAGTCTATTGAGGTCCTAAATTTAAGTGTGGGATTGCAGGCATTGAACTGTGAGCGTCAACATTACACAACAACTAAAGTTAAACAAGTGCAACCATAATCAAGGACCCCTTTAAATTAATAACTTTTGTAGCTTTAATAAAGATTAAATCTAAATTATATTTTTACAATACAGACTATGCAGTTATTTTATATTTGATTATTCAGTTTCTGTGGTATTTCTTACTCAAATACTTCTATTAGACTTACCCGAAAACCGCACAGCACTGTTGTTTTTTTTTTTTTTTAATTTTGTTAATTTATTCTATTGTATTTTTCTGTGCTTCTGTAAATTGTAAAAAAAAACAAAAAAAACACACAAATACATTGACTGAGCAAACATTTAAGTGTTTTCCAAATGAAATTCAGGCCCTGGTATTCTAACAAACCACCTGTAATATTTCCTGAACATGTATTAGATATTACGTTTTGCTGATTGTGTTCCTCATATGGTGAGCAGAAGGATTTATGCGGCTGTAATAAATGCAGAATTAGAATGAACATAAAGAGCATGCCAGTGCTTATGTCCACCTACTTCAATCTCAAATCCTCAGGCTCTGATTTAGACACTGCAAGGTTTTACTGTAGTAGTCATAATGACTGAGAGAGATACAATCCTGTCAGAGTATACTACACTACAATCATTCAAATGAATAAATAAGAGACTGAGAAATGAGAAAGTTCAAATTGTGAATTAGGCACAAACGTGTCGGCACATCTTTAACCCAAATTCACATTTCTTTCATGCATTGCTTGGAAGGTACGACCCGAGACACTGGGATGGGCTCTGGCATGCCCACGATCCTACATATAGGGCACGTTTTTGAAGAATAGATAAAAAAAAAAATCCTAATGGTCCATCTTCTATTAAAAGAATAGACTGAACAGACAATATTTGTAATCTTTAAAATTTGCCCTGCGTGTTAAAATTATTTATTGAGATTTACAGTACCCAGTAATACCTGATAATGGAATATTAAGGAAAATTATTATTTTGGAACATTTCATTATGTTCTTACACTCAAACCACTGTGGTTGAGTAAGTGTCCTATGTGAATAATGCCATGCTGTGATGTGACACAACAAGCCCGCTCCGCTTAAGTCCACCCACATACAGCAAAGCAATCACACGAAACACTTGAACCAGCCCTTCTGACTGCATGTACCAAACACACGCAACCACATACGAAATCTCAAACACAAACTAGGCTTAATTATTTTACATGTCACAAACCAAACCTTCATTTCAGGCTACTGTGACATAATGTTGTTTTCCTTTAACTGAGACCACATGTGTGTCATGTTACCCTTTCAGGCAGAGATTATCCAATATGATGCACATCATCATCCATGTGCAGATGTAGTATTTATAACTAGCTCAGGAGTAAAAACGGATTCTATGCGACGATCGAATGTATGTTGACCTGCATTGGTCAGCCTCGGTTTTGAACTCAGCATGGGCCCTATTTTAAATGGATAATCCACATGTTTTGGAAATAGGCTCATTTTACCACTCCCCCAGAGTTAAACAGTTGGGTTTTACTGTTTACGAATGTATTCAGACGATTTTTTTTGACATTTAGAAGAATATCAGTAACCAGACAGTTTCTGGTCTCATTGACTTCCATAGTATATATTTTTTTCCTACTATGGACGTCAATGAGACCTGGGGTCTCATTTATAAAGCGTGCGTACGCACAAAACAGGGCTGGAAACGTACGTACGCCAGTTTCCACGCAAAGGTTGTGATCTATAAAAAACAAACTTGACGGGAGAAAGTGCGCACCAATAAGCAAACTTTGAGCCGTGCGTACGCACATTCTGGAGACAAAGGGAATTGGCGACACCGATGGTGAGGTGTAGTTAAATGTCTTTTTGGTCACTTTTAGACCGAAAATCTAAAGAAAATTATAGCCTATCTATAGACTACAAAAATAAAATAGCCTACAAATAAAATTTCACTCACCAAGCGAATCACTTGAAGCCAATATCCATCCCTTCTTAAGTGTCTGCGCCAGCACGCGCACTGGGCTGTTTAGTGAAACTGACGCGCATAATCTGCATAAGACGCTGCAGATGAACCGTATATCTTAATGAATAAGCTAATAAATACAGTGCACGTTCTCAATAACAGTTTAAATAAACGAAATAATGATTTAAACTATGCTTTACTTCTGATATAAACATTTAGATTAAATATGCCATTCTCATTAATGGAGTTAAACATTTAAACTACATGAAATCATTACTGAGAAGTTACAATATATATATATATATATATATATATATATATATATATATATATATATATATATATATTCAATAAATACAAATATATATTTGTTGTGGATGCAATGCTTTTGAACACTTTCCCTCTGGCATGCAGTGTTTTAATGTTTTATCAGATAATTGCTAATCATGATAATAGCAGATTGTCTGAGAAAATAATTCCATGCAAATAATGCACAACCATGTCTTTCCATTAAAAATATAAATTCATTAAAAATACTATTTGGCCAGTGGAAAAGATTGAGAAGATCTTTCTCTGAGATGTATGTGACAATATTTGATTTATACATTCAAAAACAAGGCAAGGATATAGGCAACGAAAAAAATAAAATAATTTATGGTGACACGGCACATCTGTATTTCATATTTTCCTAACGTCTTGTACGTTAACATGGTATCACGTGGATGAATAATCACATGCTAATGATATGTAGATGAGGATATGCATATTTAAACTAGCCGTTGTAAGCTCCATATATGGTTATTTCGGGGAGGAGACGCGTGTGCGCACAATCTTCGGCTGACTGGGATTTATAAAGTGAATTCTGCGCAGGTTCTGGCGTACGCACGGTTTTATAAATCTGAATATTTTTTGCCGTACGCCATTTTAGGCTTTCGGGCGCACGTACACTTTTAGTAAGGATCCTACGCACAGTTTTATAAATGAGACCCCAGAAACTGTCTGGTTCTAAATATCCAGGCTGATCTCATGAAGTAGCGTGTGTATGACACGCCAATTCGTATTTGCATTTTTGGCGTGTTATCAAGACGCATAATCGCTTTTCAGCGTGTTTATGAACGCCGTTGACTTAACGTTATATAAATATAGGACTTACCTCAACCCCGTCCCTAAACTTAACCGTCACTGGGGTTAATGGCATTTATGACTGTTCCCTTACCATCCTATTGAAAAAAAAGATATGACTTACCTCAACCCTATCCCTAAACTTAACCGTCACTGGGGTTAATGGCATTTATGACTGGACATTTGACGCGCGTGTTCTGACACGCGGGATGACGCGGACGTTAATGGCGTAGACATACACGCATACACGCGGATACACGCGAATAGCTCAAAATGCGTAGAAATAATACGTTACTTGACTCGAAAGTGGCGTGTATGTTTACGCAAAAGTCATGATGTCATGTTGAGATGTTCAACAGGTCTAGGCGTTATTCAGGCCATTCGACTTCTTCCACACCAGAATTGTTCCAACAAAATCGGAAGTACACAATCTGGTGCATTCTGATTAGTCAACAGAAGTGACTGCAATAGCCAACCCGTTATTTAGAAGGGGGCATCCACAAACTTTAGGCCATGTAGTGTAGATCATGTGCAAATGTGTTTCCTAAATTCACTGAGAGGTGAATTCCCACCATTCCATTGGAGATTTCACCATAAAGCTGTCTTTAATCTGCTTTGCATCATTAAATGGAGGTTACATTAGTGCTGCAGAGTCCTAGGAAAATAAGTCCATGTGGACACTGCCATTTCAATCTTAGTATAGATTACACTGCTCATCTGCCCTTCATAGGCGCATGTAGGCGGCAATAGTTGGCAGAGCCAGAGGACTCGGAGTCATATTCATATTGAGTGTCTTTTTTCCCCCCCCCCCTTGTTTTTTCCACAGTCTTTTCAGAGCTTTGTTTCCCCTAGAATAGCAAAGCCACGGAAACACATAAATGAGAGGATTCTACAATTATTTGTTGTTTTACCATTGTTTCTCATGGACAACATACTTCAGTTTGCAAACATGTAGTTGATTTTGCAGCTGAAGCAGGGACTTTGTTCAGAAACATGATTGAATAGTGTCACCTAGTGGCATTAGGCAAAACTTTGGTAGACAATGTACAATGTGCTTGGATATTAATCCACTACTACAAATATTATAAATAAATTGGTTGCCTACAATCATATTTTCATATTCAAATTTTTAACTTTATCAAAATATCTATATAACATTATTGTTGTTTGTTAAAAAAAAGAAGAAGAAAGAAAGAAATTTGCCATCAAACGGCATGTCTCAAATTGTTGGACTGTATGTGTAGATTAACTTTCATGTCCACAAAATATCAACACAACCTTCACACTAGTGTAGCAGTTTGGACAGAGAAGTCTGGTCTATTTTGGTCCATCGTTTTTTTATAAACCATCTAAGAACACAGCTCCTACAGTTCATATTTTTCTATGATACCCTGGACCTGGACAAACACAAATTTGTTCATAGCAGAGTAATGATAACCTGTATATCCTGAATTCTGAATGTGTCATAGTGCCACCCAATCAGTCAGATTGGAGATTGAATAGCCTGCTATTCTTTTTATGTGCAATATGCAATATTAGGCAATAGGCGTCAATCATGGACTGTGATGGTGTAAAACAACAGTACACATATGTAATTAATATAAATAATGTTTTCAATATTTACTCAAATTTAGTGTTGCTGCCTAACTAACTAACTCCTAATGTGAGCTTAATTTAGGCTATCTGTTATGTATACTGGCATATTTTATAAATACGTCTATTTCTTTCTGTTTCTAGAGGTGTTCCTCAAGGTTCGCTTCTCAGTCGTCAGATTATTTGTCAGCACGGCTTAAATTTCCATTCATATGCAAATCTATTCAAATAGAAAAAAAGCATTCAAATCTACATCTACATCAGTCTATCTGCACCTAATTTCTTTCCTTAACTAACAGAATTCAAGATCTGAAAAAAAATATGATGGCTTCTGATTCTTTGAAACAATTCTGATGAGACTGAAGATATTCGTTAGTTGTCCCCAAATGTTATATTGAGATATTGATGGTGTTTTGCTCACCAACTGATCAAAATTTTGGAGTGGTATTTGATTCCTCTCTCAGTTTTGAAGCCTGTATTATTTATTATTATTTATTTATTTATTTATTTTTTAATATTTTTTAGTATTTTCAACTTTAATCTTGGCACAGCAGTTAAATTCACATTCAAAATGCACTAATCTACCAAAACACTTCATGTCACAAATGAACTCATTCTTCCTGAACACTATAAGGTTTTTACCCAGCAAACACACTTTGTCAATCATAAAATAGACCTAAAAAACACTAACAACATTAGGATTATACAATATTTTCCTTTCGTACAATTTCTTTACAAAACAAGAATGACTTTCTCTACTGTTTATAATTCACTGCAATTTATTACATAATCCATGTTTACAGTACAAAATTATTCCAAAGTTTTACCCTTTGAAACAGGGATGTAGTGGAGGCTAAACGCACGTAAACGCCGTTTACGCACCTCCCAAATTTGGAAATAGCGTTTACCCACCTCCAAAGTGCGTTTATCCACCTCTCAATTGCGTTTATCCACCTCAAAATATCCTGGATGTATTTTCTAAGACATTTTAAATTAAGCTTGTGTCGTTTTAGTTTCATATTGTTCATTATTAGTTTCATAGGTTGAAAAACCTAAGACGAACTCTTTCATATTGCGCTGCATTACTGTCAGTGTTTACTATTACTGACGGTAAGGTTGTACTGTTGACCCTCGCGCAGCCTCTCGAGCAGAAATCTACACAAATGAGCGCAGAACACACTCAGTTAACAATATAGACTACTGCCTATAAAAATCTAAATAGAGTTTTTATAATTCTGACATGTTAAACAACCTAAATTATTTTTCCTGAACACCACACCATCACGATAGAAAATGTGACATTGATTTCCTACAACAGTTCAATAAACAGTAAAAATTAAATCACTTACATTTTAGATGCAATATTGGCTGTTTTTGTTCTGTTTCAGCAGCGAAAATAGTTCCAAACAATAATCACAGCAAAACCACGGCGCATCTCATCTCACACGTGTTTTCATTACTGAATGATTCAGCATTTTGAACGAATCGATTGAGTCAAAGATTCAATGAGCCATTCATAAACATCGGTCTCATTCTTGAATGATCAGTCGTTTGAACGAATCGTTTGAATGAATGAATCAATGACTCACTCATTAAGACGGTCGCCTACCACCACCTACTGGCGATTTAGTGTTATATGTTTAAAAGTAGTATCATTCTTTCCAAGTTTCTTATGTAAATTTAAATAAATTTCATAACATTATTTTATGCAATTGTTATTTTTCAGTGTAAATGATTTAATTTGATCAGCCCCTAGGGTAACAGCCCATAGTGTCTTATTATTCGAAATAATTGAATTTATTGATCAAATTTAAGAATTTAAAATGAAAGATGAAGCATACATTTACTAAAAATGGGTGAGGGGATGCCCTTTAAAGGTGCAGATATTAAAATAATGTGATTTAAATATCAAAGCTGATTGAACACTGATGAAAATATTGTTTCAGAATAAATGAACACACACAAAATAAAAATAAAAAATCCGGACAAGCAACTTCTTTACTCAGACAAATGAATGGCAGATTTACTTGTCCAAAGGACAGGCGTATTAAAAGGGTTAATGTCGAGGCCTCCCTATGTTATCAGGATACACATACACCGGTAGACAGTGGCCCACCTTATGGTGACCACGTCGTGGTCCACCAGAATTTATAGTTTACCCACCTCTTTTTTTACCACTACACATCTGCTTTGAATGGATGATGATGAAATTGAAAGATTAACACTTGTGTAGGTGATCTGTTTCATCTAATTGCTTTGATTGTATTTGATTTTTTTAGATTCAGTTAATTTCATTTGTAGAAATGTAACATATCTTATTCAGTTTTTTTTGTATTATGTCATGGTTTTGAACTTAAGTTTAACAGTTTTGAAAACAGCATGTAATCATAGGCAAATTTCCCTGAGTTTGGCATCGTAATTGAGTGCATTTTGTGCTAAAGCAATGATAAATGATCCATAGTTTAGCCCACATAGGTTTCTGTTGGGCTCACTGTGTGAAGAGTTTTGCAAAAGTGACCTAAGGATTGAGAAATGTAAAAAAAATAACTGTAACAATCTCATCAGGTCCTCATTATTACTTCAGTGTTTACAACTTGCTCATGTTATCACAAAAACTAGTAAATCACTCCAATAGGATAGATCTAACAGTGTCAGTGCTACTAAATGATGGAAAACATATCACAACCTCTAGATGAGTGAAATCTCAGATATTCAGAACTCAACTGAATCTCACTTCACTTCTCTTATTCTAATATTTCTTGTTTCTGCCCTGATTCTCACTTCATTAGTTTTTGTTCTGCTATTGTTTGCTTAGATTATGTATTTGTTTGTATTTATGCTGTTCTCTGTTAAGACTTATGCCCTATTCATTTGTTGCTTTTCTTTTTTCCTGTTGCAAAGTGACCTTGAGCACTATAGAGTGCCTAAAAGACAATATGTTAATTAAATAAATTATTACTATTATTTAATTTTGATAATTACATTATATTTTGCCAGAAAATAATTAAGATAAGATCAGTTTCGATGTTCCAAATGTCTGTAACAGGGCTGCAATGATATTGTACATTTCTGTTTATATAAAAAGAATAGAAACAGCTCATATAATAATTTCTTTGGTCTGCTAAAGGTTAAGCTCCTCCTTTAGCGGACCCATCCATCCATTTTCTAAACTGCTTGTCCTGTAGGGTCGCAGAGATGCTGGAGCCTGTTCCAGCATCCCGGGCCATTGGCACTTTAGCTGACCATTTGTTGAAAATGAAAGAGAAAAAAAAATCTTCATTTTGTAGAAGTTTCAGGCTTTGTTTTGTACCCTATTGATGCAAAGTGCCAGGAGCTCAGTGGATGCTGTGGGCTTTGGCGGACATGTGGCTTCTGTGCTGTCAGAGTGTTTATGTGCATGTATCCACTGAAGCAGCATAAACTAACTAGAATACCCAGTGAAGCAGAATTTGACCACAAGAGTCTCATGAGAGAGAGAACTATATATATTTTTACCTGTGTAATGTGGATCTTTTTAACCCATTTAAATGAAAACCTGGGATTGTTTACATGTACATTTAAAGGGTACATATCGTGCTTTTAAATCATTCATTTTTACTTATAAATCATACATTTGTGGTCTATATAAAGCATAACTGCAATGCTTGGGTCTGAATTCCTCATTATTATAGCTCAACAGGCCCCTTTTCTGATGTGCGTCTTTGAGCGACCCGTTTCGAAGCGTCTCCTTTAAATAAAAAGGAGTTGCGTCTTTCCCCGCCCGCTCTCCAGGTCGCTGAGTTCACGGTCGGTTCAACTCCCCGCGTTCAGCCATTATTGTAGTTTGATAAGAGATATACGATTACTATAGTTTCAAAGAACATTTTTATTCACACGTTAACAAAATGTCAACAACGGAAGACTTGTCCATCAAGCGTTACGTATTCGAGCCAGAGCGAGCGATTTGAAAAAGACGACGACGAACCTGCAGAACAACGTCTTCATATGGATGCAGTGGTATGTAACGTTAAGTTAACTGTTGTGTTATTAGTGAAAGTCGACTATTTCTCTTGTTAAAACAAGCACTCTGACAAGATAAATGACTGCGGTCTGATCTTACCACTAAAAATCTGTATGATAATAATATGATAACTTGCGTTTAGAAAGCGTCAGAAAACACAGCAGCTAAATGATAGAAGGAATTTACCCCTCATTCAGACGAAGTCGATCGGCAAACCCTTCTTTATACTGGCGGAGGTTGTTGGATTGGGGATCCTTGAAGTGCTTCAGGTCACTACATCCAACAACCGAACATTTTGACTAGTCCTCCCGTAACTTCTGCATCATTGAGCTTGGACTACAAAATCGGAGCGAGAAATAATAATGGCGGATTGCTCGAAGTGTTGGACCGGTAGTCGATGTCCTTATTTGTCAGTTCCGCTGCAAATACTGTGACGTAATTGTTCAAAAAACGTAATAGACAACAGGAAAATCCGAACAGGTTGAAAAATATGACCAAAACAGAATATAAAGATATAAACGAAGCACCCGAAGAGAATAATTTCATCTTTTCTGTACTTATAAACACTCCAACTATACAACAAAATGCATTTAAGGGCTAAAAAAGTGGATTTTTCATGATATGTCTCCTTTAAAGGCATTTAAAGTTGACTATGGGGTATGGTCTGAATATTTTCCCCCTGATGTAACCAAGGCCTTGTTGAGTCATGAGTCAAGACAGTGCAATTTACAATATATTTCAAGCGTATGGTTTTGCTAATATTGTGGCCATTTCTTTAATCATATTTTACAACACCAATTGTACTGTAGATTGACTCAAAAGCACTACCCTTTCTCTACTTTTTTCGGTACACATGAGCAGGGCTTCACAAATGTCCCCTCTGGCAGCTGGAGCAGCTGTCCTCATACCAGAGCGAGGGATTTCTCTTTCTTTGAAGATGAATGAGACGACTGTGTGTGAGAAAATTGTTTTCTTCAGACTCAGTGACCTGAGAGCAAGCGAATAAAGGAGAAATACATTACATTACTGAAGTGTCTGTGTAAAAAACAAACCAGGAGCGAGACATGAGAGAATATGTGGGTACAAAATGTGCAAAAATTGTACCTTTACACACTAAAATGGTTTATTCTTTTGGTTAAAATGGTAATGTGGCTGTTGGTGCATGAACAGTATCTGCAAAGTTGCAGCGCTGAAAGTTCACTGTAAGCAGAGATATCGTCTTTTAAAAACCAGGAAGTATATTGCCTACAAAAACGACTCGACTGGGACTACAGCTGGGTTTTAGACGTCACTAACCCATGCATTTGCATCAACCCCTCCCTCCGGAAAATGCAAAAAAGGGCATGCGCATATTTTTGCGGCTCGTCGAGTGTGTTGTGTCCACCAGCTGTCAGGTCTTCTGTGTTCGGGCTTCCCACGGACGCTGTACTTCGTCAACAATGGATACAATTTATGTTTGATTATGTTCCTGAAAATGACGATCGTAATTTAGCTCTCTGTGCTGCGCATTTTACGGAAGACAGCTTCCAGAATCTCCACGAGTTCAATGCCGGATTCAACAAGAAACTGTTACTAAAACATGAAGCAGTTCCAACTTTAAAACCAGTGGCAGCAGTTGTTGGGCCACAACCTGTAAGTAGGCTAAGACTTCATCATTTTAAATGTATTTGCATGTATAATTCCAGACGTAGTCTTGTGTTTTATTTTTTTCAAATGCCAGCGTTAGCTTTATAGCCACTCAGCTTCTAGTTATGCTATTTTGTGTCTACGAGAAACACGTACAAACATTATGTACCTGAATTTTGTATAAGTACTAATGTTTTAAATGTATTTTTCATGTATATATGCTTTATGACGTTATTTTCGATTTGATCAAGACCGTAAACTAATGCCAACGCTGTTTGTGTTTAACATTAGTAGCCAGTCAGTTGCTTTGTTGCCAGTCAGATGCTATTGTGTTAAACAAACATGTATAAAGTTAAAAAATGTTGCAAATTATCATTCAGAAACGTTTAGTAAGAGCCGTGTGTGGTGAGGTTCTGCTTGACTCTTTCATCGCCGCTTTCTCGGTCTGAATCTGCCTCAAACTGATACTGAAGTTCACACCATTATTTACATCTGAGCGCAGGCACGTTTCGCCCGTAAAGGTAATGGGCGTTAACCTTTCGGACAATGTGAGTGACAGTTTAGCCAATCACAACACACCAGCCCAAACGAACCAATCTGAGCCGCCTGCCTTTTTCTGAGGGAGTGGTTTCATAGAATCAGGAAGTAGACCGCTAGTTCAGGGGACAGAGGAGAGCATGGCTTATACAATAAAGGTGAAGTTTATGAAAAATAAGACTTTTTTAAAAAAAGAAAAACCACGAATATATGTTATATTGCACCCCATTAACAGAATCATGCAAAGAAAAAAAATGCAGTCAACCCCCCCTTTAAGAAGTTACGCAACACAAGGAACCTTGATTTAAATATTTGAATTAAAGTAAAAAAAAAAAAAAATAGAACAAAAAAATACAATAGAATAAAGATTCCTATAAAGAGAAAAGTTTTTGCTGAGGTCTGTCACCAGTATTCAGAAATAGTACTACAGAGACTGAATAAAGTAATCAAATGTAAAATAATACTGGGTGGTATTTTAGTCCTGAGTAATAAATTAAATACATAGGATATTAATCCTGATTCCTTAAAAATGAAAGATGTTTTGTTATTTTGACAACCAAATTAATGACGGACCATGGCTGCTGTCTCTGTATAAGCTCGTTCATAGATCCTGTAGCGACTAACATTATACGGTCATGTGCGATGTATGCTTATTTAAGAGATAACCGACTTTGTTTAGAGGATACTCACCAAGACCGAAATTGACATAATTTTCGCATGTTTTTGACTGTTAAAGCGATATAATCCACGAAAAATAACTGTTGGTACCCACAAGCTGTTTGTGAGACGGCTTGTATGTGTGCAGAAAAAAACATCTCTCAGACAGCGCGCAAGTAGTCTACCGAGTAGTTCAAGATCGTGTGAATGTTTAAACTGGTAAGACTTAAAGGGATAGGTCACCCAAAATGAAAATTCTGTCAGTAATTACTCACCCTCATGTTGTTCCAAGCCCGTAAGACCTTCGTTCATCTTCAAAACACGAATTAAGGTATTTTGGATGAAATCTGAGAACTGAATCACTGCTGCTGATAATAGTTCATAGGCTTCTTGAGGGAATGAAACTTGCTGGCCTCAAATAATCCGAGTGACTACAGTGGCTCAATCGTAAGTTTATCAAATGAAGAGCACACTTTTTGTGCGCAAAAAAACAACAAAAATAACGACTTTATTGCAACTATTAATTTACTTCTCTCTCTGCCGCGTCAGGTTACTAATAGCGTAAGCTTCTGTTATTGTACGTCACACGGATCACACACATGACCAGTGTCGGCCAATAGTGAGCCTGCGTGTGACGTAGCTCTACGCTATAACACTACGTTAACTGACTAGAGGCGCATAGAGAAGGAAGTGAATAGTTGAAATAAAGTCGCTATTTTTGTTTGTTTTTGCGCACAAAAAGTATTCTCGTCGCTTGATAAAGTTAAGATTGAGCCACCGAAGTCACTTGGACTATTTTAACGATGTCTTTAATTACTTTTTGAGGCCAGCAAGTTTCATTCCCTCAAGAAGCCCAAGAACTAGTATGCAGGGGTGATCCGGCTCTCAGATTTCATCAAAAATATCTTAATTTGTGTTCCGAAGATGAACGAAGGTCTTGCGGGGTTGGAACAACATGAGGGTGAGTAAATACTGACAGAATTTTCATTTTTGGGTGAACTAACCCTTTAAAAAGACGTGCAAATGGTAAACTTTAGTTACTCATGATGCAATGCTGGCCTGATTATGCAAAGGACTATCCCGACTCCAAAATGCAAGTGTAGTATTATCGCCGCCTGAACAATTGCCTTGTGCAACAAAAATGCTGAGGGAGATAGAAGACGCAACACTGCTGAATCACTTATGCGGTTTGTGAAAATGGGTCTCGCAGAAAGTTTTAAAATGACCGATTTAATTTACTAATGCAACCTACATGCTAAAGTGAGTCAATGTTTGCGGGAATTTCCCGCATTATAAGTGTGAGACCTGCGGGAATGATTATGCGCAATCGCCGCAATCCCTCGCCGAAAATCGAGTCCTGCTGCATCGATGTTATTGGGGGACGTGAACCGGTGTCTTAAACACTTATCCAATCATTGCAATCATATTGACCGGCGAAAGCCTATGGAAGTATATAAGGGGCGCCTAAACAACATGTCATCCTCTTTTCGTCTTTATGGACTGTTTTATTTGTGCGCTTGAAACCGGAAACTTCAAAAGATAATCATGGCTTGTGAAAAATGCATCAGGAAGTGTGTGAAACCTTGAGGGAGCGTCTTGTGCTAACTGAGAGATTTTCCCTTCAGAAAACTGCGCTCTGGTCTGGCCTCTTCTCAAGGGAGGAGGAACAGGCAACTGTGCCAGCCAGTTCAGGTCCTCAGAGTGGAGACTAGAATTCTAGGGTTCTCAGAAGGAACTCGCCAAGGAGTTTGAGAGAGGTGTTAATCTCTCACGTCCCTCGGAGGCTCGCGAGAGTGAGCTGCCAAATGAGCATGTGTTGTCTCTAACATCCTCTGATCTGGCAGCAAGTGCTCTGCTGGCACCCAGCCCAAGAGAGCAGGAGATGGCGGATGAGGGTGAAGAGGATGCATAACCCTGATGTTGAGGGAAGTACACTAATGTTGAGGGGATGCGTGAACACAGGTATGTGTCGATGCCCCCAGTTGATGAAACATCCGCCCTGCCTTCTAAGCCTCTAAAAAATGACATTGCACTTAAATGGCAGGGCATACGTGGTGGCGGGTCTGGCTGGTGCTGCCTTGCACACAATGGCTGTGTTGCAAGTATGCCAGGCTGATCTGCTGAAAGGTTTGGACCAAGGTCAGGGTCTCTCCCCGGAGGCAGTGGACAAGCTGCACCAAACCATGGATTTAGCTCTCTGGGCCACCAAACAAACAACCTCCACCATAGAGCGTCCACAGCCACGGAGAGGCATCTGTGGTTGAACTTGGCTGACGTTGGGGAGAAAGAAAAAAACTTTCTTATTGCACCAGTGTCGCCTCCGTTGAGGCGGTGGTGGGAAAGTCCAGAGAGGCGAAGACACCCTCCAGCTGCATTTAAATGATGCATAACACTGTGGTCCAAATCTGCGCCTCCCCCACTTCCTCACCCCATGAACTTCTTGCATCAGCCCTGAGGCTGGACCTATGATGAGTTATTCCTGGAACCCTTCTGTAGGTCTGGCATCGGGTTTGGTAGTAAGTGCGCTCTTTCGAGCTCTTAATGGTGATAGGCCTTCATTTTGCAAATGTTGTTTGGTAGGTCTAATCTCTTTACAAGAGTTATAGTAAGGTTGAACAGTAGACCCAGGTTCCCTGTTAGAAATTAGGTAGGTAGGGTTTTTAGAGGATGGTAAAAAAATTTATCCGAGCATCAAACAGACATTTCTGTGTGAGATGGCTTCCCCCTATCGGGAGCTATTCTACTACGTGCTAGCGCTCTTTCAAGCTCCAGATATAACTACAAAGTCAAGCGTTGGCCCTTGTCAGGCCACCTTGAAATCATTCTGTCATCTGATGGAGTTTTGGTTCCTTGCCACTGTTGCCTTGGCTTTTGGCTTGCTTAGTTGGGGAAATTTAATATTCAACAATATTATTGATCTGTGGTTTATTATTTTCATGTTATCACTGTGAAGCTGCTTTGATACAATCTGTATTGTAAAAAGCACTATATAAATAAAGGTGACTTGACTTGACTCTTACAAGTTGTCTACCCAAGGCCCGCCTTTTGCATTAGGTGTAAAAATGCTATTAGCAATCTTCAAAAAGCGTCTTACGCAGACTGATCTCATGAAGTAGCGTGTGTATGGCACGCCAATTCGTATTTGCATTTTTGGCGTGCTATCAAGACGCATAATCGCTTTTCAGCGTGTTTATGAACGCCGTTGACTTAACGTTATATAAATATATGACTTACCTCAACCCCATCCCTAAACTTAACCGTCACTGGGGTTAATGGCATTTATGACTGTTCCCTTACCATCCTAGGAAAGAAAAAGATATGACTTACCTCAACCCCATCCCTAAACTTAGCCGTCACTGGGGTTAATGGCATTTATGACTGGACATTTGACGGCGTGTACAGACACGCGGAATGACGCGAACGTTAATGGCGTAGACATACACGCCTACACGCGGATAGCTCAAAATGTGTAGAGATAACACGCCACTTGACTCGAAAGTGGCGTGTATGTTTATGCAAAAGTCATGATGTCATGTTGTCTTATGAAGATATATCATGGGTATTGTCAGGCCTTTCTCTCTAGAAGGTAAGAAGCAGTATGCTCAGGCCCTTGCCCTTTAGAGCTGAGTATAGTAGCTAATATATCCAGCAAGTCCTTGAGTTGAAAGAGAATATTTCCTCTATGACTTGAATTCTTTTATTCAAGGCGCTCAAGGTAAAATGGTCAAAATAAAATTATATCAAGCAATTCTGACTTTATATCTTGTAAATCTGACTATATCTTGAAATTCTAACTTTATATCTCGCAATTCTGACTTTATAACACGCAATTGCGACTTTATATCAAGCAATTCTGACTTTATATCTCGCAATTCTGACTTTATATCACGCAATTATGACTTTATGTCACGCAATTCTGAGAATATAAAAATTGTGAGATGTAAACTCGCAATTGTGAAAAAAAAGCCTGAATTGTGAGATAAAAAGTCGCAATTACCTTTTTTATTTTTCATTCTGTGGCGGAAACAAGCTTCCATAAGAAAAACTGTAATATACTTTGCTTAAGACATTTCAACTAAAATGTTACATTAACTGTACAAATAGACCATTTTAGTGTGCATACTAGTTACATCAATGGTCATGGCTACATCATGATACAGTATTACCCCTTTTCCACCGAAAAAAGAACTGGTTCGGAGCTGGTTCAACTTGCGAACCCATTCAGAACCTGTTTGCTTTTCCACTGACTAGAGCGTCCAGGGAACGACGTCGTTACATCACTGTGTACGTCGCTTGCAAGTATATTGCTTTGGGATTATCTTTAACTCGTGGACCAAGAAAACTTTAAAAACAATTGAAATATGTAAGTCTTTTAATCTTTTCGTTTGATATGTAATCTTTTCTGATAAGTTATGTACCCCTGTCTTGTGTCTTATTTCTTTCCATTTATTTGTTCTATATCGTGACTGTTTTCTTCTTTGCTTATGTTTCAAAAATAAATAAATAAATAAATAAAACGCTTGCGTGTTTCTGCAGTTTCTCCTGGCTTTGCGATGGTCAGAAAATATGTTTAAAAGAACCGAGAAGAACGCATCTAAACCCGCCCCGTAAACATGACGTGCTAAAAGAACGGTTCTAGTCCAGGCAAAGAGTTGGTGCCGCTTTGGAACCAGTTCTCGCGGCTACGAACCGGTTCTTTGGCTGTCGAAACACAAAGAACTGGTTCGCGCGCAGGCACCGGCTCCGAACCGGCTCTCAAAATGATTTGGTGGAAAAGGGGCTTATGTGTGGCTTATAAGGTTACTTGGATGGTCTGGTTTGGTTTCTGAGGATAATTGGATGGTAGTTAATGAGTGTTGTTTTTCCTGTGCAAAAGTCGCCTCCACCGCAATGCTTAAGTACCAAGTGAGGTTGCCAGGGCATTGCAGTTGCTAATGTGTTCTGAGAACTCATTGTATTTCTATGTGATTGCTAAATGTCAGTTTTAAATAGGTTGTTAGTGCATTGCTACGTGGTTTAGAGTGTTGGGAGTAGTTGGTCTATGGATGGTTTATCAGATCATAAACCATCATGTGCAATTCTAACTGTGTGGCTTCAAATGCTGTCAAATGCTGAATATGAACCCATTGTAGTATTTCAGATGAAGTTATAAATGAGGAACAGGACTAGCCGTGGATAAGAACATGAGGTGGACAGCAGTAGCTGTAGTTGCATGCTGGACAAGAAGATCAGTAGTGTATCATTGAGTGACTGGGGAGTGCAAGTGTGTGCACTCAAGTGTGTCCTCGATGGATCAGGCCTGCAGGCCTTCTGCATATGCTGCACAGGATTACACTGATCCAACTTAATACTTAAGACCAAGGCATCATTCATAACTACAGCCACCATCTGGCATCGCTGCCCACCCGACCAGCCCACCGGATTAACTTTGAGGAAGATTCCAAGAGCGGGTGTTTGCTGCACTCTCTAATACCTCAGATGGGCCAGCATGCACTGCTCTGGGTGGGCTTCCTGTCACACCAATGACTAAGTGCTTTAATTGCAGCCGCGGTCACTGCACTTATCCATCGCAAACCTTCACTGATCTGCACTGACAGAGAATCGGCTAGCCAGTAAGAGACTGTTGAACAGTGGGTCAAATGTCAGAGGAGTGCTGTGACGTATAAGGCCTTTGAGAGGCCCATTTTTAAAATACTTGAAATAATAATATATTTGTCTATTTTCTAAACATTTGGAGTGTAGTCTACACATGCATGTGTGTGAAAACTTCAAACAAAGATATTTTAGTGCTTTTAAACTCAAATGAATACCTTAAAAAAGTCATTTGGGGCGACCATAATTTATCTTAAAATTAATAGATTTCCTTTACATAAGTTATATTTTAAGAAGTATCAGTAATTAATTGAACTGTTTAAGAAAGATATACTCATGTGTCCTTTCATTTATTGCAAATGATGTTAAATACATTTTTATCTATAATGGCAGTGTCACCCTCATAAAGAAATTACATATTTTTTTTACTCATATAATCCATAAAACTGATTTAAAATGTATAGATATAGTATCCACCTATCGATGTTATACCAATGAATTATATTTCAACCAAAATGGACAGACATTATTTTTTGAACTTACTGCAGAATTGAATATGGTTGGTTACCCCACATGACAAGTGGTCGCCCCACATGATGAAAAACAGCAGGCAATTAAGACTATTCAATGATTTTGATAGTTAAAACACATTTAATGAAATTTTATGAAGAATCAGCATATTTAATGAAACTTTATGAAGAATCAGCATATCAATTTCATTTGACACATTTCATAACATTAACAGTTTTCTCACTATTTCATTTGACACATAACCATCATATTAAAATTTTCAATACTAATGCATTAAACGCTTGGACATAACATTGAACAGCATTTTCCTTTTTCATTTTCATTTCATTAATCACTTAAACATACAATGTTTGCATTTACATTACTATTTTCATTTAACAGTTGAACATAGCAGCATTCTGCAGACACATTGAACAGCATTTTCCGCTGCCTGTAGCAAGCAGTCTTTTCTTTGCTTGTTAGTGGGGCCATCTAGAAAAAAAAGTATATTTAAATATACACAGAGTTAGAAAAAAGAAGGAAAAAGTAGAATGAATGCTTAATATTCACACATTTCTCTGATAAAAAACATAATAATCAAAAAAAAGTAAGCTTAGTCCTCTCTGAAGTAGGATGGAAATTACTGAAATTTAGAAAAAAATATGTGGTGAAATGTAGAAAGTTATTTAAAACAACTAAATGCATATAATGAATGAAAACATTTGCATACAGAAACTACAAATACATGATATGTGTTTTCTATCATTTAAGCAATCAGTGGCGGTCGTCCCACATGATGCTCGGTCGCCCCAGATGATATTTTCAAGTTTAATCAAGTATAACAGGCTAATGCTTAGCTATAGAACCCAAGCTAGCTTCTTCTCACCACATGTCACTGACAAATTTACAATTTACAAATTGAAAAATAAAGATTTGCGTGTAAAACTTATAGTTTACAGTTTTAGGTTGGTCGCCCCACATGATATCAAAATGTGACGAATACACTGCAGCAGTTTTAAAGAGGATTTGTTTGTAAAAATGAGAGTGACTACTCACCTGCTAGTTGTCTCTGTAGGACCCTCACCATGAGGCTGGCCCATGCAACATCCTCTTTGAGATGATTATCAAAATATAAGTCCCTTATTTGTATTTTCTTGATGGTCGCCCCAGATGATATTTCAGACAATGAACATCTTCGGACAAGATTTGTTTGTTTATTATGATTGAAATGTGTGTACAAATGTTTCATAACTTTATCAATCAATGGAAAACAAGTTAAAAATTATGCCAAATAGGATAAGGATTATATTTAAATTATTTTAGTTTGATTTAAAACCAGTTGTCCAAACAGAAGTCAAGGCCGGACGGTCGCCCCACATGATGTTTTCACACTTCAGGTGGCAGAAAATGCCAATAAACCAATTATTTTTAAAGAAATAAGAGTGGGCATATATATAAGGGAGGTGGTAGAAATACATGTTATAATTTTATTAATTTTAATGTTTATTAATTGGTAAAAAGTTCAGTCGGACAGAAAAAGCAAGCGTCACGTGTGAGTCTTACACAGCAGAAAATAATTTTCAAAATAAATACTGTACTTTTGTACTGTTTACTAATACAAATTTATAAAAAAAATTCCATGAGATGAAAATACTTTTTTTCAGACAATATATCTTAAGTTTATTTTTGTAAACTCTGGATCAGTGTCACCTTACCCTGTAGATGCATTTCTTGATATGTTGCAATAAGTATACTGCTACTGTTACACTTCTTGGAATGAAGCGACGTCACTTCCGGGTGCAACACATTTATTTTTCTGTATGAAACACACGAAAAAGCAATGTTCAAACAAGGAGCACATTTCTCTGCACATTCGCGCTTCATCTCGTGCTGGACTACTTCTACACTCTTTTCCTGTGATACATTCACAAATTATCTCAACAAATCAAATCACGTCTGATGTCTAGGCTGATACATCACACTATCTAGACTCTTTATACAATATTCCATTCTCAGGAAATACATGTTTTATACACAAACACACCAACATGGATCCAAACATGTGCTATGCCCGTTATTAAACTGATATAAAAGGAAAAGTTCTGACCAATAACACCTTTAAAGTACAATAAACTCTATGAGTCATACATTTAAACTCAAACAAGTAAGCATGTGCATAGTATTTGGAATTAAAATAGATTTTCAGGTATCAGCAATAGCTCAGTCTATATTCACATCACTCTAACATTGATAACTGCACATGTATTCCTAATACTCTTTCATATTACTGTTTAACTTGTCTTTAATCTGTTTTACACTCCCATGAAATATGCTAATGACCTGACTACATTATGAACTAAGTTTTAACCATTTAACAGTTACTGTGTTATCACAATGAACTCATAAAATTATTAATAAACTGTTTTACCTCTCACTCTGACTGTGGTTCTTAATTTAACAGTATTAATGTCCTTCATTTTTACATGTAATGGCTGACAAAGCAATGCTAAATGAGGGTCACGTGCATATACGAGGGCTAAGAACAGTCACGTGTGCCTCGTTAACTCCAATTGCCCAGATTTGTCTCTACACGCATTTTAATCAATGACCATACACATATATTCAGTTAATTATGCCTCATCCCACACTCACGTCGAGTATATATCTTTTTAAACCTTTATTACTCCGTTTTGCTCACGTTAAGAGTTACTAGTTTTCTACTAATTGAATAGTTAACACTCCCGTCCGCCATTTCACGACATAACTCCCAATCACCGTTAAAACTTCACTTTTCTGAACGTTTCAGGCACAAACTATGGCTCTATAAGAATATAACACTGTTACACATATACCAGTGTAAGGTTATTGTCAGCTTACCTGTATGAAACACACGAAAAAGCAATGTTCAAACAAGGAGCACATTTCTCTGCACATTCGCGCTACATCTCGTGCTGGACTACTTCTACGCTGCTAACTAGTCAGCCACTCACGCGCCGCGCAACTTCCGGGTGCCCCCTGCTGGCGACTCCGAGTCTCACCAAATGAAATAGTCATACAAGTAAATAACAATAATATGAACAGTTTGAAATTTAAGTTTAAAGGGGGGTGCTTTGATATCGGTCCCATTTTATATTCTTAGTGCTACACTACAGTATTTACTGCATATCCACATTGATATCTGTCTTACAAAGTATACTGAGGCATTGAAATACATTGTGGATTATTTCCAAATGCTTGATTAGAAGTGTAGAGAGGACTTCAAACTGTTATATTTAGACTGTTTGGCGAGGACGTGGCTACACAAGGATCCAGTGATCATTCAACTCTGCCTACGAAAACAATCTATATTGTCAACATGTTCATGTACTGCATATCTGTGATTAATATTGAATATTTACAAGGTATTTACTGTAAAAAAACAAAAAAACCATGAGCAAACACATAGGCTTCATTGATGGGAGTGAAATTCAAAATCAAAATGTGTTTGCCACTGTTCACAAATGCTTGTATTCTTACACACATGTTGGGTTTTCATGTTTAAAGGGACTTTCCAGTGACAATTATTTTCATACTGTAAATATTCTACGCCCTGACGCTGACCCCGAACACAATCCTCACCAGTGGGGGAAGATGCGTGGGCATTAATTTGCGTTATTATATGGACATGTCCATTCAAGCATTTCATACAATGGGCTTAACCAGCTTTTACAGCAGATTTGGTTCACAAACAACTGACAGTCATGACCTAAATATGATTTTCATTAACAATTTCGTGCCATCAGTTCACTCAAACTCTGAGGATCTCCCATTTCGAGTCAGACTTGTGAATTCGGCTGATTGGCATCTGAGGACTATTTCTAATTTTTCTCAGTTATTTTGCTTAATTTCCAGATTCAATCTAGCCTTTTTCTTATGTACTAGAGCACTTTTGCACTTATCAAAAACTGTGCTTTAAATCTCTTGACAAACTAAAACACTCAAATGATATTTGTGTGTATTCTAAATAAGAGATATAGATTGCACTGAATGTTTTCTTGCTTATTTTGCTCAAGATTTATTGAGTCTACATGTCATGCAAACAAGAAACTATGCTTAACAACAAGTCAAGAGCTGTCTTTCCAACCACACAACTTTGCAATGCTGTTTGCGAATGTTCGTTGGAACTATGTTTTTGGGTATACAAAACTGTTTTTGACCATAGTTGGCTAACAATGCTTTTGGGAAACACACTTCAAATCAATTGAATCATTGAGTTGTTGACTGAAGAACAGATGCCATTGGATCAGGCCAATTTGGGAATGAATCATGCAGTGTGATTAGCGAATAGCTAAAGAGGTGCATTTGTGTAATTTAAAGGGTTAATTCACCCAAAAGTCATTAAAGGGGGGGTTGACTGTTTTTTTTTTTTCTTTACATGATTGTATTTATGGGGTGCAATATAACATTTATTTAGTCTTATTCTTCATAAACTTCACCTTTAGTGTCAGCCGCGCTCTCCTCTGTCCTCGAACGAGCGGTCTACTTCCTGGTTCTATGAAAACACTCCCTCAGAAACACGTAGTGGGCTATGATTGGTTAGTTTGGTCAGGTGTGTTGTGATTGGCTAAATTGTCGCTCACGTTGTCCGGAAGGTTAACACCCATTACCTTTACGGGCGAAACCTGCATGTCATGAGCTCCGGTCCAGATGTAAATATGTGTCGAACTGCAGTATCAGTTTCAGGCAGAATCAGACCGAGAAAGCCGCGATGAAAGAGTCAAGCAGAACCTCACCACACACGGCTCTTACTAAACGTTTCTGAATGATAATTTGCTACATTGTTTAACTTTATACACGTTTATTTTACACAGTAGCATCTGACTGGCAACAATAACAACTGACTGGCTACTAATGTTAAGCACAAACAGCGGTGGCATGTTTACGTTCTTGATCAAATCGAAAATAACGTCATAAAGCATATACACATGAAAAATACGTTTAAAACATTAGTACTTATAGAAAATTCAGGTCCGTAATGTTTGTACGCGTTTGTCGTAGACGAAAAAATAGCATAGGCTAACTAGTAGTGGCTATAAAGCTAACGCTGGCATTTGAAAAAAATAAAACACAAGGCTACGTGTGAAATTATACATGCAAATACATTTAAAATGATGAAGTCTTAGCCTACTTGCAGATTGTGGCCCAACAACTGCTGCCTCTGGTTTTAAAGTCGAAACTGCTCCATGTTTTATTAACAGTTTCTTGTTAAATCCAGTGTTGAACTCGTGGAGATTCTGGAAGCTGTCTTCCGTAAAATGCGCAGCACAGAGAGCTAGATTACGATCGTCATTTTCAGGAACATAATCAAACATAAATTGTATCCATTGTTGATGAAGTATAGCATCCATGGGAAGCTTGAAACACAGACAGGGTATATACAGTATTCCTTAAGTTAAATTTACTACTTTTTAATACCTTTTTTACTACCTTCAGATTTTTTTTTTAAAACCATCACGACACTGAATTAAGTGTTAATCAGCAGCAACCTTTCTATTATTTAGACAGATTTTGACATTTATAACATAAAAATGGCAAAAGATCTGCTGCGTGACTGGATTTAATAGGGGAAACTGCAAAAATGCGACTAAAACGAATAATTTTATCAATTTAAACTAAATGTTGGATTCAATATAGTGTTCCTTACAACTCACTAAAGATCCCGTGATCCGTGGATATTGAAAATGCAGCCAGGAATCGTGTTGCCTGACATTTATGTTTGCCTGATTTCGACACCGGGGAAATAAAAGCAATATAGACCTAAACATAAAGCAAATTTGCCTGTGAATGCTTTATGTAAATACAATATAGGTAGGTCTAAATCCGGGTGATCATTTGTTCACAGATGATGTCGATCGACCACTGAATATGGCGTCAGCATCAAACATAGATCGAAAGATCTTTGATTGTGCCCAGATAAGCTAAAGCCCATATTTAAATGGACTAACGCAAACACAGAATAGGACACCTGATCGTCTGAAAAAAATAATACCTCATTTTTTAAAAATAATACCTCTCAGACTACATTTAAAACTTTTAATGGCCTTAAATTTGACAATTTTGATTTATCACTTTTTAATACTTTTTAGAACCCCGCGGACACCCTGACAGAAGACCTGACAGCTGCCTGAACAACACACTCGACGAGTCGACGTGCCTCAGAAATATGAGCATGCCATTTTCTGCATATTCTGAGGGAGGGGTTGATGCAAATGTGTGGGTCAGTGACGTACCATAACCCAGCTGTAGTCCCAATCCAGTCGTTTTTGTAGGCAATATACTTCCTGATTTTTAAAAGACGATATCTCTGCTTACACTGAACTTTTAGCGCTGCAACTTTGCAGATACTGTTCATGCACCAACAGCAACATTACACACTATTTAAAATGAAAAAAAGTGAAATCGCAGTTAACCTCCCCTTTAATTACTCACCCCCATGCTGTACCAACCCTGTAAGACCTTCATTCGTCTTCGGAACACAAATGAAGATATTTTTGATTAAATTTAAGACGAGTGTCGAGATTTCAAGAGATTTCGACGATGCGTGCGCGAGAATTGCTTTGTTATTCTACTACTTCTTGTTCAGTTCTCGCACATGCGTCGTGGAAATCTCTGGAGCTCTCAACGCAGGCCCAGAAGGAAGAAAAGGAATAGTCGAATAAAGTTGTTGTTTTTGTTTTATTTCCGCACAAAAAGTATTCTCGTCACTTGATTATAGTTGAGCCACTGTAGTCACATGGAATATTTAAACATTTTCTTCAATGACTTTCTTGGCCGTCAAGTTTCGATCCCTTAGGGGTGGTAGTAGCTCTCAAATTTAATCAAATATATCTTCATTTGTGTTCCGAAGACGAACGAAGGTCTTACGGGGTTGTTACAGCATGGGGGTGAGTAATTCATGACTTAAATTTCATTTTTGGGTGAACTTAAAACTGAGAGATAAAGTCTCTCAAAATTGCATACGGACATATACATTTGAAGGTAATTATTGACAAGGGAGTAATTTATAGGTGGGACACGCTTTTTGAAACATCTTTAGTTGACCAGCAGATTATTAATTTTGTTCCTTTGTGTTAAATGCCAATCTGGTGCTGGAACGTGTTGGTTTTTAAATCATGCTGGGCAATCATGCTGTTATCAGTGGTGGTGGCTCGCACACAGACAAGCAAAATATTTCGATTTATTGTATTATGTTGCATTATTATGGAAGCCCGTTTCCGCCACAGTTGAGTAAAAAAATATAATTCTGTAAGTCATAATAATGAGAAACTTTCTCATAATTATGACTTAGTTTCTCATTATATTGAGAAAGTTTCTCATAATAATGACTTAACATCTCGTAATAATGAGATACTTTCTCATAATTATGACTTAGTTTCTCATTATATTGAGAAAGTTTCTCATAATAATGACTTAACATCTCGTAATAATGAGAAACTTTCTCATAATTATGACTTAGTTTCTCATTATATTGAGAAAGTTTCTCATAATAATGACTTAACTTCTCGTAATAATGAGAAACTTTCTCATAATTATGACTTAATATCTCGTAATAATGAGAAAGTTTCTCATAATTATGACAACATCTCGTAATAATGAGAAACTTTCTCATAATTATGACTTAACATCTCGTAATAATGAGAAACTTTCTCATAATTATGACTTAACATCTCGTAATAATGACTTAACTTCTCGTAATAATGAGAAAAGTTTTAAATAAATAAATAAATAAAGTTCCTCATTATTACGAGAAGTTATGTCATTATTACGAGATGTTAAGTCATAATTATGAGAAAGTTTCTCATTATTACGAGAAGTTAAGTCATTATTACAAGATGTTAAGTCATAATTATGAGAAACTTTCTCATTATTATGACTTAATATCTCATTATAATGAGAAACTTTCTCAATATAATGAGAAACTAAGTCATAATTATGAGAAAGTTTCTCATTATTACGAGATGTTAAGTCATTATTATGAGAAACTTTCTCAATATAATGAGAAACTAAGTCATAATTATGAGAAAGTTTCTCATTATTACGAGATGTTAAGTCATTATTTTGAGAAACTTTCTCAATATAATGAGAAACTAAGTCATAATTATGAGAAACTTTCTCATTATTATGACTTACAGAATTATATTTTTTTACTCAACTGTGGCGGAAACGGGCTTCCATACATTATAGTAGATATGAGGATGAAATGATCAGAAAATGTGAGATTTTAACCTGCGCTGGCACATATTTATTATTGGAATCTATTTCAGAGTTAACAATTAAATAAATCTGTTTTTCTTTTTATTTATTTATTTTGTCACAGATCCCAGAAGACGAGTCATAATCATGACAAACGGATTCTTCAGACTCTCTAAACACCTCCGCAGAAAACCTGTGCCTTTGATCAAACCCTGTGAATCAGTCGTTTTCTGGACATTTATGGGACCAACATATGATGACTTGTACTCCACTTCTGACAGACACCTTTATGGACTGAACAGGTGTCATGTAAAGCCATGGACTCCAACAAATCTGTGTAGAACATAAATCATGTTAGAGGAAATCCCATGTGCAATATTTTGGATAAGTAGATTTTGGATGACTGTTTATTTGGTTTATTTTTTTAAAGCTTTTTCCTGATGTATATTTTTCTAAACCAATATTATTCTCCAACGGAGGAGACACCTCTGAACACCTATAGATAAAATAGAGTCAGGCAAAGAAAACGCCTCCTTTCTTAAACAGGGGAAAAGCCATAGTACCTCTCATCAACAATAGTGACCATGTTAAGAATGGCATTTGCTGAGTTGTGTGTCATCCTTACATGATGTGTGTGTGTGTGCCCTATAATTTGATTTGCTGTATATTTGAGCGATTCAATCATAATCTAAAAAAATGATTGACATAATTTAAACAATTTGATGACTAAGAGAAATTTATGGAAGCCCGTTTCCGCCACAGTTGAGTAAAAAAATATAATTCTGTAAGTCATAATAATGAGAAACTTTCTCATAATTATGACTTAGTTTCTCATTATATTGAGAAAGTTTCTCATTATAATGAGATATTAAGTCATAATAATGAGAAAGTTTCTCATAATTATGACTTAACATCTCGTAATAATGACTTAACTTCTCGTAATAATGAGAAACTTTCTCATAATAATGACTTAACATCTCGTAATAATGACTTAACTTCTCGTAATAATGAGAAACTTTCTCATAATTATGACTTAATATCTCGTAATAATGAGAAACTTTCTCATAATTATGACTTAACATCTCGTAATAATGAGAAAGTTTCTCATAATTATGACTTAACATCTCGTAATAATGACATAACTTCTCGTAATAATGAGAAAAGTTTTAAATAAATAAATAAATAAAGTTTCTCATTATTACGAGAAGTTATGTCATTATTACGAGATGTTAAGTCATAATTATGAGAAACTTTCTCATTATTACGACTTAATATCTCATTATAATGAGAAACTTTCTCAATATAATGAGAAACTAAGTCATAATTATGAGAAAGTTTCTCATTATTACGAGATGTTAAGTCATTATTATGAGAAACTTTCTCAATATAATGAGAAACTAAGTCATAATTATGAGAAAGTTTCTCATTATTACGAGATGTTAAGTCATTATTATGAGAAACTTTCTCAATATAATGAGAAACTAAGTCATAATTATGAGAAACTTTCTCATTATTATGACTTAATATCTCATTATAATGAGAAACTTTCTCAATATAATGAGAAACTAAGTCATAATTATGAGAAAGTTTCTCATTATTACGAGATGTTAAGTCATTATTATGAGAAACTTTCTCAATATAATGAGAAACTAAGTCATAATTATGAGAAAGTTTCTCATTATTATGACTTACAGAATTATATTTTTTTTACTCAACTGTGGCGGAAACGGGCTTCCATAGAAATGTAATATTTGGATCTGATGTTTTATTTCCGTAAAAAAAAACATGATTTTGATATGATTATCCAATGCTGTCTCACGACCAATTCCTGCAAATTTGTACGATTTGTCTAAACACCAGTGATGGGTAGGTTTAGGGGTGAGGTCAGGGGTAGGTCATTTGTGCGAATTCATATGAATTGGCCAAGAGCAAAAAGAGTGAGGTTGTATGAATTCATATGAATTATCCACCTTAAATACGAATGAATTGCCTTGAGATCGGGTTGCATTATCATGTTTCAAATCGACAACTAATGTCTGCTTTTCGTGTTTAGGTCTCAAAACGCACATGTGATGAAATATCATCTGGGTCTAAATTAAGAAACAATAACAAAGTATTTTATATTGTACACTACACTAGTAAATCCAAATATTTAACTTGGCTGTTCTTCACAAATATTGTCTATTCTGCAAAATATGCAACCTTTTCTCCCAAAACCATGTGTGCTTCACATCCATACCTTTAGTGACAAACATTTTGATGACAAATTGACAATTTTCATTACTCATGATATATATATTTTCATTACTCTTGCCTAATGCTGAAGTTACAGCAAAAACAAAACAAAAAAACAACTACTGTCAACTGTATTACTCAGAATATTAAGTATAGATCACTATTTATTTTATTGTCATTCGTTCAGTGTTGCTGCACAAAATATATTAAGATAGAATTAAAACAATGTTCGGTAACACTTTAGAATACGGTTCCTTCGTTAATGAATAACTACACAAGAACTAATGAGTAACACAATATTAACAATCTAGTAACTATTATTAACTAACAAGAAACTCTGATTAACGAACTAGTAAGTAATTGCGCACAGACGAAAGTGGTAGTTCACTATTAAGTAGTCAATAACTACTATTTTTTTAATACTTCCCAGAGAACTACTGAAAAGGTTTATTAACAATCTAGTAACTACTATTAACTAAAAGAAATTCTTATTAACGAATTAGTAAGTAATAGCTCACAGATGAAAGTGTTACTAGATACTTATGTGGGAATTACTAATTATTTGGATTCGTATTATAAAGTGAAGATCATTGGAACTAACTAGTAATTACTCAAGTGTTACTAAAGACATTTTCTAAAAGTATACTAAAGTTTACCAAAAATCTCAAACGTTTGCACAAATCATGACTAGATCATGTAGTAACACTTGAGTAATTACTAGTTAGTTCCAATGATCTTCACTTTATAATACGGATCCAAATAATTAGTAAGTAATAGCTCACAGATGAAAGTGTTACTAGATACTTCTGTGGGAATTAGAAATTATTTGGATCTGTATTATAAAGTGAAGATCATTGGAACTAACTAGTAATTACTCAAGTGTTACTACATGATCTAGTTATGATTTGTGCAAACGTTTGAGATTTTTGGTGAACTTTAGTATACTTTTAGAAAATGTCTTTAGTAACACTTGAGTAATTACTAGTTAGTTCCAATGATCTTTCACTTTATAATACGGATCCAAATAATTAGTAATTCCCACAGAAGTATCTAGTAACACTTTAATCTGTGAGCTATTACTTACTAATTTGTTAATAAGAGTTTCTTTTAGTTAATAGTAGTTACTAGATTGTTAATAAACTTTTTCAGTAGTTCTCTGGGAAGTATTAAAAAAAATAGTAGTTATTGACTACTTAATAGTGAACTACCACTTTCGTCTGTGCGCTATTACTTACTAGTTCGTTAATCAGAGTTTCTTGTTAGTTAATGATAGTTACTAGATTGTTAATATTGTGTTACTCATTAGTTCTTATGTAGTTATTCATTAACGAAGGAACCGTATTCTAAAGTGTTACCTTATGTTCATATTGTCAATTGTCATGTCAACTGTTACCTTTATTTTTTATTTTTAAACATTGTCAGTGACTTAAATTGACTTGAAAATGCTGCTTCTGACGTGCTATAAAGTGCATTTTATATAAGCGCAGGTAGGACTTTTGCATACCACACTCAAAAGTATGAATCTGATCTATACTGTAGATTTATATGTATAAAAAACATTACTATACCTATACCCATGAAAATATCAGTTCTTTAAAATCTTAACATCTGTGTCACCTGACCCTGTAGATGCATTCCTTGATATAACAGCAAGTATACTGCTGATATATATATGCACATTGATATCTGTGTAAAAAAAGTATACTGAAGCTTTGAAATACTTTGTGGATAATTTGAAGTGTATAGAACACCTGTGTCCTTTAGGCTGCTGTCTTTAGACTGTTTGGCCGAGACGTGGCTACAGAATCCAGTGTGTCATCTGTTGCGACTCTAACAGAAGTTGGTCTAGGATGCCTGATTTTTTTTTGATGTCCATGTTATGACACATTTGTATAATAGTCACACTGTTAAACCACCAACATGAAAATATGACACACTAAATGATGATTGATTGATTATTTGTTTATTTATTTATGACAGGTGCCCTGGTTTGAGAGGAAAAAACCCCTATTAATTCACCTGTCATTGGCAGAAAGGTAATTTACACTCTGTCTACAGTCGTGGAAATATTTGTTGTCGGATGAAATGGCACAAACGTTCTCAGACATGTACGGGTCATGCAATTTTACTGGGATTTTATGGAGATGCTGGAGAAAAAATGATCTGATTTATCTGAATAGATGTAGTGTTTTACAAAATCATACAATCGTGTCTATATAAACAGTGCTTTATTTCCTTGTTACTTCACTCATGTCTTTGTCAAGTGTTGCTTATTCTGTTCTGTTATGAGAGGGAAATATCTCAATAAAATGCTAAATTTGTCATTGTCCTAATGAACATGTTGTTTATCTGAAATGTTGATGAGTATGTTCGTTTTTCATCCTATCACTGAACGGAGCTTGTGAGAATTTTTTGGATCTGAATGATTTTTTCCCCCTGCGAAGCTATCAATCTGGTGTGAAGCAAAATGACTATTTTCCACAGAACTAGATTGGGTAACACTTTATACTGTACTTTGTCATTGTTACATACTGTGTTTTACATGCAGTTACTATAGTAATAACTATAAATTACATGCAATTCACCGTAAACCAAACCCTAATCATAACCCTATAGTTCATTATTATATTAATTAGTTCTTAAATCTTTAATTACAGTGTAAGACACCTTAAAATAAAGTGGAACCCTAGATGTTTTCGATTCCCTTTATTGTTTTACTGTATTTTCACAAATATTCTCATTAATATGCAGGACACTTTGCTTAAAATTGAAGTATATTTTAGAGTAAATGCTCGTGCATATTTATACATACAGGGGACAGAAATGGCACCAAGTACGTTTTCTATGACAGGTAAGTTTTGGGGGATAGAATATACAAATTGTACACTATAAACATCATTATGTCTATGTAAAGTTCCCATAAACATGGAAAGCAGAACTGTCTCAACCTAGTAGCAAAACAGCAATCTCATTGTAATTTGTTTGGACATATTAAACATTTTTTTAAGTTAAACTAAAAGTATTACACTGTGGGACAATGTGTTGTTGTTTCATCTTAAAGGGTACATATCGTGCTTTTAAATCATTCATTTTTACTTATAAATCATACATTTGTGGTCTATATAAAGCATAACTGCAATGCTTGGGTCTGAATTCCTCATTATTATAGCTCAACAGGCCCCTTTTCTACCCCTTTTCTGATGTGCTTCTGTGAGCAACCCGTTTCGAAGCGTCTCCTTTAAATAAAAAGGAGTTGCGTCTTTCCCCGCCCGCTCTCCAGGTCGCTGAGTTCACGGTCGGTTCAACTCCCCGCGTTCAGCCATTATTGTAGTTTGATAAGAGATATACGATTACTATAGTTTCAAAGAACATTTTTATTCACACGTTAACAAAATGTCAACGGAAGACTTGTCCATCAAGCGTTACGTATTCGAGCCAGAGCGAGCGATTTGAAAAAGACGACGACAAACCTGCAGAACAACGTCTTCATATGGATGCAGTGGTATGTAAAGTTAAGTTAACTATGTTGTGTTATTAGTGAAAGTCGACTATTTCTCTTGTTAAAACAAGCACTCTGACAAGATAAATGACTGCGGTCTGATCTTACCACTAAAAATCTGTATGATAATAATATGATAACTTGCGTTTAGAACGCGTCAGAAAACACAGCAGCTAATGATAGAAGGAATTTACCCCTCATTCAGACGAAGTCGATCGGCAAACCCTTCTGTATACTGGCGGAGGTTGTTGAAGTGGGGATCCTTAAAGTGCTTCAGGTCACTACATCCAACAACCGAACATTTTGACTAGTCCTCCCGTAACTTCTGCATCATTGAGCTTGGACTACAAAATCGGAGCGAGAAATAATAATGGCGGATTGCTCGGAGTGTTGGACCGGTAGTCGATGTCCTTATTTGTCAGTTCCGCTGCAAATACTGTGACGTAATTGTTCAAAAAACGTAATAGACAACAGGAAAATCCGAACAGGTTGAAAAATATGACCAAAACAGAATATAAAGATATAAACGAAGCACCCGAAGAGAATAATTTAATCGTTTCTGTACTTATAAACACTCCAAATATACAACAAAATGCATTTAAGGGCTAAAAAAGTGGATTTTTCATGATATGTCTCCTTTAAATTTGCAGTAGTTGCGTTTTTTTGCATCTGTAAAACCTCATTCTTCCATTTTAAAAATATATCTTTTTAGCTTTTAGTATGAACATATTAGTCTTAAGATTATGAATAAGCGGGTGTGTACCAAAACAATGATGAGATTCGCATTTAGGAGAAATGAGCATTCAAAACTTAGCATTCATAAGATCACAGCGGACTTCAGCTTCTCATCACATCTTCCGTCTAAATCTAAAGCGTCCCACCCGCTATGCTATATACCACCTGGCCAAAGCAACCGTTGAGAGAGCAATATGGGTTGGAGATGAGTGTTAGGTTGCTCAAAAGGTTGAGTTTGATTCCGTTTTCCAACTGTACGTTGGTTAAGAATGAAATGAATGAAAGAAATTCAAAGAATCAGGGCATCATACAAAGCTGCACATTCCAAGGCACTTCAGTGGGACTTTAAGAAAGCAATAAACGAGAAGTGCCAGTAATACAAAATGTCAGTCATCACTCAAGACAGTAAAAGCTAGAAGAGGGAGGGATTACGAAATAATGAGAGCATATACAAAGGAATAGTGACACCATAGAATATTTTTTAGCAGGATGAGTTTTCAGCTGATTTTTGTTTGTTTGTTTGTTTGTTTGTTTGTTTTTGAAAATTGGACAAATTTGGCTTCCAGGATGGGGTTGGGAGCCAGCAAGGAACAGTGAACGAATTTCTCCCGATTTCTCTCAACATGGGGACATGTTGGCCAATACTGTTTTTGGTAAAACAAAGTGACTTGTTTGAAAAAGTACTGGGTTATACTTTCCTAGTTTCTTGGAAGAAAAAAAATAATCTGATTACGTAACTCTCGTTACTTGTAATGCGTCTCACCCAAACACTGGTTATGAAATATGTGCAATTTTTAGAGGACTGACTAAATATCACAAATATCAAAGTTGTACGATCATGAAAGGACAAAAGCTATTCAATGTTACAGGAATGTGGTTAAGCAAAAAAAACTTACACCCCAAAACCTACAGATTAGAGAACCGTACGTCCTTTAAACTTTTCCCAATTGAAGAGGATACTATGGAAGCCCGTTTCCGCCACAGTTGAGTAAAAAAATATAATTCTGTAAGTCATAATAATGAGAAACTTTCTCATAATTATGACTTAGTTTCTCATTATATTGAGAAAGTTTCTCATAATTATGACTTAACATCTCGTAATAATGACTTAACTTCTCGTAATAATGAGAAACTTTCTCATAATTATGACTTAACATCTCGTAATAATGAGAAACTTTCTCATAATTATGACTTCACATCTCGTAATAATGAGAAACGTTTTTGTGATGCATTGGCCCAGCCAATAATTATCATTAAGTCATAATTATGAGAAAGTTTCTCATTATTACGAGATGTTAAGTCATAATTATGAGAAAGTTTCTCATTATTACGAGATGTTAAGTCATATTTATGACAAAGTTTCTCATTATTACAAGAAGTTAAGTCATTATTACGAGATGTTAAGTCATAATTATGAGAAACTTTCTCATTATTATGACTTAATATCTCATTATAATGAGAAACTTTCTCAATATAATGAGAAACTAAGTCATAATTATGAGAAACTTTCTCGTTATTACGAGATGTTAAGTCATATTTATGACAAAGTTTCTCATTATTACAAGAAGTTAAGTCATTATTACGAGATGTTAAGTCATAATTATGAGAAACTTTCTCATTATTATGACTTAATATCTCATTATAATGAGAAACTTTCTCAATATAATGAGAAACTAAGTCATAATTATGAGAAACTTTCTCGTTATTACGAGATGTTAAGTCATAATTATGAGAAAGTTTCTCATTATTACGAGATGTTAAGTCATTATGAGAAACTTTCTCAATATAATGAGAAACTAAGTCATAATTATGAGAAAGTTTCTCATTATGAGAAAGTTTCTCATTATTACGAGATGTTAAGTCATTATTATGAGAAACTTTCTCAATATAATGAGAAACTAAGTCATAATTATGAGAAACTTTCTCATTATGACTTAATATCTCATAATGAGAAACTTTCTCAATATAATGAGAAACTAAGTCATAATTATGAGAAAGTTTCTCATTATTACGAGATGTTAAGTCATTATTATGAGAAACTTTCTCAATATAATGAGAAACTAAGTCATAATTATGAGAAAGTTTCTCATTATTACGAGATGTTAAGTCATTATTATGAGAAACTTTTTCAATATAATGAGAAACTAAGTCATAATTATGAGAAAGTTTCTCATTATTACGAGATGTTAAGTCATTATTATGAGAAACTTTCTCAATATAATGAGAAACTAAGTCATAATTATGAGAAAGTTTCTCATTATTACGAGATGTTAAGTCATTATTATGAGAAACTTTCTCAATATAATGAGAAACTAAGTCATAATTATGAGAAACTTTCTCATTATTATGACTTACAGAATTATATTTTTTTTACTCAACTGTGGCGGAAACGGGCTTCCGTAGGATACAACTATGCAAGTTTGAAGCAAAAAATCATGGGTCAGGTGTGATTCACTTACAACTGCACAATGCACGGTCTGCCCCTATTCTTTCAAAAACCCTCTACAGAAGGAGATTGGCTTGTAGGAACAGAGGACGTCCTCAAGTTACATCACTTCATTTTCCAGCCCTCATAAAAGAAAGGAAGGACGTTTTTACCAGCAGAAAGAAGATGAAGATGATAATATGCTGACTGAACTTGAGAATAATCTTCGGCTTTGACGTCCATGTTTTATGTCAAGAGAAAAGACAGATCACACCAGTGCGAAGGTGACTCAGTTTAAGTTCAAATTGTTTCATAAATTGGAGGAAATGGGAAGTTGTCATGCTTTGTTTTGTTCTTTCAAAGAAATGGGATCTGATCATGGGATCATGGACCGAGTATCCTATGCTCATCCCTTGATGTTTGGCTCGTCTTTGAACAACCAGTGTTTCCCCTTCAAAGACGCTCTGAAAAATCCCCAGAATGACCCAGAGCAAGTCAACAGCCAACGGTACATCGGAGGCTTTTCCTACCATGGGAACTTCAGTGTGCATGACCTCTCCTTGGAACCTGCATTCATCCACAGGCGTAACGAGAGAGAGCGGCAGAGAGTCCGCTGTGTCAATGAGGGATATGCCCGACTCCGCGAACATTTGCCGCAGGAATTTGAGGATAAGAGACTCAGCAAGGTAGAGACACTGCGGGCGGCCATAAGCTACATTAAACACCTGCAGGACCTTCTGGAGCTCAGTCTTCCTTAGGGAATGTCAGGACAGTCTTCAGAGAAGGGCAGAGGAACTCTTGTGTGAGATCTGGGACACTGTATGCTTGCCATTGAATTATTCATTATTCACTTTTAAAACACTGATGTGATGAAGCTTGAACAAATGTAATGCGTCCCAGATGATGCACTCTTTAACCAATGTTTTTGTTTCCATACTAGTTATGGTTCTGAAAATGTTCATGGAGCATGCACAGGTACGCTCTTAGAAAAAAGGGTTTGGCGTTCTTTACTCAACTCCAAAGGACATTTTATGCTAAAAAAGGTTCAATAATGACAAGAAAGAACACTTTTGGCACAAAGGTTCTTTATAGGCTATTATTCATTCATATATTACATTATTCTGCAACATTTTGTAGTTGTAATTAAAAGATTGTTTATTAAACTGTTGTGGTAACTTAATATCACATTTTAATCATGCTGATTTTTGGAGGATAAAAACTGAAGTCTTCGTGTGATATTGATTAATTATATTTTTTAACCCACATATCTTGAATTTTGCGATCATTCACACGCATTGCATTTTAGGGGTTCCAAATACGTAGCGCTTTAGAACCTTTTGAGGTTCTATAAAGAACCTTTTCTTCTAAGAGTGTCTGCTTAAAATGTATTTTGACTAAACAGCAAAATCAAGGAACAAACCGACGAAAAAGGTTGAATGGACCCTTTAATGAAAAAAGACATTCATAAAACTATGCCTTTTTGAATGATCTCATTCTTAACTTTTTGAGATTATGAATTCCTTTTCTCAAAAACATCACAAATGTTATAAAATGTAATTGGTTAAAGGGGTATTCGAACAGAAATTTAAACACTGGTTTAAAATATGCAATGTGTTTCTTTTTTAAAAACTATATATATATATATATTAAAAAAAGTTTATCAATACTTAAGGTTCATTTAGTCATACAATTATTTTTTCTTTGTTTTCTCCTTTCAAACACGATGACCGTGTTATATTTTGGTTAAACCCAACATAGACTGATAGGCTACAACTATAAAAACAATATGTATAAAAAAAAAGTTGGTAACACTTTACAATAAGGTTTCGTTCGTTAAACTTAGCTAACCACATTAGTTAATGTGAACAATACTTTTATACAGCATTTATGAATCGTAGTTTACATTTACAAATACATTTTTTAAGATCAAAAGTTGCATCTGTTAATATTAGTTATAAACTCTGTGAATTAACATGAACATGAATCAATTAACATGAATCAATAACATTATCAATATCAATAACATAACATTAACATGAATCAATGCAGTGAAAACATATCGTTCGTTGTTAATTCGTGTTAGTTAATACATTAACTAATGCTAACAAATGGATCTTATAAGTGTTACCAAAATGTTAATAAATGGTCTATCCACACTGGTCTATGGTCTAACTACACTAGCCATACTTTTTGACAAATACTTTTTGAATCCACAGTTTAAGGACAAGAACAGTCGGAGAGCTAACATGATGGGTCTCATCCCAATTCGTCATATAACTGACGTTTTGGGACGTCTTTTGACCATTCGTCAATATACGACTTTTTAGGGCCCCCTTAAACGTCGGTAGATGACGTTATGGGATCCTAACTCTACCCCATACCTAAACCTAACCCTAAACCCAACTCGTCACCTAACTGACGTTAAAGGTAAAGCGTCGGTTGTATGACGACCCGGGATCGTCATCTACCGACGTTTAAGGGGGCCCTAAAAAGTCGTATATTGACGAATGGTCAAAAGACGTCCCTAAACGTCAGTTATATGACGAATTGGGATGAGACTGTGTTATGTTTGCTGTAGTGTAAATTGGATCTGTACAGCAAATGGATATTAAATCGATTTCAATTGGAACTTGAGTTGTTGCGGTGCACGCTACACAAAAAATAAGACCCAGCACTACAAAAGAGAAGTTTGATAGAAACAGCCAAAAGATCCAAATAACATCTTGAGCTAATGTTGTGATTGAGGCCATTCTAACAAATGTGGTGGTGGGATTTACATTGAATCAGCCTATACACAATGAGGAACTGAAGTTCTTCGGAGATGCAAAGATGCTGTCAAGGTACTATTCAGGGCCAAGACTTTTTTTTGTGTGTGTGTAATAATAATGTAAAATTAGAGCTAAATCAGTCAAAGGAGATTACCTGAAGTCATTATCCTTGACAATGTTGTGTTTAGAACTGAAACTAGCGTTGTGAGATTTGGATCTAATTGGTCAAACTGGTCAAAGGCTCTTCACATGACACCATTTTCAACTAAACGCGGAAAACAAATTTGTGTGTTGTTGTTAGACGGGAGAGGATAACGTTATTGGGTAACACTTTAGAATACGGTTCCTTCGTTAATGAATAACTACACAAGAACTAATGAGTAACACAATATTAACAATCTAGTAACTATTATTAACTAATAAGAAACTCTGATTAACGAACTAGTAAGTAATAGCGCACAGACGAAAGTGGTAGTTCACTATTAAGTAATCAATAACTACTATTTTTTAATACTTCCCACAGAACTACTGAAAAAGTTTAATAAGAATCTAGTAACTACTATTAACTAAAAGAAACTCTTATTAACGAATTAGTAAGTAACAGCTCACAGATGAAAGTGTTACTAGATACTTCTGTGGGAATTACTAATTATTTGGATTCGTATTATAAAGTGAAGATCATTGGAACTAACTAGTAATTATTCAAGTGTTACTAAAGGCATTTCCAAAAATCTCAAACGTTTGCACAAATCATGACTAGATCATGTAGTAACACTTGAGTAATTACTAGTTAGTTCCAATGATCTTCACTTTATAATACGGATCCAAATAATTAGTAATTCCCACAGAAGTATCTAGTAACACTTTCATCTGTGAGCTATTACTTCCTAATTATTTGGATCCGTATTATAAAGTGAAGATCATTGGAACTAACTAGTAATTACTCAAGTGTTACTACATGATCTAGTCATGATTTGTGCAAACGTTTGAGATTTTTGGTGAACTTTAGTATACTTTTAGAAAATGTCTTTAGTAACACTTGAGTAATTACTAGTTAGTTCCAATGATCTTCACTTTAAAATACGAATCCAAATAATTAGTAATTCCCACAGAAGTATCTAGTAACACTTTCATCTGTGAGCTATTACTTACTAATTCGTTAAAAAGAGTTTCTTTTAGTTAATAGTAGTTACTAAATTGTTAATAAACCTTTTCAGTAGTTCTCTGGGAAGTATTAAAAAATAGTAGTTATTGATTACTTAATAGTGAACTACCACTTTCGTCTGTGCGCTATTACTTACTAGTTCGTTAATCAGAGTTTCTTGTTAGTTAATAATAGTTACTAGATTGTTAATATTGTGTTACTCATTAGCTCTTGTGTAGTTATTCATTAACGAAGGAACCGTATTCTAAAGTGTTACCCGTTATTGTTTTCAAAAACTTGGGCTTTGAAACCTAAATGCATAAAAACTGTTCAGTTTTTAGTTGAAAACTGTCTTGTGTAAATGCCCCCAAAAGGGCAAGCTTTTGAAAAAGATATCATCTCTGTGTAAACTACAAAAATTTTTTTTAAAAAACAAAATGTTTCAAGTGACCAGCTACATGCATAATACAGTTTTAGTCGTTTTCAAGGATCTGCCTGAACACTGATTTTACAGTATCTTATCTTCGAAAAACCCAAAGGAAAATCTGTTCTGTTACACCGTGTCCTAACTACACGCGACGCGACGCCGCGACACGCGATAAAAGGTGTCAATCAGAGTTTTTGTCCTAACCAAACGCGACGGCGACACGCGAAGTTTCTAATTTAGAAACGGTTCCTATTTCTGCGACGTCGCGGCTGACAGAATGAAGAAATTACACTGGTTATGAGTACACATTATTTATTTTTAGTTAAAAATAGGTCACTGTGCCACAAGCGATAACGGATAATTTACCTCAGATTTTGAAAGCATGTAATATAGCGTTCAAAATGAATTCTATGCAAACATACAACTGTACTTCATAACAAAATTAGTCAATGAGTTATATTTTGTTAATGTTTTGATTTTTAATAATGTTATTTCTTGATTTGATTATGTCCTTACCCATTTACAATGGGCGGGCGGGCCAACAGTGCACTTTCACAGAGAGACTCTGCTCACACCATAGGCTCACACACTGTTCAAATGTGTGGCGTCCCACAGTCGCGTCGCGTCTAGTATGGACAGACCCACTTTCTGTCGCTGAAATTTTATCGCGTCAAACATTGATTGAATTATATCACATGCTGAATCATTTTCAGGGTTTTGATTCACATTGAAATAATATGGGATACTTTATCAGACAGCGCTTTATTCCACATGCAGCTTGTGAAAGACTCTGCACTGCGGGCAAATGCAATTTATACCCATAACAATATAATAAATAAATATAAATTATTTGGTAACACTTTACAGTATATGGCTACATGAATTATCATGAATTCATGTATAAATTAGTGCATGGACTATGCATTCATTCACGCATTAATATCTCGTGAATCATCAGAAACGAACGCAAGTTCAATATTTTTCATTCATGACTTCGTGAATGACCAACACCTTAATTAAAACATTAACTAAGATGAGCACATCATCATGAATTCAAAATTCAAATTCTGTCATCATTTATTCAATCTCAAGTTGTTCTGAACCTGTATAGCCTACGTATTTAAACTGCTGAACGCGAAAATAAGATATTTTGAAGAATGTCAGTCACCAAACAGTTGTGGGGCACCATAGACTTACATAGTATGGAAAAATACTAATATACTATGGAAGTCAACGTTGTCCCACAACAGTTTGGTTAAACATTCTGTAAAATATCTCTTATGTTTTCAGCAGAAGAAAGAAATGCATACAGGTTCAGTGGAATGTGAGAATTAGTTTAAGTTAATTTCACTATCGTCTAAAAGAATGAGTCCTTTTCATCTGTCAAGTCAAGTCACCTTTAGCGCTTTTTACAATATGGATTGTTTCAAAGCAGTTTTACGGTGATAACATGGACAATGATGCTACAAAGCTTGTTATTTGCTTCAAATAAGGATAATGGTTGATATTGCTTTGCTTTAAGCATTTAATATTATAAATCATATTCACCATCACCATCATTCACCCCTATACGCACAGATTTAACACCCAATCCTCTGTGGACAAGCCCGTCCCTCTGGATAATACGTTCTGGAATGTATTTTTTTTACTTCGAAAAGGAAACAGAGGAAGTATAAACCACATCAAGCCACAAAAATACCCTCTTCACCTCTGCTTATTCTTCACGCTTTAGCTAAACTACTGGGAAGTGGCATGCATGCTCTTTTCTTGCTAATGTACCAGCAAACTCTTAACCACCGCAACTGACCGGGAATCAGTGGGAGACAGAAAACCAGCAAAGAGGAAAACCAATGAACCATGAAAGCTGGAAGAACGCTCTCTGTCAAGGTGGAATAAGAGTGTCAACAAAGCCCTTTCACAGCATCCGTGTGAATGGGAGCTGGTAATTAACAGAGGTGCTGGTACCCTGACTGTAATGGTTCAGTGGCCGGCAGCGGGAGGGAGGAAGTACAAATACGCAACTAACACAATGATAGCCTTCCACCAAGATCACAATCACAGAAACACCACCAAGCTAGAAACCAAATCTTCTAGCTTGCATTTTGTTTCACAAATAGAAGTGCCCAAGATCGATCAGATAAAAAAGTTGTCCAAATGTGAACAAACTTTTGCTTTAGTTCTTTTTTTTTTTATTTGATGTTGATTGCGCTTACAAAAATATAAGTCTACTTAAAGTTCATTTTCTAAAGTATACTTACATAAAGTTAAAGGATAGTTTTACTGTAAGTATACTTCAAGTATCAATGGATTAGTATTATACTTGTAAGTTTACTATTTCAGAACAAAATTGGCCCACCGTTTAGTGTTTTTAGTGTAAAAGTAGCCTATACTTCTAAGTGCAACAGTTGTAAACTTTCTACGCTATCTCACGACCAATTCGTATGAATTCGTACGAGTGATTAAAAAGAGGCTAATTCGTACTAATTCATATACGACCTCACTCGTACGAATCCGTACGATTTGTCCAAACCCACGTGATGGGTAGGTTTAGGGGTGGGGTCAGGTGTAGGTCATTCGTACGAATTCATACGAATTGGCCAATTCGTAAAATATGTACGATTTAGCAAAAACGTACTAATTCTTACGAGTGAGGTCGTACGAATTAGCCACCTCGTAAAATTCGTACGAATTCTCGTGAGATCGGGTTGAAACATTTAGTTTACCACTAAGTTTTTCATTTGTACTGCAACTACACTGTAACAAGTGGACTTTTAATAATTTACTAGTTCAATTCACTATAGAGGCTTCTTTATATTGCAAATATACTTGTTTACTCTACTGTAAGTGAACTTTAAGTGAAGGTATTACTTTTTATACCTGAAATTTACCTTTAACTGTACATCAAGTTTAAAGTAAAATACTTACATGTATTTTAAGTTTGAAATTAGTTCCTATGTACACGTGACTACACAAAAAAAAAAAAAAAAAAAAAATCACATACTCAGAGTTAGGAAAATATCTTTTTTATTTATAAATCAAATTAAATGAGACAGTATGTAAAACTATGTGAAAAAAACATTGAATTGGCTGCCCAATCAAAGAGGGCAAACACAACTACTAACCAAGTATTCTTAGAATAACACACATTATACTTTTAAGTACATCTTGATTAAAAAAATAGTAAAAGTATAGGCCAAATATAGGCTACGTAGAGTTTTCTGTCAGTATAAGTAAAGTAGCGCGGGAAGGGGGGTGCACCTCGTCATAACATCAGCACCCCCTGGTGGGTAAGCAGCAGTTATTATTTCTTTTTTTCGAGTAACACAGTTAAGAAAAGTAAAAATAGTCATAGTAAATCTTCTCAAACAATGTCAACAACAACGACGATGAAACCGCGACTGAACCCACGCCAAAGGCTGACACGATACATTTTCTTCAGATCTTCTTAAATAAATATGTCTTTTTTTTAGATTCAATATTTTTTTTCAAGTGGAACTTAAGATGATAGTTCATAACGAATCTCATATTTACATTGTGTCCACAACTTTTGGTTGTGATGAGAACATTTGAGAGAACAAACTAAACAAAACACTGAACAAAGCTGTATAATCATAAATTGTTTATGATTGTTTATGACCATCCTGATCTCGCGAGGCTATTAGGCCTCTGCATTCAAACATTCATATGATGGCATATGCTGAAGCCATCAAAGTAGTTAATGCAAAAAGAAATGTGACAGTATCACCAATAATGAAAAGGGTTTAACAGAGACCGGGTCAGGATTCTGAACAGAGATCGGGTCGGGGTTCTGAAAGGAGACAGGATCAGAGTTATGAACAGATGCAGGATCAGAGTTATAACAAGACAAGAAGAGATTATGATAGGCATATAGCAACCAAATCAAGTATTGGAGTGGATAGTGTTGTGTTTGTAGCTTTTTTGGCAGAAGTAGTCAATTGTTCAGCTCAGACGCAAAGCAGAACAGAGAGGATTAAAATTATCATAAAGGCAGCACAAAAATATCTTAAAGGGTACATATCGTACTTTTAAATCATTCATTTTTACTTATAAATCATACATTTGTGGTCTATATAAAGCATAACTGCAATGCTTGGGTCTGAATTCCTCATTATTATAGCTCAACAGGCCCCTTTTCTGATGTGCTTCTGTGAGCAACCCGTTTCGAAGCGTCTCCTTTAAATAAAAAGGAGTTGCGTCTTTCCCCGCCCACTCTCCAGGTCACTGAGTTCACGGTCGGTTCAACTCCCCGCGTTCAGCCATTATTGTAGTTTGATAAGAGATATACGATTACTATAGTTTCAAAGAACATTTTTATTCACACGTTAACAAAATGTCAACAACGGAAGACTTGTCCATCAAGCGTTACGTATTCGAGCCAGAGCGAGCGATTTGAAAAAGACGACGACGAACCCGCAGAACAACGTCTTCATATGGATGCAGTGGTATGTAAGTTAACTATGTTGTGTTATTAGTGAAAGTCGACTATTTCTCTTGTTAAAACAAGCACTCTGACAAGATAAATGACTGCGGTCTGATCTTACCACTAAAAATCTGTATGATAATAATATGATAACTTGCGTTTAGAACGCGTCAGAAAACACAGCAGCTAATGATAGAAGGAATTTACCCCTCATTCAGACGAAGTCGATCGGCAAACCCTTCTGTATACTGGCGGAGGTTGTTGGATTGGGGATCCTTGAAGTGCTTCAGGTCACTACATCCAACAACCGAACATTTTGACTAGTCCTCCCGTAACTTCTGCATCATTGAGCTTGGACTACAAAATCGGAGCGAGAAATAATAATGGCGGATTGCTCGAAGTGTTGGACCGGTAGTCGATGTCCTTATTTGTCAGTTCCGCTGCAAATACTGTGACGTAATTGTTCAAAAAACGTAATAGACAACAGGAAAATCCGAACAGGTTGAAAAATATGACCAAAACAGAATATAAAGATATAAACGAAGCACCCGAAGAGAATAATTTCATCTTTTCTGTACTTATAAACACTCCAAATATACAACAAAATGCATTTAAGGGCTAAAAAAGTGGATTTTTCATGATATGTCTCCTTTAAAGTTCATACCTGTTTCTCTGTCCTCTGCGCTGCAGCTGATACAGTGTCGTGGTTTTTATGTTCGTCCACCATACACAGCACACATATACACTTCTGATCAGTGCGGCAGAAAACCTCGAGGAGTTTATCATGTGTTTGGCAGATCATCTCCTGCAGTCGTCCAGTGGTGTCAGTCAGATTGTGTTTCTTTCTTTTAAAGAAACTCTCATGTTGTTCAAGGTGACTCTGACAGTAAGACTCCAGACACCCCAGACAGGACTTGACGGCTTTGCGTTTTCTTCCATCACAGACGTCACACTGCACATCTCCAGCTCCAGCGTAACGGTCAGCAGGACGCTTACGCTTCTTCAGTTTCTCCACCACTTCAGCCAGAATGGTGTTTTTAGCTAAAGTGGGTCTTGGACTGAAGGTCCGTCTGCACTGAGGGCAGCTGTAGACTCTCTTCTCATCCTCCTGATCCCAGCAGTCTGTAATACAGATCTTACAGAAACTGTGCCCACAGGGAATGGTCACTGGATCCTTCAGGAGACCCAGACACAATGGACATAGGAATTCATCTTGAAAAAATCTGGCTTCTGCCATTTTACTGCATGAACACAGGGATAAAAGTATACAGCAGCTCAACTACAGTTCAGTTTCAGTTTCCTTGAAGTCATGTGATTCCGGTTTCCTGCTTCTGTGTTTGAGTGCCGTGTGCAAAAGTCTGTAGACACAGATCATAAAACGTCCACTAGGTGTCAGTCTTAAGCTGCGTTCCATTAGACAGGGTCCCTACGCAGTGTTCACTGCTCCCTACTCCCTGAACACGGTACATCAGGTGAAGTGGACTTCGCTGACAATACCGCTCATTTGGAATGCCCTGCAAACGTCATCAGTTAAGTTAAGTTAACGTACGGGGTTCCGCACCCAGCCAGCAATGACATGTGGGGCCCATATGAGGGTTTGATGGGCGGCAAATGTGGGCCCCATCATGGGCTTGCACCCGGGATCCACATTGGGGCAAGCTGTGGAAGCCCAGATGTACTAAAAGTGGGACCTGTATGGGTGCTGCATGGGTCTTAACTGGGCAATTCATGTCAGACCCATTTGGGCCCCACCTGCCCAAAATGGGTCTCAAGTGGGCTTGCACCCAGGATCCAACCATGGTTACCCAGATGGGCTTTAAATGGGCTCTGTAAGAGTCTTATGTGGGTCCTATGTGGGAAAGTCATGCCAGGCCCATCGGGGTCCCACCTGCCCAAAGGGGTTTAAAGTGGGTTTGCACCCGTGGATGCCCAGATGGGTTTTAAGTGGGACCTATAAGGGTTTTATGTGGTTTTTAACTGGGTAATTAATGTTAAACCCATTTGGGCCCCACCTACCTAAAGGGGTTTAAAGTGGGCTTGCACCAGCTTCAACCGTGAATGCCCCTATGGGCTTAAAGTGGGCTCTGTAAGAATCGTATGTGGGTCCTAACTGGGCATTTCATGCAAGGCCTATCTAAGCCCAACCATGCCAAATAAGGAAACAATCTAAGAAAAACTAAAATCGAAGAATGAATATTAGTCCAAGATTAATACAAGACACTTGACGCTTTGAACTGCAAGAAATATATTGTTTAATTGAACAACAAAAACAATTTACACAAGTAACAATGTCACAACAGCTCACTGAAAAAAAAATCTCTGAAAATCTTTTAAAAAAAATCTCTCCAAAAGATACATAAAAGTAGTTCCCTTAAAAAAAACTTGTCAGAACATGTCATCCAAAATGTCCATATCTTTCTTTCTTCAGTCGAAAAGAAATTAAGGTTTTTGATGAAAACATTCCAGGATTTTCTCCATATAATGGACTTCAATGGGGTCCAAACGCAGACCTGCCAACCTTGAAATTATTTTTTGAGTAGTATCAGTCGGGGGTTGGGGGATTTGCACAAAAACAATGTTTACGTTTATTAAGTTTTACTAACGTTTATTCAGCTAATGCATGTTCTGTTTAAAATGTACAATGTTCAAATGCAAAGACAGCACGTCACAAATTAAAGCCTTTTTTGTGGGATTTAGTATCATATTTGTTTATTGCCATAGAATAATAAATTAAGTAGCTTTATCTTAAATGTACACATCTATTTGTTGTTGTTTTTTTTTTTTACTGTTTTCTAGGGGTTTCTTAATTTTAGACTAGTTGACCAGCACACATTATATGCAATGCATAAGCATGTGTTTGTGTGTGTCTCGCATTGTCTCAAAAAATTATGACAAAAATAAAAAATATATACATTTTTTATACAATACAAGATACACACAAACACATGCCTATGCATTGCATATAATGTGTGCTGGTCAACTAGTCTAAAATTAAGAAAACCCTTGAAAACAGTAAAACCATGGCAATAACCAAATATGTTACTAAATCCCACAAAAAAGGCTTTAATTTGTGATGTGCTGTCTTTGCATTTGAACATTGTACATTTTAAACAGAACATGCATTATCTGAATAAACGTTAGCCAATGCATAAAGAAAACAGTTGACAATGAATAGACATGAGTCCTGTTAGGACTAATAATAGCAAAACCAATCACTTATTCTAAAAAGTTTAGAAGAATCCTACATGGGGCTGTGTTAATAGTAAAACGTCCATCATTTAACAAATTTAAAAAACATGGATGGATAATACAAAAATGATTTCTGACATTTTGACAGAATTTAAACTTAACCCGTCAATTTTTGTTTTACAATTATCTTCTCTCAGTGCGCTCGTCAGTGCTCGAGCTCGTGCAGTTCTGATACAATGGGGCTTTTTAATCCACAAGTAAATAACATGCTAGTTCATTACGTTACAAAATAAATATGTAACATGTAGCAGGCTACATTTCTCAACACTGAGAATGAAGAAATGAACGCCTGTTTCTCCAGACTTGCGCTCCAGTGATCCACAAATCACAGAACTTTCATAAACACTACGCCATAGCGATTTATTGTTCATTATTACTTCAGCATTTTATAATTTGCATGGCTGAATGATGTTTTCCCCTTATCAGAGTGACAATGAATGACGTATTTTTAAGATAACCCATGCGATTGCGAACACGTGTGATCATCGAATCTAGGTTAAGTTAACTAAAAACAATATTTCAACTTTCCAAATCCATCCCAGCCCGTTTACCTTCAGGAGTCAGCAGTATTGGGACTACTGTCCTCGCTTATGCGTTCAGTAAGACGGCGCGCTGCGGGAGTGGAAGCGGGATTGAGCGTGATGATTCTTTATTGCTGTCGATTTTCAGTCTCTTTTCAATGATAGGCCATAAGCATCTGCCAATCCTACCTGTTTGCTATTTTGAGAATGAACCCAGCGCTATGATTGGTCGAATTCTGCTTATTTTTCTGTTGCTTGATTTGAGGACCGCGCGTGCACAGAGGCGTCACCAGGTTTTTGCGTAGTTTGAAGTGACAAATCGTACCAGCGTACTTTGAGGTCAAAATGTGTGTCCGCTACACAAAATGCGTATGGGTTGGCAGGTCTGCAAACGGTTCAAGGTCCAAAAGACAGTTTCAGTGCAGCTTCAAAGGGCTTTAAAGGATTCCAGATGATGAATAAGGGTCTTATCAAGCGAAACGATCGCTCATTTAAAAAACAGCTCAAAGTATAAGCACAAATGCTCGCCTTGCTCTGTTGTGTGATGCGTGTTTGTGACTCAACTGTTCAAACTCGTTCATCAAAATGCAAAATGAACAAAACTTTTTTGAACTAATTTGGTTCATTCAACGAACGAAATAACTCAGAAAAAAATTTGTTACTTTTTAATAAACAAGTTCGAACAGGAGTCACAAATGCGCATCACACAACAGAGCAAGGCGAGCATTTGTGCTTATAAAACTGAAACTTTGTTATTTTTTTTAAACTTAAAAAAAGATTTTATTTATTTTTTTCATCAAAAACCTTAATTTCTTTTAGACTGAAGAAAGAATGACATGGACATCTTGGAGGACATGGGGGTAAGTAAATTATCAGCAAAAGTTTTTTTCAAGTGTTTTTTTCAAAAATGAACTACTCTTTTATTACAACATACACTCATTGCGTGGTGGATGCTCCCTTTTGTCTTTGGGCTCTTGCAACCCTCTCCCCACGGTCCATGCGCCGGTGAACCACTTCCCCAGCGCCATTTCCATTTGTTTGCGATTCACACTTTTGAGTAATTGCATTACTCTTCAGTGCACCTAAAAACAAAGGAGCATAAGTCAAATTAGCAAGGTTCTTTTTTGCTCCAACTTGTATCATACGTTTGGTACATATGATACGTATCGTATGTCTTCAAATCAGTCAGTCAAGAAAAACACATTTACACATGTGGTAAGCTAAAATGTTTGCCCTAGGGTGACATTTAACATGGAGTTTCATATACCTATAACACTTTTTCCATTACGTGTTGAAATTTACAGTAGCTTTAAATGCATACCAAATTTGAGTGACATTAGAAACCATTTTCCATGAATATATCAAAATTCATGAATTCTCCCAAGGCGACCCCTTGGTATTGGAACGTAACACAGAAGTCACGGTGTGGTTCATACATCACGGTTCGGTACGATTTTGGTAGTTCAGATCAGATCTGTCTGTTATTGGCTGAAGCGCCGTGCTCCATCACAGTAGTTTTGAAAAGTGTCTGTCAAATGTCAGCTTGCCCTGTTGCTTCGTCGGCAATTTTGTCAAAGTGCTTCCATAGTACTTTGTACTTTTGGTGAAAAACAAATGTAGCGACGTTGAAAATTTTATTTTCATTCTACTCAAGTAAGAGTAAAAGTAACACATTTTAATTATACTCAAGAAAGTATTTTTTTTTTAAATCTACTCAAGTACTGTAACGAAAGTATTTGTAGTTACTTTCCACCTCTGCATTTAAGTGAAAAATGTTGTAGCAGACATGGTTGATTTGTTATACATTTACAACGTTTTGAAGCAACCTGGCATGGGACTTGAACTCGGCAAAGTTTAGTGATTCATTAAGCATTGGAAGGATTTTGTCAAAAGAAAGAAAACACAGGAAAACTGTGGCCAGGAGACTGGGTGGGGATGCCGTCAAGTAGACTCACACTGAGGCCACTTCTGGGGGACCCACAGGGATTTCTCGGCGTCAGACTCTGTCTTGGTGGGCTGACCCTGGTTACCAAATTTTCAATTTGGAAGCAGAAACTTTGACTTTAAAGAACATTTCAATGCCTCTAAACGAAGGGGAAAAAAAACTCACATAAATACTCAGAACCATGGGCGCTGCTCCGCCTCCCAGTGACATGGGCGCTGCTTCCCCTGCAGGATCCATTTGACCAGCTACTCTGGGACCTGCTTTGCCACCCGGAAACTTGAGGGCTGCGACTTCCCCTCCGGGACACACGAGGGCTGCTGAGTCCTCTCTATCCTAAGAGAAAGAAATACTGGTAATACTGCAGCAAATTAAAAACACAACACTACCATTAAAAAGTTATATATATATATATATATATAAATATATTAGTGCTGTAGCGGTGCGTCAACGATAATGTTGAACTTCATATTTTTTGCGTCGACACGTCTTTATTTATTTTATTTTTTTGCACATTTTGCACAAGCTGTACCTCTCGGTACAGCTTGCCACACACACAAGCGGGAGAACGAAACATTGCAGAATAGAGGATGAAGACAAACTAGAAATGAATGTGCTTTCCATTAAATGAATCACAAACATTAAACAAACCCTTTCATTTAATTTTGATCTTTGATTGCAACTGATCGCACCTCCATGGTATATTTGCTCCACGCACATCCCGTGCACATTGGCACACCTGCAGATATCTGCATCTTTCCACAACATGGAGGAGAAATTAGTTTTAATTAGTGTATTAGTATTCGGATCTAGATTTAGGCGACTAAAATCTTATTGTATGTCATCGCCTAAAGCTAGAATAAAACTATAACAGTCCAGATGACTAAAATATAATGGGTTTAGTTCAATAATGCATTAATTTAGAATTCCTCTCAAATTTACATACCCATAATCAGACCTTATGTTGCCCGCTGACTTTAAAAAATATCTTAAAATTAAATAAAACCACTTTTCCTAAAGTAGAATAGTCTTCTTTTCAATGAATAATAAATGCATTCTTTATAACTACTTGCATACATCATGCTTTACTCTTTCAAGCAGCAGATATTTTTTTGTGTGAATTAACTTAAGTTTATTACAAAACGTAAACATCGGATCATGCAATGACATGCGGATCCAATTGCATTGATGCACATCCAATGCAATCACAACTGTTCAAGACATAATAACGTCCTGTAGTTCCATGCCACTAACGCTGGACCACCAAAAAAAGAAAACTTTATGTTTCTTTCTGTGATATATGTCATCACACACATAGCCATGGCCGTGCACGACCCGGTTATTACTAATATTCCTGTTTTGAACGGGTATTGGCTGCAAATAAATGTAGTCAATGTGTTGCAGCTGTTATCTGCTCGGATGAATGAACGCCAGTCTGTGAAACGCTACTCATCGAAATATCGGAAATGTGTTTAAAGCTCATATCACCGGCGTTATTAAAAGTATATCGTGATTCGTGATATATGAATTATGTTGTCCAACCTCTCCAGCTGTTTTTCCCTTTGGTTAGATTCTAATCTACATCAGATTAAACAGCACAAAACAAAAATTACAGACCACTGTAGCCTACAACCTGCAGTGTTATTTTTCTGGCATCATAAATTTAAACTTACCTCAATTTGTGATCGTCTGATGTGAAGTTCTCCTCGAAGTGACGGCTAGCTGCGGTGCTTTCCGAATGGTGGACCGTTAACGTTTGAAACTTTGAGCGCGAAACGTGAGGCCTTTGCACGCAGGCCCCCTTATAGATGTCCTAAGAACTGCCTGACTGAATAACAATTAAATACAGTCAAATTCGTAAATATGTGAGAGAATTAACAAACGTTAATTGCTTTACTGGCTTCATATGAATCCGCCTAATTAGGCTTTGTGTGCATAATAGGCAGTGGTGGAAAAAGTACTGAAAATCTGTACTCAAGTGCAAGTACTGCTGTATTGCTATTACTCTATTACAAGTAAAAGTAATGGTGTTAGAGAAATATTCAAGTAAAAAAAATTACAAATTGTAAAAAAATATTATAATTATAAAAATTAGAATTTGTTAAAAAAAAAAACTAATCAGCTATAAACCACTGATGCACTGTCACTTCTCCAGACTAGGGCTGGATGTGTGTTTTCTTTTACCAAAAGTTAAAACCACAACAGTCTATTAATTTTTAATAATTGATAAGATACAAATGTGTTTTTCCAAAAAAAAAAATGTTCCTCTAACAGATCTAATGTACCTTTTACAGCCAATCAGTCATTGTTGGTATGCTACCTTGATAGAAAACTCATTGATCCAAGGACAACACCGAAGTGTAAAACAGGCCTCCTGCAAATCCTTTTCTTACAAATATTGAATCAGTTTCCTAAGAGGTAATAAACATCATATTCATGTCCATAAAGCGACTAGCTGTCTGAACTATTTGGCCTTGATCATCTTAAAAAATTAAATACCATAAAATTTCAAATTCAATCCCAGAGTTTCATTTGATCAAATTGAACATATGGGATGTGAATAACAATTTGGGGTTATTTGTAGGGATGCTTGACATCGATTTTGTATCGATATCCGATATACCAATATTGTCCAATGCTTAATTCCCGGTACTGATATTACCGGAAGCTGATACACTGAAACATATGATCCTTAGGCTTACTGCCCACTGTTCCATGACTCACTTGATACTGGGGATTTGAATGTTTTGAAGGACTAGCCAGCAACCGGTTGGCTAACTGGGGTGCTTACTACCCCTTCGAGAGAAGATGACAACTAAACATTTTTCTTTGACTGAGGTCAAGTTAAATTTTACTCAAAAAGCACACAATAACCAAAAATTCGTCTCATTCCACTAATTGGCTTATAGATCTGCCCTGCTCAAGAATATTTACTCTACTGTGTTTATGTGGTTGGCCAACAACCTACAGCAACACTCAAATTTCATCTGCATTCTCTTTGAGAGTAAACAAGCTTTCCAAAAAGATATAAAATGACATACTTTAGTCATTTTAAACCATTTAAAAATCCTATACCGGTTACCGATATTGAAATTTAAAGCCAATATCGGCCGATTATATTGAGCATCCTTTGTTATGTCTAAATATGCGTTTCTGCCCCAAGAGACAGGTGTCTGGGACTGGGCTATGATTTGAAGTGTTACAGTAGGCCTGCAACCTTTCCACTAATCAGCATAATTCAACACAGCATAATCTTTGACCTATTTTGATGTTTATTTTACATTTTTGGGAAGTTGCATTTTTCATTTTTTTTGCACGACTAACAAAAATGACTGATGGATTGTTTTGGAAAAAGATCTACATATGCGATGTTTGTTCTTTGGTGACTAGCATGACTTGTATTGAGTTACAATTACTCAATCTCAACATGCCTGATTCGCCTACATGTAGAGTTACTAAAAATTGTAAGTTATCAATAGGCCTAAGACCCATGTGTTCCCAGCTCAAACCCAACTTAGCACATAAAGATGCCATTCAGGACCCATATATGCGTTCCCAGATCAAACACATGCCCACTTGGCCCATAAATGCATCATGCAGGACCTATCTATGTGTTCCCAGTTCAAACCCATGGCCACTTGGCCTATAAATATGCCACACAGGACCCATTTATGTGTCCACAGATCAAACCCATGCCCACTTGACCCATTAACATACCAAGCAGGACCCATATATGTGTTCCCAGATCAAAACCATGCCCACTTGGCCCATAAAAATTATATGCAGGACCCATATATGTGTTCCCAGTTCAAACCCATGCCCACCTGGCCGATAAAAATTATATGCAGGACCCATATATATGTTCCCAGATCAATCCCATGGCCACTTGGCCCATAAATCTACCATGCAGGACCCATATATGTGTTCCCAGTTCAAACCCATGGCCACTTAGCCCATAAAAAAATATATGCAGGACCCATATATTTATTCCCAGATCAAAACCATGCCCACTTGGCCCATAAATGTACCATGCAGGACCCATATATGTGTTTCCATTTCAAACCCATGGCCACTTAGCCCAAAAAAATTATATGCAGGACCCATATATTTGTTCCCAGATCAAACCCATGACCACTTGGCCCATAAATGTACCATGCAGGACCCATATATGTGTTTCCAGTTCAAACCCATGGCAACTTAGCCCATAAAAATTATATGCTGGACCCATATATGTGTTCCCAAATCAAACCCATGCCCACTTGGCCCATAAATGTACCATGCAGGACCCATATATTTGTTCCCAATTCAAACCCATGCCCACTTGGCCCATAAAAATTATATGTAGGACCCATATTTGTGTTCCCAAATCAAACCCATGCCCACTTGGCCCATAAATGTACCACGCAGGACCCAGATATATGTTCCCAGTTCAAACCCATGGCCACTTGGCCCATAAAAAATATATGTAGGACCCATATATGTGTTCCCAGATCAAACCCATGCCCACTTGGCCCATAAATGTACCATGCAGGACCCATATATGTGTTCCCAGTTCAAACCCATGCCCACTTAGCCCATAAATAAACCATGCAGGACCCATATATGTGTTCCCAGTTCAAACCCATGCCCACTTAGCCCATAAATGTACCATGCAGGACCCATATATGTGTTCCCAGTTCAAACCCATGCCCACTTGGCCCATAAATAAACCATGCAGGACCCATATATGTGTTCCCAGTTCAAACCTATGCCCACTTAGCCCATAAATAAACCATGCAGGACCCATATATGTGTTCTCAGTTCAAACCCATGCCCACTTGGCCCATGCCTGTCCCTTATGGGACCCATGTAGTCAGCTCATATGGGCTTCCTATGTGGGACTCATACTACAAAACCTACATGGGACCCGCTGATTTCACCCAGCCAAAGCCCATGCCCACCCAGTACCCACGGAACCCCTACTTAACCCATCTGGGCCCCACATGTCATTGCTGGCTGGGTATCAACTGCCTCCTACTCCTACAGCAACAACCCTGAGTCTACCCCTGCGATGCCTGATGACAATGCTACAATGGGTGAGCCCCACCCCCAATCTTACGACAATAGCTGGTTGGATAAATTTTGTATGGACCTTGGATATCACAACCTGACCTTCCTTACATCTCCATATGGTAACACTGGTGCAATAGCTGGAGCAGCAACCCTTGCTGGAATTGACGACACAGACAGTTGTATCCGTACTGACGGATTCAAGATCATAAAAGCAACAGTCGTCGTCCTTCTGGAACACATCATTAACAAAAAGTTAAAAGAAATCTGTTTGGGTTGTGAAGTGGATCACCCCAGTCAGATTAGGCACTCCTGTTTGTTTGAACCAGGTCCCTATTTCTTTGATGCATACTTTGATGAACTGACCCGTAATCTGGTGAGACCTGACCTTAAGCATATTGTTGCTCAAGCATTGAGCCGTTGTGGTTTAAGGGTTCATCCCCAGAGGATTCAGGGGTCGGTGGATGCTATTTTACACGGATTGCGGGACGAGGTTTTCATTGTGGAAAAACTTCGTGAGATCAGAGAGAAAGTAGTGGACGGCACCAGCGAACAAATTGTTTATGACGCTGTGGACTGCTGGAAAGGTAATATCCAAACTGCGTGATTCTAAAAACAACATGGGGAACACGTGTTTTGCATCCGGACTGGCAAAGTGTCTACTTAAACAACGTGTTAGATGTGAGATGACCAGCTTGTTGTACATGATTATTAATGAATCTGCCAATGTATCTGTTGCTGTAAGCAAATGTTCTGTTGATACCAAGCGTTTTACAAACCTCAAGAAACAAATGTGTGTTGTTTAGATCTATGTAATCCTCGCCATTCCCCGCAATAAAAAATTCCAGTGGTGACGTGTCCGAAATCGCAGATAACGGTAAAACTTCTATATAAGTGTTTTTTTCAATCGATGTTTGTGTTAGCGGTACAGTAAACAGATCCAGTTCGGACTTTAAACACTCTTCGGACATATTGTGTAGTAATGCCATGATCTAGAAAATTGTTTTAACAGATGTCCTTGATTGTTGTTGTACCCTGGCGCTTACGCTTTACAACTGATGATTTCTTGGGAGGTCTTTTTGTTTTCTTCGGCTTCTGGCCACTCCTTCGCACACCCGGTGGCCTAGTTGAGCTTTTACGAGCCATTACCATTAGCCCCGATCCGTCTTGAGTATCGTGTTTGTTATTAAAAGACCGTGACAATGTATTACTAACAACATCACTTAGTATGTTTTTGGCAGCCGATTTAAGATGCGGTTTGGCTATGTTAAATCCTCGTTTTAGTAACGGTATAGCCATTCTAAAGAGACCACGAAAAATGCCCCCCAAACCACCGCCATACATAACACCGCCACCTACATAACCGGGCAGTCCGTTGCCCGCCTGGTTCTGGTAATAGGCAACATAACGCATAGGATCGTCATAGTGATTATTGTAATATACCATTTTTTTTTTTCTTAAATATGTTTTACAGGCCTGAAGTGAAGTTTAATGCATACTTTCCCATAAGAAAATGGGACGTGCTGATTTTGATCGTCCTTCACTTCTATAACAATATCAGTGATGATGGATTTATTGACAGACGCGTAGTGGGGTTTGTCGTATCGAACACTGACTGTGTCGTTGTTACCACCTGTTATTTGTACACACTCCAGGAGTGGTACAAAGGCATCCCCCACAGTTTGGTAGCGTATAATATCCGTGTAGATATAAAGAGTATAGAAACCCCCGTGTATGTCTGACTGATGTAGGGCGTGTGTTACAACATCCTTTTCAAAATTTGTTTTTTCAGGATTTGTTTTTTGCAGAATAGAATCTCCTATAGGGACACCTGGTTTCAAACCTAAAATGATGGCTAGTTTACCATGGAATGTTATTGAAATGTTAGGTTTTGCTTTCAAAAACACTTTGTTTTTTACACGGTCATAGCCGAATACACCATGCGGCGCCACTAAATCATTTATTGCACTAACTAGAGTTGTGATATCACCGTAATACCCTGTTCTTATTGGAATTCTTAGTTTCGATAAGCTGGTCTTCTTCACATCTATTCCATGGCGTATGTTATTAGCATATTTTTCACCGTCAGCTGTGGTAGGTCCTATGTTTATCTCGAAAACTGCATCGTTACTGTTAAAGGTGTACCAACTCCTAGGATATTCAATTTGAACAAGTCCTACCTCCCATTCTCCTTTTATATTTATAGGGATAGCCAGTCTTGTTCTATAATTAGATATTTTATTATCAGGGTATACGGACTGTGACGCGTTGCAGGGTAGTGTAACGTAAAACCCTCCCTCTGCCATGTCTGCTTTTTATACATCTGTGTACATCTTGTGATTGTCATTTGTTTTATGGTGCCTGTATATCAACTAACTCTTTCTGATCGACCCATGATGCAAATTTCACAGGCCATCCGAGCCACTGCACCAGCACTAATGTTTTACGACCCTTCGTCTTCTTATCTAAAATTTTTTCAACTTTAAATGTCTTGTTTTTACAGACACGTATTTTTTGTAACTCTTCTGTATAAAAAACGCCGTATAAATCCTCCCCATCATAATCGCGCAGTTTGTAGACAGGGGGTTCTCTTGGGATACATGACGATATCGTAAAATATTCTTGTGTGTAGTTTTCCTCATACCCTTTTGCAAACGGTCCTCTGACTTTAGAAATCCGAACTATATCCCCAATTTTGAATTTAAATATAGGCTTAACACTGTGCGGTCTCGTACCCCCATATAGGTTATGTAGCACCAGAGATTCGTTTTCTTTACACACATCAATCGGTCTCATCTTGATGCTTCTGTGATAGCTCGCATTGTATCCTTGCGTAATGTCTTGAAGTATATCGATGTAACGTTTGGAGTTTGTAGCAGTTAAATATCGCCACATTCTACTTTTCAATGTTCGGTTAAACCGTTCGACCACAGAAGCTTTTAATTCTGTGGCGGTGGCAAAATGATGGATGTTGTACTTTTTTGTTAAGTTTTGAAAATGTTTGTTAAAAAACTCCTTTCCTTTATCTGTCTGTAATTTCTGTGGTACACGGCCCTCTTTCAGTATGGATTCAAATGCTTTAGAGACCTCTAGACCACTCTTGTTTTTTAAAGCTCTTGCGTATGCAAACTTGCTAAACAGATCGATGCATGTCAAAAGAAAATGGTTATTGTCATTGAACTCGGCATAAGCGGACATATCAACTAGATCAGCCTGGTACTGCATATCAATGCCATAGACAAAAACCCGATTCCTTTTGTATTTTATTGGTGCTGTTCTGTGTAGTGTATATGCATCCTCGCCAGCAAGCCAGTCTGAAACTTCTTTATCGGTTAAACGAACACCTGTGTCTTTTAAAACGGCTTCTTTTAAACGTTTTTTCCCCCCTAAAGAACCAGGATTAGATGGTGTGTAATATATCTTTTTCATTTCTTCGGACATATTGCCGCTTTACACTCCACAAAAGAATAACACATATGTCTTAAGCGTATCAGGTTTTTATTTCTTGAAACAGTGTAAAACAATACAAAAGCAAAAAGGTGTCATACAACATCGATGTAGTGTAAAAAATTTATACACACCACAGTGTTTTTCTCAATTACATAATCAACCAATGTTTCAATAATTTCACAAACATCCATGTGACTGTTTCTTGTTAACATGTCAACACATAGATCAGTCACATATGTACACATACACAATATATCGGCTATTCTAATACTGCTACCACATTCAGTTATCAAGTCTAAAATTTTTCTGATAGTTACACAAATTGGATCACCTGCATTAATACATATACGCATCATATCAGTCCATTCATTTGACATAGTTCTCACAACACACATTTGTTTCTTGAGGTTTGTAAAACGCTTGGTATCAACAGAACATTTGCTTACAGCAACAGATACATTGGCAGATTCATTAATAATCATGTACAACAAGCTGGTCATCTCACATCTAACACGTTGTTTAAGTAGACACTTTGCCAGTCCGGATGCAAAACACGTGTTCCCCATGTTGTTTTTAGAATCACGCAGTTTGGATATTACCTTTCCAGCAGTCCACAGCGTCATAAACAATTTGTTCGCTGGTGCCGTCCACTACTTTCTCTCTGATCTCACGAAGTTTTTCCACAATGAAAACCTCGTCCCGCAATCCGTGTAAAATAGCATCCACCGACCCCTGAATCCTCTGGGGATGAACCCTTAAACCACAACGGCTCAATGCTTGAGCAACAATATGCTTAAGGTCAGGTCTCACCAGATTACGGGTCAGTTCATCAAAGTATGCATCAAAGAAATAGGGACCTGGTTCAAACAAACAGGAGTGCCTAATCTGACTGGGGTGATCCACTTCACAACCCAAACAGATTTCTTTTAACTTTTTGTTAATGATGTGTTCCAGAAGGACGACGACTGTTGCTTTTATGATCTTGAATCCGTCAGTACGGATACAACTGTCTGTGTCGTCAATTCCAGCAAGGGTTGCTGCTCCAGCTATTGCACCAGTGTTACCATATGGAGATGTAAGGAAGGTCAGGTTGTGATATCCAAGGTCCATACAAAATTTATCCAACCAGCTATTGTCGTAAGATTGGGGGTGGGGCTCACCCATTGTAGCATTGTCATCAGGCATCGCAGGGGTAGACTCAGGGTTGTTGCTGTAGGAGTAGGAGGCAGTTGATAGTTCTTGAGACATGTTGAATGAATGTAGCATTGTGACGATCCGTAGACTTATTTTAATGACTGTAATATGTGGGAGGGGTTAAGAGGCGGTCTTTGTTGGTGGTAACGCCTTGTTTCGGGTGAAACAATTTCATCTTTACAGAACTGTAACGATCGTACATGTTGCACCATCTAAACATCTTGTCTATGCATGTAAATATGCTGTCAAGCACATTTACATCTTTCCACTTAAACAGAAATGTCATATCGTAGCAGCTGTGATGCTCAGATTCAATTATAGGCCAAGTAGGATCACTGAGCCTTGTCTTATTGTAGCAGCAAAAAATGTAAACACAATCCTCTGGTAGCTTTTTACTGTGATCCCCGACCACGCGAAATCTCGTGTTAGGAGCTATACCATCCCACTCTGATATATACAGAGGATCATTACCACAGTCGTTCAAATCTCTCCAAACATTGTTGAAAAACAGAGACCAGTCTTTGTCTTCAAAAATCAGATATGGAGTCTCCAATGTAAATTTGTCGCCAACTTCCGCCATGTAGAGTTTCACTGTACGCGACACTTTGTCAAATAGATATCGCACCATACGACCGCCATCCAAAGAGAATTCGCGTTTCACATATTCACCGTCTTCATGAAGAAACTTTGTCAAGCTAACATGATGCTTCTTCCTTGGAGCAAATGTTAGATCATCTCTCAGTTCAACGCGTCCTCTTGTCGGCGAAATACACATAACCTTTCTAGCGGTTTTAGGTGTTCTCGGAGTAGCCATTGTATCGGTAAATCTTGTAGAAGAAATGTTGTCTGTGTTCAGTAGCATGTGTCCTAACTGTATTTAAACAATCATCAGTATGATGTAGGTAGTGACGTATTTGTAGTAAGGTTGTTAGTCCAGGAAGGAATGTACTATAAAAACAAAAAGGGCCAATAGCAATTTGCACAGTGTGACACCATTAAAGAGTCATAAGATCTTACCGGACATAAAGGAACCTGTCACACAACCATAAGTCAGAAAACACCGGTTACATGACACAAGAACACTATGATCGTTGTAACTGACACCTGTCAGTCATTAACTGATTTTAAGGCCATAAATCACATCATAAATCATAAAAAGTGACACAACGTTTATGATACCACTACTCACACAGAAGCAAAAACCTGCCACAGTTCACCTGTACAACATTTGAGAGCACAAATGTAGAGAGGAATTGACCCACTAAACTAACAACTCTCTGCACTCTTCCTTAAATTAAAGGTGTAGTTCACCCCAAAATCAAAACTTTGCTATTATTTATTCACTGTTATTTTTGTTTCATTAGAACAACCCTAATTAATTCAATGATGTTTGCATACAATGACATTTCATAAAAGCTCTATAAATGGTTTGATTTGTTTTCTATATTTCAAGTCTTCTGAAGTCATATGATGGATTTCTGTGAGGAAAAGACCCAAAATAATTTTCTGAAAATTTATAGAACACTAGGTTGGGGATGATTTTTATTTATTTATTTATTTTTATTTTTTTTTATGCATTAAATTGAATAAAGTGGACAGTAAAGGCATAACATTACAAAAATATTTCCTATAACATTATTATAAAATATAAACATTACAAAAATATTTTTATTCAAATAAATGATGTTCTTTTGAACGTTTTATTCATCAAATAGCCCTGTTTTCCTTGCTTTTTTTTTACTAGTTTTCAATGTTTTCATCGTTAAGAAAGAAAAAAATATATTAAGCAGTAAATGAACATTTCAGAATGATATCTGAATATACATGTTATTTTGAATTGTAATAATATTTCACAAAATTTAAAATGATTTACAGCTTTTTTCTATCAAATAAATTGGTGAGCTTATGAAATGTCTTTTTCAAAAAACTTAACTTTTGAACCGTATGTATCTTAATAATCATTAATAAAAATCACAAGTTATTTAATTTCAGTCTGTTTTCTCACAAAAAGCTATTGGAAGTGCTTTTACAGTACTTTTTTGTTCTTTAAGGAGCTTGACAGCTCAGAGAAATAAATAAACATATACATATTTGAGAAGACATGCATCAGAATAAAATATTTTGGGTGAACTATTCCTTTTAAATGGGGCTGTTTCACAGCCTAAAAATCTAGCAAATGTCCAAAATTCGAGATTTTTGCACACTCACGTCATTGCATGCACACATCACATCACTTTCATTGGTTTAGCCTGGTTCAAACCTGTAATCTGCCTGTCATCCAATCGCTAAAAGCCCTTTGAAAGAGTTGAAAGAGCTCAGACAAGGGTCCTACTGTTCAGCAGAAGACACATACTAGTTGATCTGTTGTCTTCAGAATACTTTGTGTAGGTGAAATGAAAGAAGAGGTTTTGCAACACTTGTTGTGCAAGTGTGTCTACAGACCGGCCTGAAATTTGAATTAAAAAAGCAGAAGTTTGTATGAAGCAGAAGCTGCTGATTTGAATGAAGCTATTGAAACAGAATCAGAGTTTTAGATATCAGTCCGTCCCCATTCATATAGGAGCTGTACTCATCTATAAGGAGGGGTCCACATACTTTTGTTTTCATGTGTCATTTCAAGTCTATGAATGTACCTCCTCTTAGTGTTATTGTGAAAACCAAGACGCTCTCGTCATAACCTTCACCATCAATGCTAATCAGAGTAAGAACTCGCACTTGACTCCAACACCTTATAAACACACTGATGTGATCCAAAAACTACTGCTCACCTGTCACCAACACGCATATCTGCACAGTGCTACCATTAATGTTCCCTACGATAGAAAATGTGACATTGATTTCCTACAACAGTTCAATAAACAGTAAAAATTAAATCACTTACATTTTAGATGCAATATTGGCTGTTTTTGTTCTGTTTCAGCAGCGAAAATAGTTCCAAACAATAATCACAGCAAAACCACGGCGCATCTCATCTCACACGTGTTTTCATTACTGAATGATTCAGCATTTTGAACGAATCGAGTCAAAGATTCAATGAGCCATTCATAAACATCGGTCTCATTCTTGAATGATCAGTCGTTTGAACGAATCGTTTGAATGAATGAATCAATGACTCACTCATTAAGACGGTCGCCTACCACCACCTACTGGCGATTTAGTGTTATATGTTTAAAAGTAGTATCATTCTTTCCAAGTTTCTTATGTAAATTTAAATAAATTTCATAACATTATTTTATGCAATTGTTATTTTTCAGTGTAAATGATTTAATTTGATCAGCCCCTAGGGTAACAGCCCATAGTGTCTTATTATTCGAAATAATTGAATTTATTGATCAAATTTAAGAATTTAAAATGAAAGATGAAGCACTAAAATTGGGTGAGGGGATGCCCTTTAAAGGTGCAGATATTAAAATAATGTGATTTAAATATCAAAGCTGATTGAACACTGATGAAAATATTGTTTCAGAATAAATGAACACACACAAAATAAAAATAAAAAATCCGGACAAGCAACTTCTTTACTCAGACAAATGAATGGCAGATTTACTTGTCCAAAGGACAGGCGTATTAAAAGGGTTAATGTCGAGGCCTCCCTATGTTATCAGGATACACATACACCGGTAGACAGTGGCCCACCTCATGGTGACCACGTCGTGGTCCACCAGAATTTATAGTTTACCCACCTCTTTTTTTACCACTACACCTCTGCTTCTTAGAAACAAACGGGGGGAAAGACAATCTTAGTCTTCCCAGAATCATCCCATCGCACTCTCGTAGGAGTTTCCATCAGGCAGAATGAAAGGGATGCTGGCATGAAAGATCTAAAAACAGCACTTTGTTGAGATACAGGCAGCAGCTTGATCAGGTCAAACCAGGTGACTCTCTGTAGTGTGTGTTCATGGCTCTGATACCTCCCTGTATTTTGGCACATGCAAATTCGATGAATGGGCAGCTTCAGGATTTAGTTGGATTTCAGTGCAAGCAGAGAGATGTGCTGTGGTGTGGACATCACAAAAAAGGACTGCTTTTGTTTTGGTCTTTGGTGGATAATGATGCAAACACAATCACTATTGCAAACTTTAATTTTTATTTTATTGGATAATTGAATTAGCAGTTTAGTTTATTCATTATTTATGTATTCAATTTTTAGTTGTATTCAATTTTGTTTTATTCAAATGTGAGATTTCTATTTGAGCTTGAATATAGACAAGAAAAATGTTGGTCTGTTTTGTTTTTCGTTGTTGTTTGGCTTCTACCTTTATTTACTTTTAATTCTATTTTAGAATTATTCCTTTTTAATTTATAAGACTTAAATGTAAGATTTCGATTTTAGTTGAATAGACCCTTGTCTTTTCCATGGGATCCTATTTTTTTTTTATTATTATTTTGGGCCTGTTTTGCTTTGTTTTCGGTTTAAGTTTTGTTTTGGTTTTGCTTTCATTTTAGTTAATTTGAATCAGAGTTATTCCTTTTTATTTTATTTAAATGTAAGATTTTTGTATGTGTGTTAAATAGACCTATTTCTTGTCCAAGTGATCATAGTTTTGATTTTGGGCCTGTTTTGATTCAGTTTTGTTTAGTTCTGGGCCTATTTTGTTTTGCTTTCATTTGATTTACTTTTAATCATATTTTAGTAGTATTCCTTTTTATTTCTATGCATATCTCAGATATGTGTAGTCGAATAGACCTATTTCTTTTCCAAGTATTTTATTCAAATGTGAGATTTGTTTTTCAGCCCTTGTGTGATTCAATTTCATAAGGATGATTTCACTGGTGTTGCAGCAATCCTCATTTAAACGTTGCTTTGAATTAAAGAGTCCGCTAAATAAATAAATATAAATGTAAATGTCAGAAATAAATAGCCTTTTCATTTGCGCTCCAAATGCGCCGTGATTGAGAATTAGGAGAAATGTCAAAGTTTTCAAGATCACAACCTTAGGATAGACAAACTGGCAGTGTTTTGTCTAATGTTCATTTTGAAAGGAAAATAAAGTATAAATAGCCCCATCTCAGACCTCGGAGTCTCTGTATGCGGTGTGATTCATATCTCGTTAGAGAAGTCAGTCTCGTTAACCTCTCTGTAATTACCCAATGCGCAGCTCCGGCCCACTGCACACACAGCGTTGGCAAACTGAAGCCAGTGTGCGTCAGTAAGACACCAGTCCGACTTCAGATCTCTCAGCTGATTACTCCTACTCGATTTTAATAATTCTACGTCTCAAGTTTGATGGTCTTCTTAACTGACGTGTACAGCCAACCTGGAATGATCCGAAGCTTGTCCTTGTCCACTGGGCTACTTAAAAGCTGCAGTCATTTGTCAAATAATACAATATGAATCCCTGAATGTGTGTGTTTCTGTGACCTTCTACGTTTTTTTCATCTGGTTTCTGGGATCTGTCTTGGTGATGTGCATAAGACTTTTTTTCTGTCCCTCCCTACTGTTCTCTTTCCATTCAGGGACATTTCAGAGCCTTGGGAACGGTTTCCATGGCGACCGTAACTGCAGACAAGGAGAGTGTGCTGAGACAGGGATGTGAACGCACTTGCTCTCTCGTCTCATGTGGAGCGCTGCTTTGCTCCCTTCCCTCCATCTCATTTGTTAAATGAGATGCTATATTTGTTTGTTTTTGAAGTTGTTTTTTTTTTTCTTGGTTCACATCATCAAGCTTACTAAACTGCAGGTTGCAATTAAAGCATATTATACTACTTTTAAATACTTTTTTGTTACATTTTCATCACATTCAACATGTGAAATGTAAGATTTTGCTTCATCTATTAAAAATGGAAATTTATCCATCCACCCATCCATCCATCCATCCATACATCCATCATACATTCATCCATCCATCCATCATCCATCCATACATAAATCCATCCATCCATCCATCCATTCATCATCCATCCATCCATCCATCCATCCATACATCCATCACACATCCATTCATACATACATCATCCATCCATCCATCCATCCATCCATCCATCCATCTATACATCCATCATACATTCATCCATCCATCCATTATCCATCCATCCATCCATCCATCCATCCATCCATCCATCCATCCATCCATACATCCATCCATCCATCCATCCATCCATTCATCCATCCATCCATTATCCATCCATCACACATCCATCCATCCATCCATCCATCCATCCATCCATCCATCCATACATCCATCCATCCATCCATCCATCCATACATCCATCCATCCATCCATCCATCCATCCATCCATACATCCATCACACATCCATTCATACATACATCATCCATCCATCCATCCATCCATCCATCCATCTATACATCCATCATACATTCATCCATCCATCCATTATCCATCCATCACACATCCATCCATCCATCCATCCATCCATCCATCCATCCATCCATCCATCCATCCATCCTACTTACATACATATCCCAATTTTGAGTTTATAGCAAATCTGAAAGTATGAATTATGAGAAATAAACTTGAATACAACATTGTCTCTGCGTAAACTACAAAAATGCGTTTGTGAGAACAGTGACTTCATGTGTATTACGTTTTCAGCTTACGTGTGACATCGCCAGCTACTGGCCTGGCTGCATAATACTGCTTTTTTAGTCATTTCCGTGTATCTGTGTGATTTTGACAACATTGTCGTCTGACTCTGTTCATTCGTTCGCTAAGATGAAGTAAAGTTGGAATCAGAGAGCATTGGTCACTCCACACCAGTAACCTTAATCTGGATCTGGATTTAAGACGGATTATGCAGCACCCTCAGGGGAGATATGTATATTTTTTAAAGAAAAGGTTAATGCAGGTCCAGACACCATTTGTATCTGAGGAAAGGTTCCATTGCTTTTTAGAAATGAGAAAAATCTGATTTTATTTCTAGCTACAGGAATGAAAGGCTTTTACATACCCAAATACATAATAATCCTGCCTTGGTATTGATTGGTGTGTGCCTCTTCAGTTAATTTGACCATGACCCTTTGGTAGGTTGTGACATCCCAAGGCTTCATAACTCGTCATAATATAGCTTGAGCAGGGATGTAGTGAAGGCTAAACGCACGTAAACGCCGTTTACGCACCTCCCAAATTTGGAAATAGTGTTTACCCACCTCCAAAGTGCGTTTATCCACCTCTCAATTGCGTTTATCCACCTCAAAATATCCTGGATGTATTTTCTAAGACGTTTTAAATTAAGCTTGTGTCGTTTTAGTTTCATATTGTTCATTATTAGTTTCATAGGTTGAAAAACCTAAGACGAACTCTTTCATATTGCGCTGCATTACTGTCAGTGTTTACTATTACTGACGGTAAGGTTGTACTGTTGACCCTCGCGCAGCCTCTCGAGCAGAAATCTACAAATGAGCGCAGAACACACTCAGTTAACAATATAGGCTACTGCCTATAAAAGTCTAAATAGAGTTTTTATAATTCTGACATGTTAAACAACCTAAATTATTTTTCCTGAACACCATATCATCATCACGATAGAAAATGTGACATTGATTTCCTACAACAGTTCAATAAACAGTAAAAATTAAATCACTTACATTTTAGATGCAATATTGGCTGTTTTTGTTCTGTTTCAGCAGCGAAAATAGTTCCAAACAATAATCACAGCAAAACCACGGCGCATCTCATCTCACACGTGTTTTCATTACTGAATGATTCAGCATTTTGAACGAATCGATTCAAAGATTCAATGAGCCATTCATAAACATCGGTCTCATTCTTGAATGATCAGTCGTTTGAACGAATCGTTTGAATGAATGAATCAATGACTCACTCATTAAGACGGTCGCCTACCACCACCTACTGGCGATTTAGTGTTATATGTTTAAAAGTAGTATCATTCTTTCCAAGTTTCTTATGTAAATTTAAATAAATTTCATAACATTATTTTATGCAATTGTTATTTTTCAGTGTAAATGATTTAATTTGATCAGCCCCTAGGGTAACAGCCCATAGTGTCTTATTATTCGAAATAATTGAATTTATTGATCAAATATAAGAATTTAAAATGAAAGATGAAGCATACATTTACTAAAATTGGGTGAGGGGATGCCCTTTAAAGGTGCAGATATTAAAATAATGTGATTTAAATATCAAAGCTGATTGAACACTGATGAAAATATTGTTTCAGAATAAATGAACACACACAAAATAAAAATAAAAAATCCGGACAAGCAACTTCTTTACTCAGACAAATGAATGGCAGATTTACTTAGGCGTATTAAAAGGGTTAATGTCGAGGCCTCCCTATGTTATCAGGATACACATACACCGGTAGACAGTGGCCCACCTTATGGAGACCACGTCGTGGTCCACCAGAATTTATAGTTTACCCACCTCTTTTTTTACCACTACACCTCTGAGCTTGAGCTATTGTTGAGCGCTCAGTGAATCTTTATTGTAAATCAATTTGTTTTGATCTGTTGGAGAAGGGAAATGGTGAGATGTCTTTGTGTACGCAGATGCTGTATGCCACTGCTATTTCATCCTGTTTGCAGCAGGTGAAGTGAGGAGTAATTGGCTTCTGTCAATACTGGCTTGTGAGTTTTAGCAGCAGCTATTCAAGACAGAAAAGAGGTCGATGCGGAGAGAAAGAGAGAGACAAGGACAGAGCGGTTCACTCCCACCCACCTCAAAGCTGCCATTTCTCACATCTGCAAACCCGCAGTAAATGGCCTCCTTTAATGCTTTTCTGCCTCAACACACTGGCATCAACAGATATTTCCTTCTTTTCATGTTGGTCTATTGCATGTGAAGAATTGTTGGGTTGAGAAAAGACTTTCCGGCACAAGGTTCGTTAAAAAGGGTTGCTTTTAATAAAAATCTATATCTATAAATCTACTTTTACTTATATTAAATATCTCATATCTGAACAGGCCCTGCGTGTAGTCAGTGCATTGGGCATTTAACTATTGGGCGAGGAACCAGAATTGCTTTTAATGACTCCAATTTCGTTTCTATTCTTCTTTTGCAAAATTTTATAACTAGACTGGCAGCATTTGATGCTTTTTCTTTAGTTTGTAAGACTAATGAAATCTAGGCTGAGGTGTTGATTTCCTGTCAGTTAGTATCCCAGAAATTCGTTTTTACACCCTAATATTTCTTTGTTTTTAATATTAGTAAATACTAAAACTTTATTTCCCATTTTAAATCAGCCATGTGCTTCATTTGAGTTTTCTGATGCCATTTTGACTTGTGACAGTTTTTGTGCTTGGCATATCTCAGTATGTTAATGAAATAGATTGGGATGTTTTCTTACACCAATCGTGCCAATTCATACCTCAAGGGATGTTATTTTTGGCATTTGGAAATAGCCACCTCTCTCTGACGGCAGAGCACCGACGTCTCTGTGGACATTTACGCATTCACTCTCATGACTAGCCTGGCGATTTGCGACTGGGCGACATCAAGGACACACACCATGCGCTGAAAAACTCTGAAGCAGATTTCTCTCGCTCTTGTTCTGCTCCTCTCTCTCAAGAGCGTTTTCCTTTTCGTCACGTTCCAGCCTCCAGGGGGCATCTTTTACCCTTAATGTCCTCAACTAACAGGTGTCCCACATGCCCTAAAAATACAATACGCCTGTTGCGTGCAGGAAAATCTTAGACTAGAGCCAGTGGGGTCTCACATTTCCACACCGGTGCTTTCCATTGCACTAATGCATTGTGAGTCCTTGTCGCATGGTGGACCCTGAGAGATGTTTTAATTTTGTTTTTGTCTTCTATAGTCTTAAAACCTGGAGGAGAATTTTGAGCCATTGATCCATTGAAAGTGCATAAGAACACCCCTTGGCTTTTGTGTGGCTTATTGCTTTGTCTGCTTATTTAGTATCTTTCAAAAAAGGTGAGGTTAGTTCTGGTAAAATATGTGCTGTGATTATTTATTTATGTTTGTCTATTATTAGTTTCAAACTATAAACTAAAAAAAACAAAAAAAAAAACCAAAAAAACACTTAAATGTGTTGTCTAAATCAATGGCCAAAATGCATATTTATTTTATGCCGTGTGTCATATACACTGTAAAAATGAATATGCTTTATCTAATCAATAGAATTGTGGCAACAGATTACAAGCAATATTGTTAATTAAATTTAACAAATTAGAATTGAGTAATAATTAATCAAATTATACCTTAAAAGTTAACCATTTAAAATGAGTAAAGTTTACACCAAAAAATGTAACAAAAATATCTCACTAAGACAGAGGTGAAAGATTAATTAAGAACTCTTTATTTTATATCGCCAACATTGAAGACACCTGATGTTAACAAGCAGAATCACTGAAGGAGAAAACCATAATTTTAAAACACCGATCACCATAATGGTGACTTTTTTTTTTTTTTGGCTGTTGTTGTTTCAAGTGTTACTCATTTTAAATGGCTAACATTTAAGGAATTAATTTGATTAATTATTACTCAATTCTAATTTGTTAAATTTAATTAATAATTTTGCTTATAATCTGTTGCCATTTTTTTTTTTATTAGATAAAGTATATTCATTTTTACAGTGTAAATGTCCCCTATGGTGTGTACTCGCATGTACTGAAGGTGTAAGGAAAATATGTATTACTTTTTTACTTACTATTACATTTTAGAACCCTTAAATTGAAGCATTTCAATTTATAAATAGACATTTTTCAAAACCACATGAAACCAATATGACATTTGTAAGGACTCTGCATTTTTTTTCTTAATTTTTTCTTTACAATGATACAAAAAAAATGTTCATATTTGCTCTCTTAATTAATTGAACTCTACTATTTGACCTAGTGTATCATTCCCAGTCCTCGACATCTAATTGTTTTTTTTTTTTTGCTGCTGGACTGCTGTTTCTATCCATTCTGATCCCTCTGATCCTTATGTTTTCCTTTGCGTCAAGAGGTTGCCCTTTCCTCTATGAGAGTGCTTTCACACCCTTGACTCAAATGCGAGTATAACGCTGTGAACCCCTTGATTGTGGATCGTGTCTCATCCTGTACGTTGCATCAAAGCATGAAAGATCATCCAAAGTGAGAAGTGCTAACAGTCCTCGCACCCTCATTTAAAGTCAGGGAATGCCTGACTGAAAATGCAGGTTCTTCTGGAGTGATGGAAATGGAACGGCAGACGTTAGATATTCGGGAAAGGGAGGGGGATGGTGGGATAGTGTAGTAATATCACTCTCATTAAACTATATCTGCAACCCTGCCCCCTAATGCTATTCTAATGAGAACCCTACCTGGCCCCCTGCTGACTACACATCAGAGTGAGACCACCGCTGACCTGCTCAGGTTCTGTCCAGGGGGTCGTGTCTAAATCCATGTTTTGATCAGTGCAGTTATTGATTCCAAATCTCATCAGTGACGATGTGTTTACGTGTACATAATAGAAACACTGACCACTATCAAAAAAACAACAATTAATGTTGTTGCATGAGAATTTGAAAGATTTCTTACGTCAGACCGTAAAGATGGTGAAATGTGAAATCCAGCAATAATGACTTTGTATGACCTTTTGCCATTAATTAAAGCAGCCTACAGTCTTATATTAAATCTTAAATATTTTTTAACTATTTAATTATGGAAAAAACATGGAAGATTTGATAGTGATTATAAAGTTCTCTGTGCTGAGATGTGGGTGGGTGGGTGGATGGATGGATGGATGTATGGATGGATGGATGGATGGATGGATGGATGGATGGATGGATGGATGGATGGATGGATGGATGGATGGATGGATAGATAGATAGATAGATAGATAGATAGATAGATAGATAGATAGATAGATAGATAGATAGATAGATAGATAGATAGATAGATAGATAGATAGATAGATAGATAGATAGATAGATAGATAGAAAATCATTGAAAGTTTCATACTTTTTACTAGATATGTGTAAAGGTCTAAAAAAAGTGTTTAAATCTTAAAATCGTAAAATGATTTTAAAAATGTTAAAAGTCATGGAAATCCAACACTCCAAAGGTGTGGGAATCCTCATAGATGTTGCTGCATAATTTTTAAGAATAATTGGTGTAAGATTGTGCACATAAATACACAAGACGGAGGTGATTTTCTCTCATTGACACATCATCCATGTTGATTCGCTATTCCTCCATTCTGTCATCCCTTCCTCACAGACTCAAAGGATTATACAATGGAGAATTTCAAATCAAAATGGGATTTTCTCACTGATACTGCACACACACATACACACACACAACTCCCTGGATGATGACGTAATCCAGTCATGGGCTGGTCCAGACCGGTTAGGCCATCTTGTTCTCTATAGTGACATGCAACTTGTTGTGCTTTCGCATTCCCCACATCTCTTACATTGCTCAAAGGACACAAACACGCACATTTGAAGGCTGCAGGCAGTATTCTCTTTGGCTTGAAATTCTCTATGGATGACTAAGGTTGCCATTGCATTTTTTCATATAAAGAGAATACAGTGTCTCTTCTGGTTAGATACAACTACAAGTACTACAGCAATTCTGCTGCCAGCAACAGTCCTGCGGGATAGATCCGGGAGGATGCCTGGCACGAATAGTATCAGGAAAACACCTAGGGCAGCAACAATCAATGAAATCGATAAAGAAAACCGCCAACAACAAATATTTTCATGAACAAATGTGTGGTGTAGTTTGACCTTATTGATAATGTTGACCTTCCTAATGCTTTACTATCGTGTTTTGATTATTTGGAAAGCATTTCATCCCCTCCATGCAATATTTACCTTACAATTTCTTTATATCCTTCAGTTTGAACATTTTTTTTGGAGGTAAACATTGAGTAAGATGTAAGATGTATCCCCTTGTTGATGTAGTGAGATGCACACACTTATCGAACTAAATAGGGCTGCAAAATTAATAGATTAAAACAACAAATTTCCCTATCTGTTAATTCATGGTTTTGTTTTTCGTTTTTGATAATTTATGTTTTCCTTTTTTATGCAGTGAGATCAAATTAATCAAATAAATAATGGACATAATGATTACTAAAATTAATATTTTTTTATTTATTAACACATATTTTAAGACATTTATAGAATTTTCACAGGCATATTTTTTCAAGGTTTATGTGTTCAGAAGAGGCCGATCTCATGAAAGTTTGTATCGTAATCACGAATGTCATTTCTCGTGGCATTTATACGGCAAAAATATATTGCGTGTATATGGTATGCGTTTTCGCGTGCATATACACACTTTTTGCCGTATAAAACTCCCCACCCCCCTAAACCTACCCCAGGGTTTTTTAGTGCGTAGCATAAGTACGCAAAAACTTTTTTGGCGTATAAATGCCACGAGAAATGACATTCGTGGTATAGATACGCATCTTCATGAGACTGCGTTGGTTCAGAAGTACCTGCAAATGAGAGTAACGCTTGTCTGAGCTCTGTTGCTGAGTTTGTAGAGCGTGGCCAATTCAGACGTGAAGATGAGTGAGTGAACAATGTATCAAATGAATGAAAGGCACTCTGAGGCAAACCGTGTATGACAGTGGGCAATTTTGAGTGCGCTTTGGCATGCCAGGCTCCTCGATTTTCTGCTTTCCACCCAAGACCGTCCCTACTTTTTTACGCTAGACAGGGATGTAGTGGAGGCTAAACGCACGTAAACGCCGTTTACGCACCTCCCAAATTTGGAAATAGCGTTTACCCACCTCCAAAGTGCGTTTATCCACCTCAAAATATCCTGGATGTATTTTCTAAGACATTTTAAATTAAGCTTGTGTCGTTTTAGTTTCATATTGTTCATTATTAGTTTCATAGGTTGAAAAACCTAAGACGAACTCTTTCATATTGCGCTGCATTACTGTCAGTGTTTACTATTACTGACGGTAAGGTTGTACTGTTGACCCTCGCGCAGCCTCTCGAGCAGAAATCTACAAATGAGCGCACAACACACTCAGTTAACAACATAGGCTACTGCCTATAAAAATCTAAATAGAGTTTTTATAATTCTGACATGTTAAACAACCTAAATTATTTTTCCTGAACACCACACCATCACGATAGAAAATGTGACATTGATTTCCTACAACAGTTCAATACACAGTAAAAATTAAATCACTTACATTTTAGATGCAATATTGGCTGTTTTTGTTCTGTTTCAGCAGCGAAAATAGTTCCAAACAATAATCACAGCAAAACCACGGCGCATCTCATGATCTCACACGTGTTTTCATTACTGAATGATTCAGCATTTTGAACGAATCGATTGAGTCAAAGATTCAATGAGCCATTCATAAACATCGGTCTCATTCTTGAATGATCAGTCGTTTGAACGAATCGTTTGAATGAATGAATCAATGACTCACTCATTAAGAGGGTCGCCTAGCACCACCTACTGGCGATTTAGTGTTATATGTTTAAAAGTAGTATCATTCTTTCCAAGTTTCTTATGTAAATTTAAATAAATTTCATAACATTATTTTATGCAATTGTTATTTTTCAGTGTAAATGATTTAATTTGATCATCCCCTAGGGGTAACAGCCCATAGTGTCTTATTATTCGAAATAATTGAATTTATTGATCAAATATAAGAATTTAAAATGAAAGATGAAGCATACATTTACTAAAATTGGGTGAGGGGATGCCCTTTAAAGGTGCAGATATTAAAATAATGATTGAACACTGATGAAAATATTGTTTCAGAATAAATGAACACACACAAAATAAAATTAAAAAATCCGGACAAGCAACTTCTTTACTCAGACAAATGAATGGCAGATTTACTTGTCCAAAGGACAGGCGTATTAAAAGGGTTAATGTCGAGGCCTCCCTATAGCAATGTTATCAGGATACACATACACCGGTAGACAGTGGCCCACCTTATGGTGACCACGTCGTGGTCCACCAGAATTTATAGTTTACCCACCTCTTTTTTTACCACTACACCTCTGACGCTAGACCTTGAATTAAGTCAGCTTGGGAAAACCATTTTGTTAACTGAAGGTAAAATCAATACTTTTCTCTTTCTCTGATCCCGGCTGGACGCAGACAGCAGCGGTAAAGGCAGGGCTTGACTAGATGAGTTTTTAAATTCTCACTCTTGTATGATATAAATCCATTTGATGCCTTTGAAGCCAAGGTACAAACCTATCTCGTCTCCCCAGGCTCTGTTTTGGTCTGCCGCTTCGTCCATCTGTCCATGTGTACTAGAGGTCAACAATCAGTAACCACATGCCCAAACATATGGCGTGGCAGAGCACCACAAGGTGGCGCTGTAACCCAGCCCCTCTCTGGGAGCAAAGTGTTTATTCCCCATCACACTCCTCTCAACAAAATGTTCTCTGTATCCTATTGATAGGCTGCTGGATTGTGCTCTTCGAATGTCACACCATCTGCCTTGGCATGTTTTAGCTTTGTGTGTGTGCGTGCATGTGGTGTTGTGAATATTTCATGTCCGCTCTGGCTCAGTGCAGGTTGGCTCCAACAATCTCTTTAATACACCCGTGTGGCTCTAGTTACAGAGTCACACTCTCGAGCACACTTAGTAATATACATGTAAGCAGACAAACGCACACTGCAACACACTCGCCAGTGCTTATACTGTTAGACATGCTCTTAAACGATGGTTCGTTTCTGGAGGAGTGTTTTACATGACTGAATGTAAGATCCTACGCTAACATTTTACACCTCCAAGGATCCGTTCTATTTCCTAGTGAGACTAAATTAAGCTCAAAGTGTGACTCATCTTTTCCTTAAAGTCACTATCTACCTCTCGGTCCTCATGTAGCTCACCTTTAAAAAGGACAAATGACAAAATCAGGACTTTGTCATCGTTCTTGCAGCAGGTGTAATTGTCGTTGTTGCTGTTTGTTAAGAAGAAATGGAGTAAATAGAGCTATACTGACAGATACGTAGATGGTCTGCCTTTAAAACCCTTCATTTGTTCAAATAAATAATCTCCCATCATCTTTTGCTGACACCAGTTGATACAGCTTTCATCCTGCATAATGCTCATGCATGTCAGTTCCTCAACTAAGTCTTATTAGTATTTGATCGATTTTGATTTCGTGTTGACTCAAACTGTCATGTTGTCACTGATTGATCTACCTGGGATGATCTTCTTCTGCTGGTCTGTGTTCTTCACTTAATGACATCAAATTAGACCTACTTCCTGTGTCACCTCTGTTCTGTACAGAGTCACAGCTCTGCTCTAAGACACACACCATTAACCCAGACTATCATTGCCTTCACTCTCAGCAGTTGTTCCCCCTTTAAACACTCGGCTCGTGTCATCCCGTACTCAAGAGACCCAAAACAGTCTGAAACCGATTTGATTGATGTGTTCACGTCTGTGGATGTAATTTCTAATGATTTCCTGTGCAATCGAGTACCCTGCGTTTAAATAGTGAGGCCATTTCATCATTCCTCTCTCACTCACCAGCTCCACTAATAAAGTTATTACACGCTTAACATGATGAAAATGTCTGGTCATGTTATAGGGCAAACCTCACACTGGATCGGTGCTCAGTGAGTGTATGGACAAGTGCCCAAGAGTGTTTTATATATATATATATATAGCTTTCAAACACATTCCATAATCAGTTTCCTATGGAAGCTTGGAATTAACAGTCTAAAAGTTTTTGTCTCATATTTTTCCTTGCAATACAGTTTATTTTTCAAAATATAAAGGATATAAACTCGCAATTGCAAGAAATAAGGTCCAAATTGTGAGATATAAACTTGCAGTTGTGAGGAAAAAAAAGTCAGACAGACACTCTTGTCTTTATGAAACATGGATATCCAGATGATGGCAAAAAAAAAAAAAAAGAATCAATTTTTTTCCTCTGCCACCCATCATTAGGCACAGCCATTAGAGAGCTGGAGCGATAACATCAGAGCTGCCATGTTATGGTCAAAACACACATTCATTTAGCTGAAGTCTACTAGGTACATAATATAAACACTGGACAATAATGAGTTATCTTCAAAGAACAGTAGATGTGAAGCAAAATCTTCCTTCTTTCACTGTTTCTCAGCTCCTTTTTACTATACACAAGGTTTTCTAGTGAAAGCGCATTCATTAAAGAGATATTCTGGGTTAAATGCACAATTAATCTCAAGTTCTAATCACTTGTCACTTAGTAACTAGACACCAGATTACAGCTTTATAATTTGCATTGAAAATATGGATACATTATGTATTTGTTTTATAATTTATTTATTGTTTGTCTATGATTTTATGATGTTTATAGTGGAGCATTGCCCACAGTGTTTTTACAAGTCTTTAATTTAGGGTTAACTTAAAGACCTATTATAGTGAAACATTTCATTCAACTATGCGTGTTTATGGCAGGAGTTTATCACAGAGAAGTATTTTCTTGTTTAATTCTTTGCTTTAAAGGTTTCACTGAAAAGACATTAATTTAATTTAATTTATGTGGTATGTGGTGTCTCAGATGCTTTAAAATTGCTTAATTTGTGTTTATTTTTTTATTAATTATTATTTTTAATTATTATTCTTTTAATTAAAAAACACTCTAATTTTTTAAGACTTGTTTTTTATCTAACAAGGCGTAATTTAATTTAGGGCTTGATTTATATATTTTTACATTATTATTGTTTATGTTTTTTAAATAATTATTATTTTATCACAAAAATAATCATTTTAATCCTTAATGTGTAAAAATTTCGTTTGTACCTAAAAGGGATTAATTTGTATTTATAATTTATATGTTTATATTTGTATTTATATTTAATATCATTTTTTAATATATGTTTTAAATGATTATAATAGCCCCTTTAAAGCCAACTTAAGCCCTTTTAGAGACAATTTACATCTTAAAAGTAGTTAGGTCCATTTCAATACAAATCCATTTTTAAGGGATGCTTTACAGAGCATTTGAGACACCATGTCTGAACATCTAGCCTTCTGGGTGGCACGATTGTTGTGGAAGGTTTCAACCTCTAAGGAGCACAAAGGTGAAAAGAAACATATTTTCAAACACTTATAGTTCATCTATTTTTACTGTCAGAATTGAGGGGGATCTCCTATCTGCCCTGTCATTGCATGGTAGAACCCCCTCAAGCCCCCTTTCTCTGTGAGTCCGGAGCTAAGTTTGGATGTTGCTAAGTCCCACTTGGAAACTGAATGCCCCTCTTTGTCCCTGAGGGCAGGATGTCTCACATATGACATTTGGAAGGAGAGGGAAGCAGGCAGGGGGCAACGTCCAGTGTAGGGTTACTCTGTCTGGCAGCTGAGAGCCACAGAAATATGAGAGCCGTGGTGTGAATGTGTGCGCTTGTGCACATGTACTTGGCTCATCATCAGACACCCAGGTCTTTTATGAATTATTCAGTGTTGTCAATTTAACTCATTAATTTAGTTCAATTATGTACTCAATGGTCAATGATATGGAAATAATTTCATTCTAAAACCACTTGTAGTGCTGTATGGTTATATCTGTCTTTGAATCTTCATTGTGCTTTTCTCATCAAGCTTTATTGTTAAATATTACATCATATAATTTATTTAATAAAAAGTCTTTCCCAGGCTAATTTCCAGGAAAGGTTATCCCCCTCCACCCCTTTAATGTCCATAATATTGTTATGCGATTGATATTTATTTAGTTGAGTCATTTGAAACGAAACAATTTAAGAGATTAACACATCCCTGAAACAAATGACATTCAAATGACATTTTTTTAAGGTCTTGCAGCGGACTCTGGCTTTAGTAACAATGGAAATGGTGGCAGAAATATAATCTGATAGTGGAAAGATGACATAATGCTTGTCCAACTATAGAGATGCCAGAGCGAACGTCACAACTGTGCTCAACCTAAGCGCAAGCAGATATATCTATATGCCTGTTAGATTCCTTTCTGCATTTATCTCCAGCTTCTCCCCATTGCAAATGTGTTGAAAAGTTGTAAACTAGTCATCAAGGTTCAACTCTGTGCTTAAGGATAAAAAGCAGACTTCCACTGGCTTGCCATTTATAAAGCTGATAAGCCTTGATGACTTTACAGTGTATGGGTTAGGCTATAGTTTGAGCCAATGCAAACTGGAGTTGTGGCCTTCAAAAGATTCAGTTAGTGCAATAATTCTTGCAGGGAGGGGAGGAAGATGTTGAATAAGAAAGAAATTACAGCAGTTTTAGGCCCAAGTCAGAAGAATTAGAAGGAGTTGGACTTGGCATTGCCTTGTTCTCTGATAACATCAGTGCCGACACAGCATTCTGGGAAGCATTTTAGCAAACGCGCTTGAGTTGGCCTGCCGACAAAAAATGTGAGGACAATTAATGCAGTACTATGCACAAAGAGTTTACCTAAGAACTCAATTGTAAATTACTTAGCACTATAGTCATTACAAACATGTATGACTTTCTTTCTTCTAAACACAAATCTGAAGAACATTTTCCATATAAGGGAAGTGGGGACTGGAGCAGTCAAGATCCAAAATTACAATAAAAGCACAATAATGTTTTAAAAATGAGTGTGTCCAAAATTTAAAATGGCCATTTGGCATTACAAACCTGTACGACTTTCTCCTTTGGAACACAAAAACAGAACATCTGAAGAATATTATATGATGGAAGTGAATGGGGACTGTGTCAGTCAAGCCAACCCTATCTCACGACCAAATCGTATTCGACGAATGATTAAAAAGTGGCTAATTCGTAACAATTTATACGACCTCACTCGTACGAATTAGTACGATTTTGCTAAATTGTACATATTTTACGAATTGGCCAATTCGTATGAATTCGTACGAATTACCTACCCCTCACCCCACCCCTAAACCTACCCTTCACGTGGGTTTAGACAAATCGTACAAATTCGTACGAGTGAGGTCGTACGAATTAGACACTTTTTAATCATTCGTCAAATTCGTACGAATTGGTAGCGTAGGTCAAGCTCCAAAAAAAGCCCTATATAAGTTTCAAAAAAAGAGTCCATATGACTTATGCTTGACTTAAGTCTTCTGAAACGTAGGCCTACATACTTATTTGAGGAGCAAACTCAAATTTCAGCAGTTTTGCAGTGAAAATTTAGCACTCAAATCATATGCTGCCATTATATTATAAGCAAATAATGATTTTGTAGTATTGATTTCAGTCTGTTCCTCACATTAGGATATCATATGGGTTTTAGAAGACTTATAATATGACACAAAAGTAAAACAAACAAACAGCCAGGATATTTGTCAGACATACATTTTGTGTTCTGTGTGTGATTTAGATTAAAACGAAAGCGATGACATCATTTTCCTTTTTTTGTGTGTGAAATATCCCTTTAAATTAGCATGTGTAGTGAATAGTATCTATGGATGTTCCATTTTTCCCCTTTGGACAGGGCGTTAGCATATTTGATGCTACGATTTTTTGGCTTTCCCCTTTGCTTTTGTCTTTTTATTTATCTCCATCAATCTTTCGACCTTGTTCCTCTCCACCCTTGTCTACGTATCTGTCTTATGTAGCAGTAGGAGACTGATGAGTCCACCTGGACTCCCTGGTGTGTGAGATGTCCCTGTGAGAGCGAAACACAACGTCGAATCTGCCTCACTAAGTGTGTGTTTGGAGTCAAAGGCACAATCCTCACTGCTGTGCCCACAGATGGTCACACTACAGGAACAACATTCTGTTGTGTCTCCAATGGTGAGAAAGAGAATCAAAAAAGACAAATTTGGGGTGTTTTTGTCCTTTCTTGAAAGAGAGAAACAACCACATTGTCCGACCTAGGATACATACAGCGTGTTTAACAAACCGCATAATTATTACAACGACAGGCTACCTTTTTTTGTCTGTTTTCAATAATAAAAAGGGTTTTTAGTAGATGGAGCGAGTTCCTCTCAAGTTCACACAGGTGTCCTTGCATAATAACCACAAGTGTAGTTCATCACATTAAAAAATCTTGTTACATTTAGACCACAAAAATGTCAGTTGTGGTTGCCATGCACTGAAAACTGAGTGTGAGAATGGTTCTGGTATACACACAAAGACATAACACCATCAAGGTAACACAGATGACAGTTAAATAATGCAATAAACATAAAGTAGATAACAGAAAATGTAACATGAAACAGCCTAATGTATATTACTGAAAGTTTTAAAATAAAATATATAATCGTGTGATGTCACACTGGGACTTTGGGAATGTCCTTTTACTGTTTCCCACTGTAAATTATAATTTATATACTGTAATGAGTGTGTGTACATATACATTTACAATGTATAAAGTATGTACAGTTATACACTTATTTAACTAATTAACAGCTTCTGTTTTGTAGTATTTTTTAGACATCATCCAAACACTTTTTATTAAAGCTACACTGTGTGATTTTTACCCCCATCTAGTGGTGAAAAGGTATATGACTATCCAGTGAATGTTAGTTTCTGTTCCTCTCAATTCCGATTTCGTTTTAACTCCTACGGTGGCCAATGTAGCCCAAGATTAACATGGCTTCCAGTTTGACCTCGTCCATGATTGTTAACTCAAACGTAAATGCGAAAGGCGAAGCTTGAATTAACGGGTATGTCCCTCTTTGGCTAATGTACTTTCAAGATGGAGGGGCAACATGGCGACCGACATTAGAACCCCTTACCCGTGTGTATTTTCAATGGCATATTATACACTCAAGAGAATACTTTATTACTTGAACGAAGTCAATATACATTAATGAGCACATATATTTTTGAAAGAACTAAGTGTTTTTAGCTAAGAATAAACTAAAAGAGTTACACAGTGTAGCTTTAACAAACTTTGAAATGTTTTGCTAAAAGTGAGCTTGTGCTACATTTCTTTAAAATAAACTAAATTAAACTTTGTTTGATATTTTGCTATATAACTCAATGACATTCATACTTTTTAAAGTGTCCAAATGTATTTCGGGGACACTGTGTGAACTTGAGTAAGTTTTTACTTGAGACGCATCCTGTTGTGTGTTCGTATTTCCACAAATACACAAATTGCAACAGCATGTGTCCTCAAATGCCTTTTGGTACTTCCCTAAGTGCTTAAATATACATGGCTTGAGTCTGAGCTATCTTCCTTCCAAGCCTTTTGAACACACCATGGGTTGCATTGGAGAGGCTTGATTGGTTGTAGAGGATTACATCTGCAGTGATATCATCGGTGGCGAGTTGGTCTTTACATGATGTTTTATTAACAAATTTCGGGAAAATTGAATAAAGCGGAACTGTACGATCTGTACTTTACCCTAACGTAGTCAGCCAACCATTCCCCAAAGTCCACACCAACTACCAAGACAACTCTCAGGCAGAGCAAAGCCCAAAAGTCAAGAACTAGCGAGAACTTCCTGGTTGCAATAAGAATCTTCCAATTGTATTGTGGCCGGAATTGTCACTCAACCGTCGGTGGGTAAGGCCCGTCGGCCACGAGCCCCTCCTGGTTGAGCATCCAGGCCCCTTCTCGAGATGCCAGCCCGCCACACTCGGCACTCATTTGAGGGGGTCTTTAGTTTGGTGGCTATCCTCTGCTCTTTAACCTTTTGGGGGGAGTACTGTGGGTTCGGGCCAAACTCCGAGCTTGGAGTCCTCCCCCCTGGACAGCACGCCAAATACCATTAAATCTTATCCACTCTAATGTAAGTGTGAACTCGTGAAGTGACCTCAGAAACTTTCAAAATAGGGATGAGCGATGCCACTTGTGCTCATTTCGATTTGAAGTACTGTCTAAAATCCAATAAGGATTTGAATGCACATTAATGATCTGATAAGCATTATATAATGTAATAATGATAATGTGGGTTAATGTTTCACTTTAAGTGTCACAGATAAATTCTAGCTTCTTATATTAAGGGTCACTGGGTCTGTAAAACTTTTTAACCATGCAGCCTGAATTAGCAGACCCTTCTTATTGCATTCCTTTGACCTTCCTTATATTAATTTTGCAAAGAAGTGGATTTTCGTAATCTAATTATAGTCGTCGTGCAGGTTTTAATAAGCCTTGTATCTGAGTGGCGTTGCCTGTCATTCGCAGAGGCACAACTCTATATCTCCCGTTTCAGCCTCATTCTCTTTGTCAGACACACAGCATTAACCTGGTTTGCTTGCAGTGTATTATAAGTAGGTCAAGCTTGAGGTCAAGTAATGTTGCATTTTGCTTTCAAATCATGCAGGGCTATTCACCGGGATAAAAGCATGCAGGCATTTGTTGCCGGTGAAGAGACTGAATTTTGTATTGAATGATTTAAATTAAATATGATTCCCCGAATTTATGGTTGAGGGAACATCATGCCCCACGAATGCCCTTGTCTATGTCATCCAGCCTGATTTTTGAGGTCTCGGGGCTGTGTCTTAAAGCAGCTGCTTTTATAGAAAGTATCTTTGCATCTTTCTGACATGATGGCAGTCTCATATGTTTCATGTTATTTTATATCTTTATTCAGTACTGAATAGTATCATTAGGAAAAAGATCCATATCAGAACTGTAACCACCAGATTATTGGTCGATATTTATTGGTTTTTCATTGGCCAATTTCTAAAACATGAAGTCAGTTCCTCTGCTTTAATTGCTAACATGTTTATATTAGTCTATAACATCATTTAATATAAATATCATATAATAAAATGTTTATTTTCTTTGAGGTTTATAATGTAAAAATAACCATGCTATGCCTTGTTATTTATTTGTGTAAATAAATCCGCGATTAGTGAGATTTTAAATAATTATATTAATGTAATTATTATTATAGTTATAAATACAAATTTTATTAGTTATTATTTTTTTTAAAAAAAATAATTGCAAATATTATAATGGTGTGTACATATTTAGACTAAGGAAAATATATGGTAATGTGGTTACCATATGTGTGCAAAATGTTGGACATGACTTAAAGGGTTAGTTCACCCAAAAATGAAAATTCTGTCAGTATTTTACTCACCCTCATGTTGTTCCAAACCTCTATGTGTGTATTTGTTCTGCTATACACAAAGGAAGATATTTGGAAGAATGTTTTAATCAAACACATCTCATTCCCCATTGACTACCATAGTAGGAAAAAATACATACTATGGTAGTCAATGGGGAATGAGATCTGTTTGATTAAAACATTCTTCCAAATATCTTCCTTTGTGTATAGCAGAACAAATAAACACAGAGAGGTTTTGAACAACATGAGGATGAGTAAATACTGATAGAATTTTCATTTTTGGGTGAACTAACCCTTTAATATTATGTTTTTAGTCATTTAAATAATAGACAATATTTTTTTTACTGCAATGATTCGATATTCTTAAAACCCCTAATCTTAAATATTTGATTAAATCAATGTTCCACATAGTTTAAATTATTTCATTCAATATATCCCATATTTGTGCTTCTCTTTGCTTAACAGATTATATATTTCATTTTAGAGTATGTTTTGCACACTTTGTGGCTATTTTTGTCAAAAAAAAAACAAAAAAAACCTTTGTGAAAGATCTCTTTTTTCCATTTTCCAGTACCCACGACTTGCGTAGTCTTTCTTTTGTTGCATGTGCACGATGAATGAGTCAATGAACTGGAGTCGTGGCCAGTCATTATAAACAGTGAGAGCGCACCTCTGAAATAACACCACAATCACTCTCTTCTAAGTGCATTCAGAAATGCACTTTTGACAGTCTATCACTCCCGTACTTCCTGTACATTTTAAATGTGCTCACTGCTGTCGAAGCAAGCTCCTTATAAAGGCTTTGCCTATTAGCAGGAAATAGCTTACCTTTCATTTTTATGCTCTAATCACCCTGCGTATTACCATATTCAAATGAGCTGAATACATAAATGCAAGCACACATTTGCACATGCGCGAATGCTTTTTATTTGTCGGCTGTACTGAAAAAAATGTAATGCCATCATAAACCAATCCTTCATTTTTTGTGCACCGCACTAGTAGATAAAGATCCATATCTCACTCATTTACAGCGCTTGTCTATAATGGACATGGTTGCCAACAGTGGTCAGCCTCACTGAGTTAATGTTGTAGCCGCTCATCTCTTGTTCTACTTTCCAAACAGCCTGTGCATCTGGGAGCTGCTCTATATATTATTATTGGGCTCCATGTTTTATTATTGTAAACCCCCCAGTGAGCCAATGAGAGGCCAACCACCGTCCTCATGTCTGCCACATCTTCTATGTGACCGTCGTCACATCCTGGTTTATAATGTATATTCTGTATGATGCATTTATTTTTGGTGTGGCTGTCTATATACACATTCAATCATGTGGATCATGGATATGGTGGGTGTACTGGATTAGTTTGTCTATATTCACGCATCCCACAAATCTACATCAACTGCAAGATGCTATCCTATCAATATTGGCCAACATTTGTAAAGAATGCATTAGTATGGTGTTCCGAAAAAAAAAAATATATATATATATATATATATATATTATGATATATATAACTGTTGTTTAGCTCGTTTTATGGAGTTAATATACTGAATACCAATTTATGGCATCTATTTATGACTCACTAAGCATCTAAAAAGCTTTTCACACCAACAACCCTTGTGATATGTGGTGTTTCAGTTGCAGTGAGATCCTTCCCTGTTCAATTACAATTCATCATCTTTGCAAGCCACACAGGCAGACCAGCTATCCATGACTGACATCTCACAGCAAGCATTACATAACAGCCTAAAACATCACAGTCAGTTTCATGTTTCACATAATCTGGCATAAGATTAAAATGTGTGTCACGCTATACACAAATAAATTATGACAGTGGCATTTGTGTCTCTTAGATGAGTCTGATAGGTTTGACAGCTTATGCATTCACAAAATTGGTCTGTGCAATTATATTGCAAGAAATCGGATGAAGAAAATGACTTGGACTTATTTTCCAGGTCTCATTTACTGTTGTGAGAGATTGCTGCTCTAATTTTGGTTAAAATATAATATAATGTAATTTGATAATAGTTTTTTAATAATTTTTTTCAAGGTCAAGAATTCTTACCTTATGGGTATAGAGGCCAAAATTCAGATGGATACAGTATTTGATATATTTAAAGAACCGTGAAATCAAAATCGATTTTATGAAATATTGCACTACTTTTTATAAATGATTTGTTGGTTTTAATATTTTTTTTTGTGCAATAGCAATGGCAACCCATAACCATCCAATCAATTCCAGATGGACAAAATCTTAACTTCTGTTCATGCCGACTTTAAACTAGTTAGGTACTTGTCAAGCAAAGTTTTGTTAGATAATACCTTAAGGGGGCATTTACACGACACTGTTTTTAATTAAAAGCGTTTTGGCGCTTCATTTACATGACAATGGTGTTTTAGGGACCTGAAATGGGTTTCAAAGTGCAATGTATTGTTTTTATGATTTAAAATACAGTGACATGCTATGGCAAGCCATTTTAGCTTTCTGGATGCATTTTTGATATCCATAATTAAATTTGTACTATTTAAAATGTGAATTCTTCATATTAAGAATGTACTTTTTCTAGTAACAATGTCTATTTCAGATATCAGGAATTACATTTTCATTAGTGCCAAGGAGGGAGGATTGTAGTGGGAGCACTGGGGTGTCAGGTGACTGTGTGGCAATGGCAAATGGTTTATATGGCTCTTGGGTCAGGTAGGAGGCCCCTTCACAGAATTTTAAGGGGAGGTCAGAGTCGGCTCTGCACTTATTGTTTCTTTAAAATTGACACTGCCAACTTTATCTAATTTTTGCCTTGAGCTACAGAAAGGCACTATATAAATAAAACTACTTCTTCTTATTGAATACTGTTCTAGTGGCATGAATATTACAAACGTAATTTAAAAATTGTTGTTTTGGCCGATCCGTGTGAACAGGGATTGTTTGACAACATGTTCATCTGTACTCAAAACTTTTCAAAAATGCAAAGAAAAAACTTTTCCATTTTCAGTACATTGTTGTACTGTAAACATACTGTAAGTTGTCTAATAGTTCAAACAGCTAAAGATTTGTGCTTCTAATGCTATAAAAAACCCGTAACCACAGCATACTGTAGTTGTGGAAAATGCCATATCTCTTCCTTTCTCCTTCACAAAGCCTGAGCTGTGGAAGAGAGGTATAGTACGCCTGGCATCTGAACAGATGGCACTGCCATGTTAAGAGAAGTGCCCCCAATCCAACTGTGGCTCAGAAAACTAATTATGCACGTGTCAAAGGAAGCAAAGCAGCAATGCTGTGGCATTTACACATCACAGGCTCACACAATAGCCCAGTTTATCCTCTCCGCTTGAGCGCAGAGATGATTCTGCAATTAAAATGTTACTCATTAAATAGAGGAAAAAATTAAACTGTCGTTAAGTGTTTTCAATTTGCCAAACCTGTTCCTTGTCTCATGTGATTTCAGCGCTGTTGACCACCCCGGGGGAGGAGGGGTCAGTCATGCTACAAGAAAAATTAAATCAAGAGGTAAAAAAAGAAAAAAAAAAACAGATAAATAGAGTTTGGATGAATAATTTTAAAAAAGCAACAGGGGACAGTAGGCAGGGGCAGGGTGATGGTGATTACCTGAAATTAATTTCTAATGTGTTTATGCTGTGGATTTTAATGTGCAAATGCCAAATGTAGTCTCTTGTATGGTCGTGTGGTGATTACAGAATGCAATTAGAGAGGATAAAGGCAGGTGATGGCAGAGTAATTATACTCTAACTAAATTAGTGTGGCAGCATGCAAGAAGAAAATGAAAGGGAGTAGCTTACATCAGCCACATCATTCTTTTCTTCCAGTTCCCAGGCGTATTATTATATTATCTGACATGTATATCATCAAAAACTGCAAGCTTTTACATAACTGTTGTGTATAGAAAGACAGGGACAATTTTATTACACACACACTCACACATAATGTTCAGGGATAGGGTAGTGTAAGGGGATATAATGTACAGTATTACAATCAGAGGTGTAGTGGTAAAAAAAGAGGTGGGTAAACTATAAATTCTGGTGGACCACGACGTGGTCACCATAAGGTGGGCCACTGTCTACCGGTGTATGTGTATCCTGATAACATAGGGAGGCCTCGACATTAACCCTTTTAATACGCCTGTCCTTTGGACAAGTAAATCTGCCATTCATTTGTCTGAGTACAAAAGTTGCTTGTCCGGATTTTTTATTTTTATTTTGTGTGTTCATTTATTCTGAAACAATATTTTCATCAGTGTTCAATCATTATTTTAATATCTGCACCTTTAAAGGGCATCCCCTCACCCAATTTTAGTGCTTCATCTTTCATTTTAAATTCTTAAATTTGATCAATAAATTCAATTATTTCGAATAATAAGACACTATGGGCTGTTACCCTAGGGGCTGATCAAATTAAATCATTTACACTGAAAAATAACAATTGCATAAAATAATGTTATGAAATTTATTTAAATTTACATAAGAAACTTGGAAAGAATGATACTACTTTTAAACATATAACACTAAATCACCAGTAGGTGGTGGTAGGCGACCGTCTTAATGAGTGAGTCATTGATTCATTCATTCAAACGATTCGTTCAAACGACTGATCATTCAAGAATGAGACCGATGTTTATGAATGGCTCATTGAATCGTTGACTCAATCGATTCGTTCAAAATGCTGAATCATTCAGTAATGAAAACACGTGTGAGATGAGATGCGCCGTGGTTTTGCTGTGATTATTGTTTGGAACTATTTTCGCTGCTGAAACAGAACAAAAACAGCCAATATTGCATCTAAAATGTAAGTGATTTAATTTTTACTGTTTATTGAACTGTTGTAGGAAATCAATGTCACATTTTCTATCGTGATGGTGTTCAGGAAAAATAATTTAGGTTGTTTAACATGTCAGAATTATAAAAACTCTATTTAGATTTTTATAGGCAGTAGTCTATGTTGTTAACTGAGTGTGTTCTGCGCTCATTTGTGTAGATTTCTGCTCGAGAGGCTGCGCGAGGGTCAACAGTACAACCTTACCGTCAGTAATAGTAAACACTGACAGTAATGCAGCGCAATATGAAAGAGTTCGTCTTAGGTTTTTCAACCTATGAAACTAATAATGAACAATATGAAACTAAAACGACACAAGCTTAATTTAAAATGTCTTAGGAAATACATCCAGGATATTTTGAGGTGGATAAACGCAATTGAGAGGTGGATAAACGCACTTTGGAGGTGGGTAAACGCTATTTCCAAATTTGGGAGGTGCGTAAACGGCGTTTACGTGCGTTTAGCCTCCACTACATCCCTGATTACAATTATGTCTATGGAAAGTCCCCATAAAACTTGAAAATCCAACGTGTGTTTGTATGTATATGAGAAATTTGTCCCAATTTGTTTCGTAGTCATGCGTGTGAGTACTGTGCTGTTGGCTTAATGGTAAACACATTGTGGCTTTTGTTCAGTGTTCTGTCATCAGGGACTGGTATGAAGCTTTCACGTGAACCGCCTGTGTGATAAACTGGACAAATTTGTGTCTGGTTTTGTTCCATAGACTGTGTGTGCACAGTGCAAGGCCCAAGGCCAGAGGAAACAACAAACACGTCTGTTTTCTACCCTCTCCCTCTCTCCCGCTCTCTCTCATCAGCCCATCTGTCTACCTTTGTCAGTGTGTGTAAGAGTGTGTGTGCCGTGCGGGTGGAGGTGACTGCCAGACAGAGGGACGGCAGGTGTGCAAACTGAGCTCTAACACACATGCACACACACAATTGTCTCTCACACACACACACATACACACACACCAGACAGAAACGCCTCATTGTCTAGAGGTGTTCTGTTTCCTACCCCTCACATATGTCAGTGTTCCTGGCTTAAGCCACCCAAAACAAAACCACCCTATTTAAGATCAGACCAATCTTTAAAAGTTTCCATTGCATCCTTTGAAAATGTGACTTGCATTTTATTATGGGTTGCATGATGATGGGGGAAGTTTTAGATTAGAAGATGCACATTTCATGTTATTTGACATAACATCAAACAGAAAATGTGCAGGTTTGTCATTATAAATGTTACATTTTTGTATATAATGTCATTCCCACCACAACCTTTGCATTGTGTTTAATATTCTGTGGTGGACGTGATATTATAAAAATATTTTTTTCATGGCTAGCATATCCTAAATGCACACAATTGATTTTTTTTAAATATTTCTCATTTTTTTTATATGTCAAAAGACATGCTCTTAACATACACTGTCATCTCCTTTGTAACTTGGTACGTTAACTAGTTTGTAAAAACTGATATTTTTTTTTACACAATAATTACTGAAATGGTTTTATGATTATTTCTCTCCATTTACTTTGTAAAAAAATGTTCCTCTAAATGTTTAATAGGAGCATGCCATGGTTCTCTCACTTTCAATGCGTTCTTGACCCCAGCTTTCAAAACTCCTTCCAAAAATAGCGAACTGAACCCAAATACTTTTTCAGCTTCGGGCAATCTTGTCTGAAAACCTCTGTCAAAGTGGAAAATGGACTTAAAATCTTTCAGTTCAAAATTGGGTTTAACATGGCTCTGAACTTGGCCTGAGGTGTCTTGGGGCATAGCAGAAAAATGTGTGACTCATCCTAGCATACATTTTGCTTTCAGTCAAGTTACGATTATTTATATAGCACTTCATACAATACAGATCGTTTCAAAGCAGCAAAATTATTCATTTTATACGGCTGTTGTTCAGTTGAAGTCAGTTCATTGTTGATTCAGTTCCATTGTAAAGATCATCAATTATTACATTTGCTCAACCACACGGTGTAATTAGCATTGTAGCATTTGTGAAATTGCTGTGTTTTTTCTTTCTATAAATCTATTTCGAGTCTCGCAAGCAGATGCTGTTGAAGTGGAAAATGTCTTGGTGCTCTTAATTGGTCTATACAGAAGGAAGTGCAAAATAAGGACACAGAAAGTACAAATGATGTAACATTGGAAGACATGGCAACCCAAGATGCCCAAGGCTCCAGGCTACTTGCTCTGCCTCTCCTAGCCTAGCCATGAAGTGGAAAGAAGGGCAGAGGAAGCTAATGAGGTGTGCTACATAGCAAACATCTGCTCACCCAATACATCACAGCTATTTAATGCCAGAGACATTCATTCAAACATTTGCTTGGCAGGCTGGGTCTGATCATCTGAAAGACTTATGTTTCCATAAAGCTGAAGTGTGTAATTTTTTTTTTCAATGCTAAAATAATTCTAATCACAGCTTAGTTGAATCAACCAATAGTGTGCTGCAGTTAGGTTATGAAAGTAAAAATATTTTTTAGGTAAATTGATTTTTCAACTTATTTTTTTAAATAATCAGGTTTAACAGTAGAATTGCTGGTGAAATTACCAATGATTCTGCAAAGAAGTCTCGACCAGTCAGAGAATCACAACAAGCAAACAAAATAATAGTCTGATACTGGACGTAAAAACACATTTCTCTGTGGATATTTATAAAACTTGAAATACAGACCTATTGTGAGCTATGAGGTCATTAATCGATGATATATATATATATATATATATATTAGGGCTGCACGATTAATCGCACGATGTTGTTATGCGCATCTAATCAGTAAAGCCGGTTCCTTGATTAGTAGTAAATCACCTTCACCTGCTTTCAGATGGAGCGGCATTTACTACAACGAGCCGTAGATCACTGACAAGCTGAGCCAAATCACATTAAATATCGTTGCCGATTTGTCCTCGATTTTAACTCGATTTGGCTCAGCTTGTCAGTGATCTACGGCTCGTTGTAGTAAATGCCGCTCCATCTGAAAGCAGGTGAAGGTGATTTACTACTAATCAAGGAACCGGCTTTACTGATTAGATGCGCATAACAACATCGTGCGATTAATCGTGCAGCCCTAATATATATATATATTTATATGCTTTTGTCAAAGCCATCTATTTGCATCAATTCAATGTATTTAAAAATATAATCCAACACATTCTCATCCCAAGATGTCATCTAACTGACGCTTTTGACCATACGTCAACATCCGACCTTTTAGGGCACCCTTAAATGTCAGTTAGATGACGCTATCTAGGGCGTCATCTAAATGACGCTTTACCTTTAGCGTCAGTTAGATGACACGGGTAGGTTTAGGTCTGGGGTAGGGTTAGGGTTAGATAGCGTCATCTAACTGACGTTAAAGGGTGCCCTAAAACGGCGGATGTTGACGTATGGTCAAAAGCATCAGTTAGATGACGTCTTGGGATGAGAACGGGCTGAATAATCGTGTTTAACACAGTCTCATCCCAAGACGTCATATAACTGACGTCTTGGGACATCTTTTGACCATACGCCAACATCTGCTGTTTTAGGGCACCCTTTAACGTCAGTTACATGATGATCCTGGGACGTCATACAACTGATGCTTTACCTTTAACGTCAGTTAGGTGACGGGGTAGTTTTAGTTCTGGGGTAGGGTTAGGATCCGATAACATCATCTAACCGACGTTAAAGGGTACCCTAAAACGGCGGATGTTGACGTATGGTCAAAAGACGTCCCAAGACGTCAGTTATAAGACGTCTTGGGATGAGACTGTGTCGTGTTCAACAGCGGAATTTGTGGTGTACCCTTGATGCCTTAAAGAAAGTTCCACCAATCAGCAAGTCACGACAAAGCAAATCGCATCAGAAGAGCAACTCGTCCTCTGAATCACAGTGAACGATGTAATCAAGTCTCATAATGCTTTAACAAAGACCTTATTTTAAGTCAATATGGGTAAAATGAATGGAAAAAATACTTCCAAAACAATGCCACTGAAAAAGTGGGTGAGCACTAATGTTTTGCAAAAGAAAACTTTAGCACCCGCCCACTCCCATGAAGCACTTTGAATGACATAGAGTCAGTATTTTTTCTCTATATCTTATAAATCCCGCATGGGAAAAATACTACCAAGACTGCTGAAAAAGTGGGTAGTGTGTGTTTGGGCTGGCAAATTAGTCAAGGGATTCAGTTTTGTAATGTTTTCTACCAAAGATTAGTACTTGGTTAACAAGGAGACAACAGTGTCTGTGGAAAACCCTGAGAGGAAATCTGAAGCATTTGATGTGTGAAGAAAACAAAGCAAACGTGCTCATTGTTAGACACACATTCATTGTGTTTGAAGTATGTGGAAGAAGCAGAATTTTCCAAAGAGCCATAAACTACAGAAAAGGGCCTATAGTGCGACGGAATGATGAAAAGTGAACGAATACAACAGCTTGTTTGGAGCAAGAGATGGAAATAGATTGGGTGACAGAAACAGGAAGAGAGATGGAGAATGAAAGAGAGGCAGATGAGTAAATTGCTGTTCGACTTGCGGGAGAGAGGCCCTCTTCTGACTCCTACTTGTGTATAGACTCTTTCTGCAGGAGGTAATTAACGTATGACAGGAGAGCGATACCCTCTCTCTTACTCACAGACTGAGGGCGTCTGGTGAGGCCTGGAGAGCCGAGGCTGGCATCCCCAATGTGTCAGCTTAATGAAGATGTCCTTGAGGCCTTGTGTCCTCACCAACACTCACTTGCCAAGATGCCTCCATATTTAACATCTCATACAGCTAGGCGTGTACTTACTGATCCAATCCTAGTTTGCTATTTAAAAGTTTGGGTGGGAGATTTTTAAGGGGCATCCATGTGAAAAAATGGGTTTCCCAAAGTCACCATTTCTGATTTAAGAGACAAAGCTTCCGGGGTCTTGATTATAGTGTCATTTAGAGGTAATTAACCCTGCTTTGTTGCTAAGGAGTTACAGAGTTATGGAGCTGCTGATTTGCAAAATATATAGACATATTTGCTGTAATTCTGAATTTATCTCAAAAATTGTGATAATTGCAACTTTATATCTCAGTATGACTTTAAAATGGAAGTTGCATTTAATTTTAAGGTGACGTAGTTACATTGTGCTTACTCAAATAAATGTAACCACATAAGTAATTTTAATTACTTATGTATTTGCTATAGAGTTACAGGGTTTGGTTTTACTGTTAATTTGCTTTGTAAGTACATTAATATGTAACTACGTCACCTTAAAATAACACTCTTAGAAGAAATGGTTCTATTTAGAATCAGAAATGATTCCATTCCCCGGTTCATATATGAAACTCCAAAATGGTTCTATATAGAACCATTTTTTTTTTGGTAAAAGGTTCTATTGGCCAAGTATGGAACCCCAGGGTTCTACGTATATAGAACCCAGAGGAACCCTTTTTTTAAGAGTGTATAGAACCTTTTAGGGGTTCCATATACGTAGCGCTGATAGAACCTTTTAAGGTTCTATCTTCTAAGTGTGAAAGTGTTAACAAAATTAGCTCACAGTCTTTTTTTTATGATTTGAGGCGGCTTCCATACTTAAAGTTTACACAGAATCCAGATTAACCCCTTTGAAGGGAACATCAGTGTGTTTGTGTGTGCGTGCATGCGTGTGTGTTCTCTGTAATCGGCTGAAGCAGAGGTAAAAGATTTACATTTACACACTTGAGAGAGCATTCAATGCTTCAGTCATGTCGTTATGGAGTCATGGCTGGGTGTGTGTGTTTGTCAAGTTTTGATCTGATTCACACAATCACAAATATTCTAAGTTGCTAATGAGCTCAGATACACACTGTGTGTTTTTGTACACTGTGATTACCTTGATGTGTGTGGGAAGATGTGAGATTACTCCTTCCTCTCTGTCTTAAGCTAAATTTGCCCTCTCATCCCCTCCAGCGATAACACTGGCTTCATTATGTAATTAACACTGTTGACACTCACACCAGCTCACCAGACACCAAACCCATATCAACTACACTGTCTAAAGTGAGTCATATGTACATTGTCCTAGATGTGTTAGAAAGATCAGGTCATGCCTTTTGTCCAAGTCCATCGGAAAGTTAGTCCGGTGTTATGTGTCTGGAGTTAATCTGTGTTCATCTCCTTTCCCTTCGAGGTAACTGAGCACTCATCACTAATTTCCTGTATGAGTGTGTGTTTGCGAAATGCAGATCTGTTTTACGGGTATCCAAGTGCCTGGTGGTGGGGTCAAGCAGTGCAGGGTGAGTGGGGAAAGATGGGATGTGGATAGCAGTCACAGATATCTGACTATGCATTTTCAGTGCTGATAACAGCTTAAAGGCTTATACTGTAATAAGGAGCCTTTGAGGTTGGTTAATCATGCTTTGATTTGGACTTTGACATTTTGTATATGTATATATGCAACTATACACATACACTACAGTACATACTCTTTTTTTTCAGCTCCACCTGTATAGATCTGCCATGTGTAATTTATGTATACTATATTGTAATAATGCAGCAGCATGTCTTACTTGCTCTCAGCAGTGTGTTGTTTAAGAGGCAAAGGCAATATCTAAAAAAGACTCAGGTTGACCTTATTTATTACATTCTTGTCAAATCTACACCATTGCAGTTCATCTGTAGGGATTTATTTTATGTAGGTGAGTGTATGTGTGTGAGGGCCCACTGATTTACATATCCTGTAAGCTTGATTGATTTATTTTTGCACTGTGTAGTGAAGTGAAGTCCCATGCTTGAGTGTGTAAAACGCCCCTGATTTGCAGTGCTTTATTTCATAGAGAATTTTCTATATGCATGCATAATGGAAGATTATTCTCAGATCTGATTCCCTACATATTTCAGATGCACTGGCTTAAAAATAGCACAATTTCTGTGTGTATTTAGCTCAGCATGGCGCTCTCTTTCCCTTTCTCTCTCTCTCTTGATTCCTCTGCTGTCTTCTCCCACTTTCTTGTAACTCTTCTGACTTGATTATTATGAAAAAAAAAAAAAAAAATAGGTGGGTCGATCTATAAATTGTTTTTTTTTCACTTTGAAATGATTAGGTAAATTTCTGTAAGATTTCTTTTATCAGACAAAAATCATAGTGAGCTTTTTAAGAATGTAACTTAGTTTGTGCTTTGTTTTTTTTAATCAGTTGTTTACTGTACAAAATCAATAACAGGGTTAAGAGTTAAAAAGCATCCCTTACTTAATTTATTTACTCTTTCATTTATTTATTTATTTATTTATTGAGGTGATTTGACAACAACTTGTCTTAGAAGAGATATTATTCTGGAAATGTCAGATTTACTTGACACATAATCTGCGGGTACAATTTGTAATAAATATTCTTATATACATAAACAATTTCCTACATCTCTCACAGCTTGAACTCTTCAGTTAAATCCACAGCATCTTTCACTTTGAAGTGTTTTAGGATTTTTGGAGTCTCTCTCCTCCTCGACTCTACAGCCCTTTTAATGTTCCAGACAACTAACATGCCTCAGGACTACTTTACTACAAGCTTCATGAGAGCCATCAAGGCTACTTAATTCACATTATTGTACTTGACAGCCATGGATGTGACTCACTAAACAGTGTAATACTTCAGTATTCACTTGATTTTCAGTGGGAACTTGCGTCATGCATGTGGCATATTTTTTTTCAGCTGTGATGGGATGTAATAACCTATTTCTGCGATTTCTTTCTTTGTTTTCTTAAGCCAGGAGAATACGAAAAAAGATAGGCAAAGAGAAATGAGAGAAACATAGCTGTGAAAAGAGGAATGAAAATTGTTGACAGCAGAAGACTAAGTGATAGCAGGTAGAAAACGTTATGATATTAACAAATAGGCAACGTTAAGAAGAAACTAAAAAATGGTTCCAGTTAGTGTTTATGGATTCATTAATTGGATTTCCAATCTTAAATATAAGGGTTCTTTATTTACAACATTCATGGAACCTTTCCATTACACAAAAATATAATAGTGAAAAAATGTCTTTACATTTTTTAAATGTTCTTCTCTTCTACGTGGGGGAATCCAAAAATGGTTCTTCTATGGCATCACTGCAAAAACCCACCTTTTGGATCGTTTATTTTAAGTCTTATGAATTGTCATATCTATGTTTGTGATTTTGGAATGTCAGGAGGTAAGATGCAGTTGTAGATACTCATAATGCCATCATGTGAGATTTGTGTTGGGTTCATGAGTATTTTGGGGGTTCTAAAAAAAAAAAAAAATTAATCGCAGATCAAGAACCCTATACATTGAAAAATATTATTGATAAGAAAAGGGTTGTAGGAAGAATCTTTTGTTTTTAAGAATTTTTTTTTTTCCACTTGGGACCCCCAGTCAGCTCCGAGTTGTCTAAAAATGACCAATGGAATTGGCTTGTGGAATTTGCATGCCATGCCCGTACATACAAGATGGTGGCACGGCACGCATCCACACATTCAGGTTGATGGTTACTCTTCTGCATCACCTCATGCACTTCCAAGGCACCGTGGTGGAACGCGGCTGTGAACTGGGCGCTTCACCCAGGAAACACCACTGAATGCAAAACAAGCTCTTAAGAGGCAATTGAAAGAGAGTGATTGCTGTATACAACCACTTGGCTCCGAAGCAAAAATCTGAATGAGTGGATCCTTGCCTGTATGTACGGGGGAGTGGTTTGCCATGCAAATTCCACTCGTCAACTCCATTGGCCATTTTTCTACAACTCAGAGGTGATTGGGACCCCCAAGTGAGACCCCATTTGACAGTCTTCGACATAATGCCAAATGTGACTGACAGATAGGGAACATAATGTAGCTTCATGGCTGTTTTGACATAAACACCATCAATTTGCATTGTGACATCACTATTTTCATGAAAATGAGGCAATTTAAAATAAATAAATTAAATTCACCGTCAAATTCTCAATACTGCAATGCAAAAAAATCTCATTCTCATTTCTCTAATTTCATTAAAAAACAATGATGTATATTTTTTTAACTAGAGAGTATCTATAGAGAGAGTATTGTTTGTTTGTGATGTAAGTGTCACAGATGCGGCAGAAATCGTTTCAAGTTAAGGTAGTGAAATGAGCCGCACACATCAGCCTCCTGAGCAGAGCAGTCGAGCAAATAGCTTAGTGTGGGTTCACCACTTCCCTCCTCAACAGCATTTACAACCCCTGTAATTAAATAAAAATAGTTTTCGAGGCTTTTAGAACAATATTTATTAGCTCTGTGTTTTTTTACCAGGTCTTTGCATGTTCACTGCTAAAATGCGACCGCACCTGACGCATCATTGTTTTTTTGTTTTTTTTTTTGGATGATCTATTGTTGCTTGCCATGTCTATTGTCGTGTGTGTGTGTGTGTGTGTGTGTGAACTGAGCCCATAACTGTGCCACAACATCTGTCCCTGTATATTGCTGATAAGAAGCACCCTCCTCAGCCAAGTGAGTGAGAAACCATGGCAACGGTCCAGTCTGGTGTTGACATCATGGTGCGTTAAATATAACGTTTTGCCACACAACCAGTCATTCAGCCATTTTAGTCAGTCTGCTTTTCTATAAATACACATTTTTCTCCTCCCAACTGTAGCTCAGCCTGTTCAGACTAGAGGGGGAGAGGAAAATAAGTATGTGTGTGTGGGGTGGGGGGGGGGGGGGGGTGTTTATGAAACAGCCATAACAAATTTGCAAAGACACTTATGTTTCCCACAATCACATTTATGTATTTATTTCAAACACTGTTTTAAAATGGTGAACGTGATTTCACCATTTTACATTTTACACCATTTTTTTTACCATTTTTTCACCATTTTTACATTCAATATATCTGCTCATTAATGTATATTTACTTCGTTCAAGCAATAAAGTATTCTCGTGAGTGTATAATATGCCATTGAAAATACATACGGGTAAGGGGTTCTAATGACGGTCACCATGTTGCCCCTCCATCTTGAAATCAGAATTGAGAGGAACAGAAACAAATATTCACTGGATGGTCATATACCTTTTCACCGCTAGATGGGGGTAAAAATCACACAGTGTAGCTTTAAACAATGTAACTGTAATTTATATGAGAAGCAAAAGTGTAAAAGTACAAATTTCAAATATGAAACCATCATGACTGCAAAGAGTACATTTGGCCTGTGCTTTTAAACTAAAATTCTTCTTTACCGTTGACACTTTTTAGTCATTTTATCTCGGTATTTTAGCTGGAAAACTAGACACACGCCCTGTATACTGATTACAAAAATATTTTGTAATGATACTGATTGTAGATTGCAGCCGTGTCGAACTTTATCTAGTATTCGGTTTATCATGTGATCTCTCTATGCTGTGACAAATTATTACCATTGATCACTGTGCCTGATGATAAGATGGATGAAAGCAAAATAGAGGTGAGCGGGTGAACAAGGCAACTAACACTGTGTATTTGTGTGTGTGTGATCCGTGACTAACACACAGGTGTGGGCATCTATTCAGACACTGCACTGGAAAGCGAGGTCTTATTTGCAAGACAAAAAAGAGCAAACGCACAATAAACACGGGATGAGTCAGACCAGAGTTCTACATTTTATTTTCTCTTTTATTTCGCTATTATTGATTCTGAAGATTTAGAAAGCAGATACAAGTAACTCTCAGCGATATGTCAGGAAGTTAGTCTTGTCAAAATGATAAAAGACCCTCTGATACAGTGTTGCAGCCAGAGGTCAGTGTGTGTGTGTGTGTGTGGGGCACACTGTGTGACAGTGGAGCAGGGGAGAATAATGCTTGCTTTATTTAGCTCCCACTGACTTTCTGCCAAACCCACAACATCATGGAAGTGTATGCGAACAAACACATACACACACACACAATTAAATACCGTCCAGCACTTCATTAGTGCTGTGTAAACATTTCAGATATGCATTCAGCCCTTCACCTGAAGTGTTGTTGTCTTTTATTGTTTGATCACTTTTCCACATGCAATTCTATGCATCTATACAGAAGATTTTTCTTTCATCACTGTCACTTTTTCTTAGTCAGACCTGTTATGTTCAACTTGTATGGGTCAATGAATGTTGTAGTGGGTGATACAATTATTGGATGTTGAATGAAGTTATTTACGTATTTATTTACTGCTTATAAATCTTTGAAAAACTTTTGTCCACCCAGGGAAAAAAAAAAACATAAACCAGGCAATTATGTCTTAGAGAGGACCCCTGCAAACCCCCAGGAATGTGTCTCGTGGTCAATAACTATTTTAAAATATCAGATAACTTTTTATGACAAGGCAAGGTTAGTTCAGGTTGTAAATATTGTGTGGCGCTACAGATTGATAGATCTATGCTGAATGAGCAAATGCGTGATGGTAAGTGTTCATTTAAAAAAGGAAGGTCGCACATGTGGGCTGTAGCTGGGCACCATTTATAATCGCTGCTCTGATAACTGTGGGGTTTCACAGACTGGCAGTACTGTTAATAAAAGCCTGTCAGACCGAACCTTTCAGCCCTTGGAGACACCAAGACTGAACTCTGATAAGAAGAGAAAGAGAAAAAAATCCCTTTTATAGACACTGAGAAGCACAGTGGCTTAGCGCGGCTAGTTTCAGGAACCCTATGAAGTGCAAAAACGTTTGAGATTTTATTTTGAAGAAATCAGAATGGGAATTTCCATGTATGTATGGAATTCCCAGGGCTCTTTAAAGATAACCCTTCGCATTTCTGGTAGTGAAGGGGATCCTCTAAAAGGCGAAAGTCTTACATAACTTTGAAATGTGACTCAGGCCTGATTTATGAGCAGGATGACTTCTTTAAATATCTTCAAGGACTATGACGGAGGTCTTGGAAAGGGGTTTTGATCATTGACATTTCCAGACTAGGGTTTCCCCCCGTTCCATTCCTAGTTCCCTTTTGAGCTTGTCTTTGGTCACATGAACAACTAAGCTCAGAATGACAAGACTGGTGTGCACGTGTGCATGTGTTTTTGTGAGAATCTTTATTTATTTATTTATACTTATAAATCTTTGGGTAAAAAAAAAAACTTTGTCCACCAAGTCGTGTAGAAAAACCATCAAAATAAAAGATTTCAGTCCCTCATGACTGTGTTTCAGATAACTTGATCCATTTATGACAAGGCAAGGTTAGTTCAGGTTGTACTAAGGTTGTGGTGCGATTGCCTAAAACATATTAATATTTATGAATTCAAATGTTTAACTTGAAAAAAATATCTAAAAACAAATAATATTTTAACTCCTGGTTGTGTTTTCGCGTTGTACTATTTTTGTGGGGTTTTTTTTCTTGCCCTTGTTTGACCTTATAGTATTCCCCTTCACAAATGGCCGGCCTATGAAAAATTTGTATAAATCTCACGTTATGCTTTGTTATTATCAAATATTGGGTTCAATCTTTTTATCAACTTGTTTTCTTCCAATTCAGACAGGTTTTCAGACAGCCATTCAGACGCAAAGGCTGGGGATACAAACACAGCTTTATTAGGGCAAAATCCATGTAACAGGCGATGGATCAAACACAAAGGCAAACAGTCCAAATTTAAAACAGGGTCCAAGAAACAGGGAAATAAGGGAAACCAGGCAGAAAGTCAAAGACGAGTTACTCGAGGGAGAGCTCTCCGAAATGCAGTGTGACCCTAAACAAGACTTTGCAATAAGTGACAGAAAACACAGGGTTTCTATATAAAAGGGTTAACAAGAAGAATGAGACACAGGTGGATATAATCAGGCATAATGAGTCGGGCCAATGGGTTATGGGAAATGTAGTCTGTGGTGAGATAACAAAGATGGAAGGAGTGCCCTCTAATGGAAATCAAGGGCACTCCAGCTGGTAGATGTAAATCTACAAATAACTTGACAAAAAGATTGCATCCAATAGGTGGTGACAATAAAACATAATGACAGTGATAGGCGTTGTACTCCTATAGGTTGATGTGGATCAGCTGAGAGTCAGCTGATGCGAGCTTGACTAACATGAGATGCCAGAACTGACGCTACGCTTTATACTTACAAAGGCTGGTATTTTTGTGATTTTTCAACTCAGCACAAGGGTTAAGATACATGTAGCTGAAGGTGTAAGGAAAATATTACTTTTATTTAACCAAATAAATATGTTTCTGTCATTAAATGGAAACGTTTCTTGAAAAGTTCCTCATTACATTCTTACCTCATGTGAACATGCTCAGAACGACAAGACTGTGATCGTGTGTGTGTGTGTTTATGCTAAGTCGTGCACCAAGAATCTGGTTTGTCAGGGTCACCACCATATAAAGTAACTGCTTAGCTCAGCACCAAGCGAATTCGTCTTGTTATTTAGCGACAGAAATGTTGCTGTTCATCTGTCGTTGTCTCTGACAGTTGTTGTTAATTAGCTCACACACTTAAAAGGTCAGTTCTCCTTTCTGACACATGCCGAACTCTCTATGTGACTCAGCCTGAGAGCTCATTTCGTAATGAGTGCTACTGTGGCCCAGTGTTTATATTTGGGAAGCTTCTGTACTAAAGAGTTTGGAGGGAAATCTCCCTAAATGCCAGTGGGATTTCCCCTCAATATTTCCACAGCTGTCTTCATCACCACCTGGGGCTTTGCATCAGTACTGTGCAACTCCCAACAGCTGCCTATCTGTCTTTCTCTTTCCCTCTGAGTCCTCTTGAAGACTTGACACCAGGCCTGCTGTCGTTACACATCATGCTGCTTTAGACAATTGAACACTCAGAGAGATATAAAATATGCTTTGATGGTTTAATGAGTAGCTTAAAAGTCATATTCATGTCCAGTGGCCCCAAAAAACTTTTTAGGGGCCACTGGACATGCATATGAAGCTTTCTGAAGATTCTGAGCTGCACTTTAGATAATCAGATTAGCATTAGATCATTTGTCCACATTGCTTTTTTTTTTAAAACAAAATCTTCTAAACTTGTTCTGTTGTTAAAAGTACTTTTGTCTCATCTAAGTTTGATTTTATATACAAATATTGATATTATATATGTAGGATATCTTAATATGGTTATGAATACATGTACATTCTTACAGGAGTGTGCTACAGCAATAACAGTAAATTATGCAAAATACTAACCCTAATCCTAATTATAAAGCAAGTACCAGTTTTTAATAAATATTACTCTGTACTACTTGTATAATTGCTAAATTTACATTCATAACAATTCAATTGTTTGATATATTGTTTTCTAATGTCTATTACAGTGACATTCAGACATTATGAAGTGTCCACATACTTGCCATGTGAATAATACTTATTTAGATTTTAGTTATTTTTTAGATGGTGCTGAGTTTCCACTGTAATTTTCCATCCCAATGGATTTACGGTGTGATTCACTCTGTCAGATGTACTTTAACTTTGACCTTTTGACTTAAGTGACACAATCACCGATCATTCTGTGATCCACCCTTTGAAGTTATGGAAAATTGTAGATCTCGTGACTCGCTACCTGTTTGTGTATATGGGTGTCCTGCGTGACTTTGGACCAGATAAGTATACGTGTTGCCTTTCTGAGCAACCATAAGGCTGACATTTAATATTGTATTTCATGGTTTTCATATCTTCTGTGTGTCTGCCTAATCTTTGTACAAGTAAAGCCATCCTTTTGATGTTTAAAGGGGCAGTTCAGCCAAAATGAATATTGTCATTATTTGATTTTATGTCTACCATAGACCACTAAGGAGTTTTGCATACAATGAAAGGATATATAGCTCTTTAACCTGACATATGGCTTCAAAATACTTGTTGTATCACCATTTACTTGAAAATAGCAGCATGAACATTCTGCTAAACATCTCCTTACATACTGGTTTCATTTTCTGTAAAACCTTTCCTTTAACTCTTTCTGCTTCTTTTCATGCTTTGCGGTTCGCTGTCTGGTGATAATAAAAGGAACTAAAAGTTCTTGAAGTGGAAAGAAAAAATGGAGATATAATATGATTACATCAACAAACCTGTTTACACTCCAGTCATTCTCCCAATCAATAACTTGAGTCAACACACACACATACTAATGTAAACATACACACACAGAAGGTGCTGTCTGTCTGGAACAGCTCCACATCTGCGGCAGGAGCACATGATATTCATGAAATAGGAGTCATTATGAGAGCCAAACATCCATTAGAGCTGTAAGAGCCGCTGCGAAAGCGGACGAGGGCTCATAAAATCGAGATCAACTGAGGATTTAGCCCGGATAATAAACAGGTCTCGTTCGGAGAAATGAGACGCTGAAATTGAAGCTCATCTTCAGAGTTTTCTTTTGAGGTTATTTACTTATTTTCCTTTATGGGTGTGTATTTGTTGGTTCAACAGTCTGCTTTGACACGCAAACACATGAACAAGACGCAGCAAAATCTATCCTAACACAATCCTCATGGGAGGAAAGCGGGAAGCCAGAACAATCAGCCTCTGATGAGTGGGGGGCTTTTGGAGGGAGTTTACTGTAAAACGGCCCTCTGTGCCACCAGTCTGCCCACCTGCCCCTTTGCCCCCATGGGAACGAAAGCAGATAAGTCAGTAAATAATAGCTGTTTGAAGCAGGGGAGGGGTCGGGTTTAGGTCATTATCTGGACAACTGTGACTAAGGGTTATTCTGCTGATCTGAGTGCATGTGGATTGTACCATCTGGTGAAGAAAAGGGGTGTGGTGATACAGTCTGCTGTAGAAATACAGTCATTTCCTCTCTTACTCATGTTTTCCTAGTCTCTTTATCTGTTATAGTTTTTAAAAAGGGCTGGAAATCCCCCATTGCTCAGGATATATGAATGAATGAAAACAAAAGCTTTGTTTACGTGATGTATTCATCAGTCGTTGCCTTTAACATACAGCGTTCTATTATTTCATATAATAGTTGAGCATATTTTTTCAATAACATAAAATGTAAGCACTACAAGTGGATTCAGTGCCGCACAATACAGAAAAGCAAATCATAAATCAGCAGTTATTATTATTTTGACCATTAAAGACTGCACCTTTACATTTCTTTTTATGTATATAAAAATTCCAGGTAAATTACATATTCTGACAAGCGTTCTTCCACCATGGTTAATATAAGATAAAAATGAGATACTGTATATAAAAATACAAATTTCACAGGTGGCATTTTAAAAACTGATTATTAATATTTTCTGATGTATCTATGCGTATGGTAGCATGTTTGAGTAATTCATACTGAAAAATGAAATGCATTATTAAAAAATACTTACAGTAGTTCTATAAATTTGGGTTGCACTTTATTTTAGGGTGACGTAGTTACATTGTGCTTAGTCAAGTACTAATTAATATTAATTAACATGTACATACTATAGAATTATGGTCAGGGTATGGGTTAGTTGTAATTATGCATAATTTACTGTTATTACTAATTACATAGAATAACATGTAACTACCTCTTCTTTTTTTAAAAAATAAAGTGTTACCTACTGTAAATTTGTCTGACTTTCATTCTTTCTTTATTCGAATTGCATTTAAAGGGTTCTTTCACCCAAAAATAATAATTCTGTAATTAATTACTCGCCCTCATTAGAACTAACCGGCTCAATTCCGATCTAATTGGCCGACAGCTCTCTGTGTATGCAATGACACATATAGCACAACATCTGTCGGGGGAAAATATACAGTTGCACACTGTCCTGGAATGATGTATGCATTGTGTGTTTACCGAATCCTGTTGAATAATTGATAGGGCAGTGGCCAGGTCACTCGACAGAAGATGGAACTGGAGATCTGTCCGTTTCTGAGGCAACGGTGCATAAGAAGGTCAGCATGACGTTGGTGACCCATCTATACTGCTCTAACCTAGTGGTTTACCTGGCCTGCTACTGCTAATTACTATGGCATTTGGGTTCACCGTTGTTATCGCATCCCTGAGACCATTAGCCTGAAGTGACACATGGAGCACTTGTCTGAAATGACTTCTTTCATTTCATCATCTCGCTGCGGCCTTCTCGCTCACTTCTCCTTGACCTCGTTACATGGCCTCTCCTCCTCCGTCATCCCTCCGCCTTCTCCCCTGGAGAAACGATAAATAATACATCAGGCTTTACATCACCGTTTGTAAGGCGACAATGTTAGCATGTCAAGGCACGGCATTCGATCCGCTCTTCCAATGACAAGATGGAATATGTTGGCCAGTATTGGTTTTCAGCAGGCATGGCTGAAATATTGATGAGGGCTGAGGCAGTTTTTCCACTGTGGTTAAGCTAGTCACCAGCCACTTCACCCTTTCCCCATCACTTGATACGGCCTGCCCGATCCTATAGGCCACAGCCTGGCTACCGTCAGCGAGAGGGAGCGAGAAAAGAGACATTTTCCATCTGCCGTGAAATTAGAGCAGCTCATTATGGCAGAGTGCTCAACGTGTGTGTACGGGAGATGTACCCTACATTTCATTGCGTGTGAAGGTGACAAAGAGAGGGACGTTTCCCTCAAGTCCACGCCTGTTTTTTTTTTGTTTTGTTTTCACGTTGGATTAATGATCAATGGGTTGGATCAGCGCACTGTGTAACCCAAACGGCATTACGCTGAATCGCTAAGACCCCTCTTGGTGGAGCAGATGACTCAGAGCAGCGCTTCCTGAATAAACCATGACTCCAAAAGCGCATCAATAATGCAGAGAGCTACTGTAACGCATACAGCTAAGTGGTACAACAGTTGGATCTAATGTTTATCAAGTTTTCGCAGACCTAGTTTAGTTCCAGGTTGTATTAATTTCCTGAATAAAATGCAGACAGAAAGTGGGGCACGTAATTTTTTTTATTTCTTCTCCGTGTCCTCATCATCATTTGGAGTGGGTATCTGTCTCTGAGCCAGTCCAGGTCACTTATATCCATTCCTCTTCTCAGTCTCCACTAATAAGCATTATGCTTCTACATTCCCTGTGTACAATGAGCTAACAAATTACAAAAAGACAAGGGGATTTATAAAAGGTTATGATGTAGGGGTGCCTTGGGGAAGTTGTCACACTATTTAGGAGGTTTATTTTTGAATGAATTGAACATTTCTACTTTTAATGCAGATTTTTTTAATCCACTTATGTCGCATGTTCTCACGATAGGAACCATTTTATGTGAACAATTGTGAAATACAACAGTTTTCAATAGCAAATATGTACAAGGCAACATGCTAAAAATGTAAAAACTTTGTTTTTGTTTACAAATATTGTAAACATCACATAAAATGTGAAATTTGTAATATGAGAAAACTTGCTCCAAGCTGATATTTTTCAACCTTGAAATGTTATATATATATATATATATATATATATATAATTTAATTTAATTACATTTATATTTATATTTAATTACAGGAATAGTAACATTGTGGATATATATATATATATATATAATCATTTAATTATGTTTATTTTATTTATTTTACGTTCACATATTTCATGCAGTTTGCTGGAATAAGTTTGACCAGACATTTCAAAGGGCCCTTGCCTTGAACCATTAAATGGTTACAGTGCTGTGAAATTACATATGAAATCAAGTCTTAAATGGCACTATCAGCCCGCCTCAGCCTTGAAATGTTTAGTTTCATTTTAGGAGGATAGAGTGCGCAAAAAAGTTTTGTATTTATATTTATTGTTTCTGTTTCTGTTGTTCATTGTTTCTGTTTGTCACTTGCCATAGATCATTTCCTTGTTTGATATTGTTGCAGCAAGATAACACAAACTCAATATTTGTACATGTCACAGATGCTGGTTACTCAGATTGACTGTGCATTTTGTTTGTTGGATGTAGCTTTTGTCTAGACTCTCTGAGGTCGACTCTAAGAAGCATAAATTAACAGGTTGTCCTTGTTGAATAAATTCCTCCTGCACTCAAATTGAATAAAATGTTTTAGTGTTCTTCTAATGTCTGCTCTCAAACACCATGCTAACTTCCCTCCGCCAGCCCCTTTGATTGATTTCAAAGCCTTTCTGTAGAGCTAAGTGCTTCCAATCCCATGCAAGGAATCTGTTCCAGCATATTTTTTGTGTTCATTTTTCATATTCGACTATTGGACAGGAATAGTAACATTGCGGGGGGATATATTTATATATTTTTTTATCATTTAATTAAGTTTATTTTATTTATTTTAAGTTCACATATTTTATGCAGTTTAATCCTGGCATAAGTTTGACCCAGAGACATTTCAAAGGGCCCTTGAACCATAAAATGGTTACAGTGCTGTAAAATTGGAAATCAAGTCTTAAATGGCAATATCAGCCCGCCTCTTATCTTGCATTGCATTTCAGGAAAGGTGTTTGTTTTATTTTTTTTTTACAATGGAAAAAAATCATTTGATTACAGGTGCTGGCTCAAGACCTAACCTTTAATCTGTTGCAGACTGCTGTCTTCAGCATAAAAGGTCTAAACCTCAATTAAAGTTTAGCTTGGATGACTTAATCATTCCTCAAAGGAAAATGAAATCCGTTTTTCGCAAAAAGCAGAGACCTGTGGCAATTCCTATAAACAGTTCTCCAAAACGGTGCGTGCTAAATCTATTACTTAACTGATAAAACATTGATTTTTGTCGAGTGGAAGAAACTTGAACATTTTTCTTTGAAATCTGTACTTTTAATGGAATTTTGCACTGGTTTTCAACCACAGTTGGAAACTTTTATGAAATGTGTCTGGAAAGTTCTGATACGTGCATGAGAAAGTGTCACACGAAGAGGAAAAAACCATTACCCTCGACTTTGTGTCTCTGAGTGCTTTATGATCATCATATAGAGACGGCTATAATATGATATCTCTGCTTGATGTGGCAGCACTTCATCTGTTTTACATTTTCTTTGAGGCTAATGAACTGTTCTGATTGATATTTGACAGTGAACATAGTTTGGGGATGCTGGAATTACGTTTCGGCTTTAATTAATTAGCTATAATAACATGTGAACATTTGGTGTTTGTATTACAAGGTAAAACTTGTTAGAAAAGCCATCAATTCTCACTTATTAAGCAATCAACTATTTTAGAAATAGATTATGTCCTGTACAAGTGGCTGTGATCTGTTTACATGTCTCGTTTCCCTGAGGATGGTAATTATTTCCTTTCCAATCTTGCTCTCTCTGCACTTGACATCTTTATAACATCTGTGTCACGCTGGAAAAAAACAATAGACTTGAAAATTGTTTTTAAAATTGCTTAGAGATTCCCATAAACCCTACATTATGGGAACGAAATGTCCCCAAAAAGATGGCAATATCCAAAATCCTTGACTTTGTTGAGGACATTTTTGGTCCCATGAGGAAACAGCTTAGAAATCACACTTAGTGAAGTTTTATGAAAATGTAAAATGCAGAAAGTTTTCTGTGGTCAATAGATTTAGAGGTAAGGTTAGTGCAGTGATAGAATATACAGTTTGTATTCGGCATAAAAATCACGAAGTCTTTGGAAAGTCCCCATAAAACATGAAAACACAATCATGGTTTCCTCCAAAATATTTATGCAACACAACAGTTTTCAATGTTGATAATATTGATAAAGTTTCTTGAGCACCAAATCAGCAAATAATTATAATGATTTCTGAAGGATCATGTGACACTGAAGACTGTAGTAATTGAATTGTAAAACAATTATATTCATATATATATATATATATATATATATATTGTGATGTCTTGATATTTTCTGATATGTGCATATTAGCACAACACACAAACTTTCAATTGGTGTGTAATGAAGTGGCATCACCACTTCAGTATTTCATGGGTGTGCGTGTGTGTGTGTGTGCCTGCATGTGTGTATTTCTTATCTTATCTTAAGCATGTCATGTCTTACAAATTCTCCCGCTTGTAATGGAAGCTGTTGCAGTGTTAAAGCTTATATCAGCAACCTGGACCATGCTTAAACGATTTCTATTCTGCTATAAATGTGAGAATTATCGCTAGGCCTACAGGGGGGTAGAGTGGGGGATTATGTGTGTTAGAGAGAGAGAGAGAGAGAGAGAGCTAGTCCCATAGTGTCTGCTTGCTAATATAGTCATTAGCTGAGACGGCAGTTAGATCATGCTCACTAAGTCAATTCTGCCTTTGGTACCAATTAGAATAAACCATCCGCATCTGTCACTGAGGAGGGAGGACGGTTCTTGGAATGATGTGGAATTCAATTTAAATAGTCGGCTGATCCCACGGGATGTGAGGGTAGAGATGGAGAGGGTGTCTATGTTCACACCTCTAGGATTTGTCTGAACCACAAATGGAAGTTTCGTAGAAAATGCGTGTACTAAAATGAACACTCACTGAACTTTAAATGCGAGTAAATATTACGCCATGTGGTGCGACTTCCCAAAACTTTAATAATATTTTTTGAAATGATTATTTCTGATAATAAGCACAAATGTTTTAGCTTGAAATAATAATAGTGATTAAGATATCTCGCATGAATTCAAAATGTAAGGATAATACCACATTACATTTTTAGAGTATATGAATCGCAACTTCAGAAAACATTAAACCAGTGTTATTTTAGTATTTTTTACATCATATTTATTAATATTATGAAATAGTTTTTATATTTAGGCATATATTTAAATTTTTGTTTAAGTTTTATAATTATGTTATCTGCTTTTGATTTCAGTTTTAGTCATTTTAATACTTCGACTTAAACTTATGTTTATTGGTAGTTGCAAACCAAGGCAAATTCCCTACTTTTAGTTCAAGATTTTTAAGATGGAGCTTGATTCAGCTAAGAGCTTGTTTAAAACTGTGTTTTCAACAGATTTCTCTTCTCTCGTAAACACTCTGTATGCCATTGACCTTTATCTTTGTCAAATTCTCTACTAATAGATCAGTCAATCATGAATTGAACTTTTTTCCTCAGGGAAAATGGAATCATGAGAAGTGTATCTAGGAAGGAATATATGGAACATTACTGATATTAAGCTGTCAAAATGAAAACTTGAGAAACAAAATCCCAATGGGTGGATGATAGTTAACGCCACCAACCATAAAAGTGACAGGTGGTGCTACCGATCAACACCCATTGGGATTTGGTTTCTTGTCATTTTAATCACATAGAGACTGTCTGTGTGTGACACAAGTGATACAAAGAAAAAATACGGTTTCATGACAGGAATTGTTTTCTTAATTCCCTTGTAATTGGAAATTGTGACAAAAAGTTACTTTAGGACCCTGTGTTTATATAATTGGCAGCAAATATTATTTTTAGGGTAGTAATGTTAACTTCCATTCCACTGTGGGATGGCTGTGGTTTTGGCCTTCACTCAACCAAACCAGTCTAAAACCCACAGTCTGCATGGGGCGCAATGCCATGGAAAAGCGCAAACACTTGTTCTAGCATGTCATCATGATGCTCAGTGGCGGTGCTTGTGGTGATGATGTCATTGCCTCTGAGGTCGCAAGTATAGTTTGTCTGGATTTCCTGCTTTCTCTTCAGTGAGGAGAAATCGCCAAAGGCAGATACTTGCGTCAGGGACTTTCTTGTTCAGTTTGAGGAGATTATTCAAAGTCGGGTTCATGGATTGAAACGTACCCCATGCATATTATTAGAGTCGTGATTGAATTCGTCCACTGAGCTGATTTTGAGTGCTGTGCTGTGGAGATTGTGCGTTGCACTTGCCACTCGCCTGAAGTTTCCAGCTATTTTTAGAGAGGCTGAATTGTATGTGTTGTTGTGTTCCTATATGGAACAGTGTGCAGCATGATGGGTAAATTTCTTCTCTCACTCTGGAAGAAATGACACCACAATCTCTCCATCATGCAGAGCCACCTCATTTGGAGGTTGCCTGTCAATCAAAGCATAGAGCTAAATGTGTGTGTGTACTGTATATGTAACCATATTTTGTGGGCAAATTTGAAGTGAGCTAAATTCGAGAAAACCTCATTTTGGGGTCAAACATTTGTATAAATCAAGTAAAAAAAATAACAATTCATTAATTAATATAAAAAAAAATTATATTTTTTTGATATGCAAATCTATATAAAGTAATGACAGTACTTGTCATGTGTTGTTGGCTTACTGCCAGATACTAATTGCAACGGAAATTGTTCAAGCTGCATTCAGTTTCTATGGTTACCTCCTCAGGGAAATGTGACTTCTGTTTGTGAGCATTGCAAAATTATATGTACTTTTTAAGACCTCTATACCCCCCACCCCCCTTACACATGCACACACACCTTGCAATTTGCACCCTGTGAATGTGTGAGAGACAAAGATAGTGTAATTGAGTTTGCGCGTGTGCGCGCGCATGTCCGCTGTGGTTTGTCTTTGACCTGATTGCTAAAGTGAATTGTCAGACTGGGCCATTGGCTCTTCCAGTGCTCTGTGGTTCCCACCTACTTTTCCAACTCCACTTCAATCAGCTGGGTCAGTCTGACTTTTTCTCCCCCAACTCAGATCTGGGACATGGAGCTTTTCAAAGGCCTGAAAAAGGTGTGATTCTAATCCAATATGCCACGCTTGATTAAATGTTTGAAAGTTTTCTACATACATATAAAAATAGAGTCAAAGAGTCTTCTTCATTGCTGTAAGGTTAAGCAGATCCTGATTTTACCAAGTGCAACACGTTTCCAAACTAAAGGGATAGTTCATTTTGAAATTCATTTTTGATATGTTTTAGCTTACCTCAAGGGCATCCAAGATGTACTAGGTGTCTTTGTTTCCACAGTATTTTCAATTTTGATATTTTTAGGTCAAACCGTTTTTGTCTGTCAGTCATATAATGGAGGTTTATGGGGTCCACCTCAAAGAGCATGCACAAAGCAGTCCAAATTAAACATGATTTAATGACTCGTAAATGTAAGTACACACTGATGGCCTAAGACACAAAACGAGCGGTTTGTGTGAGAAAACGAACAGTATTTATATCGTTTTTACCTCTTGTAATCACAGTCACGTCCAACTCTGAGGGCGAGGGCGCTTCTGTCTACGCAAACGCGCCGGAAAGCCCCGGAAGTGATCTTTCGCGCGTGGGGTAAGCTAAAACATATCAACAATTCATTTCAAAGTGAACTATCCCTTTAACATCTCTGTTGATCGTGGAACAACATTCCAATCAACCAATCAGATTTGAGGGACGAGTTTACAATGTATGTCAATTTAAGGTGCTTCTATCAGTGGTATTTGCCTAATTTCCCTGTTATTTTAGGGATAACTTTTGTGTAGGGGCAGATTTAGGGAGGATATGGTTACGATTAAACAGGAATGTTGCTGTATTTCTCTACTATTTTGCAAAAATATAATATAATATAAAACAGGTCCCAAACTGTGACTATGGCCAATAAGACTTGTGCAGACTGACAGAGATGAAGATTACCAGTAAAATATTGATATTCTGAATACAGTGCACTAGTCATATTGAACTATTTGCTGATTTTATAATGTGTTTTTTTTATTATTATTGTTGCCCCTTTTTAAGCTTGACACCACATGGTCACTATAAAGATTTCGTTTATTTTTAGGGGGTGAACTCTTTCTTGTAAATTGTGCTAGTGTTGCAGATGAATTTAAATCAAGCTGGCATTTGCTTTTCACTGAATCGCAAGGTAATTTGCGCATTGCACATGGAGTTGCTTCACAGACTGCATCGGAAGTGGAAAGATCGCATTAGGCCATGGAATGATGTCATTGTTGCTGCTGCTGCCCTCAGCTTTGCCTAGAAAACCATTATGGATGTAGCTGAGTGCTGGCGTAATCCTGTGACGTGTGTTTTTGGGGGCATGTGTGTGCTTCTCTGTAATCCCAGTCTGCCTGTTGCGTTTGCAATCGTGTGTGTGTGTGTGTGCCTTTTATGTACGGTTTGATTTCTGCTTTGGACTATTTATTATTATACTATAAATATAATAATATAAATATTATTATATTTATTACTATTCTACACTTAATACCTCTATACTGGGTGCTTGTTCCTTCTTTTTTTATTTTTTCTCTTTTTTCCTCTTTCCTCAATGCAGGTGTGTGACTGTCTTTCCCAGGGGTCTGTATGCTGTCACGCTGTGAATAGTAAACAGTTCTCCCTTTCACCTGTGGAAAATTGATACAATCCTCCTTTGAATAGCTCCATCCTTTTGGAAATTGCTGAGATTCCTCTGAATGTAGAATGAGCTACATGCATCTGTTTTCCCCCTCATTGTTTTGGCTCATTGCAATCAGTTCAGAGTTCACTATCACTCCTTGTCAATGTCAGCAGCACCAATGAGCTGCTTTTGAATGAGTGATGTAGCGTTCCAGAGTTTCGAATACTCTTAAAGACTCCATTTACTGTTCTTCTATGTCCAGCCACTCATTACATTTTTCATGACGCATGGCTGCGTATGTCATATGTCATGTGCCAGTTGTCTGTGCAGCCTCAGAGCTCACACATGTTGCATCTGTCTTGTAAGAGTGCTGTGCTGATAACAAGGGCAGCTAAAATAAGAAGAGCTGTGCTCTTTCCCAGAATAACCGCTCCTAATTATGCATAATATTATTGTATTAACAAAGAGTCATTTTTTTAAAACAATATTGATATATTTGTAGCTGGTGAAATCTTTATTTTACTTGAATATAAATCAATATTTATTGTTGGTATTTTATTGCAGTTCAACAATGTAAAAAAAATAATATTTTATATGCTGTGCATGTGCACAGCATATAAAATATGTAAACAGCATATAAAATGTGCGCATATATATATATATATATATATATATATATATATATACATACATGCATGTATATTTAAGAAAAAATATTATTTCGAAGTAAAATATTTGTATTTAATATTATATATTCAAATTATATATCAGTTATATATTCAAATACAAAAATGGTAAAGCAAAATTCCCAGTGTTAAATTAACACTCCTGGTGTACATATAGGACCAAATTAACACTCCTGGAGTTAAATGGACCTATATGTACACCAGGAGTGTTAATTTAACACTGGGAATTTTGCTGTGAAAAAATTGATTCCGTACTAATAAAAAAATGTGAATATAAAAAAATGTTATAATAATAATATTAATGGTTTTATAAATAACTTCACTTTATATTAATGGCTAATATATATATATATATATATTATTATTATTAATATCATGCTATTATTAATAATATATATAAATACAATGGATACATTAAAAAACTATTTGTAAAAAAATGTAGGCCTATTTATTAAAATTACAATTTAATTGCTATATAAATAATGCATCATCATCATCATTTAAAAAAAAACTCAGATAAAAAAATATATATATATGTATATATATATATATGCCTATATATTTTATTTTACTTTATTTTGCACTGTCTTTAGCAATTTTCCTTTCATTCTGTTTTTGTGTTGTTTTGACTGCTCTGCATATCTTTAATGGTGGAACGTTCTGACGGTCTTGTGGTTGTAAGTATTTTTTTTCTTTCTTTTTTTTTTTGTGTGAAAACCAGGCCAGTGGTGAAAACCATGATGTCATTGTTTACATGTTTGCCCGCATGTGTTTGGAGGACTGGCAGAAATGCAGTGATGTCACCGCAATACTCGTGTGCGTGTCTGTCTGCACTTATGTGTACGTTCGTGTGTAAGAGAGGGAGTTTAAAATGGTGATGTGGCGTAATCTAAAATACAGGGAATTGCAGCTGTGTGCTGATTCCTGGTGTGGAGTAAAGCAGGCTTACGTTATGTCATCTGCTCTGCTCTCCTGTGATGATGCCACAAGCACACACTGCACTGCTCTGGACTCTGTTTGTCTGGGGGAGGGGAAGATGTACTCATGTAATGAGCATTTACAATATTACTTTGACATATCTTGAGATAGTCTGCTGATATTCAGTAGAGCTGTGTTTTCTTGTGTGGTATTGCTTCTTATATTATATTATCATATTGTATTTCTTAATATATTAATTAGTTTACTCACTTATTTTATTGAATATTTAATTAGTAGTGCACTATTTTATGTAATATATTTAGGTAATATTTACTAACTCTTTTCCTAAGGAATAGTGTATACATGTTACGTAAAAACATGCACACACACACACACACTCACATTTTGAGTTCAAAATGAACAAATCTAACACAAAGAAATGTTCTGACAAAAGGAATAATAAATATTTCAGAATCTTTTGTTGGCAGTGTCTGTTGCGTTCAGATGCAAGTTCACTGTAGTCTTGACAGCTGAATTTAGCATGTATTATATTTGACATATAATTTAATTTGCGATACTCTTTCTCATAAGGAAGTTTGGTCACCAACCTCATTGTGGTCATTTTGAATAATAATAATGTTAAATGCATTAGATGCTGATGGCTGTGGCATATTTACCCTGCAGACTCTCTAATGAGGTCACCCACAGTTGCAGTTGCGTAATTATTCTTACACTTGCATGGCTATTTATGGCATATTTCTTCTCTAGGCAATCTGTCTCTCTGATTTATTCATCTCTTCCCAATACACCTGGGGTCATTTATAAAACTGAAAGAAAAAAAAAAACCCAATATCATTTGACTGGACAACCAGCCCCTGAGATTGATGTCTTGTTTAAAGGGATATTAATGTAACTGCCATATGAAAACTCATTTCATTCTGCCAGTTTAGACTATTATTAATGTCTGTTTACACAAGGAGGGTTTTTATACATTTATTTTAACACAGCACCAGGACTAGAAAAACAAAACCTTTTTGATGAAATCTCTCTCTGTTTCCATCTATTTTACTATCTGACTATCTTTAGTTATGATTATTTTGAATTATTTATGATTGTTTATGAGCTGATCATTGATCATCTTAAAGGGATACTCCACTTTTTTGGGAAATAGGCTCATTTTACAACTCCCCCAGAGTTAAACAGTTGGGTTTTTACCTTTTTCGAATCCATTCAGCCGATATTCTGATATTTAGAAGAATATCAGTAACCAGACAGTCCATTGACTTCCATAGTAGGATATACTATGGAAGTCAATGGGACCAGAAACTGGTTAATCCAAAAATATGGTATCAGAATAATATCAGAAATAATATCAGAATATCGGCTAGTAGTTCTTAATAGTTCTTAAATAACATCTGGTTATTAATAACAAAGTTCTTAATAACATCTGGGTTATTTGGACCACAAGCATGTGTGCGTCTGCGTGTGCATGTGTGCTTGACCTGAGATGCATTGTATTTAGCTTTTAATGCAATAAAATAGCAGAAATACTACATACAATTTTACATTCAGCATTGTTTTGTCCAAAGAAACCTTTATTGTGCATTCCACTCTGAATAACCTTAGCATTACAAGATTTTCGAATGTCAGGTCTATTAAAAATGCCGCTGAATTCGGCACTAATTTACCATCTTTAAATAAATGTCACATTGAAAAAAACGAAATAATCCATATTTTCTTTCATTTGTATACCTCTGATATTCCAAAGAGTAAAGTTTGTATTCAAGTTTGGGAACCCATTTCAAAACTGTCACTCTTTAGGCTGCCTTTCTGTTGATCGTTTTTAGATGCTCTTGTCGAGTTGTAAGCCACTTGAGCTGGCATGATGTACCAAAGACACTCATTTGGAATGACAAATCAAGATGGCAGTGATAAGTGCAGCCAAATGCTGCATCTCTGAACCTCCGTTTGACCCTTTCACTGTGCGGTAGGAGAGAGGATCTATGTAATGGTTTTCTCATCTCTGCCAAAACACTGCACACAATCAAACTGCCACTTTATCATATATTTATATGGATGCTATTCAAGACTCCAAATCAGCCTCCTACGATAGCATGAGTGCCAAAGCCACATGAGTCCACAAACTCGAAAGCTGACTGGGGGTTTTATTTGCCCACAGAACGCTTGCTGACATTTACTAAAGGTTCTGGTCAGATGTGGTGAGATGAACTACACGGTTCACTTGAAGCCCTGCTTGAAGTATTAAGTGTTACATTGATAAATGGAGTGGAATACAAATCTAACATTTGCAATGAGGGAAGTTTCTGTGATCTATGTATAGCCAAGCCATCAAGTCTGCCAGGGAATCAGCCATGCTCCAACGCACCCAGATTTATTCAGAAGGAAAGGACTATAAATATCACTGGGTAAAAACCACAGTATATTTAGTCCTTATAGTTAATATTTATATCCAATTTCTGTCTTTATGTTTGTGCATTTAGGAATGTTATGTGACAGCTACAAAAATTATATATGTGTGTGTGTGTGTGTGTGTGTGTGTGTCTATGTGTGTAAAGTCCATGTTCATTACACATTTATATATAATGTTTTTACTATATAATGTATAATATATAATGTATATTGATATTTGATTTGTTGTACAATACTTACGAAGTTGCTCTGAAATAAGCTGCATTGCTCAGTTTTGTTCAAATAAACAGCCAATTAAATTGAATTAAATCTGAATTAAATAGTAAAATGCCAATAACTAAAACTATTAAAAACTGTTTTCATCAATTTAATATATTTTACAAATATTTGTGAATCTTAATCTTAAAAAAAAAAACTTAAACTAACACTAAAACTGAAATAAATTAAAATAAATACAACTCATTAATTGAGTGATGTATGATAATCAATAAAATTATACAAATTTAAATTTAAAAATATGTCTTAAACTCATTAAAATATGAATAAATACTGTCATATAATACTTAACACTGTTGTGAGATGTGAACAACTCACTGAATCCGTTCTGAATCAATTTACGATTCACTGAAATTAATTGAACTTTGACCTCTGAATCAGTTTTTGTTCATTATTTTTTTATCTGCAAATATATTGTGCAGTGGCTTCTTGTGGTTTTGGCACAGCATAAAATTAACCTGAAGGTGTTTTAGAACAACCCTTTGACTTCCTTTGTACTGAAGCAAATCTACTGTCAAATTTGTTTAATGTCAGAGAGAAAGCAGTTAGCACCTAGACAAAGAGAGAGACAAGAAACATAGCTCGCAGTCTTTTTTGTCCCCTTTGGCCTTTAAACCTAGTATGTCAAGCTGTGGGCTGTACTGGTGTGAATGATACGCCTGTTGGTAAGTGTCAATCAAACAGCTCTGACAGTCGACATGTCACTGCGATGTCACCTCACATTACTCCCAACCAACGCTGTTAGATGATCCATTATTCATCGTATATATGTTTTTTATTTTTTTCAACCCAATTTTTTTTAACTTTAAGCTAATTATAAAGTGAAGTTTATGCAAAAAAAAAAATTGATTCTTATAGAAATTTTTACGATTGGTTGTTAGAGAGCGCACAATGAAGAAGTAAGAAATGTAAATTGTATTTATTAAATCCACAGTGGAAGACTTTTGATGAGAACCAAAAGACCTGAGGCATAAAATACATAATAGGAAGTAAACAGGAACAGGTGTGTGTAACTAATTAACAACCAAGGAAACTAACTAGGGAACACAGTAAAAACGGAACAGGGAAAACCGAACCAAAACACAATGACACTTAACTAAAACGGAACATAAAAAAGTTTTCTGTTTAGACAGACTTTTATACACTGTAAAAAAAATGTTGGTTTAACTCAAAAATGAAGTAACCTGGTTGTCTTAATTTTAAGTTCATTGAAATGGAAAAATTGAGTTAATACAATGGAGGAGATTGATTTAAATCAGAAACTCTGAATATTATGCTATCTGAACTACATAAATTATTTAATTTGTTTTGACAAAAGAAAAAAAAATTGATTACAAATCATGAAAATATTTTTTTACAGTGAAAAGCTTTGTGAAATAGCTTGTTTTTATTCCAGATGAATAGGATACGCCTACAACAAATTATGAAAAAGTTTTAATAACCCCTTTTATTTTAGGTCTGCATATTTAGTAAATGTAACTTATTTTGGTAAGAAAAAAAGTTACTGCCTTTACAATCATGTTTAAGTCATTTCAACTTAAATTATATTAAACTGACTCTTATTGTATATCTTGTGATTTAAAAAAAATGCAATTATTTTGATGAGTTAAACCAATGTAAAAAAACAACAACATATATATAACTTATTGATCATATAATATTTTTTCAGTGCGTAAAGTGCCATCTTGTCATGTTTCCATTTTGTGTTTTGGCTCGCAAACATTTTTGTCATAACGATTTTTCACAGAAGGCAGATACGCATCCAGTGTCCTGTAATAATCTGACTTGACTGGACAGTTTTCTCTCATTGCTTTCCTCGAGAATGGCTCGACTGTCAATAACAGAATCCTTTCACCCTGTAAAGAATAAGCAGTCCATTCTTAACTCCTATTCTGTTTGCAACAATCCTTAACATGGTTCACAAATGGGTTGTCAATGTGGATTATGTTGGATGATTTAAGCTCAGGTGATTTTACAGTACCTGACCCGAGCTTCGATGTGTGTGTGCGTGCGCGTGTGTTTGTATGCCATAATTGGCGTGATGAGTTATTTATACCGTGCAGTGGATACACCGTACAGCCCGAGGGTTGATCAAGCCATTTGCCAATCAATTATTTATGCCCGCTTGGAACACTCTTATTCATCCTTTTTTTTTTGCAAAATGTCATGGCAACACAACAGGAGTCCAGTTATGGGCCTTTTTCTTGAACCGGAGAAAGTGTATATCAATCCAGTACACATAAATTTTTTTTTTTTTTTCATGATTTGTAATCACAACAATTTTTCTTTTGTCAAATCAACAGATAACATGATTTTTTTGAGTTTCTGATGATTAAATCAATCTCCTTCATTGTATTATCTCAATGAAATTAAAATTTTAAGGCAACCAGGTTACTTCATTTTTTAAGTTAAACCAACAATATTTTTTACAGTGAATAATATATTTGAGTTTTAAATAAAAAAATGGACTATTTATATAAAGATTGAAATGCACTGGTTTAATACTTCTGCTGCTTCTGTAAATGAGATGGATGCGGTATGCAATGCACTGCAGTACTTCTTCTTTTTTTAAAGAAATTAATACTTTTATTCATCAACGTTGCATTAAATGTATCAAAAGTGACAGTAAAAGTGACTTTTATATTGTTTTACATTGTTCAAAAAAATAATAATATTTGAAAAAAAAAAATGTTCATAAAAGAATCCTGAAAATAAATTAAGCGGCACAACTGTTTTCAACATTGATAATAATAATTGAGATCATAAAGACAAAAAAATTAAAAAAAATATCAAATAATGTTGATAATGTTAACACACATACTGTGCATTGTGCAATCATGTATTGTTATGTCTGGACAAAAAAAAAAATAGCATCATAATTTCGAAAAAACAGGAGATTTAAAACCATCAATCTTGTATTCCAGTTTTTAATGTTTAATTATTTTTAATATGCATTTGTGTGTGGAGTTACTGTTCTAATGCAAATGGGATTCAGATTTTATTAAAAGAAACCTGCAATAAAAGATAATCTTTTTTTTTTCAATTAAGTGACAGTCGTTTCATTACGACTTCCCATTCCAACACAGTAATTACATATTCAGTGCAAGTGTGCACATGTTTATGAGCGTACGTGTGAAACCTGCTGTCTTTCAGTCCAAACAGCATCATCCTTTGAGTCCATCACACAAACACCCACATAGAGCAAACTGTGCATCACAGCTACATCATTTATGCATTAGATTTCAATGAAAAAATTTTATAATAACAGCGCGTATGTACTCAGTTGGCCACAAGAAAGAGTGATAAAGGGTATTATTATGACAAAATTGATAGCTCTAACATCATCAAACCCCCAAGGGTCAATGCCACCTTGCAAAATATTTTGCCCAGAATGCTTTAAGGGCGGGGCGTTACATGTGTCTCATTATCTCTCCGAGCAATTAGAATAGAAATTAACATTGACATGCATTAGTTAAACAGATCAGCAAACATTTCAAAATCCATATAGCCTTAGCACAGATAATGTTAACAGCTAACTCTAGTAATTTAACCAGACATGCTTGTATCGATATCTCTCAAAACGTCCTCAAAGAGCTCTAAACTATATTAAAGATGACTCATAAAGGTATGAAAGCTCATAGCCTCTTTTCAAATCCACATGCACACAAATGTGTGCCTGCGCAGTTCATTTTGCACCGCTGATCTGACGTCATGTTTCCATGGCTCATCAGGTGTAATGGGAGACGCTCCGTCGGAACACTTCGGTTGTTGTTTGCTGTGTGTTCGCACGTGATGCCACCTCAGATGGTGTTTGGAAAGACACACGGTCACACACCGTGGAAATGTTAGTGACACTGTACACCTTGACAGCGTATTTGTTCACTTGTGAAATAGGATCCACACACACACCAAATTACGTATTCTACCCTAATCAAAGACTTTACAGGTTTCATAGACTTTAGAAGACGCTGAATCTGATAGGGCGACAAAGAATTGGGTCTGAGAGAGTAAAGACATCTAAAATAAAACTACCATGTCATGTATGAATAATTTTGTTATTCAACATCAGAATCTGATTAACCCTCCCTCTACTTTACGTAATTAAAACTGCAACAGTTGAGTACAGAAGTGTTCAAAATTCCACACTTTGTTTTTAGTTGTAAATGTAAATGTGGTTGATTAAGTGCATCATACATGTATTTAAAGTGTAGTTTTTCTTTTGGATTTTTTTTTTTATATATATATTGTTAAAAAAATATTTTTGTGGATTTCCCAATTGGGAAACTAGACTTGCAATTTTCAGAGAGTTGAAGTAAATGTTAAAGTCATAGTTCGGTTGTGTTTGTGAGTTAATAAACATGTAACTGGTCTGGTGTGTACATAATTGTTATATCAATCACAGGCCCCTGAAATTAAATCATATTGCGTCATAATGCATTTATTTTAGGTTGTAACGCTTATGGAACCTCCGATTATTATTGCGCCCCTATAAAAAAAGAACAAGAAAAGTACACTTTACTATAAGGTCCCATTAGTTAACATTAGTTAAAGCATTAATAAAATCAATTAACATAGATCAATGCACTTGTTATATTATTTATTCATCTTAGTACTAAAGATACAACTGTTCATTGTTAGTTCATGTAGTTTAGGTCCACAAAACAATATTAACAGATACAACTTTTGATTTGAATAATGTATTAGTAAATGTTGAAATTAACATTGATTAAGATTAATAAATGCTTTAGAATTATTGTTCACTGTTAGTTCATGTTAACTAATGTAGTAAAGCGTTACTGTTTAAATTGATTCATTTTTAAGATGTCATGAGGGGTAAAATGACAACCATTAAATAAAGATAATAACATATTTCCCTTAGACCTTGAATATATATATATAGCCTATATATGAATATCTTAATCATTATTCAATTTATCCATTTGGCAATAATAATAAAACAGTGTATTTTAAATGAAATAGTTACGCCAAATAATCTTTTCTTTTTTAGAAGTTCAATATTTGTTCTTCATTATATGATATCAGGACAGTTGTACCCTTTAAAAAAAAGTGTTTGTATTTGTGGATAAATTGAATTTAATGTTTGATATATTTTTCAATAAATAAATCCAGACCAAAAAGAATCATTTAATCACACGTCTGTGAATGTGTGAAAGAAGGTCTCATCAAGCCGAGCAAAAGCTGCTGATGTTTACTAAAAGTCAAGCGGTGATCAGGGACGTGCACAGGAATTTTGAGGGGCAGTTGCTCTGACCTGAAAAAAGGGCAACCCTCCCCCTCCCTCTTCCCCCCTCACGGGCTATATGAAGGAATATAAGTCAGAGATGAGACACATGATAACAAGAGTTCCTCATATTATTGTTTTTTTAATTACTTATTTATTTTATTTTTAATATGAAAAGAAATAATCTGGATTGAATGAAAAAAACTTGCTTCTACTTAAAAAACCAAAACAAAAAAAAGCTTAGATTTTGTGAAAAAATAATAATAATACAATCCTTTTGTAACCTTTTGGCTTCCCGTACATTCAGTTGTGCTTCTTGCTCCTATTCAGTTCTGATGGTAGGCTACGGGCAACTACGCATGATTTGTACTATGATTGCGTAAAGGGAACAGGAATTCAGGTAGGGAACAGAATCAACTGCTAAACCCAGTGCCGATCTTGACCTCCCTCGGGGGCCCTAAGCAAAATTCTGCTAAGGGGCCCTCTACCTGATTTGTGATGCTGTGAGCTATGTAAACCATTTGCCATTGCCACACAGTCAAACCTGACACTTCAATGCTCCCAATACAATCCTACCTCCTTTAAACAAAACAGTCAAAGAATAAGTACAACAATATAGAAAAGAATTAGGTTCAAACAAACGATATTTATTGAATAGAGTATTTTTTATAGAATGTTAAGATAACAAGTGAATGAACGTAAACATAAATAAGAAGAAAATAAAGCATTATCTGAGCTTTGGCTTTTAGGATTAACTTTGTTTCTCTCTAACGTCCGGGTATTTTCAGCATCAGTATGATTTTTTTTTTTTATGCATGTTGAAGCAATTCTTGATTTATGGCTATTATTTACTGAGGGATGTGCATCCATATTGATCAGTATGTCCAGCTAATCAACATTTTAAATTCAATATAGCCTATAAATCAATAGTCAATCAATGTCAAATTGTCAACATTGCATTCTGCATAAATAGTGCAGTTGTTTAGAGTTTTTAACTACACGGAGACTAGATAATCAGTGTCTTTATAATGTGTACTTTGATTGGGAGTGCCATCATTCACGTGCATGTATTGTAAAGTATGTCTGGTCTCCACATATTTTTGCTTGAAAAATGCGAGTTTCATTTTGTGACACGCGCGTTTGAACGCACGACATGCAACGCGGTTATGTTTTCGGAGCTGCAGTAAACAAACACCGTTGTCGTTTATCAAAAACAAACGTAGGCTAATAAATTTGTATTTTGCTCTCTTGTCAGGCACAAAGTGATGCAAGAGATGCACTGCCTACTAGGTTAGCAAGACAGAAAAACATTAAAATTTGCTGAAATCAAACTTAGAGAGGAGAGAACACAAGTTTACCTGATGTTGTTCCCGCAATTCACTCTCATATTTTTCTTTTCTTCTTCTTCCTCTTTTCGCGACTAGAAGGATAGTTTCGCTTCGTTTTGTCATGGATGTTGTACACATTAATTGGCGCGGTACACACGAGATGGAGGCAGTGCCTTAAGTCATTTGCGCACCGGTTGCGCGAACTTGTCTATGGTCGCGTGCAACGCTGCAGCCATGTACACAGTTTGCCCTTCCCTTACACTGACTTTCACTTTCGGTGCCCTAATGGAATTGAATGAGGCTTTGAGACTTTTTTATTTTTTATCTAGGCCGCAGAAGATGCCGCATTCTATATGAAATTCTGAATCCACTGTAGGATTTTTTTTTTCCCTCGGAAGGGCAACCTGAGTGGAGAAGGGCATATGGGCAGTTGCCCGGGCAACCTGAGCAACCCCCCTGTGCACGTCCCTGGCGGTGATGCTTCACCTCTAATCCCTCTAAATATAGGGACACCTGTGACATCATCTGAGTCTCTATCATTCTCTCTCTCTCTCTCTCTCTCCCTCCCCTCCCTCTTGCATGTGTAAGGCACATTATCTTATCTCCTCAGTGATGTATCCTCCGGGATTCATCTTTTGAAGTGATGCAATAGCACAGGGATTTAACAGTCTGCTAGTCACAGAGCTATCAGTCCCTGCCATGGTTAGTTATTAGCCGCGGACTGCATGAATAAACCTCGTTTTTTTACCGTTTGCTTATTTGTTTCTCAGCATGGGTTCTGATTTGGTAAATTGGTACTGTAAAAAAAACAAAAAAACATTCATTCAGGGGGGAATGAAAAACAATAAATGGGTCCCATGAGGTGTTACGGCGTTAAACTCTACCGGGTTTCAAGATGGCGTGTTGAGAAGACCTTGGCTGAGATTACAAAAACTACAGTGCTTATAGAATGTCATTAAATAGGCCATAAACCTTTCAAAACAAGTGTATAATAAGCTATTACACAATAGCGCAGGACTTGTTAGTTTGACCAGATGGAACTGTTTTTCCATTATAGGCCGTAGGATGTGCTTCAAGTATACAGGGCCAGGCTTCTGCTAATTTGAGACATGGTTTGAAACGTTTTGAGCGGAAAATATTGGGAGTAAGTGCAGCCGCTCATAAAAAGCTCCCAACTAATGTATCAGCAGCACACGCCTCACGGTCGGCTAGAGAGAAAGAAAGGGGGAGGGAATAGGAACAACGAAGGCAGATTTTTTGCATCTAGAAATAGCTAAAAGCTTTTTTTAACTGTTATATTTAGTGCTGTTTTTATATGCATATTAACTAGAATAAGTAGTAGACATACCATGTTTTTTTTTTTTATACAAATCTTGATGTTTTAAAACTTATTTGCATGATAATGATAGATGCTAACCATAACATAATGTATTTTTAAGACTCTCAACATAAATAAAGTAATAGAAAAATATCACTTTTAATTAGACCCTATATTAGTAAAAAAAAGCATCCTACCATCTGTTTTTATCTTTACATATCGTCTTAAAAATAAAAAAGCAAGATATTTTGAGTGAAAAAGATATTCAAGAACACGTCTGCCTTTGTCATATTGACAAACTCTAATGCAAAATTGATTCTGTAGGCCAGCGATAGACTTATGATCAATTATATTGACCTCACACAATACATATATTGACTTCTGAATAGAGTTTTTGTGTAAATCCATTAATTGGCACCCAAATTGTGGTGTTAAATGCATGGGAGTATCTTTAAAGTAAATTTATGATTCACTGGTTTTTATTATGGCAGTTTCTCCTATCCAAATGTGTCACACGCATTGATTTCACATATGTGGTTTCTTATTAGTGGAATGTCATTGTGTTTTACAGCTGAAATCTAAAGTAGAATCTGAAATGTTGCTTTTCCTGCCTCCAGCGCTGACACTGTCTATTCTTCTCTTTCCTTTTTTCCTTTAGACACACACGCACACACACCTCTTTCTTTTTGTCTCAGAGTGCTCTGTCTGCCTGTCTCGTTGCCTCGGGATTCAATACCTTTCATGCCTCCCCTTGGATCATTCACACACACACCTTCCTCTTTTCAGCAGCACTTTTCTACAGGAATGTTACATCAACATCGCCACGGCAACGGCTGGCTGAGCAGGACTCCTGTGAATTGAACACAGTGATGATATCAGGCGTCCACTGTTTCCAGGTCAGTCAGGGACATGTCCTGCACCTGTACAGCCGAAGTGTACACCCAGTGTACCACACAACACAGAACCGGACAGAACAGTTCCGAACGGGATATTCTAGAGACAAAATGAGTTATTGTTACTATTATAAGTCTGCCAAATAATTATTTTCATTATAACAAAGTTTACGTTTTATAAGCTCAAATGGTCGCCTTGCTTTGTTCTGTGATGAGCGAGTTCGAACTCATTTATCAAAATGAACGAATCTTTTTTCGGGTCATTTGGTTCATTCAATGAACGAAATGAACAAGTTGACTTGGAAAAAGATTTTGATGAACCAGTTCGAACAGGAGAGTCACGAACACGCATCACAGGAAAGAGCAAGGCGACCATTTGAGCTTATAAAACTTAAACTTTGTTATTTTTTTTTTAAATGAGCGATCATTTCACTTGATAAGACCCTTATTCATCGCCTGGAATCGTTTAAAGCCCTTTGAACAGTTTGCAGTTTGCACTGAAACTGTCTTTTGGACCTTGAACCGTTTGGTTCCCATTGAAGTCCATTATATGGAGAAAATCCTGGAATGTTTTCATCAAAAACCTTAATTTCTTTTCGATGACTAAAATTAAACTAATTTAATTGCTTGTCAGTAATCCACACGTTAACAAAGAGGAGAAAAGCCTGTGAAACACAATAGCACAAAAAAATATAATTATTTCCAACATGAATTAAATCAAGTCTGACTTGCAATAACACAGCCGTTTCTTTACCAATTTAACATCAATTCTGAATGTAGCTTAAGCTGCCCTTACAGTTTTTTTTTTTTAATATCTTTAATATTGTTCATTGAGTTTATTACCCATGGATCTCACTCGCTCTCTCAGATGGGCCATTTTCACTCTTTAATTGACACTGACACCCACAAACTCTGACGGAGCTAGCAGTGATTTTCACTCCTCGGTGTCTCTGAATCTCCCACTAATGCATGCAAATGTGCACCAAGGCTCATGCATAGCGTGTAAACCCATTGTGAATTCAGAGCGGTGCATTGTTCCACTTTCGTGGATCTCCATCAGTCTGCATTAATGCTGCACAAAACGCTGTGTAGGCGACTTGTCTGATTCTACTTTTATGCAGATGACAGTTATTAACTCAACTGTTACTTTATGGACACTAGCGTTAGATATAATCAGTTCCAGCTGTTTGTCGGTTTTCCTGGGTGTGCCCTGTTGAGAAGTGCATGTGTCTATTTTAGAAGTGTTTTGCACCCTACTAAACATTTGTGCGTTGGTTTTCCTGGGTGTGCCCTATTGAGAAGTGTGTGTGTCTATTTGTGTTTTGCACCCTACCAAGCAAGGTCTGTCTCACACATAAATATTCACATATACTGCCAATCATTAATTTACATATCACCAATAATGGTGTGTTTGCTGCCTCACATGTTCACCCTCCGCTCTTCTCTTTCTTCGCAGCAGGTGCACGCATGTACACTCGCATGCACACAGGTGGTATATGTCGGCTGTCTTCCATGCTGGGTTTGAGACTGTTGCAATTCATGCCCCGCATTGACTCCTCTCGCCCTGGGGTTTGGTTTTTATTAATATCTCAGACGTCGTATGTTTTCGGTTTGAGGGCTTGTTTAATTTTAATGAGCCTCTGGCATGTGTCTCTTAGTTATTTATAAAATGTTTTGTGCTCACAGGCATCACAAAACAGCACAGAACCCCTTTTTGCTTTTCCAGCTTCCTTCTCGCTGTCTCCTTCACTTGCTTTTAAAGAGGAAGGAGATGGAGCATCCTAGCTTGCAGTTTTTGTTGACTCTTTAGGTTATGAATTATTAAAATTCAGCTAATATTCTTGCAAATAAGACAACTAAAGGCAACATAAGTGTAACAAGTTCATTTGTAATGCAAAATAAAGCATTAGCAATAGTCTTTAGACATTCTAACTAACTATACAGTAAGTAACTTTTCAACTATCAACTATCTCTCATTAGAGTATTAGTATACTGTTAGGTTATGGTTGGGGTTAAGGTTAGTAGAAATAGGTTGACATCAGTGTTGGGTGTGTTACTCTAAAAAAGTAATGATTAGCTGATTACATCTTCAACAGTGTAATTAGATTACTGTACTAATTACTCTCTCTTGAAAGTATTGCATTACTTATACTAATTACTTTCAGGATACAGGATAGACTTGAAACTGCTCTTGTAATTCTTTCAAATAAATAATATACAATTGCATCAGTTATTCTTGAACTGACCAAAGTATTAAAAGGGAGAAGGTTACATTAAAACATAGGCTAATATTAGACATGAATGTCATAATGTTAAATCCACAAAAAAAAAAAAAGAAAGACAATTACTTGATATATAATTGCATATGGCAATTATACTTCTTTTAGAGAATGTATGAAGGGAAAAACTAGATAGACAAGACAGACTGACTGATTTTAAACAATGCATTGTAAAATAACTATGTGAGTGGATAAATAGGAACGGTTGCAAGGGTAAAAGGAAAAATAGTTTGTTCCAAAGATGTGACAATCATATCAAGGATTATGGACTCAGGGCCAAAGAAACTGGACGGTGAACCCTGGGTTTTTATTAGAACATTCTGTTCTGCTCTGTAATATGCTTTGCTGAGACTGCTGATCATATACTAGTGATGAATTAATTGTGATATTAAAATAATGCCTGTGTGCTTAAAGTATGTTCCATCTGTAGGTCTGCGAGGAAGAGATGACTGCACTGTAATATGATCAAATTCAGCTATCAGTCTTAGATACTTCAGATTTATCACTCATGTCTGATGGATGTACTGTGTATTTTTCTGATAGGGGCATATTCTATATATATATATATATATGAATGACAGGATTGTGGAGATTGATTAATGTTGAAATACCCAATATGGTGAAAGAAGATAATTAATCTGTGCCATAAAGACCTTAACTTATCTGTCAAATGGCATGAATCAAAAATCCAAATCAAATTGTATCTCCCTGGTGATGACCAACATTATATCAGAGGTTCTCAGCTGGTTTTGCTTTAGACATAGATTTTACATGGGACATCATGGCCCACAGTACCAAAAGTAAACAAAAATACCCATAAAATCAAAAAAGTTAATATGATCATAAAATGTATATGCCCAACAATATGAAAAAGTATTAACATATACAGTACATTGAGTATTGGTTTTCTAAATATTAATTGATCATTCATATCATTTATTTCATTATTTATCTGAATAATTTACCCTGAAATGCATTCCAACAATAAAAAATTATTAATATATAGTTTTATTGTTGGGTAAGTGTTTAGCCAGCGCAGTCTCATCCCAAGACGTCATATAACTGACGTCTTGGGACGTCTTTTGTCCATACGTCAACATCCGCCTTTTTAGGGTACCCTTAAACGTCAGTTAGATGACGTTATCGGATCCTAACCCTACCCCAGACCTAAACCTACCCCGTCACCTAACCGACGTTAAAGGTAAAGCGTCAGTTGTATGACGGCCCGGGATCGTCATGTAACCGACGTTTAAGGGTACCCTAAAAAGGCGGATGTTGACGTATGGTCAAAAGACGTCCCAAGACGTCAGTTATATGACTTCTTGGGATGAAACTGTGTTATTTTAGCAGCCAAATATTTATTTGAATAATGTACCGTGAAATATGCCAAGCAATAAGCAAAATTGTTTACATATTTTGCAGACTGATCTCATGAAGTAGCGTGTGTATGACACGCCAATTCATATTTCCATTTTTGGCTTGCTATCAACGCGCATAATCACTTTTCCGCGTGTTTATGAACACCGTTGACTTAACGTTATTACTGTATATATATGACTTACCTCAACCCCGTCCCTAAACCTACCCGTCACTGGGGTTAATGGCATTTATGACCGTTCCCTTACCATCCAAGGAAAAAAGATAGCTTCCCAGATGTAGATCTACATTTTGCTTCGTTTCGCTGGGACATTTGACAGAATCAAAAGGAATCACTCGGACATTAATGGTGTAGACATACACGCATACACGCGGATACACACGGAAAGCTCAAAATGCGTAGAGATAACACGCCACTTGAATCGAAAATGGCGTGTATGTTTACGCAAAAGTCATGATGTCATGTTGTATTTTGAGGGTTGCTAAATGTGTTGGCAGCCATTATCATTTCAAATATAATAATTGACCATGAAATGCATATGCCCAACAATATATTTTTAATACTGTAACAGACCATTTTTTCTAGCCAACAGTTGAGCTAGTGTTGAGTCCCAACTCTTACCTTTATAGTCTGCTGATGCCGAAATGCAGCTGGAGTTTAATTTGAAGCCATTAAGCTCAAGGGAATTGGCCAGCCTGAGCGTCGTCTCTCGACAATCGCTGTCATAGGTCTAATGTGCAATCACAGAGACCTTGCCCTTGTCATAACCAAACAGATTGATTTGGGATGTGCACACTGACCAAGGGAATCATGGGTAATAGTAAGATATTCATTTTTGTCGTTCATCAGTAATCTGTCCCTCGGTGTTGCACAGTTATGATCTAGAGTAGACGCAAAGACATGGGTCATGTTACACTTAAGGTGACTGCAAAATCTCATTTTACCATGACAGCTGAGGAATTTTGTTTTGAAATTAAATTTGTAAGAAAAAAGGAGCTTTATTCCCACAGTTGAGGTTTGATGGATGGGGCAGAGGTGGGCAATCTCTTAACACTAAATGGATCTCCAGTATCAATTTCCCCAGGGTGACACAGTTAACTCATCAGCGTACGCAAGTCTTGATTGCATTTTGGGAGCAGGATTTGCCACAGGGGAAGCACGGGGTGGGAACACGTTCTCTGTGGGACCCGAGCAAAGGCCATTATTGCAGTACTTGTCATTTCGAGAGCAACAAGTCAGCATGTTGTACCTATGATGAGTTACTCTGGGACTGGCACTATAAATAGTAGGTGCATTAAAGAGGAAAGAGACACATGCAGCATGGTCGCCCCATGCACAAAGCAGACATGCCACTGAGTTGAGCAGACAGGATGTATCCTCTTCTGACCTTTCTCTTAATCTCCCCCCTCCATCTTCATGTCTCTCCATCGTACCACCCCTCTCTCCTCTCCCGGCTGATCCACTGTGCTTCTGTGTTTGAAGTCGGACATCAGAAGCCTTGAAAGCTTTTCCCATCCTGTATTGTTCATTTATTCATTCTTTTGTTTTTCATTATGCATTCACTCCTGCTTGTGTCACTGAAATGTCCAAACGGCTTTGTGTAAACACACCCCCACCTTCAATGCAGGGTACACTGTCACAAAAAATTAAGGAGCAACTAATTAACTTTTCCAGTAACAAGCTACTTTATCAGCTTGTAGAGTAGTGAAACCAAACGGTGAACAAATCATTTTAAATACTTTGATCACTTTCTAAAATTCAATGAAAGATGCTCTAATATTCCTAATATATATATATATATATATATATATATATATATATATATATATATATATATATATTTTAATTAGAACAGATTATTAATGTAGTTAGTCAGCTACTGCCGTGTTCCAGGCAACCTGTAACCCGTGTTTTTCCAACCTTATACCCGTGAAAGTGTAATGTTTGGCAGTCAAACCCATGACTTCCCACCCGTGAACTCGTACTAGATCAATGTACTCCCAGTTACGAGATCTGACGTCACATAGCCAGCGAAACTAACACAGTCTCATCCCAAGAAGTCATATAACTGACGTCTTGGGACGACCATACGTCAACATCCGCCTTTTAACCCCCTGGGGACCAAGGTGTATTTGGGGTCCTTGAGAGGTTCTGACATGCTCTGACATCTGTGTTTTTTTCAGCTGCTTATAAACATATTAATGGCACAGGTGAAATTACACTATATTTAGCAGAAACAGGGCAACCATGACATATGGGCAACATGTTTGTACATGTTTGCATTTTTGAGAGAATATTGTTTATGCGTGGTTATTGTAAAAACTAAAAATGAAAGTTTCTGAAATAAGGCCAGAAAACACATACTAAATATGCGTCCACAAGACTTTTGACTAATTGATGTTGTTGCCTAAGGTTTTTTCTTCACAATGATCTGAAAATCATCCCCCTAATCATTCACATAAAACTGTGAATTGGGTTATATTGTGAAAAAGATTTTTTTGTTTGCCAAGGCAATATGCGAATGGGCGTGAACAGGCCAGCCCTCATCATGTATAATTAGGTGATTCACACCTGAGAGACAAAGACATGCATAATAATGAGCCTTTCATTTAGGTGAGTCAGACAAGAAAAAAATGAAAGGACAACATATATGTATATATATATATATATATATATGAAGAGTTCAGATGCAAAAACCTCTAAATGCCATTTGAAATTTTCTTCTAAAATGACCATTTTTATCAAGCTTGCATATTTAAGATCAGTAATTTCACTTAAATGGCGATGAAGATTACCTATTAATTGTCATTTAAGTGAAATTACTGAACTTAAATATACAAGCTTGATAAAAATGGTCATTTTAGAAGAAAATTTCAAATGGCATTTAGAGGTTTTTGCATCTGAACTCTTCATATATATATATATATATATATATATATATATATATATATATATAACAGAAGGTCAGATGCAAAAGCCTCTAAGTTCCATTTTAAATTATTCTAGAATGATCATTTTTATCAAGCTTGTATATTTAAGTTCAGTAATTTCACTTAAATGACAATTAATAGGTAATCTTCATTGCCATTATGTGAAATTACTGAACTTATATATACAAGCTTGATAAAAAATTATCATTCTAGAAAAAATTCAAATGGCACTTAGAGGCTTTTGCATCTGAACGCTTCAAATACATCTATGTATAAAATCAAAGTATAAATGAAAGTCAAAACCCAGTTTTTGTCATACCTGGAAACAAATCCTGGTCATTTTTTATATGGGCCATGTAGAATTGGTTCAGAGTTAGAGTTTCAAACATCAAGATGTTTTAAACTCTAACCAAAAGTGTGTTTAAATATGATTCGTGTGTGTGGCTAATAAAATAATATGAGCAGAACTCGAACAGTCTGTAACTAAATGAACGTTCGTTCGTACATCGGTCCACACACCCGAATCATATTTAAACACACTTTTTGGTTATCTTACTAATGTAAGGATGTCTCATGAGATTCTTGTTCAAATGAAAGCGAAAGTGAATTAACGCACAGCGCGCGTCAGTGAATTCGTCTATTCTTCCCTATCAGACGCGCATTTGATATTTAAACAGTCTTTGTGGACACTATTCAATAACGCGATTCGAACAAAGCACTTATAATAAATGACTTACTGCATCAGCTGAATCCGTGCGTGCTCCTCAAAATGAAACTATAAGGTAACTTTTTTTCCAGGATCTCCTCACTGCGCATGCTAGACTAAAGAATAGGACGAGGTTATCCGTAATAAACTGTGTTTTAATCGATATGGGCATAAACTGTATGTTTTTATCCATGTGGGCGTTTTCATGGCTTGCCTCAACATTAGAATTTGAATAGCACGCGCTCCAGTGGGCGCGGTTACATTAGCGCCTCATTTGCTGTAATGAGGTGAAAGGGAAAATCCTGACATCTCTTTCTTTTCATACAGATTACATCAACTGAGAGAAGTTGCTTTTTATATAAATGACTTAAATTAAAAGAAGAAAATCTCAGCTTCATAAAGAGAGATTTTTCGTGTGTCTGTGATAAGTATTTAATGAGTTACAGCTCTTTTTTCGGACACGTTTCAGAAAGATTTTTGCGGAGACAGAGTGAGCTGAAAGCGCACCCATGTTTAATTTATTTATTTTACAAAAACACAAGGTTTTGATAGTAATAAGAGTGTACATAAAAAAAGAAGACCCTCTATAGTTTATAATCATGTATCGATTTTATTTTTATGACCATCAATGACGGAGTATTTTAAGTCTATGTTGCAGCTGTGTGAAAAAAAACGATCAAAACGCGGGGGCGCGTTTTTGGTCCCCAGGGGGTTAAGGGTACCCTTAAACGTCGGTTACATGACGATACCGGGCCGTCATACAACTGACGCTTTACCTTTAACATCGGTTAGGTGACGGGGTAGGTTTAGGTCTGGGGTAGGGTTAGGATCCGATAACGTCATCTAACTGACGTTTAAGGGTACCCTAAAAAGGCGGATGTTGACGTATGGTCAAAAGACGTCCCAAGACGTCAGTTATATGACGAAACCATACAAAACAACAATGACATCCCCTACGGATGCAGTGTTTCTTGCAGGCGGTACACATGGTGAGAATACACTTTAGGACAATAACGTTAACTTATTAATCTTGCCTAATGCACTATTTTTTCTCCTCAGTTTCCCACAAATAAACAAACAAACAAATAAACAAACCTTTGGCTCCACCATGCTGATTTGTGTATATCTAGCTACCACAATTCCTTGTGCTCAGGTAGTTTGGCATGAATGACCTGGAATGCTACAAAGTGGTGGTTTGAAGTCGTGAATTACGTGCTCAAAAACCTGCCTGGAACGCAGCATATGTTTGAGCTTTATTGCATAGCTAACTACTTCTTCAAATTATGGTTAGCTTATAAGTTACACTTCCAAAGTAGCTTCCCCAACACTGACTTTAAGATACACATGAGTTGAGTACAAAGGTTTTCCGTATTGCCCTAGTAACAAGCTGTTGTACCCCTAACGGTTACCCTTTGCACAGATGAGACTGAACAGATGTTCTTGCCATCTGGCTATGGATTCTATTCATCCAAAGGAAGTTTGCAGGAGTTGTAATTCTAAACGCCAAGACGCATATCATCACCTAAACCAAGATAGATGATAAATCATTTATTTTGTCCCTAAACTACACTGTCTCGGTCGCTCCACATCCTCCTTGCCCCAGCTGCGCTCAGGACTCGATGCCTAAAATCAATGGGTGCTTTTTGAGGTGTGAAGGGTTTAATTAATTAGATGGAGCTGGTGAAGGGGACTGGCAGTTTGGAGATCTGCTGGGCTGCGAGAGTCCTGCCGCGTGGGTCCGCTGCATTCCAAACACCTGTGTCTCTGAAGATAAAATTTGGTAGGAACACTTACAGTAACTGTTTTTCCATTGTTTAAATGGAACACTTGGGACACTCGTCTCTTTCCACCAAAAAGTAAACATCCCCTCGCGGTCTCTAGACAGATGTACAAAACTCCGGCTGTGTTATTAGCATTAGGCCAAAGTATTTGGCTACCGGTGCAAATTAAGAGTGGTCCTTGAAAAATGGAAATGTGGCCTTGCAGTAGTTTGCACACACATCATGAGTCTTGTAACTTGAGTGTTCTTCCACTGCTCCTTGCCAGGCTCCGGAAGGATGATACAAATATGTTTTTTTTTTTTCAAATTAGGGCAATCATTTCCTTTTCTTTATAAATTATAGCTGCCTCCGTTTCCTGTTTTTTGGTTTCTTGGACCTTAGGATAATTTTCTCTCTCTCTCTCTCTCTCTCTCTCTCTCTCTCTCTGAAGTTGAGAAGAGAGGAGGCCATAGAGTTTTTCTAACCCACCTTATCCTCAGGTTACTCACCATACTCATTCATTATTTCTAGACTGTTTTATTATGAATGACCGGGTCCAATCCACACGGCTACTGAAGCCACCATCAGACCTGCCTCATAGAACTCTGACCTAAATAGAGTTACAAACAATTGGACTTCACATCACAAATGAAGATGACCATTACAGCTTGATTTAAGTGGGTGGACCTTAGTGAAATAGAGTGGACATTTACTACCGTCGTCATAAATGTTTATATAATGAACCTTGTGCACTTTCCTTATCCTTTATAAGACAAGATTTGCTGATTTAACACTGTGTAATGCATAACTGCACATTTAACTATACAATAACAGCACACTTTCAAGGATATAGTGAACCCAAACATGTAAATTCTGTCACCATTGTCTCACCCTTATGTCCAAACCTATATGACTGCCTTTCTTCTGTCAACGTTGAAAAATATGAATTTTTTTTTTGTCCATTCTATGAAAGTCAATTTTAGGTTTAAAGGGGTCATGAACCGCATTGTTTTATTATTTTATCAAGCAAGACTTTTACATACATTTTTTTCATTATTTAGAAATAAAACGCTATTTTCTACTCTGCTGTTTTAAGGGGCGTGTCCGCTATGAGTCTTTAGTGTAAACGCCCACTGCTGTGATTGGCTAACAGCTTTGCATATGGAATAAGTTTTGCATATGGAACTCTGCTGAAAACTTTTGCTATGTCTTTACTATTATAGCATTATATTTAGATCTACTCCAGTGGCATAATATGTTGCAGCGATGAGCATTGTTAAGCCAATGACAGACATGTTTGTTGAGCAAATGAATGTGATTTCGTTTTTGCAACTTGATTTCTCAAGAATGCTTTCATCATACCTAACACTAACAGTGTAAACACTATGTAGATAAGAGATTCATTGTGCAGTGTAGACAGTGTCATTGATTAAAACAGGAGTTTTGGTGAGAGTCCTGAACTCAGCCACTGATAAACGATAAACCAATCAGTTGGCTGATCAGCCTTCAATGATTATAAAGGGAGGCTTCTTTGATCACTTTCTTTATATAATTTAATTACAATTTAAAATAGCAGATTGTTTTATGCTACTAGAAACGATGTGAAGTTGACTGTTTAGTCACTGGCTTGGATACGCGTAGTTAATTATGACAACTACTGATAATTCCTGTACCCTTAACGTAAAGTGTTACCTGATTTTCTTCTGCAGAGACGGATTTTCATGGCACGAGCTGTTTTTGTAGCTTGCTTATTTCAAACTATTTTCACAACCGATGATATGCATATATATGAATTTTATTTATTAGTATATTCTGGCAATTAAATTGGGTGGTCTGCCTTGAATCTGGGCGTCCCAGTGCCACCCTGGCCCTTATGTGTCCTCAGCTTGTATCTTGTACACTGCGTTAAATCAGGTGTGACAGCACCATGTGGAGAAAGAACAGGTTTGTCTTCTTTACAACAAACACAGAAAGAACACAGCCATCAAATGCTCCAGATGATTAGCAGCACTCGCCTTTCTTACAAACATTCGTCAAGATTTCTGCCCTTATTTAGCTGTCTCTTCAGACCGTTTCTCCAGCGAAAGCTCTGGGGAGTGTAGTTTTTGTCGTCTGTCCACTAGGTTTGACAGGCTGGAGGTTCTTGTTTGACAAGAGGATGTAAACGACTGTTAGATTCCAGCTGGCCTGCCTCACACAGCCAGACAATCAACAGACCGGGCTCAGAGTCTGGCATCGGGAGCTAGTTTCGGCCTGCACCGTTTACACTCGCCGTCGCCATGACCTGGCAACATTACCACTTCTGGGGGTTAGTGATTGAAGAACGTGTCAACTGGTGTGGTGAAGCACAATTTGTCTTCATCATGTACATAGACGCTGCTACTGGGTTGAATGACCTGTTAACATCTGCTTCCAAAATATACAGTTTACTGCTAAGGCTTATTCGCATCACTCAAATAATTCGAGAAAAAAAAAATGTAACGTAACCTTTTACTTGCATAGCAACCAAAAATAAGCTTGACTTAGGGTGTTTTGCAACACCTTACTCCATTGATGCATCAGCGACTAGTCAGACATGAATGGAAATACAGATATAAAGTTCCAGATATTCACTTTCTAAAAAAGTCCCAAAAGGCTGGTTTATTTGAAAGCTGTGGTGATAAATGGATATTAATGGAACATGTCTCCAACACGTAACTTTTCATTCTGATGTTAAACTTAAAATCTTTCCCACTCTCGCACTGAAAAGTGTTTAACCTGGTTTAGGGTTTGGCAGTGACTTTCCAAACAGGGATGTGATATTTTTCCTTCACTGTACAGAACAAAGAGTGGCCTGTCTTAATGCTTTTACACCTTCTGTAGGTCTCCCACGGGCTTTTGAAGCATCTGGATACAGCCAGCAAACCTTCTGGAAGTATTCTTAGAAGAATCAAGTTTTAGTTGACTTTTAGTAAATAATATAATATAATATAATAATATAATTTTTTATTTATTTAGAAATATGGGTTGGACTTCATATATATATATATATATATATATAAATTATATATATCAAAATATATATATATATATATATATAAAAAATACTTGTTGGCAATATATATATATATATATATATATATATATATATATTGCCAACAAGTATTTTTTGATACACTTTTTAAAGAAGAGGTTAAACTTTGGGCACATAAGTTTTTTGTTTTTTTATATATTTATGTATTAGAATAATATGTATTTTTTGTATTTTTTTGTGTATTAGACATTAAATATGTTAAGATTATACTAACTATGCAGTTTTCCTGTGCTTATATTTTACATCAAAAAATATTTTATTTTAAAAAGGTTTCATTTCTTTTAAAAAATCAATGGAGACCTGTAGGATTATAACTTAGAAATTATAACTCTAAGTTATTGATCTTTTTGAGTTTATTCATTAAGGGAGTGGAAACAGTCGCTTAACAAGGAAAGATGTCATGTAATGGACAATGATTTCTCACTCCCCACAAGCTGGCCATGCTAAACAAAAGGGCATTTACAGCAGAACCAGTGGGGCGGCTTTACCAATCATGTCTGGCAGCCTCTGTCTGGTTTGGGGTTATCAGGTTTCCCAGAATGAACCATCCTCACGATCCTATTTTTCATTAAAAAAATATGCTTTCCAACAATAACTGAACACTGCTTAAATGCTATGATTATTAAACATATAATCTCAATCTGAATATGAAAACACTCATCCACGCTCTGCACTTGAACACAGAATAGGCCTGCAAACAAAAGTGTAAATATACAAAAAGAGGGTAGCTCCGCCCGCCATGAATTGTCATTGGTCTACAATCATGCCGCAGATACTAAAGGATGACAGTCTGATTGGCAGTTTCTTTGTCTGATGTGAATCTACACTGTGTTCTTCATCCCAAGAAATCACAATGGCACTGCAGAGTGCTGATATGCGGAAGGCTGGCGTGATTATAGTGTAAATTCAGAGAGGGAATAATTCAAGCTCCAGTTGACTGCACTCGCTCCTTTGTAGTAGAATCATTGATCCCTCCTCTGCCTCTGTCTGAGCTTTGACTGGCCCATGAGACCACAAGCTACAACAATACGCCTTTTGATTCACAATACCAAAATTCAAATATGATTTTAAATTCTGAGAATGAATGAATCAGAGAAAATCATTCAAACGTACCTTTTCAAAGTGCAGGCCATCATTTTGCTGCACTAGTAGTCACTTTGCTTGTTCCAGTGGTCAGAGGTAGGAAAATTTCAGCTCTTAAAATGGTTGTGGTCTAGTTTGAGCGCAGCACCATTTTTCATTTCACTTTCCACTTTCTCCCTGCTCTGTTTATGGGTTAACCACACGCTCACTCATTCATTCAGCACAGAACAGATGCTGCTGTAGCCACCGTGTGTGGCATGGATGGGTGTGTGTGGAGCATAAGGGTCCCTATACACATTGGAGATATAACTGAGTCAAAAAAGGCTGCAAGTCCATTGATACAACCAGAACACAACAGCCAATCAGAAACTTTTTTTCAGATTTCACAACTCAACACTACAGAAATAGAAACTAAATGAGTCATGTTTTCAAGGAAAGATATCTCATTTGGATATCTTATCTAAAATTCTAATATCCAATTCAAGTGTATCTTTTCTCTCACACTCTTTTATCATCTCCATCTTTGTTTGTCCTCTCCCATAGGTCAGGACCAATACCTGTTACAAATAAGGAGGCATGTGCATGTGTGTTTGTGTTACTGGACTTCAGGATGTGAAGGCCCACTGTATTACCCCGTTTCCTCTTCCTTTCTTCTCCCTCATGGCTCACATCAGGTATATAGTCCATGGGAAAAGGAAGAGAGTGAGACGAAAGGGCGCCTATTTCCCAGAGTTGCTCCAGTTCTCAACAATCCAGCATAACCAGCTCAGGTCAGTCGAGGGTTTGCTTTATTAATGTTGTGACACTGGAGTACATGATGGTTGATTGGTCACTTGGTTTGTAGCCAGATGCTCTAATAAATCAAGGTGAAAATGACATAAATACATCTGTTTCAACCAATTTGGTAGTACAGACGCTGCCACATGGCTCTCTATTGAATACAAATACAGGCTGTAAGGCCTTAATATCTGTATGATAGTAATTGTTCTATAAATTCGCTATTTGGATGTTGATTTAGAAACAAGATGTGTAGTGTTACACATAGAATGTTTTTGTTTCCACTGAACTGCTTTTACATTGTTTTTCCTATGTAAATTTGCACCAAATGCACCTTTGAATGTTGGATTTGCTTCTTTTGGAGCATCCCATGACTTAAAATGAGGCGCACAAGAGATAAGAAGTTAACTTTTTAATCAACAATCTACGTTTTCCCAATACACTGCATGTTCGTTTTACACTTTTTCACACACTTGTTCAAAAACATACATGTTCAGTGTGACTGACCCTTTATGGAGTATTCTGAGTTCAAAAGTTAGGCTAAATCCCAACACAGTCTCATGAAAATGTGTATCTATACCACGAATGTCATTTCTCGTGGCATTTATACGCCAAAAATGGTTTTTGCGTGCAAATGCTACGCACTAAAAAACCCTGGAAAAGGTTTACGGGGGAGGGGAGTGGGGCCTATTATACGCCAAAAAGTGCGTATCATATGCACGCGAAAATGTTTTTGGCGTATAAATGCCACGAGAAATGACATTCGTGCTATAGATACAAACTTTCATGAGATCGGGCTCCTAAATCCACATAAATTGTGGCATACCACAGAGAAAAATTAAGTATTTTTCAAAGATAGCAAAATCTTGGTTACAGTGATTTACAATGGAAGTGAATGGGGACAATCAAAAAATGTTACAATATATATATATAGCCACAAAACAAACAATATGCAGGGTAACATTATTTTACTGTTCAGTGTAAATATATTCTCAAATTGGTTCCATTGTAAGTGCCTTGCCATAACCCTGTTTGCTCTTTTCAAAGAGTGAGAGACGAGAAATTATATTTTGAGCTACAAATTCTGTCGACTAAACTTAACTTGTATTGAACCCGGAATATTCCACCCTCACTGTAAGTGTCCATGGTGGTTCATTGACCTTCTTGAAGAGAAGGTCTTCTGCTTCCATTACACAACATACACAAACACACTCAAACATCAAGTGTAAATATCTTTACATGGAAATCGTTTGGTTTGGAACTGGAGGATGTTGGGGAAGGGGAGGCACTTCTGCACCCCTCAGAATGAGGGATGTCCTCTCACACACATGCACATACACACTGGGCACTTGAGGTGAATTATTGTTCGCAAGTGGAAACTTGGCCCCCCGGCCCGGCTGCCGGTCCAGTGCTGACTAAGAGCACTGTCTGTGTTTTTGCCCCACTCTCTCACACACACACGCACACACACACTGCGAGAGAGAGTGTACAGCTGCAGTCTTTCTCCACTGGGCCATTCACCTCTGAGCTCCTGCTGTAAATTCCACTGGAAACTGGAAACACAAACATGCCCCTGCCCAAAGCAGACTAACATCTTTCTTGCGGCCTAATGTTATACTTTAACATATAACCGCGCACTGGCTGCCGTTACACTTAATGAAGCATCATCAGACTGCATTTTGTATGTTTTGCGGGACGCACTTTGTGCAGACGCTTTTTCTACCCTCTCGTGGAAAATAACTGTCGCTCTGACAGTGAGGGGAGTTTATTGTTGACTTAATTAAGGAGTCTTACACCACACAAACCCCATATTCACCCCCATGTAGTATTTCTGAGAAGAGACAATTATTGTAATTACAGCTGTCTGATGACATGTTTGGTATAATGAATGTTTCTCATTAAGTTTCTCTAACCCCAAACAACCTGCCCCAATAGAAACCCATGCCTGTTTCGCACACTGCAGCAATCGCAGCGTCTGATAGCGGTAACCCCGTGTTTATAGGATTTAGAATGATTGAAATGTAATAGCGCGTCTTGCCACTAAACATTGCTTTTAGTTACATATCTACTGGTATTTTATTATACAGCGGCCCCAAAAAGTGCTTGGGCACTTACGAATGCATGAATTTTATTTCATTAAAGAGGTTGTCAAACAGAGTGATGTTTAATATAAATAAAAGTAGCATAGGAATGATTTTCAATTTCAATATGCGGTTACACTTTATTTTGATAGTCACTTTAGACGTTCTACTAATTATAAGTAACTTCTCAACTACATATCAAGTAACTCTCTTTGGAGTATTAGTCTATTATAGTAGACTGTTAGGTTATGGTTAGGTGTTAGGCTTTGGGTTAGGAGAATAAGTTTACTTGCAGTTGCCAAGTTACTTTTAGTCTGTTGAATGTCTGTTGAGGGACCAAAAAAATAAAGTGTTAGCAGATATTAAGCAGACAGTCTACTAATACTCTAATGACAGTTAGTTGAGATGTAGTTGAAAAGTAACTTATAGTTAGTAGATTGTCTAAAGTGGACTATCGAAATAAAGTGTTACCCAATGCTTCCCTAATGCTTGGTTGCATTTATTTGATTAAACGTACAGCAAAAAGAGTAATATTGTGAAATATTATTACAATTTAAATATTTTTTTTATTTGAATATGTTTTAAAATGTAATCAACCAGCAATTGATTTGGTACTCAAGAAACTTTATTTTATCCTTATCAAAGGTTGTTCTTTTTTTTTAAAATTGTGTAAACCGCGAAACAATTTTTTATGAATTCTTTGATTCTTTGATGAATAGAACATTGAAAAGAACAGCATTTATTTAAAACAGAAATTTTGTAACAATGTAAATGTCTTTACTTTAACTTTTAAATACGTCCTTGCTGAATAAAAGCATTCAGTTAAAAAGAAACCTTACTGAACTTAAAATATTTGGACAATTTCTGGTGTCAATCATATCTGGAACATGTTCACACTTGTGCTTATTCTGCTAGGATGCGTCTATGTGAAATTGAGGACAGTTAAAAGTATTTAAGTTAAAAAGTAAAAATATTACATTTTATTTATTTTAAGTTTGGCTCAAGCATCCAAAAACCTTTTGAGGACACGTGTTATTATAATGCTAAATATAGTCGGACTTCTGTCTTTTCTCTCTGCTTTTTCTTTCTTTTTTGTGTCCCAACAGAATGAAGGAAGTTCTGTGCTGACATTGTGGAAAAAAGCTGTAGCAAGAGCCAGAATGCCAGAGAAGGGAGATTGATAACCAGAGGAAGTAATAATAGTGTGTGTGTCCTGACTGATAGGGTTCTGGACCCTCTTGTGCAAGTCTGCTATAATGAGCCATTTCCACTGTCCTCTTCTTCCACATTGCTTTGAGTCAGCTGACATTCCATGACATCTCGTTTGTCATTTTTTTTGTCAGTTTCAGCAATGACACCTTTAAAGTCTTATGACAACATCATTGCCTGGCCTGAGGAGTTTTTCCTCTCTAAAGTATTTTTGACCCAAGAATGCTTTGTTTTTCATTCTGAACCGCTTGTTAAGCAAACATTCTTATCTTAGATCTTGATATGAAAGCAAGACCGCCACTAACTTCCCTCTTCTGACATCACTGTACTGTTTGTGTGGCCTAGCAGCAAGGACACACATTCAAATCTTTGTTATATTCAGTCAATTCACATTACAGTCCATGTGCATTTTTAATCGGAATGGTCACACATGAATCTGTGTGAGAATATGATTAAGAAGTCAAAAAGGTGGCTGCACTTGCGGATCTGTGCGCTGCTGGGACATCTGCTCAAGGGCCAGGCATCACTGTGTGCCGGCTCCAAATAAAAAACTCAGAAGTGGAAACTGGATCAAATAAAAATAGGATTCATGTCCTCTCTACTTCGGAGGTTTTGGAAGAGGGAAAGGAAACTTGTTTGTCAGCCTCTTGTGGCTTAGCTAGGGCTATATGTTACTTTTAGATGAAAATATGGTGCAAACCAAAGTGGCCTGGCCTAATAGATCGACTGGTTACTCCAGAGATTCCTACAGCAAACATATGCATCACATGCTCCACATTTACAAGCTGCTTGCACAAAAGCTGAGCAATCAATGCACTCACTGACACCTCCCCTCCCCACGCTATCTGATTGAACATTAGCAAACCTTTGAGCCTTGCTTAACGCAAGTTAAAAGGTCTTACAAAGTTGAAGTTTTGCCATACATCAAAATCCAGTGTTCTACAGGACTGAAGATGGTCTTGTGCAGCCGTGTCCTTCTTGTTAATGATAAAACCCATTAGGTGAAAGGATCTTGTCAATGGCTCCCAGCACAAACACTGCTTCCTGTTTATCATCAACTTTTCTTTTTTCCCCAGGTTGAGCAGAGGTGCTTGTAAAAGTCTTTGGGTTTCCAGAGAATTATTGCTACTGGATGGAGGCACGTCTACAGTATGTCTATATAAATTACGGTCAAAAAACATCATACCTCAGTTGAATACACAACCTGATTCATAACATCATAGCAATACTAAGGTAAGTTCTATATGTTTGTACATTTTCTAATTTAAATGTATTATAAATATAATATAAATAGACACGGACATGTGCGTTGTTCATCATTTGCAAGTCACTTTGAATAAATGGCGACATGTGAAGAAATTTCAGAGCGGTTACAAAAACCAAAAAAAAAACAAAAACAAAAAAAACAGAATGAAATGGGGAAACCCAAAAACACATCTCTACTTTTGGCATCATCTCTCAAGGCCATGATCAACAAATGCCAACAATGGTTGTCATAACAGTCGAGGTAATAAAGAAACAACCATTAGAAGTAGGCTACATGGGTATTTTGAGAAAAAGTCTTCTGGTAACATTGTTCCTTTGAGGAATAACGTTTTCAACATCATTTCAGGCTTAGTTTAAGAACATTTGGAAAGAGCTGAGCTAATTGGTTTTAATAGTCTCAATCCCTTTACATGTAAGTGACAAAGCATTAACCTGTAAGAATCCTTTTACATGTAAGTGACAAAGCATTAACCTGTAAAGAGAAGCGTTGCTTTGTAAAAATGAAGCATCTTACAAGACGTAGGCCTATTTGTATCACAATCTTAATAGATTAGATTTGACTCTTGTAAGTCTTCTTGTAGCACTCCACCTTAGGAACAGGAAATGCCATCTATATATCATGATGAAGAGGAAGCTGTGGTATCTGCATGTAAAATGAGAAATAGCAGTAACATTTGTTTAATTTCTTGCTTTTATGTTTTTTTTTTTTTTTAATTTTTTATAACCAAAGATTTCCATTTGCCTCTGGTACAGGTAGTCCCTGACATGACAACTCGGTATATTTTATAACAAAAGTTTACAAACAGAAAAGCCCCTGGGCTTGTACTGCAGTTTTAAAAGAAGATTCCTGACTGGCTGCTAAACTAAGTGCTTCAGTGGACATGGGTTTGATGAAAATGCAGAGAGAAAAAAATGCTGGTCATGCAAGTTCACTCTATTAGCATCAGAAAGAAAGAACAGAGGATTGCACAATATATAGGCTATGCACAATCTGTCTGGTTAGTTATCTATTTCAATGAACGACACTCAACGTGATCATTCAAATGACCAACATTGATATCATGTAAGCCAACTGTTTAATGCATATTCTTGGGAAAGAAGGTGAGCGAGGAGGATCAAGGCTGCAGAATTCACCAATCCGGTTCAGATCAGCGAGAGTAATGAGTTTCTGCGCACTGCGAATCAAACTAGACCAGAATCGTGGAGAGAGAACGGGCGACGTCATGGAAAGAATGACGTCAGGTTTAATTAGCCTCCGGGGAAGTCTCGTCCGTGACAGTAGGCGTGGCTAAACCACGCCAGCACGTGCTGAAGCGTGTCGTTTATTAGGTTAAAACAAACAACAACGCTGAACAAGTTATTGTACATTTAACCGGTCTCAGGAACATCTTTATAAATTATGTTAATGCGCGCGGACGCTGAGCAGCGGGTGCGCCCAATGTGATCGACATCACGTCTCAGCCAATGAGGATCATCCTGTTTGTCACTGCCCGTCCTCCTGACGTGCATCACATGTCTCAGGCTACGCGAGGCTGTGGGAGGGATTTCTCTGCAGATTGGAAGAGCTGGATAGACGGCAGAGTGAGTCTGAGGGAGACCGAGAGAGTGAGGGGGGATCTCTGAGGCACCGTTCGGAGAGCTTTGTGAGTGTAATTTCACCATTTCTCGCATGCATGCTTGTGGTTTTACTGCATTTGAAATGCACCATTTTTTTTGCTTCCTCTTTGCTGATTGTCTACATCCACCGCGCTTTCCGTTAGCCTGCGTTATTATCAGCTAGCCAAATTGGCTAGGCAACTCCTGCTAGTTAAAAATGCTGTGCATTTTTAACCCACGCCTGCCTATTGTCACTGCAGGGGAGGGGGTGTGTGGAAAATCAATGGGGTTTTAATATATCACACCATGTTGAGATGCTGGGCTGATGTGTAGTGCACGCTGGAAAGTTGCTTTTGACGTATGAAGCTTCTGAAATGTTTTCGACTGCGCGCGCCTCGTTTCTACAGATCCGATCATGCGATACAGTGTGTATTTTCGAAATGCTCCTGTTGAAATATATAACCCGAAGCTTTAAAATAATTTAAAATGCATAGATTGGAGACTGTACATTTTGTGTTGTTGTTTTACTCGTTATACTAGACCGGGTGACCATGCTATTTTAACCGCAGTCAGTCGTTTAAAAGCCTTCAAATAAAAGACTCGCGTTGTTACCGTTACAGAACCCTTGACTGTCATTCGGTCATATAAGAATGCTAACGTTACCCCTCTAGAAGTACAAACTCTGTGATTTTCTTGCATTTCAAGCGACATTTCTTATTTTGCTCGAGCGTGTTGTCGTTTAATGACAGTTCGCTCCAATAAAATGCTGTGTCAAACGAGCCAACTTGTTAAGCGACCGTCCCTGTCCGTCTGACAGTCGGTGGCATGTGACTTTAGCTAGCCGGGTATTTTAGGGTTTTACTCTAAAATTACCTTTTGAATTGCGACTGAAAGTTGGAAACCCCTTCAGTCGCGGGATAAGATATGATGTTGGTCTCGTTAAAACCGTGCAGGGTTTGACAGGATGACTTGAGTTGAGACTACCAAATGCTAGGACGCTTCAGCTGTCAACTTGCCTTTCGAACCATTAGCGTCAGCGTCACCTTCTTGTCAGTGTTTTACAACAATTTTCGTTTAACCAACGTTAAAATGCTATTTGACTCAAAAATGCCAAATGAGGTTATCATTTACGCACTACTATGTTGTTCCAAAGCCGTGTGACTTTCGTGTTAAGAGATGTTAGTCAGAATGACAGCCGCAGGAACCATTCACTTTGATTGTATGGAAACATGGGTCACTGGTTATCGGTTATTTAATTGTGTAGAAAGTAAGGTGTGTAACAAACCTCATTAGAGTGAGTTAATGATCATTTTTCTTTATTTTTGTGTGAACTGTCCCTTTAAGCTTGGTGCATTCGTGTCAACAGTTGTAGTATACAGTCCTAATTCCTCCTGTCATGTGTGACTGGGCATGGAGACTGGAACAAGCGCTGTGCGACACGTCAAATTTGCTTGGATCGTATTTGAAGGAGCAGATGTGCAAAACACAATGTACCCAATCTAATCGGCTGAATTATTGCGTCTACTGTCTTCCTAATGTGTTGAGATTGAATATGGCACCTAGAATTTCTAGATAGACCCCGGTGTGCGTTTAAATAGCATGTCAGGTCTGTTGCTTCTTGGCGTACATCATTCGTTGCCTTTTTTTGCTTAAGCTTTTGCAGCCCATGATAATGCCTCGCTGTATGACAGCAATGCTGAATTTGACCTTGACTCTACAGTGAATATTCAGCTTTCTCTAACTCAAATCGTTTGTGCACTTTTTTTGGATTTGTACAAAAAATGATTTATGTCTAGTGTGTGTACTCTGACCTTTGATATGTGTAGATCACTACTTAGGAAATTGATATTTAAATGTGTTTGTGGTGAACGTATTAAGTCATTGTAATAACAACAGTTCCTGATGCATAACAGAGTCAAATTCGAAGCAAACACTGAGGATTTCGTTGCCATTCAGTATTCCTCAGAGCAAAGTTGTCCGTATTGCAACAGCTATAAGCATCAAACTGTCTTTGTTAAAAAGTGTTTTCTGATTTATTGCTGGATGGAAATATATGATTTGACTTAAGTAATGGTTTCATTTTTTAATGATTTACCCTCAACATAAAGTAACCTTTGACTGTCAAGTGAGCTCCAGAGGCCTTTGGACTGTGCATGAGCATGGCCCAGTTGTATATCTATTGATTTAATTTCTATTTTTTTTTCTTTACATATTAATATGCAATGGAGTATTTTTCCTAAAGCTTAATAGTAGATTTATTACTTAAGCTTTGTGAGAAGCAGCCTGCATGCAAATGATGATTAGGATTAATCTTAATGTCACGCATATATTATTATTGTCATAATATAATGTTATATATTATATTGATGGGAAACGTGTTTTAATACAAGCAGCACATGTTCTTAGAGCATTCTAAGTCACCATGGAATCAAATTGCATATTTTTACGGAAATAAATGATTTTATTATTAAATGATTTGTCTGTGCACATCAATAGTTTTTATGAACGTCATGTGGCCTTGTAAACTTTTATCAAAATAACTCACTCCTCCATCTTGCAACGACATCTCTTTTCCGATGACGTGTTTATCGGCGTGAGGGCGGGACAACCTGCACTCACATGAGATCATGGCAAATTACATGATCTAATAAATTCCCAAGTCTCGCCCTACATTTTTTTTTTCTTGTTCAAAAAGCCGGACATCCCAATAGGGAAGAATAGACTATTGAAACTTTCATTAAATGCTGACTTAGTTAAGAAAGGAGTTTTGGAACGATGCATTGCACTGTAGAAGGGGTGTAACGGAGCGTATTGATCCATGATCCGTTTACGGACCAGGACAGAAAGCGGATGTGTATCAGTATATTGGATCGGTGCATTAATCAACCAATAAAACAAAGATGAATCTACATTTAATTTATACAGTGAACACGATAGTGCTATTTTACAATAACTTTGTTAAATTGTTTTGGCTTTTATTTACATTGTAAACCCTAATGCTCAGAATAATTAATTGGTTTGAGTAGGGCAAGCTTAAACAAATTAGTTAAGAATTAGGACCTTATACGAATGCACCAAGCTTAAAGGGACAGTTCACACAAAAATAGTTTTTTTTTGCCAACGAGATGACATGGGCATTAACACAATGGGCATGCATGGCTTTGTACAGCGCTTGTAGTAAAAGCTGTAACATTATATTATATTAATCAAGTAAATGTGAATGTGTTCCATAAAGACTAGAATGGAAAATGGGTAACCTAGCCCCTCTCTCTAGTATTGTTTATGTAAGAGGCCACTGCCTTGGTGTCACATTAATCTGAGGTGACATTCAACCCCTCATAAGCTATTATAAACAGCTAAAAATAGAGCGCTGTGCTATTAAGTACATTTGAATAATGTTGCTATTTAATTACTGTATAGTGTCATGCTTTTTCTTAATCAGATGTGGATGACGGAGATAAAATGGCCATTTTACGGGCAAATGTGTTTTCTGTCCTCAGTCTAAATGAGGTCTGTAAATAAGGTCTACCTTAAATGACTGGGGTATGAAGAATTGCTGTTCAGGCTTTTGATTTGCAACCCCAATGTGTTATTTTCAAAGCACCCAACTTGATGTTCAAGTAAAAACAGTTAGTGAAATCCTGTTTCCCCCCTCAAAGGAATGTGGAAGCAGTACTCTTTGACTGGTGCTTACAGGTGCTGTCTTTAAATAGTGTGCATCTAAATATAAACAGATTGTGTTTGGACAGAAACAGAACCTTTAGTCGTGTCGGTCATGCCCGCATCCATTCACCAAGTGACACTCAGTGAGTTAAGCAAATATAAATTCTGAAGCCTCATCATGCCCATCACTTCAAATGGTTGGAGTCATCTCTGATTTACTGTGCAGTGTCAGACATGGAGGCAGGGGTCGGAGCAAATGCATGGCTTGTGTGCTGTGAATGGCAACCATAACAATCAACTTAAAGGTTTCAGTTCTTTAAAATCACTTCTTTAGATATGCTGTTTTAGACCCGGGCGAGAACACGAAAGCACTGAGCTTTTAAGTACGTAGGCTAGCTGTTTGCATTTTTATAGTTTTCCCACTGTGCTCTTCTAACAAAGCAGAAAGAATAACTAGGGCCCATTGAAATCTGTTTTATTCATTTACCAAATTCTGTTTTCAACTTAAATATTGATTTAATGTTAGTCTCATTTGAATTCATAAAACTTTTATTGCAATTTCTAACAACAATAGTACCATATGGATTGAGCTTTATAATTTAATACAAATGTTCAGTCCTTTTATTTATCAGCTCGAAGGATACTTTTTCTTTTTTTTCTCTTGGAGGTGTCATTCAGGTTCTTCTTGAGGAGTTGTGCTTTGTGTGGTTGAGTGGGTGGCAGGCAGGCTACTGCGAGTTGGCAGGATCAGTGTCTAAGGCCTCGTCCACACGAAGCCAGAGCTTCTCCTATCCGATATTTTTTTTTCCTCGTTCTAAAAAAAAAGTCCGTAAACACGGCGGCGTCTCGAAAAATATCTGCGTCCACACGAAACCACTGAAACCGACTGAAAACGATGTAGTAGACAACCCAGACCAGTATGCGGCGCTGTAATTCTGCTATAGATATCCACTAAAAATGCGAGAAGAAGACTTACAGCATGCGCATAAAACCTTGCGCGCTGTAAGCAGTAAAATAAAAGGCTATGAAATAATATTTCGCACAGTTGCTTATTTTCTTTTTTACCAAGAACTTTATTGAACAACCATAAATTGCCTGGTATAAAATAGGGAGTCACGATATTCGATAAGTTAGCGGGCTCAGAAAATTGCCACAGAACCGGCAAAAGTAACGAATTTGTCAAATATAGTCATTTTATTGTTTATTAATAAACTAATGTTTTCTGTGTCATTCTTGACTGAAAAGAGGAAGTTGATGATGCTGCATGCTGACTCAATTCGCAGTATTGTGAACGCGCCTATGGAGTAACTTCATACGGATTAGGCTATAAAAGAAAGCCTATCTTCGTTTTTAATTGTTGTTTGTCGATGTTGTTTAAACGTAGCCATTTCAGGATTTCTATATATTTTTGAGTTTTCGGTTCATTTATGAGACGAGCTCCAGTTCACGAGCAATGCAAGTTATTTTGCGCCGGGGCGTCCACGTCCTGATTATGGCTATTGTCTTGTCTGCTATATATTTGCTTCTTATTTATTAAATGCAGGTAAGTGATTGATGAAACATTTATTAAAATAAAGATAAAATTTATAAAAAACGAAATTCACTTCAAAGATGGGCTTTATACAGAACAAAACTTAATGTGGTCAAAATTAGGTCTCCCGATATAGCCTATTGCGCAGATGCACGCGGTTCACTTTTCATAATCAACTAACATAGTTTCAATAAACGAATAACATGTTTAAACAAAAATATTAAACTGAATACATTTCTTTAATGGATACAACACGTACGCCTAACAGAGAAATATAATGTCGGAGTGGAACATAGGGGTGCGTTTTTTGAATAGCCAAAATAGCTAATCAAATAATTCCCATCGATCGTCGAATATTATTTTTGCTTTAAATCCCCATCCCTATAAAATATACAAAATGTCTTTATCAGACAACAGACAAGCAGCATACGAAAGAAAGTAGCCTATAGGCCTAAAAAATAAAATAATAAAAAATAAATTCAAGTAAATAATAAATAAAGGAATACAAGAGGCTCAGGACTTTCTGCCGCATTATATTAGGCTATTATATTATTAATTATAGGCCTACAAGCAGTTCGGCAGTTGTTGTTGTCTGACAAGTCGACACGTGGGGTGATGACAGCATCGTTTCACAAAATATACGGATTGGCCGTACACACGAAAACGCAAGGGTGGCGTTTTCAGATTTATCCACCTTGGGACCCGGTTTCAAAAAATAGCGGTTTCACTCTCCCAAAACGCCGGATCCGTGTGGACGAAACGCCAATACGATAAAAAATTTATACGGATCCAGCGAAACGCGTCTTCGTGTGGACGGGGCCTAAGGGTATAGTAGAAGTGCCCAGTCTGTGGTGTGAAGTGGCCTTAAGTGCTCTGAACCATGTAGCATGAGTAAGGCGGGGTGTCTGCCATTGTACCCTCCACATAGAAATGGCCTGACCCATTTCAGCAACAGCCAGCAAGGGGGATGGGCTGTCTGAGGCTGCTAAAAATACCCCATTACCAACAGCTCTACTGCAGAGGGATCCCTGGAATCGCTGTTCCTGACTAGCGTGAAGTTGGCTTGTAGAGCGTAGGGTCTCCAATTGCCAACCAAGAACGAGAGGGTTTTCCTTAAGTTTTCTTTACATGTAGTCATTAGGGGGCACTTAGATCTCATGCGAACCTGCCTGTTTACTCACAGGTGCATATATAAGTGGATAGTTTTTAGGGTGGATAGAATGGTGGCTAAATGCATGAAATTACACAATGCCAGGCATTGCTTACCCTAAATTATTAGTCTTAAGGCAGTCCACTGGTGCAGGTCCAGAACTGTCCTCTAGCTTTGTATGGCAAGGGTTAACATTACTGTTGCTCAGCCATACTGTGCTAGCTGTTGGTTTGAAGATCCAATCACAATGATTTTCCACTGTTGTGACATGTGACCTGCTCTGCAACCTGAAACTGTCACGGCTAAGCAAAGGTTTGGCACTTCCCTCATCGTGGCCGTGCAGTCACACTCATAGATGATAACTGGGAGAAAAAAAGAGGTTGACTGTTTAGGACCGAGGTTATCTGCTTGAAACCTGCAAATATTGGTCTTTTTTTCTGAACTGTGAACGACGAATGCTTGAGATGACAGTCATTTCAGGAAGCTCTTCGATTTTCACAGACACATTCTAGGACCAGTTGCTACTTCAATTGGGAGGAGCACAGTTAAGCCATTGCAGCTCTGTCTTGGGTGTTTCCCTTTTCATTTCCAGTTTCAATAACAGATAAAACTGAACTTGTTGGCTGGCGTACTTTAGACTTCATTTGCTTATGCTCTTTGTTTTACTGTGTTCATTTTTAGTCGTGCAGGAAGGAACACTTTCTGTTGCTTCAGCTTCATTAAAAGGTCAAGTCCAGAGTTTCAGTACCTTTTAGCTATAGATTGGTCTCTGAATTTTTTATCTGCAGTGTTCATGACATTGGCTGTGAGAGACGTTGATAGCCCAGCTGGTAGCCTGAGAAGCATGCTGTTCCACGCTCTGCATGAACTAAATCAGTCCTGGAGGGCTACTACACTTTTTACCTCTGCGTACAGAACGAAAGCACTCTCAACAACATCAGTCATCATCTTATCCTCATAGTTTGAATTTTCTATCTGGTCCTTCTTAAAACTGTTCAGATCACCCCTACTTCTGCTTGGTAATTTCCTTTATTATAATTCTAATAATTTAAGTTAATGAAATCGTCCTGATAAAGGCAAGGATCGTCGAGGCTGGTAGGGTTATGAATGGCCACATGACAAGGGAGAGACATGCCGTATGGTTCTCAGACAGACAATGTCTTGATTGTCTGTGTTGTAGTTAGCCCTAATATCTACTAAAATAGTCCCAAAGAAACTGTTCATTGAAAGTCCAGTGGGTTTCTATTTGTTTTGAGGGCATGTTATAGATTTGGAGTGTCCTCTTTTGTAGATATTTGTCCAAGCAGTCTCATTGGGCTTATTTACACTGTCACTTCAAGTGCAGTTATTGCATTCAGTGTATAGATTTAATCAGTTTGTGCATTCCCTGGGAATTGAACCTATGACCTTGGCTATTGCTCTCAAACATAGAATTTATTCAGCATTGACTGAATATATAATTAAGTCATTCTGGCAGTGTAATCTGTACGTTAACACTTATTAGACTCTTTTCCAAGAGAGTTTCCAAATTCAAAGCATTTTCATGTTGCTCAAAAAAGCCATGTATAATGTTTGTGGGGGGGAGAAGTCTTTTTTTGTCTCGCATAGTTAGGATGGCAGGTCAGTTCCCACGCCGCCCACATAGTTGTGCCTGTAAAAGTGGGTAGCATGTCACCTTGAAACTCAGCCAATGAGTTCGTTCTTCCTAAGTTCAGGCCTAATGGGGAGTTTTCTAAACTTAAGGTGTGACATTTTGATCTAGTTGGGGATTTGCACATTTTTTAAAATTAATATTGTCATTACTTATACTCAAACATTCTTTTCTTTATTTTTTGCAGGTCCTTGGGCTGATTGTTTAAGGTTTCATTCACAATGAAAGCAACACCACGGGCTGAGGAGAATGGCTTGTGAATTATCCCAGTCCTGCCACCTGCAGTCATGCATCCTCCTCCTCTGAAGGACGTCAGCTGTTTATGGGAACTACTGGCATTGGTCTCCTGAGGATATAGCTCTCCTTTTGGGACGCCATTTTTCCACCCTTGCTGAGTCGCGGTGTAGCCGGGAGACATGGCTAACAACTCATACAGCGGGGTGAAGAACTCTGTGGCAGAGCCCAATCACGATGGAGAGTTTGGGGTCTCGCTTAATGATCTGCGCTCTCTCATGGAACTGCGAGGGGCTGAAGGATTATACAAAATCCAGCAATCTTTTGCGGACGTTAATGGACTTTGCAGCAGACTGAAAACATCGCCTGTAGATGGTACATAATCATTATTTTGCACTTTCTTTGCTTTGCAAAAAAACAGGTCCTGGAGGTATAGTGGGAAGAACACCTTCTCTTTGGATGGTTTTAAACAGCACTGTTGCATTTCACTCTAAACATACAGATGTTAGCAGGCCCGTTACACTTGAATTGCATCTTGCTGCAGTTTAGTGCATCTGCGGTTTATTGGGAGGTTTTCTGCTGCTGCTCGCTACATGAACCTGGGCTCAGGCAGCACATAGACCGTATGCTAATATCTACACAATGTCTGATTGAGATGATCTTTCTTCCCTACTAAACAGTTAGACTAGACGGAGAACATCCTGCATGTCGGTGTGTTTGACATTTTAAATAAAAGTCCTTAATGTCAAACTAGAGTTGTTCCGATTCCGATACTAGTATCGGAAATGCCGCCGATACCAATAAAAATTCTGGAATCGGTATCGGCGAGTACTTCTATCCGCGCACCGATCCGATACAATTTTATTAAACAATGTCTAGTTATACACGCTGGCTTTGCTAACCGCCGCAAAACGGAGATGAACTCTTCTTCGCTGCTCCCACTTGTGCAACAACCACTGTTTACAGCAGCGAAGAAGAAAACGCGCGTGCGTGCGTCCTAGCATAATGTCCTCAGTTTGGCTGTATTGTGTATTTCAGACTGGACCAGCCAGCCAGTACAACGTCTACATGTCTCATGCAATACAGCAATTTTGAGGGGTAGAACAAGTATTAGAACCTTCAACATGAGTAACTTAAGCATTTGAAGACCCGTCAACCCGCAGAACACGATGGCAGGCGGAGGATGAGCCGCGTCAGAATCAACAATCTCTGAAAGCTTCATTAAGGCTATGTTTACACGGAAACGACTCTGAAGAGAAAACGCAAAAGTGGCGTTGCGTTATCACTTTTTCTTCTGCGTTTAGACGAGCAGTTTGGGTGTGAAATCCGCGTGCAGATGGTGACGCAAAAGTCTGTGAAATTCAATTTAGTATGCACTTCAGGTGGCTAGTGCATACTACAACACCAAGCCCGCGCGCCTGCATACAACCTTCACTGTAAAGCAGACCTTTGCGTTTTTACCATTTAGGAGCGTTTTTAAGATTTCCACTCTGGAGGGTGGTTTCACTTTTTTGCGTTTTTAAGCCCCAAAAAACGCCGTCGCCGTGTAAACGAAAGGCACAGCCAATAATTTTTTTTTACGTTTTCACGCGTTCTCGTGTAAACAGGGCCTCAAACGAAGAGAAATGTTTTAAAAAGACAGCGAACGAACAATAAATATAACCAACAACATGACAGTTATTGAGTTTATTATTCTGGATGGATGACCAGCCGGAGTCCAAACCGAAATATCGTTTATTTAACAAAATGGTTTATTGATCTTCAGTTATAAAGAGATTATTTTCTTATATCATTCGTATAATCTTTTTAGATTCCTAGATTTATTTGTTGCACTTTATATATATATATATATATATATATATATAGTTATTTTGTAAATCTAAAATACCTTTTTTTAGTTTACAGTATTAGATGTGTAGCTGCATTTTAACTTCTTTTTCACTTAAGATAAATATAAATAAATATTGTAATTCAGATAATAAAAATACTAGTTAACTCTATGTATTTGTTCATGTTTAATTTAGGGATAAGTTTGAAGCACACCATAATAATTCTATCAATTCATACAGTACTAGAATGAATTGCAGCTGAATAGATACTATACACACCCAGGTATCGGATCGGTACTCGGTATCGGCCGATACCCTGAGTCCAGGTATCGGAATCGGTATCGGGAAGAGAAAAAGGGTATCGGAACATCTCTATGTCAAACACAAATGCATTTACCATCCCATTCGATATGGCTCGTGAGAATGTGGCTGCAAGAGAAATTTAACCGCTTTTGTAATGAGTAGTTTTAGACCTTTCCTGCTCTGTCTATTTTTATTTTTCTCCATTTCTTTAGTTATCTCTAGGGCTACAACAGTTTTCTCTTTTTATCGGAAAGCTATACAAACGCGCTCTTAGGAGTATTTTAATTTTAAAAGTAAAACACCTACTGTTAGGATGCACTCAATTAACTTTTGAGGTTGAAACATTTACCAATAAGATTGTTTTAGCAATATAACAGCGTGTAAGTAATAAAAAGCACAAGCAATCTGTCGAAGCACCTGACTCCCCACATGAAGCCATATGCTCATGACTTTCTTTGTAGCTTTTAATACATAATTCTCCCACAATTTTGGCAACTTTGGTCGTAAACTCGTTCCTCCCTGCAAAAAGTGCAAAGTGACCTCATTGACAGAAGCTTCTGTGCCACATCACAGACATCCGACTTAATCGACATTGTCAATAATTGCTGCTTTTATTTTATTATATATATATATATATATATATATATATGGCTGTTGCCATATCTATCACTGTCTCTGCTTACAGTTGCACATTTTCTTTTACTTTCTTTCATTGGAAGAGATGTGTGCGCAGGTATATAGTCTTTAAGGGTAACATATAGAAAAGTGCAGAGTCAGTGTGCAGACCACAGCTGTAGCTCCATTGGTTTATTACCTCTCTGTAGACATTAGGTTTAATCGCTGACCTGACCTTGATTGAACTCTTGGGGGAAGGGATTTTCAGTTTGATCCCAGATTAAAACGGCACCATGTCTATAGCAGTTTTCGGCAGGCTCTTTGAGACACAGTTTTCTCGTGCGTGAACATGCTGCTAATGTCAATTTGGGGCTTTTGGGCAGTGTTTACATGAGAATACATTTATCTATTTAGCATGCTGGCTTGATCAGCACTAATGCATTTTTGTCATTTAAAGTCAAAATAGAGCACGTTCTTAAAGGAGAGCGACAAAGGGACAATATTAGTGCTATATTAGACCTTTAATTAGTTGAAGAAAATGTTAAAAATATGGTATGTTTGCTTGCTCAGATGTTCTGGTTGGTGATCCCAAGTTTCTTTGATATTCTCATAGATATGGCTCAGGTCCATATTTGGCCCGTTTTATAGTTCAATCCAGTCAACAAAATATTTCAGTTTGAATGTGCTTGCATCAGTATTAATGTTGCTGCTAGGTGTTAATACCTAATATGCATTAAACATATCTGACACTTGGTAATATGAATAATACCTTTGGCAGAGCAGCAAACCAGGGATGTACCAGCCGATGGCGACAACTGATAATTCCTTTATATTTGAAAGCTGATAACTGATAGATTATCATATAAATCTAAATCAAGTTTTTTATATAATTGTTGAGAGCCTGATTGCAAAAACAAGTCTCACCATTAAAATCCATGTCCTAAGCACACAATCATAATGTTCTCCTTATGATTTTATGTAGCCTATATGACAGATTTTGATCTCAAGCAATTCAAAACCATCATGGTGAACAGTGCGCATCTGAAGTGTCTCAGCTGAGGGAAATAATTCATTAACTTTCGGTTTTAATTTATCACCCGGAAGATTTTATCAGGCCAATAACATTAGAAATTAGCATCGGCCGATTCCGATATGGTGGCTAATATGTCATGCATATTGTGCCCGATATATCGTGATTCGTGCGTCTTAATAATGAACAAATTATAGGCTACCTTCTGAAATGCATGGCATGCTTGGATGCTTGTATGTAGTGTCACCTGCTGCATCCTACCCTCACAAGGTCTGACTTTTATTAGCAGGCGATGAAATACTGGATGATTGAAACAAAGGCTTACTGTGCTGTCTGCCGTCCAGAGCTATACCTTTGTCATGGTGTCAGTGGAAACTATAGCGTCAGTGGAAATATATATTTTCGACTTCATGCCTCAAATAATGGGGTCACACTGATAACGTCGATATGACTCCTAAAACTGCGTATTTTGTTTCTTGAATAGACTGTCTGAAATTTGGCCCATGCTGTGCCCCAGCTTTGTATACCGTGTGAATTATGTATTAGTCATAGAAGAATAGTATGAGAATTTCTCCCTCGGTTTTCTATTCAGTGCCCAGACTTCTAGAGGGGCCTGTCGCTTAGCCAGTCTCTCTACACAGCACAAGGCTAACTGAGATTGGAGCCCCACAGTGATCCGCCGGTTTAGCTCTGCCCGGTTGGCACGCTGGCAGGCAGCCCTGCTGTTATGACACGTTTTACAGCTTAATCAGATCACTCAGTTTTGCCATAGGAAATTAAGCAGTCATTCAAGATTACAAGAGCTTTGACAATTGAAAAGGGATTTCTAATTAGTAAGTAGGCCATTTCTGAATTTCGTAGCAAAGCCACCACTAATCTTTCTACTTTTTTGATTTAACTAGTTACTTTTTAAGCTCTTTTGGCATCACTTTCAACTGTGATGTTCTTTTCATCATATGTATGTGAATATATATTTATGCTAGCCCATTTGACTACTATTGAAAGGTTTTTCAGATCTATTGTATTACTCCCAATGCGCATGTGTAGACACCTGGGACTTTTACTGCATTTTAAAGGCAAGGGCCAGAGATTCGTCTTTACGGATTTTTATTTGAAAGGCCTACTAGTGTACATGGCCCGTTTCATGGGCCCTCAGAGACAATCTTTCTGGGGCAGTAAGAGTTAAAAATGAGTGTTATATTCAGTATTCCCTAGGGATGCACCGTTCTGAAAATTTTGGCCGATACCGATAAATCTTTGTATTTGAAAGCTTATGACCGATATATTGGCTGACAAATCTAAATCCAAATTTGTATATAATTTGAGACCCTGATTACAAAAACAAATGTCTCAACATTAAAATCCATGTCCCAAGCGCACAATTATAATATTTTCATTAGAATTTTATGCCGCCTACTGTATATGACAGACTTGTGCTGCATATGTTGGACGTAACTGTATTTTCCTTTTTTGAAGTGATTCCAGTCATATTTCAAGCAATCAGCATCTCAGCTGAAGGAAATAATCCATTAATTATCGGCTTTAATATATTATTCTTATCAGGCCGATAACATTAAAAATGAATTCAGAAAAGACATGCCTGCTTAAATCAAGTGGGAGGTGATGTTTGTAAGGTTTACTACCAGCCGCAAGCTTCCAGTACTCTTGAAACTAGTAGACCCATGCTTTGCCGTTCTCTTAAGTGTGATAAAGGTGAAGTGTTGGTTTTCTAGCACTTCTTTCTCACCTTATAAGCAAGACACTCGTAGGTTGATTTTCCACGAAAGGTGTATACTTCAAAACATTGCTCTGTTTGTTTGAGCATCCTAACCAGACCGACCGCAATATTGGCTCAAACAATAGCGGACGTTGGAGACGGAATTGTCTAGATACACAGAATAGACACATTTTGCACCTGTCAAAAATATTACTATGGATGTTTATGAATTAGCTTTTAGTAAAAAAAAAAAAGTCAAATCTAATCAGCATGGAGCTCAGTAGATTGTTGTTTGTGAGGTTTTCAAAATCATTGCTTATTATTTGCTTTGTTGACATCTGAATGGGTTGATTAGCGTTTTCTATTGTCTTGTCTAGCTTGTTAAATATATTGTTCGTTCGTGGTTTTTATTACATTGGAGAGTAGTAAAAACAGTTTCTTGGCTTTAGAGGCCCCTGTTTTTGTGGCTTCCAAGGTCTCAGGTGAAAAGAGGAACTGACATCCTATGATTTGGTCTCCTTTGTGGAAATTGCAAAAACCTTCGCAGGTTCGCAGAGCCTTCGCAGCAACTAGTGCAAACGATAGTTTTAGGTATAACACCTAAAATGTATTAGCACTTTCAGCAATCATAGCACTATAGCCGCGTTTCCACCGCAGGAACTTTGGGGTGGTACTCGTTGAATTTACACCTCAGGAACCAGGGTCTAAATGAAGAGACCCCCCCCCAGAAAGTCCCTGCTGGCGAGATAGTACTTTTTCAGAGTTTGGGAACTTTCGGGGTGGGACTTGTGCGCTGAACATGCTGATTGGTTCTTACCACTTGTTCTTTCTGCCCGATGGTGCACGTTCGTCCCATCCATCTCCCGGTCTGTCTGCTGATAACAAACGTCTACTTTTATATCTAGCATTACAAGATTTCTGAATACGGTTTGAGAGCTTGTCGCTTTTCTGCCTTTTTGTTAATTACCTTGTTAGTAAACTAATCACACACAAAAGCAGCATAACTTGAATCGCATGCATAGCTTGAATCAAAATGCACTCAAAACTCAAAACAAACGTGCAGACTGGAAGGAGCAATCTCATGCAGTTCAACGTAACTACATAGTCTTCCCGCCCCGGACCGGTACTTTAGTCCATGGTGTAAACGCAGTAAGCAAGCGGTCTGGGGCAAAAAAAAGTTCCTATGAAAAAAGTTTGGTAACCCCTCCTTTTACAGTACAGTACTTACCTAGAAAGTAATGCTAAGTACCTGGAACAGGGGTAGGTTTAGGGGTAGGTTCAGGGTAGTACTAGTTATTACCCAGTAATTGTAATTACTAAAATAAGTACATAGTATTTACATGGGTAACTGGACTGTAAAAGGAAGCGTTACCAAAAGTTCCTGGGACAAATAGTTCCTGGTAATTGCGGTGGAAACGCGGCTTAATTCTGCACTCAGTAGCATGCAAATGAATAATTAGCTGTCTAAATGGCCATGTTTTGATGGTCTTATTTTTTTCTTCTTGTTGTTTAATCTTTGCTTCAGTGATGCTTCAAACTAGCTGTCTGCTTGATCTTGAGTGAGAGTGGAATTGAGATGTGCACTGCAGCATAAATGCATTTTTGACAGAGGCGTAAGACCTGACTCATCTGCTCCTTAGCCCACACTCTCCAAGCAGGGAGAGAGAGAATGTAATCCTCAGCCTCAATTTCCACACTACACAAACCTGGATTTAATGCACTGGCGTTGAAGCAAGCAGAAGTTTTCAGGAGTTTGGCTTTCATCAAGAAGTATTGGTCACCTGTGCAGACACACATTTTTTAGTTTTCCTTCCTTATTTCAGAAACTATGTATGGATGTCATTGCTGAAGTGATAGTCATCCTGCTGCATGACATTGCCTCCAGCAAAATGTAGTTTTTATTAGTCACAAAGATTGTAATGTTCAGATTGTGCTGTGAAATATTTTCCACTAGCAGCAGTGAAGAATCTAGCTTCTTTTTTTTGTAAATAAAACCAAATTAGTGTAGGATTTAGTTTGAAATAAGTTTCATTTCAAAGAAATGGCAAGTAAAAAAACGAATTAAACATGAATTAGAAAGACTTAATAGTATTTTTTTTTGTAAGTTCAACTTAAAATTATTTACATTTATGCATATAATCCATATTGACTTCCATTGCATTCAAGGTATACATTTGAATGTATCTATGCCTTCTCAGGGAATCAAGACAATGACCTCTACTGTTTGAGCTCCAGGAATTCCCATGTATACCTCAAAAGTTGCTTTGAGTGAAATCAACGGTTAAATGAAGTAATGGATACATATGTTGCAGGTGCCCAAACAAAAAGCTGTTTGGTTGTGTACGGTCAAAAGTTGAATGTTATCCAGTCGCAGAAATGTGCACTTCAACTCAATGGATGACCACAAGAGTGGTTCTATGGCTTTGCTGAGTAATGCGAAGGATGTTGTCATGACAATAGGCTCTGCTGACCAGGCTTCTCTCTGGTCTGGCAGGCAAATCATCCTGTTCAGTCACCGATACATTCATTCTGACGCCCAGACACTAGATGCATAAACACACAATCTATTTGTCCACATGGCTCATTCACATCCTTTCTTTGTTTCTTAGCATATGGTCAATGTGAGTGAACTGAACACACACACACCATGACTTCTTTGAATACCTGCTTTGAATGTAGAGAGTTATTCAAATAGGCAAACCAGAGGACTGCTGTTACACCAGTGCATTTGAATGATTCCTGAGCATGAGAGTGTACAATGAACCCAACATTTGTTTTCGGTCTGCCAGTTTTTGGCATTGGTCCTGGATTAACTAAGTTTTCACACCCAGGAAATTCTCCGGATCTTCTGTCAAAATCCCACTCGCTCTACCGCTGTACGGCCAGTGCTAATGGATTTGCTGTGCTAATAGCTCGTAATCGATGAAATGCAAAAGAGTGTAGGCCTAAGCCTTTTTGTAAATGTGTTTTTTTGTTTGTTTGTTTGTTTGTTTGTTTGTTTAGCAATGATTTTAGCCTGGACATGGAAAAACGTGAAATTGTCGCCTGTTGGACATCTGTAGAAACAGTGTTCAAGAGTGTAGACAGTCAAAAGATATTAAATAGAATAATAAAATATAGATGTTCTACTGCCATTCAAAAGATTTGGGTCAGCAAGATTTGAAGTTATTTGTGTTCAGAAAGGACACATTAAATTGATTAGAATGTTGCAAAAGATTTTTATTTCAAATGAATGCTGTTCTTTTGAACTTTCTATTCATCAACGAATCCTGGAAAAAAAAAAATTGTAAAACTATTTCCAAAAAGATTAAGCAGCAGCAGTTTTCAACGTTGATAATAAGGAATGTTTCTTGAGAAAAGTGTATTAAAATAATTTCTGTAGGATCATGCGACACTGAAAACTGTAATAAATAGTAATAAATCACATTTTAAAATGTGTTCAAACAGGAATCTGTTTGATATACTGATATAATATAAACAGATATAAATTGCAATTGTATATATTACAAGAAGAAGAATTTGGAGGAATATTTGTATTTATATTCATGTTCTTCTCTGTGATCTTTTGGTCTTATTCTGAAGGACTTTATCTCTAAGATACTGTCGCTGACCCACAGGTCTTTTCTTCCTCTCTAATCCTGACTCTCATAGAAACTATCGTATACTGCTATATAAGAAGGGTTCTGTGTTTACTTTAGTTACTAATTTTGTGTTTCTTTCTCACTTTTTTTCTTCCAGGATTAAGTGGGCAGCCCTTAGATATTGACAAAAGAAAAGAAGCATTTGGACAGAACTTTATACCTCCGAAAAAACCAAAAACCTTTCTTCAGTTAGTATGGGAAGCATTACAAGACGTAACATTGATTATTTTGGAAGTGGCAGCAATAGTTTCTTTAGGCCTTTCTTTTTATAAACCTCCGGATTCAGAAAATAAAAGTAAGTAACCTATTTCTTTCTTTCTGCTTTATTTATAGCTTGTCTCAATTTCAGGCTGTTCTGAGTTTTATTGTGTGTGTGTATGCGCAGATTGCGGGAATGCAGCGGGTGGAGTAGAGGATGAAGGAGAATCTGAGGCTGGATGGATAGAAGGAGCAGCGATCCTCCTGTCTGTCGTTTGCGTGGTGCTCGTAACAGCATTTAATGATTGGAGCAAGGAGAAACAATTTCGTGGCTTACAGAGCCGCATAGAACAAGAGCAAAAGTTTACGGTGGTTCGGGGAGGGCAAGTCATTCCTATCCCTGTGGCCGAGATTGTCGTCGGGGACATTGCACAAATTAAATATGGTAAGCTGACGTTAATTAGCCGAGATTTTTCATTCTCTTTTCTAGCCCTTAATCGCTGTTTAAAAACTACGACACTTTAGGGGTTTGGGGTCATTTTGACCCCAGACTTTTAAAGAGTGATTGCATAAGGAAATAAACATTTTTATATGGAAAACTATATATCATTTTTTAAATTCACTTCTCAACTAATCATTTATGCTGTGTTTTTTTGGAATTTTTTAAGTTTTCTACCTATTTACTGCACAATTACATAACTAGGCCATAAATTGACACATGAAAAATGTCTTTTTAAAGAAAAAAACACTTAAATTATGATGATAATTAAATCTAAACAGTTTTTGGACATTGCTTTATGTGTTTGGGATAGAATACTACCATCTGGTGGTTAGTCGAAAAACAGTTTTTCTTATAGTTAAGGAATTAAAGTGCAATGACCACATCTTTCCAATAGGGGCCAATAGAGACTCATTCATTTTCACTTCATTTTTCTTGATGCTTCAAATTCTCATCACAACTTGATATATATGATATATATATATTTTGTGAATTGCACAAAATATGTTTGTTAAAATTAGAGTTTGTTGTTGTCTGATACATTTTGAATTATTTGTTTATGCAAATTATTATACATACATTTGCATAAATACTACAAATCAGCACTATGACATGACTGTATACACACACTTCATTTTAGAAAATTATTTATCAACTATTATTATTTTTTTTTTAGAACAAGACATTTTAGAACAAATAAATTTAATAAACCAAGTACATAAACCAATATAATACAAAACAACAGCACTAATAAACTGTAATGAACAGGATGCATACATGTGTGTGTTTGTGTGTGTGTGGCTGTGTGTGTGTGTGAGATAGAAAGCTCATTCCACTTTGTGTTTATGCTCTAGGACCAGCCCTTGAATTTAAAAAAAAATATTTTAGATTTATGCCAGTTTTGTTTGTTTTATTTGCCAATTTCTGTAAAAATGCTCTCTGTTGCAGTCATGGCATGTGTGTGTTTGTGTGTGTGTGTATGTGTGTGTGTATGAGATAGAAAGTTTGTTCTACTTTCTATTTGTGCTCTAGGACCAGACCTTGGTTTATATGTGGAACATTTCAGATTTATAATGGATTTACTTTTATTTTTTTGACAATCAAAATGGAAAAAATGATTTTTTTTTCATTTTCCCATTCATTTTCAATGTGGGGTCATTTTGACCCCAAACAGCTTAAATGGTAAAGTTTTTTTTACACACCTTTAGAACAACCAAATCAAGCCCAGTTTTTTTTGTGCATGTTTAGATAGATTATTTAGGAAAAGTTACCGAGTTTCATGTCCCTGAGATGAAGGGAACATTTTTAAATTTTCAAGGAAAAGTCCAGCGGGGTCAGAATGACCCCAAACAGCGATTAAGGGCTAGAGCGATGTCAAAAGTGCCAGTCTAACATTTCACTGGTGTTGAGCGATTATTACCCTTTCCTGTATAGTCACCTTGAAATAAGTTCAAAAACTGCTGACAGAAATGAACGTTATTGTGATGGGATACCTCCTTTGTCAGGTGACCTCCTGCCTGCTGATGGCGTTCTCATCCAGAGCAACGACCTCAAAATAGATGAGAGCTCTTTAACCGGAGAGTCTGACCATGTGAGGAAATCGATGGAGAAAGATCCTATGCTGCTGTCAGGTGGGACATGCAGATACAATCCACAGCGACAGCAACTGATCATTAGTGTTGTCAAACTTTTCTGCTTTTTCTCTACCCAAAGTTCAGTCAAACCAAATAAATGTTCAGATGTTGGCTATGTAGGACCTGCTGCCTGTCAGCATGGCTATTGCACATCTTCAGCTAATCCCATTTTATGAAAGCAAGTTGATCCTCTGATAAAATGACATTGCTGTGTGCCTTCCCAGAGGAGATGAAGGGGGATTTGTGAGCCTGAGTGGGCACTCCTCCAGCGGAGCTTGCGTTAGCATGCTTTTGGCCTGGCAGAAACCTCTCCCTGACATTTTTGTTTCATAGTCCCCCTCCTCAAGCCTCAATAATAGTGGAGTCATTTACATTTTTAAAAGCCCAATAAGTAAACAACTAGTGCTCATAGAGCATAATAATAAAAAAACAATCTGAAGACCTGCCCGTATAGTGCTAATAGCTGTTACCTGACTTACACCCACATTGGTAACACTTTATTTGAAGGGATGTGCATAAGACTGACATGACACTGTCATAAACATGACATAACTCCTGTCATGAACATTAAGGAGTCTTTATGAATGTTTACGACTGTTGTCATTAAGTGTCATTCGGTAAATTATGACACTTTTAATGCAAAGTTGACATTGTTTAAAATGTCTTTGTTATGACAACTTGACATTAACCAAGAAATCATAACCTGTCAATCTGACATCTTCATAACTAGTCCAACGTGTTCCACTTTACTTGAGGTCAGGGGAAATATTAATGACACTGTTGTTAAAGCATTTGACAGTGTAATAACCCTTAATGACATCTTTATAACTAGTACAATGTGTTCCACTTTACTTGAGGACAGGTAAAATATTCATGACACGTTATAATGGTTTCATGACGGCCAAAGTTAAAACCACCACATATGACAGGGTAATGTAGCGTTAACACAAAGCTAAAATAACTTCTTTAAGTTTGATAATTAGACCTGTTATGACATATTTGTGACCGGTTATGATTTCTTGGATAATGTCAAGTTGTCATAATCAAGACTTTTTTTGTCTTGGTTAATGTCAAGTTGTCATAACAAAGACATTTTAAACAATGTCAACTTTGCATTAAAAGTGTCATAATTTACCTAATGACAAAAGTCATAAACGTTCATAAAGACTCCTTCATGTTCATGACAGGTTTATGATGGTGTCATGACAGTCTTATGCACAAGTGTTACCCCCACATTGAATACCCTACTAAATTTGGTACTCTAGATAACTAGTTATCTGTCATAAAGCTGAGCTGTGTGACATTATGGACCATCCATTCACATTGTGTTATTCACCTCATCTTCCTCTGTGCAGGTACTCATGTCATGGAGGGTTCTGGAAAAATGGTTGTCACTGCTGTCGGAGTCAATTCCCAAACTGGAATCATCTTCACGTTATTGGGGGCGGGAGAAGAGGACGACGACGAGGAGGAGGAGAAGAAGAAAAAAGAAAAAGAGAAAAAGAAAGAGAAGAAAAGTAAGTTGTCTGTATTATTTGGTGCCTTTTTAGTTTGTCTTCGAAACTAAAATAGACCACCCATGGCTTTTTCATTCTGTAGCTACTTTGGCTGCAGAGAAATGAATTGAATAGGTTCCTGTATTCATGAAAGTGTGCTTTGGTCTATCTTGGAAAAATATATATGTTTATTTTTTTTTTCATTTATCAGTATTTTTCCGTCTGGTAAAAAATGTCTGAAGCAGTGACTCCTGGAAAAATGGAACGAGTTCTCGTGCACTCCATTAACTAACTGCCATTTAATGCATTTCTGTCAGCCCGTGTTGGGGCTCCAAATGAGTGCCTGCAGATACATGAATATTTCAGTACTTTCAGAGGTTGAGCCCCAAGTTGTTCAGTGACTGCGCACCTCTTTACAATTTTGTGTGTTTGAGGTCTTGCCACTGCAGTGGATTTGCAAGCCTCATGAGGTTGTGGCACACATCTGTTCTTAAATATTCGAGAGCCTTTTCTCATTCTGTTAAATCAAAGAGGAGATCTGCATAATTGGAAATATGTTCAAATGTGCGCTGCAGAACCATCGCTTGCATAATGGTGAATAATGAATAAATTAGTGAGTGTTTGTAATGTGGTTTCTCTTTCTCTGTCAATACAGATAAAAAGCAGGATGGCTCTGTGGAGAACAGAAAGAAAGGTGAGTTACCCTATTGACTTAATGACATAATGAACACCATATTGGCTTAGCAGGACACTCTCTTACAAACTGCAGCCTGCATTAAAACCATCGACTTAACCCATTAGTACTATTGGATCTTCATTAAAGCTTATCACACCAGTGAGGTGCAAAGAAGTGTGTGTGTTGTATGGAGAGGTTAGACAGTTCAAAAGTTTGGGCGAGTGAGATTTTGAAATAAATAAGTTCTTTTATTCAGTTAGAACACGTTCATTTGATCAAAAGTGGCAGTAAATATATTTTACATCTGTCAAGAGTTTTACTTCAAATAAATGCTGTTCATTTTAACTTTCTGTTCACACAATCCCCTCAAAAATGATATCACTGACTGTTTCCATAAAAATATCAAGCAGTATAGCTGATTTCAACATTTATAAAAAAAAAAATGTTTCTTGAGCACCAAATCAGCATATTCGAATGATTTCTGAAGGACACTGAAGACCGAAGAGCAATGGCTGATTGATCACAGAAATAAATTACATTTACAAAATAATCAACAGTTATTTAATTATATGCAGCCTTGGTGAGATTAAGAGACTTCTTTTTTAACCCTTGTGCATCCTTATGGACATTTTTGTCCTTTTCAGTTTTGTTTTCTTGATCACTTTGCCTGTGTTAAAGCTAACTGCAAAAAACTTGGCTCAGGTGTGTATTTTTATTGGAATTTTACTATTTCAGCGTCATTTTCTTAAAAAAATATTTTTTGCATTAGGTACATAAAATCCTCCCTCTCAGCACCTTTTGGACAAAAATGTCCCCATTGAAACCCATTAAAACTGCCATTTTTAATCCCCGGTTCAGTTAACTATAAAATTATGCAATCTTTGTTAAGAGGCTTTCATTCTGATGGCAAGGCTTCAAACTTTTATTTTTTACTATTTTTTATCAGATGGTGTCATTTTTTTTAAGTTTGGCCTATAAAACAAATATCGCTTTATTCCTGTTTTCTGGTTCGGCATACTATAGAGCCGACTGGATAAATTATGCAACAATATTTGTGTGGGTATGTTGGTATGGATGTCAGAGTGTGGTTAGTATGTGTGTTATAAAAAAATATGTGTGTGTGTGCGCATGTGTGTGTTTGTAATACTAAGAGAGAAAAACTGCAAATTCAAATCCAATCACTGTGAGCTCCAGTGGGGTTTTGCTGGGACCCGATGGGGGAAAATATGTTACTACGCCCAAACAAACTGTTACAGAAAGCTCATTTTTTGAGATATCATTCTCAAATTTGGAACACAACCTATTTAGATTTATGGCTTTGATTTTATTGCAGTTTTGAGTTCAACCTGATTTATAAAATATATATTTTATATAAAATATTTTTTATAAATACTTGTCATAAACTTATACCTATATAACTTTTTTTGGATTTACTTATTATTATTATTTTTTTACTTCAGCAATAATCTGCAAAGGGTCTTCTTTAAAACGATACCAAACTTAAGTCTGTGCTCCAAAGCGTCACATTTATATGACAGTTTTTTGACATGGACATTTTTGTCCTCTTTTTACCTAAGTGTAACTTTTTAAAATCGATGCACAAGGGTTAAAAAACATTGAAAACATTTTACCCACCTTTGAATTAGCATTGTGTGCAGCTCTTAGTCCAGATACAGTAGGTGCACCTATCTCGCTTGAAACCTTTTATCTAAAATCACCTATCCCAAGCAGGACAGTGTCCACATTCAGGCCACTCTGTGTTCCGAATCAAACGCTACTCTAAAAGTAGACCATGCTTGTTTATTAAAGCCCCGGCTACAGATCGCCCTGCCAGAAATGAGCTTTAATCCACCAGACTAGCGTTACAGCTCTGTTAGTAGGAGCACAGCACGGTCGAATAGCAGTTCCACATCGCCCCTTTCCCCCCGCTGATTCAGATGCAGTCACATTACCTCACATCACACACCCGTTAAATCCTGCACACAAGCCTACTACGTCATGCTTCAGCGGCGTTAGATGTAGATATCCTGCTGTCTGCTTGTCTGTATGATTGCACGCATGCTGAGTTCTTTGTTTGTTTGATGTCACCTCACTGGCAGGCTGTACTTTTAGCACGCAGAGCGATGGCCTTGAGATCAGGCTGAGTGTGTGCATGTCGTCTTTTATAGCCGATAGTGATAAGTGATGGGCTGGACATCTCATGGCAATGAGACTTGTGTGTCTCCCTAGGTGACTTGGTCACATGGGTTGGTCATGTGGCTCTTAAACGTGAGGATGATATCAAGCTCTATTTTTTTTAACTTTATAAATGAAAGATGTCTTTTTTTTTTTCTTATCACTATTATAATTAATCTTCCCAATTACATTTGTCACGTGGGGGAACCACAATTTAATTAGAAAAGGCTTCCTGTGGTCTGAGCAGTAAATTCCTGTGCCCATTGCATATTCACAGTTTTCTTTCTTTCGCTTCGTAGCTAAAGCCCAGGATGGCGCCGCAATGGAGATGCAGCCTCTAAACAGTGATGAGGCGGCTGAGGGTGAGGAGAAGAGAAAATCCAACATGTCAAAGAAAGAGAAATCGGTCTTGCAAGGAAAGCTGACCAAATTAGCGGTCCAAATCGGAAAAGCAGGTAAGCATGTTCACTTCGAGGGCATCTATATCTGCTACTGTCTTCCTAAAGGTTGAGAAAACGACACTTTAGAAGGTCGATGCAATTTAAATCTACTGTCTTTTTCTTCTGGGAAAACTAGCCAAATATATTGATGACTCATCCAGCATCAAATGCTATCTACTATGAAAAAATACCACCCCCAAATTCCATATTCAACTGACTATCAATAGTTTCATGGCCGTGACATACTGTAACTAAAGCCTATTGGCTATTTAAAAATGGATGTCTCGACCAAACTCAATAGGAAATATGTCAACACAGAACAGAAAACTGCATTTGTCAGGTGTGAGGTCTTGAAGCCAAAGTCAGTCTCTCAGTGGTAATGTTTTTTTTTTTTTTCGGTGTGTGCATTGGGCTTTAGAGGTGTTAATTAGGGCTGGGTAAAAATATCGATTCATCAATGCATTGCAATTCTTTGCTTCTCAATTCAATATCGATTCATCAAATCCTATGAATCGATTCAGCCATCCAGGCCAGTGGCGGCGCTGTGGGCTACACTCTAGTGAGAGCGTTCAGCGTTGTACAAGACGCGCTTTAGCAAAACAGCGCGATGACGGGCAGCAGCTGCACTCCGTTCAAGCCTGCCCCACTAACATTAAAAGCCGACGTTTGGGCTCATTTTGGATTCCACTGTAAGCCGGGAACTATGGAAGCTTGTTTCCGCCACAGAATGTAAAATAAAAAAAGGTAATTGCGACTTTTTATCTCACAATTCTGACTTTTTTCCTCACAATTGGGAGTTTACATCTCGCAATTCTGACTTTATTTCTCAGAATTGCGAGTTATAAAGTCAGAATTGCGGGATATAAAGTCACAATTGCGGGATATAAAGTCAGAATTGCGAGACATAAAGTCAGAATTGCATGATATAAACTCAGAATTGTGAGATATAAACTATTCTGAGAGAGAAAAAGGTTAGTCTTTTTTCCCCCTGATAACTCGCAATTGCTGTTTAGAGTGATCAGCTGTTAAGTGTTATTGTTTACAAAATTATAATTATAATATTAGACTTTTTTGGAGTATGCACATTTTGTGCTTCTGTTTACATTTCTTTTATAACTTGAATGTATAGGAAGAAAGAAATATACTTTCTACTACTTAGTTACATGCACTTTAGAGGTGTTGTTAAAGCACTATTCAGTGCTTGTCACAGTTGTGTTTGTATTCAACACATACAATATTGTACAGTTTATTCTGATGAATAAACAATGACAGGAAACAAACATGCTGGGGTCAATTTGTTCTTTAACATTGGTAATACTGCGCACATTATTTAAAAATATACTCAGGCACTTAATTACTTGTGAATTTACTTATTATTGAATCGATATCGAAGCTAATAAATCAATATTGAATCGAAATCGAATCGAATCGAAGCCTCAAGAATCGAAATCGAATCGAATTGTGAAATGCCCAACAATACCCAGCCCTAGTGTTAATGTGTGTCTCTCTGTGCAGGTCTGGTGATGTCAGCCATCACAGTAATCATCTTGGTGGTGTTGTTCGTGGTGGACACTTTCTGGGTCCAGGGACTTCCTTGGGAAAAAGAATGCACGCCCATCTACATCCAGTTCTTTGTTAAGTTCTTTATCATCGGCGTGACTGTGCTGGTGGTGGCTGTCCCAGAGGGTCTTCCGCTGGCTGTAACCATCTCTCTGGCATACTCTGTCAAAGTATGATCCTGCATCTTTCGTTTAAATGTTCATGGTTTCATTTCATTTGTTCTGACAATGTGCGGCATATGCTGATCTAATAATCATGATTTGCCATCTCTTCTCACATATCACTTCGCATTTATTACCCGCCTCTTGTAGCTGTTACAGTAATATTACTTTGCCGGATTTCTGGCATTGAGTTGGGGATTAGTGGACTTTAGTGTTTAATCTTGCGCTCAATCTGTTTGTTGTTTATTTGTCAGTTTATCACCTCCCTGCTACCAACCCTACTTTTCATTGTTTTACTTTGCTGCTGTCTTTCAGAAAATGATGAAAGACAATAATTTGGTGAGGCATCTTGATGCCTGTGAGACCATGGGCAATGCCACAGCCATCTGTTCAGATAAGACCGGGACTCTGACCATGAACCGGATGAAAGTTGTTCAGGTCAATGTCGCTGACAAGTACTACAAGAAAGTCCCCGAGCCTGATCTCATTCCTGCCAGCATCATGGAGCTGCTCGCAGTGGGCATCAGTGTCAACTGCGCTTACACCACCAAAATCATGGTGAGTTATTTTCATTAAAACAGTTTTTTTGTTTTTTTTTGGATTGAGCATTTTTAACTACACATTATCAGTCAATGAGTGACTTAATTTTTTTCTTAAAATCACATTAACAAAAAAATAAAAAAATAAAGGTTAATTAAAAATATTTCATAATGTAATACTATATAAATAGGCAGGGAAAAAGTACTATGGAAGTCAATGGCTATCGTCAACTGTGTGGTTACCAACGTTCTACAAAATCCCTTCTTTTGTGTTCAACAGAAGAAACAAACTCATACAAGGTTGGAACAACTTGAGGGAGAATAAATGATGAAAGATTGTTCATTTTGGGGTGATCTATCCCTTTAAATAACAGTATGTCATAATGGGCAGTCCATTTGGCCAGTTTAGGACCGGTGGCTGAATTAAAACCCTTTTGCGAGATGTTTTAAAGCATAGCTCATATTATAGTTTTTCCGTTTTTGAACTAGATTATCTTTTCTTCCAGCCCCCTGAGAAGGAGGGAGGCCTGAATCGTCAGGTGGGCAACAAAACTGAATGTGCCTTGCTGGGTTTTGCCATGGACTTGAAAAAAGACTATCAAGCAATTCGCAACGAAATCCCTGAAGAGAAGCTTTACAAAGTCTACACCTTCAACTCCGTCAGGAAATCCATGAGCACCGTGCTGAAGAATGCTGACGGAAGCTTCCGGATGTTCAGCAAAGGAGCCTCCGAGATTCTACTGAAAAAGTATGTCATGCTCAATCATAAATGCTTGGTTTGGTCATTGGAAATAGGATGCATTTCAAAGGATCTCTTTCCTTAAACATTGTGTGAGAGGTGTGTCATCCATCCTGATTGGCAGATCAAATGCTTCACCTCCCCCTCCAAAGCCCCTAGGCTGTGTCACTGATATATTTCCCTGGAGAAATTACTCGGATGGCTCAGTCGCTATGTGCTGCTGGGCATCTGCAATATCTTACCTGCTCTCTCTCCTCACCCAGGTGTTTTAAAGTCATGACAGCGACGGGTGAGGCTAAGGTTTTCCGGCCCAGAGACCGAGATGACATGGTAAAGAAAGTGATCGAGCCTATGGCCTCTGAGGGCCTGAGGACCATCTGCCTGGCTTACAGGGACTTTCCTGTTTCTGAAGGAGAACCAGACTGGGAAAACGAGAACGATATCCTCAGCAGGCTCACCTGTTTGTGTGTCGTTGGCATTGAAGACCCAGTCAGACCAGAGGTACAAGCAGTAGCCATTTGTAACAAATTTTCCTCCACACATTACTCGCATTTTACGTTTATATCCTTGTGTCCATGTTAGAAAGTCATCCGAGTATTTCCAATTTGCTTAAAGGCTTGTCCTGACAGCGAGCAAGTTGGCACCAGCATCTGAATGTGCAAAAAATAGACAGAGCACAACATAATAGGAGTGCAATATTTCTGACTAAAATATAAATTTTTACTAAAATATTTCTTGTTCACATTAAAGACATTAAATATAAGGCTAAAATTTGAAATGAAACGAGTAATAAAAGAAAAATCTTTAATATTGTTTCATGATTAATTTCTACTTTCAAATGGTAAGCAATCAGTTTAACGCCATATAATGTTAAATTGCACATGTCATACTTGGATACATTCAACATATTAGTTTTCATTTCCTTCAAATTGTACATTGTTTGGAGGACAACTTTGGGCAGGATGTGGATGGAATAACAATTTTGTAAACATTAATGTACAATTTTAAGTTAAATTCATCAATCTGGTGCACTTAGAATGGGTTTGAGCTCCAACCCATAATCAATGTGCAAAGTTACCAAAGAAAAAAAAATAGTGAATTGACTTGTACCTTACCTTTAAAGGGGACTCAAGACACTTTAGTTTTTTTATAAAGTGTCTACTTTACATTCACAGTTTTAATTAGAATATAATAATATTCTAAAACAATTTAAAAACAATTAGAATATAATAATAATCATAATAATAATTATTTTATATTTTTATTGTTATTAACCCTTATGACAGTAATAGTCATATATTATAAAAGAAATGCACTGTAATATAAATGAAAATAAATACTTCCTAATATTATATTTCTTTACGTTACAATAGTAAATTTCTTTAGTTTGCAAGAGAAAAACCTCTGAGATTTTGAAAATGTGCAACTTCACTTTGAAATGACTTATTTAGTCACAGCCTTTTGCTATTTAATTCGAGGATAACGCAATATTGCAATAAGACATTTTATGCGAAGTTTAAATATATTGTCGGTTCATTATGAAACTCTGGCGGGACAGATGGGAAATGAAATAAAGATTTTTCCCTAACTTATTAAAGAAAGAAGTAATCATTTATCAAAATAATAATTTGTTGCAGACCTGGTAAAATTCAACCATAGAAATAACTATTTTTGCATTAATAAAAACCTTCTCAGTCATGCTCACTTGTTCTTTCCTGCTCAGGTCCCTGATGCCATTAGAAAGTGCCAGCGTGCTGGAATCACAGTGCGCATGGTCACCGGGGACAACCTTAACACTGCCCGCGCTATAGCATCTAAATGTGGCATCCTGCAGGCAGGAGATGACTTCCTCTGCTTGGACGGCAAAGAGTTCAACCGCCGGATCCGGAATGAAAAGGGAGAGGTGAAAGGCGCAGTCTGTTAATGGCAGGACTTTGCACACAAACACAGAAGCTCACAAGCTCATAATATGGTTCCTCTTTTTTTTTTTTTGTTTTCAGATCGAACAAGAGCGAATTGACAAAATATGGCCTAAACTCCGAGTGCTGGCGAGATCTTCGCCGACAGACAAGCATACACTAGTCAAAGGTGCTCAGAGACTTGCTCCTAGAGTATGAGCGATTCATTCTGTGCTCAAAAAGGGTCCCTGTGTGTATTGACGCATGTCTTTTCCTTCAGGTATAATTGACAGCACTGTTATGGAGAAGAGGCAGGTTGTGGCGGTAACAGGAGACGGCACCAATGATGGCCCTGCCTTAAAAAAGGCCGATGTTGGGTTTGCCATGGTATGTGGCTGGCTGCAGGCATTCGATTTTGATTTGAATGCCTTTTTTATTGTGCGCTTGTTATTTTCAGGGCATTGCTGGCACAGACGTGGCTAAAGAAGCCTCCGATATCATCCTCACCGACGACAACTTCAGCAGCATCGTCAAGGCAGTCATGTGGGGGCGGAATGTGTACGACAGCATTTCAAAATTCCTCCAGTTCCAGCTCACCGTCAATGTGGTGGCTGTGATCGTGGCCTTTACTGGAGCTTGCATCACACAGGTATCATTAAAAAAAAAGCCTCTCTTGTACCGTGAAGCACGATAATGCTGCCGCTGACCTGGCTGTTAAGATAAATAGTTCAGTTCTGCGGCTTAACAGATGAACCATGGTGGGTGATGGGAGCAGCTGATTGCTACCCATCCTGTGTGAAGTGATTGGGCATGAGGCATGAAGACTTGCAGGCTGTCAGCATGGGCTCTGGCACTGCTGTCCACAGACAAAGCACCAGTCCAAAATGAGCCAGCTCTCGTCTGTTAAATGGAATGATAGTCGAGCTGATTGCAGTCGAGGTCCCGTATTATTGCATAATGAACGGGAGGATTACATTCGTGCTTTTGCATCGCTGTCAGTAGCCAAGGCTGGACGTGGGCTCAGGCCTCAGGTGTTCTGCTCGTTTCGGATGTAATTGCTCATGAGCTGGCCCACTCACTATCTGTGCTCGCAGACTCCGGCAGAATTTCAGCACCTCTAATTCATGTAGTTCTGCGCTTTGTGTTAAATATTTCGTCTAATCGGATCATTTTTTTTTTTTCAGCTCAGCATTCACGTTTAAAGGAGACATATCATACTTTTAAATCATTCATTTTTACTTATAAATCATACATTTGTGGTCTATATAAAGCATAACTGCAATGCTTGGGTCTGAATTCCTCATTATTATAGCTCAACAGGCCCCTTTTCTGATGTGCTTCTGTGAGCAACCCGTTTTGAAGCGTCCCCTTTAAATAAAAAGGAGTTGCGTCTTTCCCCGCCCACTCTCCAGGTCGCTGAGTTCACGGTCGGTTCAACTCCCCGCGTTCAGCCATTATTGTAGTTTGATAAGAGATATACGATTACTATAGTTTCAAAGAACATTTTTATTCACACGTTAACAAAATGTCAACAACGGAAGACTTGTCCATCAAGCGTTACGTATTCGAGCCAGAGCGAGCGATTTGAAAAAGACGACGACAAACCTGCAGAACAACGTCTTCATATGGATGCAGTGGTATGTAACGTTAAGTTAACTATGTTGTGTTATTAGTGAAAGTCGACTATTTCTCTTGTTAAAACAAGCACTCTGACAAGATAAATGACTGCGGTCTGATCTTACCACTAAAAATCTGTATGATAATAATATGATAACTTGCGTTTAGAACGCGTCAGAAAACACAGCAGCTAAATGATAGAAGGAATTTACCCCTCATTCAGACGAAGTCGATCGGCAAACCCTTCTGTATACTGGCGGAGGTTGTTGGATTGGGGATCCTTGAAGTGCTTCAGGTCACTACATCCAACAACCGAACATTTTGACTAGCCCTCCCGTAACTTCTGCATCATTGAGCTTGGACTACAAAATCGGAGCGAGAAATAATAATGGCGGATTGCTCGAAGTGTTGGACCGGTAGTCGATGTCCTTATTTGTCAGTTCCGCTGCAAATACTGTGACGTAATTGTTCAAAAAACGTAATAGACAACAGGAAAATCCGAACAGGTTGAAAAATATGACCAAAACAGAATATAAAGATATAAACGAAGCACCTGAAGAGAATAATTTCGTCTTTTCTGTACTTATAAACACTCCAAATATACAACAAAATGCATTTAAGGGCTAAAAAAGTGGATTTTGCGTGATATGTCTCCTTTAAATACATTATGCAGATTTCCACTGAAAAACTGTGCACAAAATGCAAAAAGTCAGTACTCATGCAAATGCAGAACTGAGAGGGTGTTTTTGAGCATTATGAAGGTGGCAGCAGTGAATGAGGTCAGAACGGTCACCTCCTGTTCTCTCTCTCTCTCCCAGGACTCTCCGTTGAAAGCTGTACAGATGTTATGGGTAAATCTGATTATGGACACATTTGCCTCTTTGGCCTTGGCCACTGAACCACCCACCGAATCTCTTCTGCTGAGGAAGCCTTACGGCCGCAATAAACCCCTCATCTCCAGGACAATGATGAAAAACATATTGGGTCATGGGGTCTACCAGCTCACCATCATCTTCACTTTGCTCTTTGCTGGTAAGAACATGCACGTGTTCAGGCAACAGAATGATTAAACCAACCGAGTCAAGCACATTACAATGGCATTAAGCAAACATCCATGAAAAGGGAGGAGCTTGCAGGTTGTGATAAGTTAAAATAATATGAAGAATTATTAATAGCCAACAGTTGTTAGTTTTAATTGTCTATCAAAACTGCTGTTATATCCTTAATAGAAAAGAATTTCCCTAACATTTCAATGTTTTAACGTTCTGCTCAACTTCCAGGTGAGAAGATTTTCGACATCGACAGTGGGCGTAACGCCCCTCTTCACTCTCCCCCTTCTGAGCACTACACCATCGTCTTCAACACCTTTGTGTTGATGCAGCTGTTTAATGAAATCAATGCACGGAAAATCCATGGCGAACGAAACGTCTTTGAAGGCATTTTCAACAATTTGATCTTCTGCAGCATCGTCTTTGGGACTTTTCTTATTCAGGTATGTGTCCAGATCATCAGAGCACATTGACTACTGGAACACTTGTGTGATCCAAGCATAATATCATGACCTCAATAAGCGATTGACACTTTCCCCCTCAGATTGTGATCGTTCAGTTTGGAGGAAAGCCATTCAGCTGTGTGGGGCTCAATATTGAACAGTGGCTATGGTGTGTCTTCTTGGGCTTTGGATGTCTACTCTGGGGACAGGTGAGCATCATCTGACTACTCCTCCTCATATTATAGAAATCAGCTTCTTGTAGCCAGCCTCTAACACAAACTCCTCAATAGTAATAGAGCAGTGCCCCCTAATGGCAGTGAGCTAAATTGCGTGACAGAGCATTTGTTTTTTTTTTTTTTTTCCTGGCCCACTTGATATCCATTCAGATTATTTCCTCGATCCCCACGAGTCGGCTGAAGTTCCTGAAGACTGCTGGTCACGGCACGCAGAAAGAGGAAATCCCAGATGAGGAGCTGGAGGAGCTGGATGACTTGGAGGAGATCGATCATGCCGAGCGAGAGCTCCGCAGGGGGCAGATTCTTTGGTTCAGAGGCCTCAACCGCATTCAGACTCAGGTAACCTCTCGGAAACAGCACGACTCCGCAGTCAGGAGCCCTAATGCCCGCCTTGCTTGATCAGTTTGGATTATTATTTCCCTTTTTCTGATTATGGTTTGAGTTACCACACCCTCCGATCGATCCACCACTTATGGTGACCTTACACTGGTGGAAGAGGGTTTATTAATGCAGTTTATCAGAGCAATAAGCCGATCAATGCTAAAGGCAAATGTCAGGTCAGGTTCTTTTAATTCAGTGCCTTTTTTTCTCTTCTCTTCTCTCAGCTACTCTCTGTCTCTGTCTTCTTTATATGGGTGCCCTTCTTCCTCTATCCCTTCTCTTTTCTCACTTCTTCCTCTGACTCTTTCTCTCTCTCTCTCTCTCTCTCTCCTGTGCGTTCTCTGGGCCTATCACACTCTCTGATTCCTTCCAGATGGATGTAGTGAGTGCGTTCCAGAGCGGAATTTCCTTTCAGGCGGCCGTCAGGCGCCAGCCCTCCAGCACCAGCCAACAGCACGATGTAACCAATGTTTCTAGCCCTACACATGTAGCCTTATCTCCTGCTACTGCCTTCAACACCGCTTCTGCCACTGTCGGGTGTGAGTGCGTGTTTATCAGTGCATGACAATTAACATTTCCTCCTCTTCGCCTAACGGTCTTCATTCTTCTCCTAATGTCTCCTCTCTCGCTCTCTTGTTCGAAACGATCTGTATCTTCCACATTGCTTCTCGATGTTGACGGCTTGAGTGTTAAGGTTGAGGTATCAGTGTCTGTGTTTGATGGCTTTGGCTGGGTTTCACCAATGAAGAGTAGTTGTCTAATACCGTCTGGTGTGTCTGCAGCCCTGCGCGTGCTCTCCAGGCTCTCGGTCTTCCGCGTGTAAATGTTTTGAGTATACGCCCATGGTCACACTGATAACCCAGCCAATCGCACCAAATTGGTCTTGTGAATGGGTTAGTGGGACATTTTTGAGGCATCCTTCTGGTAAGTGTTCCAGGTTTCTGTAGGATCGCCTTTTAACAGATACGTATGCTGGATGTTGTGCTGTAGTTTAGCCACAATTGAACTTCCTTCCCCCTCTTTCTGTAATCCTTTCCTGTGGTGTCCGTTTTTGCTCGTTCACCCATTCTTGGCGTCACTGTCCGTTCTCAGCACGGTTTCTTCTTTCTCACACTTTCACGTACTCCTCTGAGTGCCAGTTTTATCATTCTCTTTCTCCCTGTCTGTCTTCTTTTATGTAACTTTGCTATTTCACAGGGGTGATCTGCGACTGGAAGAGAAGCTGGTGAAATCATGTGGTTTCTGTTTGTCTTTCTGCACAATTCTAACCACATCAATATTTCCATCTTTCATCAGGTCCTGGCTGTCCACAAACCCCTTTTCTCTGTTCAGGGCACTTTGTTTTTGTTTTGTTTGAAAATGTCCTTTTGTTTTTAGTATTGAAATGGGCTAATAAGATGGATGTCGGACTTTGGGAAACTGAGTTTGAAACGTTACGACACTGACTGCCGCATATTCCTTCTTAGATTCTGTGAAATGTGTCATGGGCTATACTCAAAGGTTTACCTCTGTTGAAACACAAGGTAGCGCTGCTCTGCATGGGTCACATCTCTAGACCGTTTGTGAATTTACTTGTGCTGGTTAGCTTAAACTTGCTTGGCTGCTTTAAAGTTTTGCGTCTCTAATTCACAACATAATAAGTGACCTATCCCTTCCCACCAATACAAGCATGTCCAAAAGTATTAACCTCATGTCTTGAGCTGTGTCCTCTGGGGTTACCATGTCCCCTCTCTTCTCCTGTTTTCTTTCTTTCTCTCTCATTTCTCATTTGCATTTTGAATAATTGGCTATGTGTGTTTTACAACTGAGAAGTTCTTTCCAGTTTGGTACATCTGTTACTGAGAAAAGAGGATTTTCTGTCCCTTGGTCAGAGGATAAGCTCACCGTAACACAAGCATCAGGTTTTCAAGAGTTGGTTCTCTCTCTCTCTCTCTCTCTCTTGCACGACATCTGACCGCTCACACACTCTCTCTCAGATGGTTTTGGTGCGCTAACCTCACTGCTCTCCACTCATCAATTAAAACCAGTCCATTTGGCCTTTGGTTTAACCTTTACTTAAAAAAAGAAAGAAAAACAAGTGATGTTTGACTTTGGACGCCTGTTGTGTACGTGTGTGCGAACGAGCGGCAGATCTCTGCGAGCGGCGAGGTTGACTTTACGTCCCGTTCTCCCACAGATCCGAGTGGTGAATGCATTCCGCAGCTCGCTGTCGCCCTATGAGGGCCTGGAGAAGCCAGAGTCTCGCAGCTCCATCCACAACTTCATGACCCATCCGGAATTCCGGATAGAGGACTCAGAACCCCACATCCCCCTCATCGATGACACGGATGCAGAGGACGACGCCCCCACTAAGAGAAACGCCACACCCACCCCTCCTCCCCCGTCCTCGCCCAATCAGAACAATAACGCCGTAGACAGCGGCATCCACCTATTCCTGGATCCCAGCAAGTCAGCCACTCCCTCAACTCCCGGGAGCCCCATGCACAGCCTAGAGACGTCCCTTTGATCAGCTCTGCCCCTCGGTACGACACACAACACCTGCTCGTCTCCGCAGAGACTAAAACCTGGAGAACTCATTGGATGAGAGGGGCGGAGCCAAGGATCTCTCGGGAGCTTAGCTCTTAGCTTTCGCTTCTCTTTATCTGGATGGTGTTGTACATTTGATCTTTTTGCCCTTTGCTTATTCAAACACTGATTTCTGCATCATTTGGCTGTTAATATTTTGAATTATTTATGTTTTTTGGAAGACGCAGGTCTGTTTACAAAGTTTGTAGATACTTTTTTTTTGTTTTCTTCTGTTTGTTGGTGGAAGAGCTTCCTGATGCAGAGAAATGGGGACAAATGAAATAAGAGAAATATTTCAGATACTGCTGTATTTTCAGGAAAAAAGGGTGTTTCTATGGAAACCGAATTATTTTTGCCTGCAAGTTTTATTTGTTATATATTTGTAGATACATAGAACCTTCTAGCCAAATAGAAAACACTAAGGCTTGTATAGCAGAGAAGGTATTGAGGTCCATGTGAATTTTTTTTTTTTCTTCATTGGACTGGTGATGGGAGGGAACCGTAGTCGAGGATCTGTCCTTACATCTCCTCTCATACTTACTATTTCATCCCTTAAAGAGGTTTTTTTTTTTTTTTTTTTTTTTTTTTAGTTCCAAGATTCCATGTCTCATTCTCATTTGGAAGTTGAATTGTGTGAAATGGCTGGAGTCTTCAGGCTTTTAACGGTGTGATTTTTGAAGTGGAGGCCACACCATGTCAGCCTTTAAAGAATGAATGCATCTGTGATTTAACTTATTTGAAATGGTCCACAGTCAGTTCAACAATGACATTTAAGTCCCTGCCAATGTATCATAAGTTTGTTTACTCAGGCTGAAAAAATAAGACTAGAAAATTGAAAAAGATGCAGTGATTTAAAAAGTACAGAATTTTAACTTAAGATTGTCTTTTAGTTAGTAAATTGTTGTCTCGGTCAAAAGGAAAAATAAAGGAAGGAAAAAGAGTGAATTGTTTTCAAATTTTGTTTCTTTTTTTTCCTTGTTTGTTTCTTCGAAAGAAAATATTTCCTCAAGTGTTTCGGTTTGTTGGTCATATGAAAATGAAAAAGGTTGTACCTTTTTTTCTTTTCTTTTTTCTCTCTCTCTCCATATTCCGTAAAGATTGCTGTCAGTTAAAAATATTGCTGCAATTGTTTGTAGAATATATTTAAGACCTGAAGTACTGGAAACAAAGGAATCAACGTGAAGAATTTTTTAAAAAAGACATGCGTATAACACTGGTATCACAGCACAGGGTACTTTATTTCAGATTCCCAAGGAACGTTTTGATACAGACCATATAAATAAATTTGTATTTTTATGCGGAAATAAGAACATCTCAACCTGCTGAACCTACAGGGATTTTACATAAATTATATTCATGGGGGTGGGACACTCTTTAAACAAGGGTTGTGATTGGTTCTCCAAGTAATATAATACTCAGGGTGGCTAATAGCATGAAACTTATGGTCAAAATACTTACATGTTTTGTGTTTTTTGTAATGTTTAGGAGTAGACTTAATTTTTTTGGCAGCGGGTTCCAATTCAGACTGTTGCTTCTCTCCATTAGTTGGTTCATGTAAGGGTGTAATAAAGGAGAAGAAAGATAGAAAAACAGGAGTAAGGAATTCAGATTTGTTAAGTCATTGCAACTGCACTTTTTTTTTTAAATAAGATATTTCGGGGATATTTTTTTTCATGTTTATTAAATAAATAAACGCAACTGCTTGAGTTTGCTATTTAGAATAGATATATTAAAATAATCCATAACTTTTTTTTTTCCTATAGCGTCTTCCTATAATGGGAATGAATGTTTATCCATCAGTTTAAAGGATCTGTTTTGTTTTGTTTTTTAAATAACGTTTGGAAATAAAAGAACATGTCTGTTTATCTTGCGCAATGTAAATGGATATCGTGATTCAACTTACATTTTAAACTTGTCGAGTATCGTGTATGGTTTTTAAGAATAAAAATTGATATTTAGCGTAACCTGAGGGCCATGTTTTCCTTCATGTTGAGCACACATTAGATTAAATAAGCATAATGCAAGATTTTTCATATAAAAAAGGCATACTAAAAGCAGTCCATCCGGCTATTAGAATTCTTCAGAAGCCTTACGATAAGCTTTGTGTGATGAACAATTAACTGGTTCTTCATTAAAAAGAACCGACTCGATTGAACGACTCAAGCATGGTCCGGTTGTCCAGTTAAACTTACTGACTTGATAGGTGCCTCTCAAATGTAAGGATGCACATTTTGGCAATTATAATTCTAGAACCATCTCTATTTAGTTGTGATGCTACTTGAAAAGCCTTATAGGAATCACCTCCTTAGGTTCACATGATAAAAATCATGCAACAGCAGGGTTAAAGTTAGACTTTTAAACCGAGAATTAATGTCTGACACAGAAAGAGCAGCATTACCAAAATAATCCAGCAAACACATTAAACCCGTGCTCTGACACAAAAGAATCATGCATCAACACACACTTAAAGGCCATCTTTTAATTTATTTTTTTTTTTTAATTTATACAAAATCTTGTATGAAAATGTCAATTTAAAAATACATACATAAAGAATACATATGTTTTACAACACCCACAGGCAAAAATTAAGAAAAAAAGTGTACCTATTCTAAGCTAGGCTAAAAAAAAATGCCCTTTTCCAGAGAACTTGTCATATGACGCAAGGACAGGCAGACAAGTAGGCGTTGCTGCTCTTGTTCTAAGTGTGGGTTTACGAAGTCTGAGGGGTGGTAACAGAAAATAGAGCTTGTATGGTGAATTCTTGTGTTTGTTTTGGATGCGACCACTCAAACTTGTCTGGTCCTCGGGTCCACCGATTTCCAAACAAGAAACACAAAGATTTACGTGCTTGGGTACGTTTCGTCTATGGGCTTTATGCACGGCTGCACTACTTCCTGAACTTAAGCCAGTTCCTTGTTTCCTGTCTGCCATTATTGGCCAAATTGATTAATTCAGGTGTGTCTGATTATTGTTGCTGTGACTACTGAGGTCAGGCACACCTGAATTAATCAAGTTTCATTGTCCAACCCCTGTAGTTGGTTAGTTTGTGAAGCTCTGATGTTCCTGGACCTGCAGCTTCATGGTTTTGTAGAGCTGCAGTGATGTGTTAGTGTTACTCTTGTTTATTGTGAAGCAAAGTCTCATCTTAATCTTACTTGAACCCAAAAAGTGTAATGAGAAATGATGGAGAAAGTGGCACATGATGGAGAAACGCTCAAACCACTGAGCCACAGCAGCTGAAAGCTGCAATAGGGTGAAAGGGTGCAATATAACATGTATTCGTGGTTTTTCTTTTTTAAAAAGTCTTATTTTTCATAAACTTCACCTTTATCGTCAGCCGCGCTCTCCTCTGTCCCCTGAACGAGCGGTTTACTTCCTGATTCTATGAAAACACTCCCTCAGAAACACGTCGTAGGCTCAGATTGGTTAGTTTGGGCGGGTGTGTTGTGATTGGCTAAACTGTCGCTCACGTTGTCCGGAAGGTTAACGCCTATTACCTTAACGGGGAAACACCAGCTCCGGTCCAGATGTAAATAATGGTGTCGAGCTGCAGTATCAGTGAGGCAGAATCAGACCGAGAAAGCCGCGATGAACTGTGTCAAACAGAACCACATCACACACGGCTCTTAATAAACGTTTCTGAATGATAATTTGCTATATTTTTTAACCATATACACGTTTGTTTTACACAATTGCATCTGACTGGCAACGATATCAACTGACTGACTACTAATGTTAAGCACAAACAGCGTTGGCAAGTTTACGTTCTTGATCAAATCGAAAATAACGTCATAAAGCATATATACATGAAAAATACGTTTAAAACATTAGTACTTATACAAAATTTAGGTCCATAATGTTTGTACGCATTTGTCGTAGACACAAAATACTAGCATAACTAGTAGCCTAGTGGCTATAAAGCCAGCGCTGGCATTTTGAAAAAATAAAACATAAAATATAGCTGCGAGCAGCGATTGCGGGCCCAAGCCGGTGGCACCGCAACCCCGGTGCCTTTAGTTACCTAAAGGCACCGGGATGGCGGTACCGCCGGCTTTGGCCCGCAATCGCTGCTCGCAGCTATATTTATATATATATATTTAGCCGGTGGCACCGCCACCTTGGTGCTTTTAGGGTTATTCTACATGATGTGCAAAAACGTAACCCCCGCTTTGACTGTCAAAAGGAAGTGTGCTGAAGAGCTTGCAGCAGTGAAGGCTCTGCAAAAGTGCGGATCGAGGGCACATTTTAACCACAAAGTATGCATGAGCAACCTTCTGAAAGGTCAGGTGTACATCAAGGTCTACATCTGTACTGTGTTTACATTATAGTATTTAGGGATGCGCCGATCCGATACTCAGGATCGTTATCAGCTCCGATACTGCCATCTTTGCCGGATCGGGTATATTTACACCACTTTAATCAAACCACTCTTCTTTAAAACATTACGATGTTTTTCACAAGTATTTTGTTACTCTTATTGAGCTATTTTGTCCGCATACAGGACTCAATGCCAATCGTACGTGCTCACATCATTCTCTTTCTGTGAAAGCTGTATACTGCATTCACCAGTTTTCACTCTACAGCTGTTGACCAGAGCACTGAAATTATTTCTCACTTAAAGTACAATCAAATGGATTTTCCCACACATTTTGCATTAGTCCTCTGCATGGCATTTTATTATTTTCTGCGCAGCTTCAGAAGTGCACGCACACAGCTTAGAACACATGACACGCACACACACTCAGTCACGAGAGAGGCGCGATCGAACTCTGTGTGTGTTTGTGTGTGAACAATGGAAACTCCATTTTGTTCATACAGGAAAATATTCAGACTAATGTCTTGTGGGAGCAACAGAATACATGTAACGGCATTATGTAATCAGGATACAAAAATCCAGTAACTGTAATTTGTTACAGTGAGTTACATCCAAAAAAGTAGTAATCAGATTGTACTTACTTTTTGAAAAAGTATACAGTACTTAAAGCCACTTAATATAAAGTGGGACCCTTTTTTATGAAATAATTTGTAACTGTATCGGAATACATTTTTAAAGTAACCCTCCCAAGCCTGGTCTTGTGTGGATGTCCGTTACTTTCACTTTTTAAGTTAGCGCTTTTTAAGGCCCCAATCCTACTGTATTACCGTGTGGATATTGATCCAATAGTTCTACCTAATTTTGAACACAAGAGGGCAGTATAGCACTATGAATGATTTTTTACTCTTTTGACTAAAACATTCTGGCTGTTTTAAAATTAGACATAATTCTTAAAGTTAAAAAAGGAATAAAATGGCTGTAGTTCCAATATTGGTATAGTCTTATAGAAAAATAAATGGTGAATAATAAAATTTTTAGAAGATATGAGACGTTTCCTGATTCTCTTTTTGACATAATCCCTCGCCATAGCAAAACTGTTTGACATAATAAATATCCGTTCACAATTTAGTATCTTTAATGTATTTTCATAATTTTGAAGAAGTTTGGTGGGAATAATTAAAAAACACTTTAGAGGGGGGAATAAAAATGTAAAGGCTGGTTTTGCAAAACATTCACATACAGACCAAAATAACAGACTTCCTGTTGGGCTGGTTTAAAGTTGTTTGGGCTAATGAGATCTAAATGTGTACCGAGTTTAATATTATTACATGCAAGTGTGTTTGATTTATGGACCAAATTTTCAGACCAAGTTTATGGACCAAGTTAATTTAATTAATAAACTAATTATTAGGGCTGGGTAAAAATATCGATTCATCAATGCATTGCAATTCTTTGCTTCTCAATTCAATATCGATTCATCAAATCCTATGAATCGATTCAGCCATCCAGGCCAGTGGCGGCGCTGTGGGCTACACTCTAGTGAGATCGTTCAGCGTTGTACAAGACGCGCTTTAGCAAAACAGCGCGATGACGGGCAGCAGCTGCAATCCGTTCAAGCCTGCCCCACTAACATTAAAAGCCGACGTTTGGGCTCATTTTGGATTCCACTGTAAGCTGGGAACTATGGAAGCGTGTTTCCGCCACAGAATGTAAAATAAAAAAAGGTAATTGCGACTTTTTATCTCACAATTCTGACTTTTTTTCCTCACAATTGGGAGTTTACATCTCGCAATTCTGACTTTATTTCTCAGAATTGCGAGTTATAAAGTCAGAATTGCACGATATAAAGTCACAATTGCGGGATATAAAGTCAGAATTGCGAGACATAAAGTCAGAATTGCATGATATAAACTCAGAATTGTGAGATATAAACTATTCTGAGAGGGAATAAGGTTAAGTTAGTCTTTTTCCCCCTGATAACTCGCAATTGCTGTTAAGAGTGATCAGCTGTTAAGTGTTATTGTTTACAAAATTATAATTATAATATTAGACTTTTTTGGAGTATGCACATTTTGTGCTTCTGTTTACATTTCTTTTATAACTTGAATGTATAGGAAGAAAGAAATATACTTTCTACTACTTACATGCACTTTAGAGGTGTTAAAGCACTGTTCAGTGCTTGTCACAGTTGTGTTTGTATTCAACACATACAATATTGTACAGTTTATTCTGATGAATAAACAATGACCGGAAACAAACATGCTGGGGTCAATTTGTTCTTTAACATTGGTAATACTGCGCACATTATTTAAAAATATACTCAGGCACTTAATTACTTGTGAATTTACTTATTATTGAATCGATATCGAAGCTAATAAATCAATATTGAATCGAATCGAAATCGAATCGAATCGAAGCCTCAAGAATCGAAATCGAATCGAATTGTGAAATGCCCAACAATACCCAGCCCTACTAATTATATAAAACTATTGTCAATGCAGTACAATTAAACTGGTTATATGCCATTACTTATAAAAATTAAATAACTTATTTAAAAAATACCAGGCTTAAGGCATTTATTTTCTTTTATGCAGGCTACACACACAGCAGTGACAGTGGTTAAGCCCCCTCCCCCTGCACACACACATACAGACATGCACACACACAGACAGGCAAACACACAGACAGAGACAGAGATGTAGGCTCAAACAGAGCATGACCAGATTCAAACAAACATATCTTACTTTCTGTGGGTCCTAGCTAATGAGTGTCAATTAGAAAGTTGTCCGGCTCGAGGAGTACAATATACATACTGATTTTTGTAACTGTAGATAAAACTAACAACCCCACTTTTGTCAAAAGGTGGCGTTACTGAGCCCTCACCACGCCCGTTTCTGAAACTTTGCACATGTCTACTGGCTAATAAATGTGATGTGTCTGATGAGTTTCATGCAATTTGAAGCATGCTAAGGGTCTCAAAAGCATCCTAAAAGAATGGTAAAGTTTGATGCATCGCCACGGCAACAGTTTTAAAGATATCAAGAATCCATTCACAGGTCTTCATCTGCCGTATGTTTACATTATACAGATGAAGTTTGGAGCAAATCGGGTTAAAATAAGAGGGTGCTTTTAAAGCATTTTGTGCAAGTGACACACTTCCTGCTGCCAGTTGGTGGCGCTATAACTTTGACACACAAGTCACATCCATGTGATCGTCCTCTTACAGCGAACACACTCCTGAAGTTTCATCAAGATTGGTTGATGTATGCTGAAGTTATGACACACTTCCTGTTTCACGTTTCTCGCCATGATTTCATTTCCTCGCCACGGCCAAACCGTTCGAGATATCAAAAATCCCCTCGCAAACTTTCATCCTCAATGTCTTGACTTCACACTGACTGAGTTTCGTAGAATTTGGATAAGATCTCTAGGAGGAGTATTAAAAATTCCATTGCAAGTGTTTTACAAAGAACCTTAAATAACCGACTTCCTGTTGGGCTGGGGTAAAAAGTAAAAGTGCGACGTATATATGAAATGATGAGATCAACATGTGTACCGAGTTTCATATTAGTACATACAAGCGTGTTTGATTTATGGATCAAGTGTTCGGACCCCTTTCCAGGTGGCGCTGTCGAGCCCCCCTGCCACGCCCGGGTACCATCTTCAGCCCGGCCCTAATGGCAGCGGGTTCTGACCCCTGTGCAAAGTTTCAAGAGTTTTCGAGCACGTTAAGGGCCCCAAAAGTGCCCAAATAGTCGTATAAATAATAATAATAAATATAGCTGCGAGCAGCGATTGCGGGCCCAAGCCGGTGGCACCGCAACCCCGGTGCCTTTAGTTACCTAAAGGCACCGGGATGGCGGTACCGCCGGCTTTGGCCCGCAATCGCTGCTCGCAGCTATATTTATATATATATATATATATATAAAGCCGGTGGCACCGCCACCTTGGTGCTTTTAGGGTTATTCTACTTGACATGCAAAAACATAACCCCCGCTTTGACTGTCAAAAAGAAGTGTGCTGAAGAGCTTGCATCAGTGAAGGCTCTGCAAAAGTGCACATTGAGGGCACATTTTAACCACAAAGTATGCGTGAGCAACCTTCTGAAAGGTCAGGTGTACATGCAGGTCTACATCTGTACTGTGTTTACATTATAGTATTTAGGAATGCGCCGATCCGATACTCAGGATCGGTATCAGCTCCGATACTGCCATCTTTGCCGGATCGGATATATTTACACCACTTTAATCAAACCACTCTTCTTTAAAACATTATGATGTGATTTTTTTCACATGTATTTTATTACTCTTATTGAGCTATTTTGTCCACACACAGGACTCACTGCCAATCGTACGTGCTCACATCATTCTCTTTCTGTGAAAGCTGTATACTGCACTCACCAGTTTTCACTCTACAGCTATTGACCAGAGCACTGAAATTATTTCTCACTTACACTACAATCAAATGGATTTTCTCACACATTTTGCGTTAGTCCTCCGCATGGCATTTTATTATTTTCTGCGCAGCTTCAGAAGTGCATGCACAAAGCCTAGAACACATGACACGCACACACAGTCACGAGAGAGGCGCGATCGAATGTGTGTTTGTGTGCGAACAATGGAAACTCCTTTTTGTTCATACAGGAAAATATTCAGACTAATGTCTTGTGGGAGCAACAGAATACATGCAACGGCATTATGTAATCAGGATACAAAAATCTAGTGAGTTACATCAAAAAAAGTAGTAATCAGATTGTAGTTACTTTTTGAAAAAGTATATAGTACTTAAAGCCATTTAATATAAAGTGGGACCCTTTTTTATGAAATAATTTGTAACTGTATCGGAATACATTTTTAAAGTAACCCTCCCAAGCCTGGTCTTGTGTGGACGTCCGTTACTTTCACTTTTTAAGTTAGCGATTTTTAAGACCCCAATCCTACTGTATTACCTATTATACTGTATTGCCAACTGTATTAATGTGTGGATATTGATCCAATAGTTCTACCTAATTTTGAACACAAGAGGGCAGTATAGCACTATGAATGATTTTTTTCTTTTTTGACTAAACCATTCTGTCTGTTTTTAAACTTAAACATAATTCTTAAATTAAAAAAAAAAAGGAATAAAATGGCTATAGTTCCAATATTGGTATAGTCTTATACAGTGTTGGGGTAGTTACTCAAAAAAGTAATTAGTTACTAGTTACTTCTGTAAATTGTAATGAGATTACTTTACTAGTTACTGCGTTGGAAAAATAACTTCACTACTTATTACTTTACTTTCCTGTTTCTTAATTTACCGTGTAGCCTACATGGACAAACATCATATCAGTTTTTGCCCTATCATCACTTTATTGTAAAAATGTATACAAAATGACATGAAAGAACAATATCCCTGTCTGCACAAATAAATATGCCGCACTGTAAAATTCACAAACAAAATGGGGTTCAAAATTCAAAATTTTAAAATGGTGTTTATCACAGAAGTTTCAAAACAGGCTGGGAGAATAAAACTCTTCTCCTGAGAACAAAACCAGCTTTTTAGTCGACTCATGGTAATAATAATAATTAAAAAAAATAAAGATGTCAATGAAAAATAATAAAATAAAGGTCACTTTATCCCATAAAATTCTTAATCCTAATTTAAAATGTATTTTTCTAAACCTGGGGAATTAATGGTCGACAGGGGAAGCATGTCTTCTACAATGAACCCTGCAACAATCCTGTTCATTTCGTTTTCCAAGACTTTCGAGCCTTGTTTTTACTTGACGCGTCCGAACGAGCGGAAAGGTGCGCGCGGCAAACACCGCACGCGATGCCGCATCCGAGGATGAACGACAAGAAGCCGAACCTGCACCGAACATGGAGCCTACATCTCCACAACGGCACCCAGTTTGCGCATCTAAATCAGTTATTTATGTTTACAAAATGAGCCTAAGATCCATGTTTTATAAAATGTCCACGAAACTTAATGAAATGTTTAGTGAAATTAGAAAATAGAGATCGTTCATTTAGTTCTTTAGCCTAGCCTATATACATGTTTTTATATCGACATATTTTGTTCTAATGTCACAAATAATAATCTTAGGATTTACTATAGCCTACATTTCACTCAAATATTTTTGTGCTTTCGAGCAATAAACTGAAAGTAATGTGAATATTGCCATTTGTTGAAACCCGTCTCTCTCTCTCCACTTCCCTCTCTCTCTCACTCAAATCGGTCTCTATGGCAACGGCGCGCACGCACCACTAGACGGAACTCTCCACACAGGCAAACACGGCTTGGGTAACGCAGGAAAGCGCGTTCCTTTAGTATAGTAAAGTAGTGTAGTTACCAATATTTTCAGTGTAATGCGTTACTTTACTTACCCAAACTCGTTTGTAACTCGTTACCCCCAACACTGGTCTTATAGAAAATAAATGGTTAATAATAACATTTTTAATTCCTCATCCAATCATCCTTTTGTTATGGATCAATATCATAGCTAGAGACGTAGAAAAGGGCTGCACGGTTTTGCAATAAATAATAATAAATAAAATAAACATATAAATATTGTAATTGCAATTAAATTAGATTTGTGTGGCAGCTGCATGTACAATTATTATTAATAATAATAATAACATTAATAATAATACAAATGAGCTTAGAATAAAAATTTAAATGGTTTATTACATTAAAAACAGGCCATATTTTTAATAAATAAATAAGCTATCATTCATAGTGCACTAAATTTTAAACATTTTAAATTACAACATTGTTTGTGAAAGTCCAACAAAGTTAAATGTATACTCAAACCTGAAAAGTTGTGTGGCTCCGTTTTCATTTGATTATCATTGTGGCAGCAGTTGGAACACTGTGTTAACTAACTCCGCTGTGTATTACATATTTTAAACCTAGCTAACAGTCGCTAGGAATTACTGACATGTTTCAAAACGGTGCTGTGTTTGAGCCAACAAGACAGTGATTAAGGCAATATAAAGTTAGATTTGGACGCGTATACATCCAACCCGGAAACAGAAAAAAATCTACGATGAAAAAATTTACTTTCATGATGTCAAAACACTCTTTGTCCATTATCTTCACGAAATATAATCAAAACGTTCCGCAAATTCGCGGGAGACCGTCTTCTGGCAGCAAGAGAAAAAGAGCGGAAAGACAGCCGGCTAGATAGGCCTACTGACAAACTAAATGTCCGTGTTACATTTAACCCCGCGTTAGGCCTACATTTATCCCCACGCTCCCCTATTCTGTAGCTCCTGGCAGTGATGTTTCACCTCATGAAATATAGTTTATGTTCACATTTATGACACAGACAGTAGATATAGGCTTCTGCCAGGCACTTTCAGGGATACAAATCGAAAAAATATGTATAGTCTATATGTGCATATTTATATGCAAAATACTCCTTTTTTCACGTCAACTATGTGCTATGGTCATTAAATGGCTTTCCTTTTCACTTAAGTCCAGCAAATAATTCATTTATTTTAACACATTTGGTGGCATCTGCCAGTTATTGTCGTTGTTATGAAGTACAGTCGTATGTTTGCATAATTCATTTTGAACACTATCAAAATCTGAGGTAAATTATCCGTTATGGCTTGTGGCACAGTGACCTATTTTTAACTAAAAATAAATAATGTGTACTCATAACCAGTGTAATTTCTTCATTCTGTCAGCCGCGACGTCGCAGAAATAGGAAACGTTTCTAAATTAGAAACTTCGCATGTCGCCGTCGCGTATGGTTAGGACAAAAACTCTGATTTATTAACATGGAAAAGATACCTTTTATCGCGTGTCGCGGCGTCGTGTGTAGTTAGGACACGGCGTAAGCGGCCGCTTCTCAAGTCTAGAATCTGAACTTGATTCCGATTGGCCAGTGTCAGACCTGTCAGTCTCGCAGCTCGCGTCAGCTTCATGCCGATTAAAGTCGTATGAAATACAATTGTAATACAATTCTAAGTTATGAGAAGCTACTGTATCCTGTAGACGACTATTTTTTACTTTTAAAACGGTGTAAAAATTAAAAATTATCATAAAATATTCATCGTTGACTTGTCAAAGTACAACTTTCCTCATAGTAACTGAAAATTTCAGTTATTCCTTTTCATGTGGCTGACCGTACAAATATTCATATGGTAGTAAGCATTTTTTAAACGGAAATTATATATTATAACGGGAAAATGTACCTTTTGTAAAAAAAAGAAAAAAATATCTGACGTTGCACATGCGCATAACCGGTAAGTAGCAAATCTCGATGGGTAGCATGAATTTTCAGAACACCTGTATTGGACAATTTAACAATATACTTACGATAGAATATATTTACAATTAATAATGATTTAAAAACAAAATACATAACGCGCCGGGCCGCCGGCCCAACCAGACCGCGGCCCAACAGGAATCTCCCGGTAGTCCCGATGGCCAGTACATGCCTTAGTATCTTTAATATATTTTCATAATTTTGAAGAAGTTTGGTGTGGGAATAATTAAAAATTACTTAAGAGGGGGGAAATAAAAATGTAAAGGCTGGTTTTGCAAAACATTCACATACAGACTGAAACAACCAACTTTGTTTTGCTGGCTTAAAGTTGCTTGGGCTAATGAGATCTATAAGTTTAGGCTACCGAGTTTAATATTATTATATGCAAGTGTGTTTGATTTATGGACCCAATTTTCAGACCAAGTTAATGGACCAAGTTAATTTAATTAATGAACTAATTATATAAAACTATTGTCAATGCACTACAATTAAACTGGCTATGTGCCTTTACTTATAAAAAAATAAAATAAAAACTTATTTAAAAAATCCCAGGCTTAAGAAATGTATTTTATTTATGCTGGCCAGACACACAGCAGTTAAATGGTTAATTAAGCCCCCTCTCCCTGCTAACACACACACACACACACACACACACACACACACACACACACACACACACACACACACACGCACACACACGCACACACACACACACACACACAGAGACAGGCAAAGGCTCAGACATATGCTCAGAGGGAGTATGACTACATTCAAACTAAAATATCTGACTTTCTGTGGGTCCTAGCTATTGAGTGTGAATTAGAAAGTTGTCCGGCTCGAAGAGTACAATATACATACTGATTTTTGTAACTGTAGATAAAACTAACAACCCCACTTTTGTCAAAAGGTGGCGCTACTGAGCCCTCACCACGCCCGTTTCTGAAACTTTGCACATGTCTACTGGCTAATAAATGTGATATGTCTGATGAGTTTCATGCAATTTGAAGCATGCTAAGGGTCTCAAAAGCATCCTAAAAGAATGGTAAAGTTTGATGCATCGCCACGGCAACAGTTTCAACGATATCAAGAATCCATTCACAGGTCTTCATCTGCCGTATGTTTACATTATACAGATGAAGTTTGAAGCAAATCGGGTTAAAATAAGAGGGTGATTTTAAAGCATTTTGAAAGTGACACACTTCCTGCTGCCAGTTGGTGGCGCTATAACTTTGACACACAATAGTCACATCCATGTGATAGTCCTCTTACAGCGAACGCACTCCTGAAGTTTCATCAAGATCGGTTGATGTATGCTGAAGTTATGACACACTTCCTGTTTCACGTTTCTCGCCATGATTTCGTTTCCTCGCCACGGCCAAACCGTTCGAGATATCAAAAATCCCCTCGCAAACTTTCATCCTCAATGTCTTGACTTCACGCTGACTGAGTTTCGTAGAATTTGGATAAGAGCTCTAGGAGGAGTATTAAAAATTCCATTGCAAGTGTTTTACAAAGAACCTTAAATAACCGACTTCCTGTTGGGCTGGGGTAAAAAGTAAAAGTGCGACGTATATATGAAATGATGAGATCAACATGTGTACCGAGTTTCATATTAGTACATACAAGCGTGTTTGATTTATGGACCAAGTGTTCGGACCCCTTTCCAGGTGGCGCTGTCGAGCCCCCCTGCCACGCCCGGGTACCATCTTCAGCCCGGCCCTAATGGCGGCGGGTTCTGACCCGTGTGCAAAGTTTCAAGAGTTTTCGAGCACGTTAAGGGCCCCAAAAGTGCCCAAATAGTCGTATAAATAATAATAATAATAATAAATATAGCTGCGAGCAGCGATTGCGGGCCCAAGCCGGTGGCACCGCAACCCCGGTGCCTTTAGTTACCTAAAGGCACCGGGATGGCGGTACCGCCGGCTTTGGCCCGCAATCGCTGCTCGCAGCTATATTTATATATATATATACATATATATATATATATTTGGCCAGTGGCAGCGCCACCTTGGTGCTTTTAGGGTTATTCTACATGACGTGCAAAAACATAACCCCCGCTTTGACTGTCAAAAAGAAGTGTGCTGAAGAGCTTGCATCAGTGAAGGCTCTGCAAAAGTGCGGATCGAGGGCACATTTTAACCACAAAGTATGCATGAGCAACCTTCTGAAAGGTCAGGTGTACATCAAGGTCTACATCTGTACTGTGTGATGCGCCGATTCGATACTCAGGATCGTTATCAGCTCCGATACTGCCATCTTTGCCGGATCGGGTATATTTACACCACTTTAATCAAACCACTCTTTAAAACATTACGATGTGATTTGTTTCACATGTATTTTGTTACTCTTATTGAGCTATTTTGTCCACAGGACTCACTGCCAATCGTACGTGCTCACATCATTCTCTTTCTGTGAAAGCTGTACTGCATTCACCAGTTTTCACTCTACAGCTATTGACCAGAGCACTGAAATTATTTCTCACTTAAACTACAATCAAATGGATTTTCCCACACATTTTGCATTAGTCCTCTGCATGGCATTTTATTATTTTCTGCGCAGCTTCAGAAGTGCACGCACACAAGTAGTGGTATCATAAACGTTGTGTCACTTTTTATGATTTATGATGTGATTTATGGCCTTAAAATCAGTTAATGACTGACAGGTGTCAGTTACAACGATCATAGTGTTCTTGTGTCATGTAACCGGTGTTTTCTGACTTATGGTTGTGTGACAGGTTCCTTTATGTCCGGTAAGATCTTATGACTCTTTAATGGTGTCACACTGTGCAAATTGCTATTGGCCCTTTTTGTTTTTATAGTACATTCCTTCCTGGACTAACAACCTTACTACAAATACGTCACTACCTACATCATACTGATGATTGTTTAAATACAGTTAGGACACATGCTACTGAACACAGACAACATTTCTTCTACAAGATTTACCGATACAATGGCTACTCCGAGAACACCTAAAACCGCTAGAAAGGTTATGTGTATTTCGCCGACAAGAGGACGCGTTGAACTGAGAGATGATCTAACATTTGCTCCAAGGAAGAAGCATCATGTTAGCTTGACAAAGTTTCTTCATGAAGACGGTGAATATGTGAAACGCGAATTCTCTTTGGATGGCGGTCGTATGGTGCGATATCTATTTGACAAAGTGTCGTGTACAGTGAAACTCTACATGGCGGAAGTTGGCGACAAATTTACATTGGAGACTCCATATCTGATTTTTGAAGACAAAGACTGGTCTCTGTTTTTCAACAATGTTTGGAGAGATTTGAACGACTGTGGTAATGATCCTCTGTATATATCAGAGTGGGATGGTATAGCTCCTAACACGAGATTTCGCGTGGTCGGGGATCACAGTAAAAAGCTACCAGAGGATTGTGTTTACATTTTTTGCTGCTACAATAAGACAAGGCTCAGTGATCCTACTTGGCCTATAATTGAATCTGAGCATCACAGCTGCTACGATATGACATTTCTGTTTAAGTGGAAAGATGTAAATGTGCTTGACAGCATATTTACATGCATAGACAAGATGTTTAGATGGTGCAACATGTACGATCGTTACAGTTCTGTAAAGATGAAATTGTTTCACCCGGAACAAGGCGTTACCACCAACAAAGACCGCCTCTTAACCCCTCCCACATATTACAGTCATTAAAATAAGTCTACGGATCGTCACAATGCTACATTCATTCAACATGTCTCAAGAACTATCAACTGCCTCCTACTCCTACAGCAACAACCCTGAGTCTACCCCTGCGATGCCTGATGACAATGCTACAATGGGTGAGCCCCACCCCCAATCTTACGACAATAGCTGGTTGGATAAATTTTGTATGGACCTTGGATATCACAACCTGACCTTCCTTACATCTCCATATGGTAACACTGGTGCAATAGCTGGAGCAGCAACCCTTGCTGGAATTGACGACACAGACAGTTGTATCCGTACTGACGGATTCAAGATCATAAAAGCAACAGTCGTCGTCCTTCTGGAACACATCATTAACAAAAAGTTAAAAGAAATCTGTTTGGGTTGTGAAGTGGATCACCCCAGTCAGATTAGGCACTCCTGTTTGTTTGAACCAGGTCCCTATTTCTTTGATGCATACTTTGATGAACTGACCCGTAATCTGGTGAGACCTGACCTTAAGCATATTGTTGCTCAAGCATTGAGCCGTTGTGGTTTAAGGGTTCATCCCCAGAGGATTCAGGGGTCGGTGGATGCTATTTTACACGGATTGCGGGACGAGGTTTTCATTGTGGAAAAACTTCGTGAGATCAGAGAGAAAGTAGTGGACGGCACCAGCGAACAAATTGTTTATGACGCTGTGGACTGCTGGAAAGGTAATATCCAAACTGCGTGATTCTAAAAACAACATGGGGAACACGTGTTTTGCATCCGGACTGGCAAAGTGTCTACTTAAACAACGTGTTAGATGTGAGATGACCAGCTTGTTGTACATGATTATTAATGAATCTGCCAATGTATCTGTTGCTGTAAGCAAATGTTCTGTTGATACCAAGCGTTTTACAAACCTCAAGAAACAAATGTGTGTTGTGAGAACTATGTCAAATGAATGGACTGATATGATGCGTATATGTATTAATGCAGGTGATCCAATTTGTGTAACTAACAGAAAAATTTTAGACTTGATAACTGAATGTGGTAGCAGTATTAGAATAGCCGATATATTGTGTATGTGTACATATGTGACTGATCTATGTGTTGACATGTTAACAAGAAACAGTCACATGGATGTTTGTGAAATTATTGAAACATTGGTTGATTATGTAATTGAGAAAAACACTGTGGTGTGTATAAATTTTTTACACTACATCGATGTTGTATGACACCTTTTTGCTTTTGTATTGTTTTACACTGTTTCAAGAAATAAAAACCTGATACGCTTAAGACATATGTGTTATTCTTTTGTGGAGTGTAAAGCGGCAATATGTCCGAAGAAATGAAAAAGATATATTACACACCATCTAATCCTGGTTCTTTAGGGGGGAAAAAACGTTTAAAAGAAGCCGTTTTAAAAGACACAGGTGTTCGTTTAACCGATAAAGAAGTTTCAGCCTGGTACTGCATATCAATGCCATAGACAAAAACCCGATTCCTTTTGTATTTTATTGGTGCTGTTCTGTGTAGTGTATATGCATCCTCGCCAGCAAGCCAGTCTGAAACTTCTTTATCGGTTAAACGAACACCTGTGTCTTTTAAAACGGCTTCTTTTAAACGTTTTTTCCCCCCTAAAGAACCAGGATTAGATGGTGTGTAATATATCTTTTTCATTTCTTCGGACATATTGCCGCTTTACACTCCACAAAAGAATAACACATATGTCTTAAGCGTATCAGGTTTTTATTTCTTGAAACAGTGTAAAACAATACAAAAGCAAAAAGGTGTCATACAACATCGATGTAGTGTAAAAAATTTATACACACCACAGTGTTTTTCTCAATTACATAATCAACCAATGTTTCAATAATTTCACAAACATCCATGTGACTGTTTCTTGTTAACATGTCAACACATAGATCAGTCACATATGTACACATACACAATATATCGGCTATTCTAATACTGCTACCACATTCAGTTATCAAGTCTAAAATTTTTCTGATAGTTACACAAATTGGATCACCTGCATTAATACATATACGCATCATATCAGTCCATTCATTTGACATAGTTCTCACAACACACATTTGTTTCTTGAGGTTTGTAAAACGCTTGGTATCAACAGAACATTTGCTTACAGCAACAGATACATTGGCAGATTCATTAATAATCATGTACAACAAGCTGGTCATCTCACATCTAACACGTTGTTTAAGTAGACACTTTGCCAGTCCGGATGCAAAACACGTGTTCCCCATGTTGTTTTTAGAATCACGCAGTTTGGATATTACCTTTCCAGCAGTCCACAGCGTCATAAACAATTTGTTCGCTGGTGCCGTCCACTACTTTCTCTCTGATCTCACGAAGTTTTTCCACAATGAAAACCTCGTCCCGCAATCCGTGTAAAATAGCATCCACCGACCCCTGAATCCTCTGGGGATGAACCCTTAAACCACAACGGCTCAATGCTTGAGCAACAATATGCTTAAGGTCAGGTCTCACCAGATTACGGGTCAGTTCATCAAAGTATGCATCAAAGAAATAGGGACCTGGTTCAAACAAACAGGAGTGCCTAATCTGACTGGGGTGATCCACTTCACAACCCAAACAGATTTCTTTTAACTTTTTGTTAATGATGTGTTCCAGAAGGACGACGACTGTTGCTTTTATGATCTTGAATCCGTCAGTACGGATACAACTGTCTGTGTCGTCAATTCCAGCAAGGGTTGCTGCTCCAGCTATTGCACCAGTGTTACCATATGGAGATGTAAGGAAGGTCAGGTTGTGATATCCAAGGTCCATACAAAATTTATCCAACCAGCTATTGTCGTAAGATTGGGGGTGGGGCTCACCCATTGTAGCATTGTCATCAGGCATCGCAGGGGTAGACTCAGGGTTGTTGCTGTAGGAGTAGGAGGCAGTTGATAGTTCTTGAGACATGTTGAATGAATGTAGCATTGTGACGATCCGTAGACTTATTTTAATGACTGTAATATGTGGGAGGGGTTAAGAGGCGGTCTTTGTTGGTGGTAACGCCTTGTTCCGGGTGAAACAATTTCATCTTTACAGAACTGTAACGATCGTACATGTTGCACCATCTAAACATCTTGTCTATGCATGTAAATATGCTGTCAAGCACATTTACATCTTTCCACTTAAACAGAAATGTCATATCGTAGCAGCTGTGATGCTCAGATTCAATTATAGGCCAAGTAGGATCACTGAGCCTTGTCTTATTGTAGCAGCAAAAAATGTAAACACAATCCTCTGGTAGCTTTTTACTGTGATCCCCGACCACGCGAAATCTCGTGTTAGGAGCTATACCATCCCACTCTGATATATACAGAGGATCATTACCACAGTCGTTCAAATCTCTCCAAACATTGTTGAAAAACAGAGACCAGTCTTTGTCTTCAAAAATCAGATATGGAGTCTCCAATGTAAATTTGTCGCCAACTTCCGCCATGTAGAGTTTCACTGTACGCGACACTTTGTCAAATAGATATCGCACCATACGACCGCCATCCAAAGAGAATTCGCGTTTCACATATTCACCGTCTTCATGAAGAAACTTTGTCAAGCTAACATGATGCTTCTTCCTTGGAGCAAATGTTAGATCATCTCTCAGTTCAACGCGTCCTCTTGTCGGCGAAATACACATAACCTTTCTAGCGGTTTTAGGTGTTCTCGGAGTAGCCATTGTATCGGTAAATCTTGTAGAAGAAATGTTGTCTGTGTTCAGTAGCATGTGTCCTAACTGTATTTAAACAATCATCAGTATGATGTAGGTAGTGACGTATTTGTAGTAAGGTTGTTAGTCCAGGAAGGAATGTACTATAAAAACAAAAAGGGCCAATAGCAATTTGCACAGTGTGACACCATTAAAGAGTCATAAGATCTTACCGGACATAAAGGAACCTGTCACACAACCATAAGTCAGAAAACACCGGTTACATGACACAAGAACACTATGATCGTTGTAACTGACACCTGTCAGTCATTAACTGATTTTAAGGCCATAAATCACATCATAAATCATAAAAAGTGACACAACGTTTATGATACCACTACTTGCGTCCTTGACACAGTTTGCGACCGCATCAGTGTCCGATTCCTCCTTGCCAAACTGTCTCCTTGATGATGACGGAGCAGGGGCGAACCGCATTTCTACCACCTCGCCTCTTGGGTGGCGAGAGATGAAATGGAGAATACAGGAAGATAAGTTGAGGGAGCGCTTTGGAGTTTAGGGGGACCGAAATAGACGTGACACACAACAGCTCTGCAACTGCCCAGTTAGACTAATGAGGCGAGGTTGAAGGAGAGGGATGCTCCCGGAGGTGCACACGCTCACGTCAAAGCCCCTGCCCCCCTCACCCGTGGCCTATTTCCGGTACAGAAATTCATTAAAATGGCCCCAGCGAGCAGGCTTTAGGGCCTCAACTGGGTCAAGGCAAAATAGTAAGCTCAAAGCAGTCAACTCAATATCAATTTGTCATTTGACAGGTTAGATTAGTCATTTTTCACACCTGCATCTCAGAGTAGAAGAAACTACAGACCCTCAACACACATGGTTGACCATTGAGTTTTTGGGGCTCACCCCACTCCACACCTATTCTATATCAGTGATACTTTAATACATCTACAATACCAGTCAAACGTTTACAAAAATATTCATGTTTTTGAAAGAAGTCTCTTGCAGCTCACCAAGGCTGCATTTATTTGATGAAAAATTTAGTAGAAAAAGTACAATTTAGAAAGAAGAATGGAGTAATGGTGCTGAAAATTCAGCTCTACCATCAAAGGAACAAATTACATTTTGAAATATATTTAGATAGAAAACAACTATAATACTTGGGTACTTAGGGGAAGAAATAGTAAAAGTTCCATACTAGAATGCTATTCTAATTCAGTCAATGGCCAAATTCAGCCAAAATCTTGCACGACACCAGATAATAAATGCAAAATAGATACTTCAGATTACTGTGCATATTGTGGAAATGTAATAATGAAATATTGTTTAATGAAAAACGCAAATGTAACACGACGTTTGTTACCGGAGTCATCGCAGTTATTAGGATGTTGAAAAGTACAGCAGGAAGAAACCAAGCAGCAGTTTTGCTTTTATCAGGTCTGATCAAACTTACAAGGACATGACTGCACGACATTTCTGTGACCTTTTCTTTCGGCTGAACAGAGTCCACTCCGTGGGTGTGTCCAACCACAACGCCACAGGCACCTGTCTCTGTGAAGGTCAAAGTGCTGTTTTTCTACATCTATACACATGCATGTTTTAGAAATAATGGGCATTATTTAAGCAATACTTTAACCAATTTCATTTATAGAAATTCAATACCCGTCAACAATGGGATTTCAGTTTGAGTGTTAATTATTTATCAATTCAAACTTAATTTAGCAAATTAATTAAATTAATCTACTCTTCCATTAAAAGAAACTGCAGAAAATAAAATGGAGTACAAACTGCTTAAGAATTGTGTTGCCTTTTTTTTTTTTTTTGATTGCACAAAAATAAAGAAAAGCAAAGAAATTGCTTTCAAGGGCTTTACCTTTATCTTCTTGAACTGCTGATTTGCTTATAAGGCCAAAAGGCTGGTCCATTCATCCATCACCAAACAGCTGATTCACACAAGTTTGTCCATGCTTTCTCCATACCATTTGCCAGAACAGTCCGATAAACACATAACCTGAGGCGAGAAATACAAGGTTGGAAAACAAACAGTAATGGTGAATGGTGTGATTATGAACATCTGATTGACTTAAGCAATATACAGCAGCTGATCACAGCCTTATATATATATATATATATATATATATATATATATCACAATTAATCACATCCAAAAAAAGTTTTTGTTTACATAATATATGTGGGTGCACTGTGTATAATTATTTTGTGTATATATAAATACACAAACATTCATGTATATTTAAGAAAAAAATATTTATATATAAAATATATATATTTATATATAATATACATTATATATAAATCTATATACAGTATATACATGAAAATATTTCTTAAATATATACAAGCATGCATGTGTATTTATATATATAAAATAATTATACACAGTGCACCCACATATATTATGTAAACAAACACTTTTATTTCGGATGTGATTAATCACGATTGATCATTTGACAGCCCTAAATATTTTACATTTTTGCATATTTTAATATTTTAGGTCATTGCTGGGCTTCCTGAGATTTTAAACTATTGAAAGTAAATGTCTTTTCTTACAAAATAAATAAATAAAGACATAATTGAAAAATATAAATCTTTACAAATCCACTAGTTTTAATGTGAAGTAAATGGACTGAATCAGATTAAAGAAAGATAACTGATAATGGCCAATTTCGACTAGATTTAGCTTAAAATCTCATGAAACCCAGACCAACATGAATTACCTACAACCTTATCATGCCTAAAGAAAGTGTACCATTTACTAAAACCTTAGATTATAGATATGGTCTAAATGGGTGAGCCTGCTCCTTCAAGTAGAAGCTTATCCTGGTAGCTAACTTGTCTAAAAGGGGAGAAAATGTGTATGATGGATGAGCGTGGGACAGGCCCTCAAATGAGACCTGGTGACTAATCAATAGACTGGCAGTGCGGCCTGGCTGGAGGAGGGCTTCATATCAATCATAATACACAGGCCTTGTATACTCATCGACAGCACACAGTGGGCCAGGGACGAGTTGTTTCATCTATTTCTCTTGGCAGACGGGGCAACTGAGCTGACACATAGCATTGTCAGAGTGGGAGAAACACTCATCATAAAAAGAAAAGTCGAAACCTGAAGTTTGGCTTACATAAATACCCTCGGTTTTACAGATATGGCTTTAGAAAGTCCTGGACTAAAATGCATGTTTGAGCTGTTTTAACTGAAAGCAACTTATCTTATTTTAAGATATGTCAGTGAACATTGTTTTGTCTCAAGATACACAACAGCAATGTTTTTTGTTTTCTTTCTGGCTGCTTCCTTTCTGTGAAACAAGGCCATGGAGAAATTGAGACAGGCTTTACCTCGTTTGATTTGCTTCTTTTGTGGTTTGTTTGAGTCCTCCTTGACAAGTGTAATTTGAGAGGTTTTTCCCCTGTCCTGCTTTCCTCCATTGCTTCATGCCCCTCACAGATGCCGTGCACTAAATGTGGCACTAGGATTATCAACGCTCTTGTCAGCTTTCCTAGAGTTCTGGTGGTTGGGCTTTACTCTACTGTGGCACTTTATGGCCACCTTGTGGTGTAAACTGGTTAGGCAAGTGCACCTGTTTACCACATGGTTTATAAAATAAAATAAAAACACGCCCTGTGCGGTGAGAAAAAGGAACACGATGTTCCTGTGCTCAAAACGATCATATAGACCATTTCACAAGACAACACTGGTCCAGAAGCACTTCCTGTTTCAGTTTGTAAATGATTTCTTAATTTCAAATGTAAAGAAAAAATCTTAAAGATGTTTATTTAACTTTTTGATTCAGTTGTGTACGTTCTGTAGGTTGTACTTTATCCCAACGTTTATATAGTGTTAAAAAACTAAAACAGGAAGTGCTTCTGGACCAGTGTTGTTTACATTTCGCGAAATGGTCTATAGAGTCAACCAACAGAAGAGCTGATCCACAGTTGTTTGCATTTTATTTGATGTACTGCTTCGTGCACATTTAAAACCCAGCTAATGCTGTATAATTGTGTAATTATAAAGAACTTTGATCAAGAATAGGCGAACACAGATCCGAAAAAGAGCTTGAAACAGATTTCAGATCAGGTTGATTTTCAAACATATTCAAGGCGTCGTTCCTCTATCCCAAATGTGCTCCTTTGGGATTTAGACTTGTGCAGTCATTTATGTAAACTGAAGACACTGTTGTCACTACAACCACATGAACGACCTGTGCTCAGGACGTTCTCATGTATTATTTGATCTGATATTTCAGCAGTTGATTTAAAGTTTAATTGAATATGGCATATCATTGTCACAACAAATGTATGTCTTTATCCAAAAAATATTAGCAAACTTTACACAGATTTTGGCTGTACTATCAGTCCGCATAGTGAAAAACAACCTTTTTTAATGTGTATATGCCTGTGTGGTGTTTTAAAATATGAACACAAACCATGTGCAGATATATATCATTGCTGTGTATTTTCTCAATCAAACTGTAGTGTGCTCGTCAATGAACGGATCTGAGCTGGTGTGAGGGAGGGAACAATTTGCATATTCATAGAACCTTGTATACTGAGGCAAAAGAGAGATAATTTTCAGCCAAATTATTGACTCTTAACATAAGAAACTTACTTCATGAACATGCATCTTGCATATCCACTCTCAATCAGCAGTCCTCAAGCTCCATGTGCCCAATAATGCAAGACAACATTCTAAAGACCCCACACATGCAATATTAACTAGCACAATTATTTAGCTTTAAAACAAATTCATTGTGATTCCACAAGTGAAATATGCTTAAGAGGGATTGAGATGTTTTACACATTTTTACCAGTTTACAAGGGGTACTCCACCCAAAAAGGGAAATTCTTTATTTACTCACCTTCAAGTTGTTGTAAACTTGTACCCCTTTAATATTCAGAGTACTCTTGCAGAAACAGCTGAAAACCATAGTTCTAAACGCACTTGAGTTAATGAAAACCTAGTCACATACCACCATCAGGCCTTTGTGTGCTTTCATTTTAATACAACTAAACGTTGTGGAAACGACAATTTGCCATTATAGACAATACCAAAGTAGTCAAGCATATGTCCATGCATTCTTTGCATATACTCATTTTCCTGTCTCATTTATTTGAATGAAACTCATACAATGTATAATAAACAAGAAACAAAAGCAGCATTTAAATCAGATGTGCGTTTTAATAATGAATACAGTTATTGAAAATTAATAATCAATATTTACAAAAATTCTCACAAAATAAGACCGCATCACATGAGATGAAGATCTGAGTGCACTTGGGTTATCTCACATTCAAACATTTACCACAGTTAGCCAGAGCAGTGATGACCAGGCAGCCATGTGGTTTTGTCCCAAGGCTCTGGGTGGGTTGCACAGGCAGCTGAGATCCGTCGAGGAGGATCAGCAACCTGTAAAAGTCTCTCAAAACACATGCATCCGTTGGCAGAACAATGCATGCACATTTGCTCAGAAATGACATTGCGACATCTGGCTACTGCAACGCTCTAACACCGCGTACATTAAGGGTGGAGCGGGTTTACCTGTAGGCCACGTGGTTGTGACCGTACTGGAGGCGTGGCGTACACGTCATCGCGTAGCTGTGACGCAGAGCGTTCCGCCTCCCTGAGTTGGAGTCTGCGCAATGCTGTGAGACAAGGAGAGCCGACAAATGAAACCAAATTCAACTCGTAACATGCAACTCAAAGAATTCTGTTGAACGCCTTGGCTTCAATAAAACATTGTTCGAAACAACCACACATTTATGTAATGCTAGGTTAACAATAAAACCATTGGCATTTCACGCACATATTACTGTCTATGGTTTCACAGCTGCCAGGTCGTCGTCTCGTTCCGACGAAATCAAGTCAGGTTTCGGAAACACGTCAGATTTCATTCCTGAAGAACACGTCCTCGAAGTCTCGCTGTTGGAAGGCCAAAGATCTGTCGTGATCAGAGTCCGACAATGAGAAAACGCTCTCATCAAATTGTACATGAGGACTCTGCATTGAGAAATCATGGCTTACATCACATGTCTCAAGTGAAACATCTAATCGTTCAGCGTACACCAGGTCCATTAAATACTGGGTTGTGTTTCTTGGTGCCATGGCAACCGGTGGCACGTAACTTTTATTCCTCGTCGTTACTGTACCGTCGACACGGTCCAGACACAGCTGTGGTCTCTTGACTGACCAGGCGCGGACCCGTCGTCTCCTTTCGCTGATTTTTGCACGCAAAAATGTCTTCCTCTTTGATTTTGACCATTTCTTCTTATGAACTGGCGCGGTCTCGGTGTCCTTCTGGTAGTTTTCGTTCATTGTCATAACCTCAAGACACATCACAGAAAAAAACACAAAGTCTTTCGTTGCTTAGATGCGAGAGGTACAAAAAACACCGAGTGATTGAAATATTAAAGTAAACTGGAGCAATAAAAAAACTTCGAAGTAGGACCCAAGAATCAAATGCTGCTGTCTCTTCGACGATCAAAAAACGAATGACAAACGTGTCGAAGGAACGTGCGAGTTACGCACTTAACGAACTTCCGGAAGTGACGTTTTTCGTTTTCAACCAATCAGCTTTCGTCTCGTCTTATTCGGCGGTGATCATGAGACCATTAATTTGAATCGATTTGAACACAGTGCCCCGCTAGGGACATATCAGCAATACATTGCAATATATTTAAACATAAAGAAGAGCCATCGGAAACTTTATAAACACACAAACAAAACAAAATAGGTATACAAAGCCACCCAACACATGAGCCTTACTTTTAAACCATCAAAACATTGTTCCCCATTGCACTCCTATGGTTGCATTACCAAGTTTTTAAACAAAAAGGCGTTCAGTGATATAAACGTCTGATCATTTTTCTTAGTTAATCATTTACATTGGGTTAGTCAGTCTGATTATTTGTTGTGCTCAAGTTCAAGCAATTTCAGGTTCTGCGACAGTCGGTAGCTGTAAAATCAAAAAGTTGTCTACAAAATAGTGATGGCCGCTTTCGAATCGCTCCTTCTTGGAGCTTCGAAACCTTCTCGAATCTTTTGTTCCGAATCAGTGGTTCGGAGGGTAGTAAAAAAAACAAATGTTGTGGAAAATATCTCAAAGAACATCACCCAAACATTTAATTTTCCCAAAACAAAAGCAGCGAGGTACCTTGACGACCTCACAAAAATGTCGGCGACCCCATGCCAGGACCTAGGAGGCCACCCACGTGACGCAAATGCGCAGCCGCAGTCTCTCCTGTCTTGAAGCTCTCTGCTGCCAAAAAAAAAAGAAGCTCTCTGCTGCCTTATTTATTTAATGTTAATGTTATTTTATTATTTAATTTTGATTTGTGATGTAATTCTGTATTTGTGATTATATTTGTTAAATAAAAAAAGATGAGAAACTTACGAAAATTAATGTATGTGAAATACATCTTTACTTGCATCAATCTCTTCTTCAGAAAATGTGTTTGTTGTTCAAAATATGAAAGGTGTGGGAAAAAAAACATCCCTTTTCCAAGTAATTTTCCGTCATGATTGCCCTTATTGAAGGGCGTATTGGCATGAATGCTCAGCCATTTACAATACAGTAAAAGCACCGCCTGCAGTTGTAGTCCAACAGTTTCGGGACAAGTGACAACAATGTAACAATGAAAGACAGCACAACGGGTTCTTTTAGTGAGTATCGAGCTTATTGCGCCTTTTAGGTCGAATCTAATGTAACATTATGGGACATATTTTAGACAGTGTGCAACATCTGATCTCGCCACTAGGTTAGTGCTCATCAAGTAGACATTGTGAGACCACGACAGCCGAAACGGGATGCTTTTTACGTTAAATAGTGATTCAATAATTGTGCTCATGAATCAGTTTATAAATGAACACATTGTGGTGCTTTAACAAGGCCCATTATCGTTAGTAGGCTATTTATCGCGGAACTGGCAATATTATAATAGATGCATAATTGTGCTTCTCAAAAACTCGTGAGATGTCGACTGGGAATCGAATTTCCTCGAGTATCATTCTGTTGTCTTGTTTTTTTCTTCTTCTTTGAGACATAAAATGATTCCGAAAGACAGTAATTTAACTGTTTTTATGAAGTACATCATGAAAGATAGAATATGAATGCGTATAAGATTAAGCTTTAAAGTATTTTATTTCTGTAATAAAATGATTTATTTTTATACTTTTAGTCTATACCGTGTAGGGTGTATCTACATATAATCAACTAATTTATACATTTTCCCTGTTCAAGACAATTCACTTTTCCTGTCACTTTACATTATGATATCACAGTAGTCCAGTAGGCGGCGGTATGTATCGACTCTGCCCGCCGTGAATTAATAGCAGAAGGAATAAACGTAACCCTCCATTTTCTCTTCTAGTGCCCTTCGCTTGTGCACTAGCGCCATGAGTAGCGCACTTGATGACTCAAAGACAACAGACGCAAGTATGGACCACGAACTTTACACTGTACAGAGTCCCTCCGAGGACATTAAGGATGGCCCAGATCATGCAGAATTCATTTATAAGAGTGAGTAGCGATTAATTGTATGCATTTAAAGTCCCTTTGCATTAAATTAACTGTCCAATTTTAGCAGTTTAGCATTCAGCTGGCCACGTAAATTGGATGCTTGCATTATACAAATCACGTGTCTCACCGATATTAATATCTGCATATGTCTTAATGTGTATGTGCATCAAGTGTCAAATGAAGAATTTGTTAGATTCGTGAAGTTGCGTGTGACCAACGACTCACTTTTCACTGGAAAGAGAAATTCTTCAACTCTGGCTTATAGGTAAAACAATATAACGTTACACCAACACTATGCATAGCCATTCAAGTCTTTGCACCAAGAAATACGTATACATTACATGTTTATGCCAGCAGCAATCAGTGAAGTCTGCATTTGTAATCTGCTGTAGGGCCATCTTGAAAGAGCTTGGTCTGCAAAGGGAAATTTCTGCCAGCCAGGCAAGGAGGAAATGGGAAAACCTAAAGATGAAGTATAAGGTACGCTTATGGCATGCTATGAATGTTCAGCAGCCCTCAATCCTTTCACACAGGCCCCCAGCACTGTGCATTTTGGATATTGCCTGACATTTTAATATTATACATCAGAATGTAATTACATTCAAGAATGACGAATGGTATATTTAAAATGTATGGTAGTAGCATGAACTTATTATATACATACACACACATAACATTAAAGTTACACACAAAATAATCAAAATTACATTTGAATAAATATAAACCTCAGAATGACATTTATATTAAATGTATATTCATATTATGTTTTACAATTTTTTATACACATAAGTAAACATCATACTGTGTAATCACACTCTACACCCCTAATCTGCATGATCTTGCCCTCTGTGCTCACAAACAGTTTGTGTCTGTGTACCTTGTGTGTATCAGGAAATGAAGAATCCCCCACCTGGCGTCTCAGTGAACCCCACTAACTGGCCGTGGTTCTCCCTCATGGATGACGCCATGGAGGGTAGACTCGCGGGAAGCGAAGTCACCGTAGACACTTCATCTGTGGGCGATGACAGCGAGTATCGGCCGAACAACACCACGCGCAGGAGGAGCAAGAGGGCGCGTGAGCCGAACAGAAGCGAGATCGAGCTGTTTGTCGAAGAGGATGACATGATGTCTGAGGAGATGGGGCGAGACAGGACAGATCTAGACAGAGACAGGGATGAGATGGAGCACGAGAGGGCCATTCTGGAGAGCGACAAAGCCGCGATTGAATACGAGAGGATGGTCCTGGAGCGGGAGAAGATGGTTTTGGACCGAGAAAGAGCAGGAGTGGAGCGAGAACTTGCGGCACTGGACCGGGACAGGGCCTCCCTAGAGAGAGAGAAAGCCGCTGTGGAGAGAGATAGAGCCTCTGTGGAGTACATCCGAGCTCAGCTGGAAAAGGAACGAGCGATTCTTGACAGAGATAGGGCAAAGCTTGAGCGAGAGCGTGCCTTCCTTGAGCAGCATCGTGGGGTGGAAAAGGTGGAGCAGCCGGCTAATCTGAACGACAATTCAGAAGGGACTGACACCTCTATCCCCTTAGTGTTGGAACCGGCCTCCTTAGAGAGGAGGCAGAAATTCCTCAACCTGTTTGAAAAGCTCATTGAGAACTTCTAAAATAGGACTAATTGTTCTGAACGGGACCCATTATGTAAATGTTATTATTTTTGTACACGTTCTGTTTGAAGTAAAACCATTGACTGTTGCCAGAAGTGGATTTTTCTGTGTTACAGTGATTGATTTATGTAATGTTAGTAGCTATTGTTTAAAAGAGCACTTTGAACTTGTCGGTTTCATGCCTTTGAAGACTTTACAAGCTAACAATGAAAACGTTAAGCCACCTCTGTTTTGGAGAGGTCATCAGAAATCTTTATTCAGGTGTGATTATTTCCATACAAAACACACAATGCTTCGCTAATATTTACCCCCACCTCCCCACCAATCATTTTCAAACCCCTCAGCCAATACAACAGATTGAGATGTGATATACCAAAATATTGCAGTTCTTGTAGAAAAAAAAAAGAATCAGCTTACATATATTTAAATTACAGTACAGACTTTACAACAGATTCATTGATAGAATGCTTTTATTGCATTAGTCAAATTTACCTTTCAAGAAGTTCAGTGAGCACCAGCTTCAATTAGTTTATGCTAATTATGATAAACATTTGTTAAATTCTATATGAATATTAACAATATTTAATTTACAAAACAAACATATTTAAACAATTTGGGCTCGCTATTGCAGCTAGCCCCAAACAGGCAACCAGTACAGCACACAAAGTGAAGGTTTTTGTTGTGTTCAGATTTGCATTTGTAAATTAATGGCATCTTGTTTTCCAGTATTTGATAAATAAAAAACTTTCAGAGTTATGCATGGGTGTTTCTCTGTTTCTCTACGTCATTAATCCAGATACGTCTACAAATCTGCATTATGAAAAGTGTGTACTGTGTAAAAAGGTAGAAACACAAGCAGCGTAGAGTTGGAAGTGTCCACCAGAACTCCTGTGAGAGTGTAGGTTTATGTATTTATGCCAACCTCCTTTAAAGACAGCCATTCATATCCAAGTGTTTGCTTGAGCCCAAAGTAAAAAAAAAAGAGAGAGAGAGGTACGCACAGAGGAGTTTTGATCCATGTGCATACGTGTGAGTTTTGTATGTGTGCATTTGAGTGTGCGTTTTCCAGCTTAAATAAGGGCACCAACAGGGATACGTGGCAAACATATGTAGGCCTGTGGGGTTCTGCTGAGGTTGATGGGATTACCGTCCAGGCGAACGTCCTCTAGAGCATTGCGGATGTAATTTAAATCATGTGGATTGCAGAAGGTGTCCTCGTGCATCATCTGGATATTGTTATTCTGAATGATAAAACAGAACATTTTGGACCTTGCATGTGCATACATAATTGTATTTTTTAAATTTGATTTAATGTGTACATTTTGGGTGATAATTCGTAATTTTACTATAGGAAAGATGTCCATATTAATTAAAGAGCACTATCCGGATTGCCAGAAAGATTGACTATAAATTGAATGCTTGGTTTAGGTTATTATTTTCTCTGCCAATCATAACCTCAGCAAATTTCCTGATGTTCTCAAATAGCATAATTTCTAAGTGTAAACCGCCTCCTTTAAAAGGATACTCCACCTAAAAAATGAAAATTCTGTCATCATTTACTCACCCTCAATTTGTTGCAGACCTGTATGAGTATGAAGAACGATATGGAAGTCAAACAACTGTTTGGTTCCGATCATTCTTCAAAATATCATCCTTTGTGTTCACTCATACAAGTTTGCAACAACTTGAGGGTGAGAAAATGATGGCAGATTTTTTTGGGGTGGAGTATCCCTTTAAATTAGAATCTTTACAAAAATGTTACTATTTCAGTTAGGTGACAAGTGCCATAGATGTCCACAGTGTGGCGCTAGTGAGGTGGGAGTACAGGTACCTGTAGGTGCAGGGAGCGCAGACTGTCAGGCAAAGGAACTGGGATGTGGTCTATGTTGTTGTCAGTCAAGTAAAGGTAAAGCAGCCCTGGCATGTCCTGAAAACCGAAAACATGAGTTGAAGACAATCCTGTCAAACAAAATTAGCTAAGGTGCATTCAACACCTCTCGGTATGAGCAATAGCAGCCCTTCCCGTAGGGACCAGACCACCATCAGATTTTCTACTGCCTGTTTTTTTGTCTAATTTAAACTAAATGTAAGCTGTTCCCTCAGGTCTACTTGTACTATTGTAGGCTATAACAGGTTCAAGTTCACACCATAAGCAAGAAAGCACAGCAAAGAAAGTGCTAATGGCTTTGCTTTGTTAAACTTTTTTTTTTCACATTTTGACTCTTATTGCTTCTCTTACCTTGAAAGCTTCTCTCTGGATGCCAGTGCTGCCCAACTGGTTGTGACAGGCGTCAATAAGAGACATAGAGGGTGGCAGAGCAGGAAGTTGTCTTATATTGTTCTCTCGTAATATCAACTCTTCCAGAGCAGGAAGGCCAAAGAAAGCATCATCATCAATCCTGGAAATGCTGTTGCTAGTCAGATCGATCCTCTTTAATTTATCTGTATGGCAAAAAAAGACAAAAAGCCATTCGATAAAATTTATGACAACATCAAAGTTATATTTTAGCATTAAGCTAAATAAATCAAATGTTGTTAACGCTATCAGATCAGGCTATGAAATATTATTACGATTTTTAGACAACCTGCTGTCTAAACTCTAGACCAAAAAAAAGGAATAGGTAGCCTATTTCCAACCCATTTACTTCTGTACTGTGAAGCGTTTTCGAATGAAACAATTCAACTAGAAAACTGTTGGTCGGGGCTTAATTTTATCATTTTTGTCCATTTTGATTTCATTTTAACATTAAAACAGTTTGGTTTTCCAATTAATGAAACACATACTCAAGTTGGCGAAGTCAGACTTGCTGATCCTGGCAATTTTATTGTAGCGGGCATAGAAATGAGTGGTTTCTTTGGCGAGGGGAGGAACACGGTCCAGTTTAAGGTCATCGCAGTACACAGATCCGACCAGACAGGTGCACAGCATACAGGTAGCCATACCTTACCACCAAACCAGCAGGTGATATTCAGAAGACAAACACATATTAAAACACAGAAGTTGTACTGATGCATAACCACCAACAGCCTGATTGATACACAAGTACACACTTTTGTATCAGTCATTAAGAGACAGTAAAGCCACAATGTCACATGAGAATGTGCTACATACAGTACATAGGGATCCTACTCTTGAAGGGCCACCTTAGTGCAGGATTTTAGCTCCATTTTCGATTAAACACACCTGAACTAATCAAGGTCTTCAGGATCAAAAGAAACTTCCAGGCAAGCATGTTGGAGCTAAACTCTGCAGAAAGGTGGCCTTCTAGGAGCAGGATTGGACACTTATAATATATTACACAACTGAATAGTGATATGTAGGTATCTCTGGTAAACAACAGAACTTAATCAGTTAGCCTAACACTATATACAAGTGAAATACTGACCTGTTGTGTCTGTGTCAATATCAGGTAGTAACCCTGACCCTATATCACCCCCAGTCCCCTCCTGGGGAGTGGTCAAGGTTGTTAAGAGTATTTCCTCCTCTTGTTAAACACAATAACATTAAGGTGTTAGAAGACAGATTAGCACATGAACAGATGAAAAATGGAACATGACAGTGAGCAATAATGGCATTGAGAAGTTATAATGCATTATTATTGTTATAATGAACACACAGTTACACTGGTTACATGGGTTTCCCAGTGGGAATAACATTTGCAGAAAATGCTGGCATTGATGAGTGCAACAAAAAGTTCAATGGTTATCATAATTTTTGTTAATCTAGTCTAAACTATCCTTGATTAAAAAAGAGCCCTAAAAGCTGTCATATTTCCAAATCCATAAATCTAAGCCATAGAAGTGCAATGTATTGATATCATTGTACTGACCTTCATATAGGTCAGGAATGAATATTTCAGTGGTGACGTCTGGGGCCTCAGTCACCCCAGACTCTCCTGACTCCAAAGAGATCACAGGCTCTCCAGTCTCTTCAGGGATGCCAGACTCTTCAAACCATTCAATGGTCTCAGGCTTTTTAGAGACCTCAGGCACCCCAGAGATCCCAGGCTCTCCAGACACTTCAACCACCCCAGAAATCCCAGGATCTCCAGACTCTTCAGCCACCCCAGAAATCCCAGGATCTCCAGACACATCAGGCACGCCAGAGGCTCCAGGCTCTCCTGATACCTCTGGTACTCCAGAGGCCCCAGGCTCTCCTGACTCCTCATGTACCCCAGACTCGCCTGACTCCTCAGGTACCCCAGAGGCCAAAGGCTCTCCTGACTCCTCAGGTACCCCAGATGCCCCAGATTCTCCAGACACCTCAGGTACTCCAGAGGCCGAAGGATCCCCTGACACCTCTGGTACCCCAGGTTCTCCTGAGACCTCAGGTACCCCAGATCCTCCTGACACCTCAGGTACACCAGAGGCCGAAGGATCCCCTGACACCTCTGGTAACCCAGAGGCTCCAGACACCCAAGAGATCCCAGACTCCTCAAAATCCCCAGAGGCTTCGTGTGGAAGGGTTTCAAGCATCAGGTGGAGCTCCTCCTCTTGTAAGAGACAAGGTGGAGTGGCAAAAAGGAAATTAGCCTCCTCAACAGCAGATGATAGATAACAGCATGACAACAATGCTGGCTATGATCTTTGAATCAAGATTGCAACCAATACAAAAATATACAGTTGTGAATTCCAGATCATGGTTACTTGCTTTAAAATATTTAGGATATCCCTCCCAACTGCGGTCTAACATGTATAGACCATACATTGGACACTACCTCACCCAGATAAAACAAATAAATAAATACTATGCTGAAGTAATCAAGAACCCCCTTAAGCTTCACTTACAAAAAAGTGTGCAATAATTGTACCTTTAGGGGAACAACAGCTTCTCACAGTTGGAGTAGCATTGAAGGGACATTTTTGTAACTTATTTACCCCTAAAATATTCACAGTAGTATACCTTAAGATTACATATTACTATTCTTAAAGTATTAATGTGCACCTTTCATGCATAGATAAGGTACAAGGTTAAGGTACAGAGGTTATACCTTAAAGGATACTGCCCCAGTGACAACCTGTTGTGCCCTTAACGATTCTATTTTTGGACATTCATTTCTCACAGTATATCAAGTAAACCAAAGTCCAGAGTACTGACCTCCACCTGATATCAATATTAAGCCTGAACCAGAAAGCTCAGAGACTCCAGAATCAAGGTCCCCTGACTCCACAGAACCTGAAATGTCACCAGAGGTCCCAGAACCTCCAGAGCCCAAAGGCTCTCCAGAACCAGAAGCTTTGTTATCGAGAAAGTCTCCAGAGGCTCCAGAGCCCAGGTCACCAGAACCCGAAATGTCCCCAGAAATCTGAAGGATGTCAATGGGCGTCAGACGAAGCTCCTCCTCTTGTTCAAGACAAGGTTAGGTGTTAGAACAGTTATTAGAATTAGAATTACACTTAGAACCAAATGGACTGGTTCAGTAAAGACTATGAGTGATTTACTGGTTATGATGCACATAAAAAGCATAAGAATGATGCACATAAAAAGTTTAAGAATTATTAAAACTCATTTAACCAATCGGATTGCCAGTTAAATGGAACAACAGCATGAAATTGTTGGAAGGCTAGTCATGGCTATTAGTAGTGTGGGCATTTATACATGCATGGTACAAACCTCCCTGAGCACTAGGGCCCATCAGAGTCCCTGACTCCCCAGAGCCTGATGGAATAAGCTGAGGCTGAATGGGTAATTCCTTATGTTCATTCTCCTCAACTGTCCGTTCTTCTTGTTCTTCATGCTCCACATTCTCCCCCTCTTCTTCCTCTTCAAACGAGGCACCATTTGAAGGATCAATGTCCTCATCAGGGACCAAGGTGTCAATCTCTATCTGCAAGAAGCATTCAGGTCAGTACACTATACTCATTTTTGTCATATTACAAACCAAACATGGCTTTCTCAAATGACCGATTAAAAGACAGACAGTGCTATGTCAAAAAGAGTGCTGTAAAAGATACTTATCTCAATCTGTTAAGGTACCCAATATTGATCCTGTAGAGCCACCTTTTTTGCAGAGTCTAGATACAACTCAAATTAAACTCAACTGAATATGCTAATCAAGGTCTTAAGGGGCGGAAGTCTGCATGACGTTGGCCCTTCATGAGCTGGATTGGACACCCTTTAGCTAAACCTAAATGATTCCTCATATTGTTTTAAAACTGTGTACGGGTGTCCCAATACAAATCATTTATGCATTAGATTTCTGTGTCCTACTAAAGCATAAACTCTTGCAGACATTCGATTGTAAGAGAAACAATTCAATGGTTCTGTAAGAGGTGTGAGTCAGGAGAAGGCTGTCCCTTTGAAAGAGTAATGGGCTTTCAACTGGGTATTGGACCTATTCAATCAAAGCTTTCAAATTCACCCTCTTCCATACAATTGCTAATTGTTGTAAGGTGTGGGACAAATTACAGGTCATATTGATGTGCTGATTTTTAAAACCTATTCTATTCATTTACAAAAAAAAAACTGCATATGTTGTGATGTTGAGCAGTTCTCTCTCTTTTTGTATTTGATTCCGCTACAATCCAGAGTGGGGAGCTGTGAAACCATTCACAGTCTCATCTGCAAACAGCTGCTATTCTCTAGAAATGGTCCTTGTGGAACCAAGACATAAATGGTAGCAGAAAATCCATATTTCTGCACATTTTCTTTCTAGAGTGTTGTATTAACTCCAGAGACGGCATCTCATTTGTCTCACAGTGTGGTCGACTTGAACATAAAACGAGAATGCATAAGTAAACGAAAGAGCAGTAATTTGCAAATGCATAAAATGCATTGCACTATTAATTCAGCTTGTGTGAAGACACATGGCCAAAACCTAATGATGATGAGAGCCTGTGTAACAGTGTCTTAGCGAGGCCTTTCTTCGTATATGCTTGCTTTTCATACACCAAACTAGTCAAACATGCAATGCCAAAGGCTAAAAGTGTGGCTAAAATAAATCAACGTGTTCAGCAATAAACAGTAACATTGACTCATTTCAGATACCAGGATGCATGAAAGCTTTCTGGAACCACAACCAAAATCTTTTCTACAACAGACATGTGACTCACAAAGCTTGTGCTGACAGTGATTTTGTTCTTTACTGAAGCAATAAATAAAAGGGTAGACAAAAGATTATTTCTTGAGGGAATTTATATTGTGTAAGAGTTGTGTGAGTTTGAAACTATTCAAAATCTTTGTGTTGTTGAAGTTTAGCAGTGCAACGATTTGTTTTATCCTGTTCTAGCTTAGTCATTAGGGTCATTAGGTTCAACTGAAAGCTAATTTTATATTTTCATCAGCTGGGACTGATCATGATGGTGAAACATAGGAAAAAGTAATCATTTAATAGGCATAGATGTAACTGCAATGCAAACTATGCATTATATGCCTTTTACGCCTTTTCAGAAACCTGTAAAACAGTCATGTGTATTAAGTTTGACCTTTAGAGAGCAAGATTCACACAGCATCAGCAGCAACTTTTTGACAGCAGCTCTTGTGAGAGAGTAAAATACACATTTTATGTCCTTGTTAATACATTAATTTACACAGACAACACCTACAAGCACTCTTACATGTATAAGTAACCTCAACTTTTACCCCAAGAGCCAAACAGTCTTAAGAATCACTCAAGTTGTGTAAGTTATTTTATTTGATCAGTTTATGTACATTAAAATTTTTACGAGCAATCTAAATCAACTACTGTTCTGAAACTGGGTGAATATCTGTTGTTTCTCACAATGTGAAAAGTTTTATACAAAGTATGAAACATTCATAATATCCCGCAGAGCTGAAAACTAAAGCACCTTGCACAATGAAAATGTGTTGTAACTCACACGTGTGCTTTTGATTGTGGGTTTAGTTTAACTTCATAACATTAACATCAGGATCAAGTTAAGTTTTTTGGCTTCAATGTGATGCTTCTAAAAAACCATTTTGGCTTGTGCCAGTCAAGCATAGTTTTAGCCTCTCTTTCTTCCATGCTGAAGATGATAAATTGGTTGTTGTTTTCATCGTTATATCATATTTATTACTGAATACATTACTTAATATCTGTTGCTTAACTTCTGGCCAACTGCATTGACCAGTTTATTGGCCAGAAATGTTGTAACATTCGCATTTAATTTAATAAAGCATGTAAAGATGGATAAAAATTAATACCAGACATTCACAAATTTATGTTCATAACTAAAACTCCCCTTTAAAATAAAAATATTTTCTCTGTGGATGCTGATACAAAAGTAATTTTGAAAATGACAACCAAAAAGTGAGTAAGCATTAGCAAATTTAGATGCTCTGAGCAACTATTGATGATTTAAATGTACATCCAGACAAAAAACGGCCAGTTAAGTGAAATAATCTGACATGCCAGTAGTGTTGTACAACTATTGATTATGAGTGAACTTCAGTACTGTAAAAATGCCAGTGTCTGCCTCTCATTCAACAAGGTTGTGCCAGTGGAAAATTCAGTTAAGAACATTTCACGTTCAACAACATCTGGTCTGGCCATTATACAGATGATATGTTGTGTAAGAGAAGTGTTTTATTAAAGCTACACTGTGTAACTCTTTTAGCTAAAAACACTTAGTTCTTTCAAAAATATATGTGCTCATTAATGTATATTTACTTCGTTCAAGTAATAAAGTATTCTCGTGAGTGTATAATATGCCATTGAAAATACATAAGGGTAAGGGGTTCTAATGTCGGTCGCCATGTTGCCCCTCCATCTTGAAAGTACATTAGCCAAAGAGGGACATACCCGTTAATTCAAGCTTCGCCTTTCGCGTTTACGTTTGAGTTAACAATCATGGACGAGGTCGAACTGGAAGCCATGTTAATCTTGGACTACATTGGCCACCGTAGGAGTTAAAACGAAATCGGAATTGAGAGGAACAGAAACTAATATTCACTGGATGATCATATAACTTTTCACCACTAGATGGGGGTAAAAATCATACAGTGTAGCTTTAAAGAAAGAAATATAAATCAGTCTGACACACTGAACTTTGCTGCACCAAATATGCCTCTGTCCATGAGTAGTTCTTAATTACAAAATACATTGAAGTACAAGAGCAAAAAACAATCTTTGAATGCAATTGAAGTATATCACAAATTGAGTTTGTATCGTAAAAAGGCAATTTACTGAAAATGATCGTTCTTATAAAGAAGACAGGACTAACATTAGTATGTACAGCCGAAAAGTTATCTGTAATCAGAGAGGATAAGTAAATACAGGCCAACATGCCCTCGATGACCGACCCTGAAGCACAGCAGCTGGGTTAAAACCAGTTTCTAAATGAAAATCATAAACCAAAGACTAGCATAGCTGGATACGATTATCCCCAGGAACATTTGGACCAGCAGAGCAAATGAAAACTTGTCAAACACCCTGAAGCAAAACTTCTGCAATACATTCCTGCATGACAATTAGAACTGAGTCCAATGCTTGAGCATTAGCCATCTCAACAGGCTGGAGGACAGGCTAATGAACAGGCTAATGAATATGCAAAGAGGGGATTCGTTATCAGGGAATAAGACTTGATGCAAAACTCTTAAATGCAACACGTAATTGAAAATAAGACTTGCTGGTTTGAAATGAAAGAGTTCAGATGCCGATGCAAAGCCCATTTATGCTGCAAATTAGCCAAACTCTCAGTTATCGAGGTCAAAGACATAAGCATATTAACATCAGGATAATTTATGAAACCTTGAATCACTCTCTTACCTGTGCTTCATTAATTTCATCGTAATAGTCATATAAATCGGTGCCCTCCACATTCAGGTCTATATCCACGTTGTTGTTGTTGTCATAGTTGTCTAGTTCCGCTTGTCGGGCGTATCTGGGGGGAGAGGCTGCCACCACACACAGGACCAGGAGTCCCCACATCAACCTCAGCGTTACCATCTTCCTGCTACACAGAGTCAGATTGATTAATGTCTAGCGAGATCTTAAGATGCTCATGTAGAAAAGCAGCAATTGAGAAATAAACAGGAGACATGTCCATAGATATGACAGTAAAGATCCAATCCAAATCCAATTTAGATTTCCAATCAGTAGTTTTATAGTTACCTCCCTTGCATTTACAGACTCTGCATCGTTTTCCCCATAAAAATAAAGACAATCGAGCTTTGTAAGATTGGAGAAGTGTTCATTAAGAGGGTGCAGACAGCCTGTAAGACTGTAGAAGCCTCTAAAGTCTTTAGCTCACTTACAAGGGCCAAGAACCCACCACCTTACCCGGCGGCCATCTTGAATCCACTCAGTGACTGCTTTGTGTGTTGAAAGGTCAGAGGTGAGATGGCTGACATCATACAGGTTTCTTTTTAAACAGAATTATGACACATATAGCATTTTTACAGATTTTCACACACACATAACAAAAACATAACACACATTGTAAACAAAAAGGTTTACCCATAACAGTTTTTTCTTAGTTATTTATCTTTGAGTAAAGGTTCTAAATGGTTCCCCTTATGAAAAAGAAGTATGCTAATGACACACTTGAATAAACTTCTCTTTCATCAGGGTCCATTAAGATGGGTAAATGATCTATCTTAAATTCAAGCTTATGGGAAGTCAATAAAACATGGTTATTTTCCTATTGTTCAATTTCTAGCTAGTCAGCTTGCAACACAGAGAATATGCAGACCTTTTTTCCAAAATTCTTCTGATTGGATCCTTTGGATCTTTTTTAGATGAGTTATATCAGAACAGATTCTACAAGGTCCTATAGTTTTTAACAAACAATAACCAAAACTCTAAAATTTGAATGGTGTCTATGATAAAGATAAATGAAATATTTAATAACTGAAGTATTATCAGTTCTCATATACTTTCTCATCCCCATTTTCTTAATCATATTCTTTCTCAAGTTTAATATAACCTATAATGTTAGTTTTTATTTTTTCTACAACAGTAGAGATATATACATTTATTTTGAATGATAAGAGGCTCAGAGGAAAGCAGTGACCAACTGGAGTGGAAGAAGAGAAAGGTGCACTTGATGGGCAGAACTAGTTCTGGTCCTCAGGGTGAGACGGAGAGAACGAAGCAAGAGAGAGAAAGAGAGGGAGAACCTTACAGAGCCCCTTTATGAGTGTCTGACTCTACACTCAAGTTCGAAATTCCACCGAGGTTTGTGGACAGCATGGCAGTGAGTTACTATCTCACTCTCTCTCTCTTTTTCATGCACACACATCCACGTAACTCAGTAAAAGGCTATTTTGGGGCATAGCTGCTCTCTAGAAACCGCTGCATTTTTAAACATATATCAGTTCCCTGTGGGCTTCTGACAGCCAATCAACACTTGCCATCATATCATGAATATATAGCAATATCGAATAAAGACAAAAATTAGTTCCGTATGTAACTATGAAAAAAAAGCCCTCTCTCATTAAAGCAGTAGTGTACCAATGCCTGACAGCTTCGACAGGGAAAAGCTCAAAGAGGGACTATACTGAACACAGAGCTCGGCTTTTACACACTCCTGGCAGTGTTTGCAGTGTGTACACCCCGTGCGAGTGTGTGTGTTAGAACTAACTATCCCAATGTTGTTTTTGGCTCTGCCCAACAGCATTCCTCATGGTCATTGATTCTACTATTTCTACTTCTAATGGTGCAGCCAATATCTGCAAATGTATTACTTTTTATCTTCCAATAAGTCAAAATGCAAAAATATACAAACTCTGTAGCTTAAGTAAACACATTTTAGGGACATATCTTATCTGTTTAGTAGCTAACCCTGGCAATTTCTGTTATAAATTAACAGATTTGAAGATTTAAAACGGGAAGTTTCTGTAATACGGCCTTTGACCTTAAACACATTAACGATGTATACGACATCAAAAGTCTGTAACTTTATTTACAGCTCTTCATCACATTTTCTGCACATACTTTTAGATTTGTAAAGCTTCTCAAAATCAAATATGTTCTTAAAATCAAGCAGAAACATCATCACACCCAAAATGAACCCCAAAAAACAAGGAATGGAAAACTGAGCAATTTAAAGAACACAAATGATTTGCCATCATTGCCACAAAGGTCACCTATTTGCCCACTTTAAACTGTTCTAAATCACTGTCAATATTATAAGAATAATCATGAAGATCATGGAGGACAGACGTATTATACCATCAAGCCAGCAATCCAAGTCTCAGTAAAGTCGGTTGTGTGTGTTTGAATTTCTGTGGCTCTGCAAATGTGCATTATTACAAGAATTACAAATAGATTTAAAAAGCAGTCATATACAAGACAAAAAATCTGTAAAAATCAATGAAAGGCTAGTAGAGTCACTGAGGTACCAAGTGCCAAGTACCACTGAGGCTCAAAAGCAGAAGGGGAAGCCCTTACGTCCGATCCCTGCTCTAAAGCACAGCATCAGCATTTAGACGAACATACAGAAGAACCCTTACCTCTTTCTCCTCCTTTCCCAAATGGCCCTGTTCTTCAGATCGGACAGGCAGAGGGTTGGTGGGCCTGGCCAATGGCAACAGGTCACTCACAGTGAGAATGTGAGTGTGTATCTGTGTGCGGATGCTTCTGGGTGTGTGACGCGTTCGTGTGCACACACTCCCAGACCTGTGTGCCCTACCTACCTGTGTGTGTGAAGGTAAGAAATGAGACTGAGAAAAGGGAGAGATTGAGTTTTGGTCACATCCACATCAGCGCCCACCCCATACCACACTGCAACACACACACTGAACAGACTCACAATTTGCACGCTGACAGACCCCCAACTGCGAAAATCCTTTAATCCCTTACAACCATCTTTCTTTTTTGTTTCCCAAAGAGACACATAAGTTATTCAGTCCTAACTATGAGATATTTGTCTTCCTTTTCCTGAGGTGAGCGCGAGGCTTACTCTGCTTTCATGTAGGGATCTGCAGGGCCCCAGCTCACAATGGGCCCTCTGTAAGGCTCCTCTGCTAGTGCAATGCTGAGAAGAGTAAAGGCCTCCATTCTGCTCTGCGCCAGGACTCGTGATAAAACTCAGACCTCTGCTTGCTACCTAGATGCATCACACTGCAGAAAACCTGCTAACCTATTAGGAAGTGGCAGACAAGTGCCTGCTTCATGTTCGGTGGGATGTTATTACAGGCCTCAATCTGTTTCCATATAATTCTCTTTTTTGGCGGCTCGGTAATCATATTTCTGCTGAGTCACATGAAATAAAAATCCAATATTAGTCCGTTAAGGCCTAGAGCTGTCAAGCAATGACAAATGGCACATACCGCATCTCACTTTGTTTGATTAGTTGTGATGTTTAACGGGTGGGTAAACATATCAACTATTTGCAGCCTGTTTTGGTTGAGCTTTAAGAGGCACTAAAGATGTGCCTAGGTGAACTGTACGACACGCACCAGTAGCCATGCAAACCCACTGAGCAGCACCAAGCAAATCCATTTACTTGCACGATCAATTTGAGCAGCACAGGCCTGCACTGTGTAGTGGGGGATTTAATGTAACACAGTCAGTTATGTCTAAAGTCAAAGTAACTGATGCGACCATTTATATGCATTAGGTCTGCAGTATAAATGCAGCCATTGTTTCAACTGATACCCACATATACTGTGCACTCACGTTTGCTCTTCCTCTCTGTCATATATGTATACATATTTAAAAGAAAGAGTTCCAATTTTTTGTGGCACGTTTGTAACAGCAAATCTCTTGAATCATAAATATGTGCCAAGTTCTCATACGCCATATTTTCATGAGAAGTTTCGCAATTCATCTGAAAATCTTATTAAACAAACCGTCTTCAAAAAATGGAATTGCTTTTTGCTATGACTAAATGTTTGACAAAAGCTATATATATATATATATATATATATATATATATATATATATATATATATAGCTTTTGTTAAACATTTAGTAATGATATATAGAATGAATCAGTGCAGAGACAATGCTGGACCATTAAAACCAGTTTAATCAGGAACATCAAACAAAAGTTATCTCAACTTAGATTTTACCTTTTGTCAATCCTAATTCCTGTCATTTTTCTGCAAAGAATGAGAAATGAAAACATGAAAAATAATTGTCACATTTGTGCATTAAAAAATTATATTCACATTATTTTATACCCTAGAGGAAAATAAATCTTAAAATCAATCAAGAAGGTTCACTGAAGTACCATTGTCACCTGCTAAATTTAAACTGAATATATTAATATTCAGTATGTAACACTAAAATTAAAGACAGTGAATAAATCTATAAAATGTGCTCAATCTATAGAATGAATGTCACACAGAATATTGATCGAATATTGAAATATTGATTGTACAAATATGTAAAGAAATATTTAAAAAGTAGTAGTAAACTTATATCAGTACATGTCAATCACTACAACAGAGGCGTTTCTCTAATTTCTCTAATTTCAAACTTCTGTTGGTACTGTTACTGAGAGTTACCATGCATTCAATAATATACAATAAAAAAAAAACTAAGTACTAAGTTCACTAACAGAAAATTTGGCTCCATAATTAGACCACAACTCTTCTGTCCAAAAACACCTCAGAATTGTGTGGTGAGGTAAAAGTTTTTGGGTATTGGTACACCTATTAAGATCGATTTTTTTTTAAATAAAAAAAACGTTCTGCACAGGATGGGGAAATTACATTACATGCAAATGAGGACAATTATATAATTATAGATGCATGGAATTGAGGAAGGCACAGTGGTTTTCTAATACAGCCATGAGAAACTTTTCACAAATGCATATATGAACCCTGCTTACCAGAACAGCAGATCCCCAGAATATCTCATATTTTGGATACTGGTATCCCCACCCAGCTTTTTAACTTAACTAGATGTGCTTTCTTGGCCAAAAGCTCCATCAGAAAGATGATGCTAGTAAAACAGTTTTATCAGCTTTGTTTCACTTACCCACTAGCTAGACCAGCACTAGTTCAGTACAAACAAGCATAAGTCAATCTGGACCAGCATGGAAATTCATTCCAATTTTGGCTTTTCAGCAGTGTACAGTTTTCAATATCTTACTGACTTTCCAAAAAGATAGTCCTTTATTGGACCATTTTCAAGTGTTTTAGTTTTACATGCATTTTCATTTCTGGTAGAGGAAATGGACAGGAGTATGTAGATGGTCTTGCACCTTCATATGACAATAGCCCTGAGGAGACGGAAACACATCATCAGCTCTCGTGGAATGGGGGGTTTGATCTCATTACCATCAAGGCGAAGGTAACGGAGACGTGGGCCGTTCTCGCCAAGGTAATCATCAAGTGCATCAGGTGGACAGATGTCAGAGCTATTCACACCTATGAAAATGACAGAAAAAAATAAATTACTGATAAAGTCACAAACATGCTGGTACAATACAATTAAGGGTGCATCCAAACTCCAAAGTTGTCTATAAAGGTTCTAACTAAGGGAACTTTCCAAAGACTTCATAAGTTTTTAGAGCTTTACATAAAACCAAACAAATATAGAATACTGTATCTCAAGATCGAAATGAAGTTACAAGTTTCAGATAAAATCATTGTGCGATTTGTCCAGACCAAAGCAAAAGTATGAATTGTGATACTTTTTAGATGTGTCTATATAAACTAATTCCTAAATGTTTTAGTTGTGGACTTACTCTTGATCTTATTGTGATCCAGATGCAGGTGCTCCAGGCCAGAAGAGATAATGGGCACTTCTGTGAGCTGATTGTGAGAAAGCTGTAGATCCAGGATGCTGGAAAGGTTAAACACGTTTTTTGGGATACCTCCATTAGCCAGCTTATTGCGGTTGAGCCTGAGAGACGCCACTTTCGGAAGACCCTTGAAGTACTCAACTGGAATCTTGTCAATGTTGTTGCCATCCAAAAAGATCTGTGTAGTTGTGGGTGGTAGGCCGAGGGGCATGCTGTTTAGCTGATTCTTTGCTAAATTTATCTGGATCAAGTTGTTGAGGCCTTTCAGACTGACCTCAGTCACTGCATCATCCTGGAGCTTGTTGCTTTGCAGATCCAGCAAGGTTAGATGGTCCATCCCAGAGAAGACACCGGCTGGGATCTTTGAGATTCTGTTTCGGGACAGCCGTAACTGCTCTAATTTGACAGGCAGAGGAGATGGAATGGAAGTCAGCAAGTTGTCTTCCATGTAGAGGTGTACAAGGTTAGACATGGCCTTAAGAGCATCAACCTCCAAGCCTTCACTTGTGATTTTGTTGCGGTTGAGATTGATCCATCTAAGCTGTGTGGCATTGCGCAGAGCATCGGTTGAGAGGCCATCAATGAGATTGTTCTGGAGGTACAGGTACCAGGTATAGGGAGGGATGACAGGAATGCGTTTCAGACCCTTGTTGTCACAGTAGACAGCGTTAGGGAAGCTTGGAGGGCAGCGGCACTCTTTAGGACATGCCTGGAGCTGAGAGATCATTTGCTCGTGGGGAACTTCATCAGAGCGGACTTGGCTGGCTAAAAGTAGGGCTACAAATGCAACCATGAGCGACTCCATGGTGAGGTTTAACCTGAAAAAACATAGAGACAAAAGTAGCAAAATTAGCTTTTAGCAATATTAAAACGATAACTCTAGATAAAATTAGAGACTTCAGTTTAGTACCAAACAAGACGGTCACTAAGGTTCACAGGACTTGGTACAAAAATTGTATGGGTTTCTCCCTTCAGTAAGTTGGCCCCCTTGTTACAAGGTCTGGAAAAAAATCCTACCTGTCACCCGCCATACAAACCACCGTACAACTACCTCAGGCTCTCTCTAAGTGGATAAACTCATTGACAAAAAATTAGGAACATCCTCTAGTTAAGATAATCATTCCCTGTGTCTTCATCTTTTAAGTAGTAATCCTCTTAAACTCAGAATATGCTGCCAGGTCAGCCTTAATTGACTTAAGCCTAGTGTACTCCTCTCCATTCAAAAGACAGTGACCTCTTGGACAGTGGCAAACAAGGCTTCAGGTATGTGCATGTCTGACTATTTCTGAAAAGAACAAGGTATAAGAATCATGGCAATCTGACAACACCTGGCCCTCCACATTAGTCATCCATTGGCCAGGTTGACTTTGTTGTATTCCCATTTGACCTTTACATATTTATATCTGTCAAATGCACGTTTGAGCTTCGTCCAGTGTGTATTTGCCCTGATTCTCCCAATCAATTATTATGGTTTTCCCTCAAAAGTTTCTTTGCTGACATCCACATATTTCTGTTGGTGTAAACTTATCCTGTAAGGATAAAAGAAACAGTTACAGAGAGAGAAAGCTCAAGAAATAATATGTTAACACATATTCATATCTTAGCTTTCTCTTTCATCTGGTATTGGTTTCAATTTTCGGTCATGAGCTCTATAATCGACTGTCTGGAGATCATTTTCTATGGGCAGCGTTCTCACACTAAACCAGAGGGGATCAGAGGGAAGCTCTGGATGAACAGTTCAGGTTAAACCAGCTTCACCTGTAAAGATCTCTGAAAAGTACGAAAAATACTTTTAAATCGTGACCTCCAAACTGGCTTTGTAGAAAAACAGCTGATATCCTTAGTACACTAAATTAAGCAGCATACTTCTATGTTAAACCAAGACAAAATAAACACAAAGTCATTTAGATTAAAGCAGATGTAAAAATGACTCATAGCTCACAGTATACATTTCTGGATGACAAAGGCTTTCTATTATAGTGTAGAAGAAACTGACAATATCCTTCCCAAAATATTTCTAATGCACAAAATTATTGCACAAATGCTAGAGACCTACCTTTGTCTTCTTGGGGCTCTTCAACTGTATCTTTTGCTGTGGGACAGATGTCTCAACTCTGCGCTATTTTGCCATCTCCTGCCCCTATTTGTAGTGTCAATGATATCTCATGATCCCATCACAGACAACACACTGGACACAACCTTAGCCAATCATAGGCTCTCGAGATCAAGAGTAATAATCCTTTGGGGATGGACACTGGTGTGTTTGTCAAAGGAAGTTATAATTAGGCTAATCATGGCTTTGCTTCGCGAACGAAGATTTAGGAAGGATATCCACGTGTTCTACAGGCTGACGAGGCCTATGCGGGACAGGAATGTCTGGTCCGGGATGGGCGCTGAGGGGACACAGTTCTTCCTTCTTCTCCTTTTGTGCTCCATACTGGCCCTATGGGTATCTTCAAAGAGGGAGGTGGCCTGATGTACTGCTCCATCAGGCCACAGCTGCTTGTGTTGCCCACTGATGGTGATCGATGCACCAAGCAGTGAGGGACTTCTTCAGGGAATATTTGTACCGCTTTCATGGTTCCCCGATGTTATAACACAGTCTCATCCCAAGTCATCATATAACTGACGTCTTGGGACGTCTTTTGACCATACGTCAACATCCGCCTATTTAGGGTACCCTTAAACGTTGGTTAGTTGACGATCCCGGGCCGTCATACAACTGACGCTTTACCTTTAACGTCAGTTAGGTGACGGGGTACGTTTAGGGGTAGGTTTAGGTCTGGGGTAGGGTTAGGATCCGATAACGTCATCTAACCGACGTATAAGGGTACCCTAAAAAGGCGGATGTTGACGTATGGTCAAAAGACGTCCCAAGACGTCAGTTATATGACGTCTTGGGATGAGACTGCGTTGGATGTTACGGTAGCCAGAGGGCAGTCCCCCCTAAAGAGCAATCTTAGGTAGGCGGTGGTCCTCCATCCTGGAGACGCGTCATGCCTTGTGAAGAAGGACCATGGCCTCGATGCAAGTAACCTCCGCTGACTTCAGTGTTGGTGACAAAGTCGCTCCAACAAATGTTGAGGATTGTGCGGAGGCAGCGATGATGCACATGCTTGAGTCTCAGGTGATGACGGTGTGTGAACCCGGACTTCCAGTGCCATACAGGAGAGTGGTCACAACAGCTTTGTATACAGGTATAGCTTGTTGTTGTTCCAGACACGTCCATATATCTGCTGAATGCTCGGTCTGCCTTGGCCAGCCTGTTGTCAACTTCTTTGTCGATCTTGGCATCAGACTGAATAGCTGAAATGGTGGACAGCCTTCAGTTCTGTTTGTTCGATGGAGATGCTTGGTGGATGGTACTCTATTTGTGGTGAGGGCTGTTGCAGGACTCTTCTTCACACTGACTTAATGGCCAAGGATCTGGGCAGTTTTTGTGAAACAGGACTTGATTCACTGCATAGCTGCCCCTGTGTGAGCAAGGAGGAAGGCATCATCAGCAAACAGCAGCTCCCGGATCAGTAGCTCCATGGTCTTTGTGTGGCTTGCAGATGCCCCAGGTTGAACACACTCCCGTCGAGACGAAAACGAATGTAAACACCATCAGTGCCGTCGAGGTCCTCTGTGATATGTTGGAGCATCAGTATGTTGCTACAGTATGTCTGACCTGTCCAAGCTGGTCTTCGTGAAGCTGGATAATCATGGTGAGGAACTTCGGTGGGCAGCCTAGATTTTCCAGAATTAGGCTAATACAGGCCTATATGTTACGTTGGATCCTTCATCCTTTTCTTCCCCTCACAACACCACCTGTCTCCTGTCGTTTGAGTAAACAAATGTCTCGATCAAACTGCATTTGTCTGTCTGTCTGTCTATCTATCTATCTTCGAATCTTCAGAAGGACTCCCAGTTTGACTGTTAAATGACAGTTGGCCCACCTTATTTTTGTAGATGCCTACAGTTGCAAAATCAGTATTGAAAAAAATCTGTTATATGTGCACAATCACCAAAACACATGAGCTGAAATTTTTGACCCAAAAGGAGCACCCCAGATAGTAACATAGTGTCGGCCAAGATCCGGGCCACATCTGGTACATGTGGATTCTACGTGGATTGCTGTCTGCGAATAGTCTGGATTTAGAGGCGGATTTGAAGTTGGCACAGGCAACCACACATGGTGTCGTTGTTTGACGGCCAAGTGCTGATTACTTCTCAATTCTACTGACGACAACAACACCTTACTGTGTCATTGTAATCCGCTGCAATGGGCTCCTCCGGTTGAGACCATTAGTAATCCAATCTATTAGCATCTCGTGTCAAGGATGGTGCAGCTCTAAGTTAGAACCAGTGGTCTAAGGGCAAAGAGTACAAACACCAACCTAATTCAATTACAGAATTTAAACACGGAGTGTCAGGACACGACAAGAGGTCATTCTTGGGACAGAAATTTGTATCTACCAGCAAGATGTTTAAGTCTATTAAAGTACTCTGTATCTTGGATATCTGTTTAACTTTTTTCAAAGATGACTTCAATACAAGCATACAATACAAAACAAGACTGCAATATCAATATACATCTAATACATAATATCAATAGGGAAATATAAAAGACTTGCTATACTCTATACGTTTCTAAAACCAAGATCACACTACAAGACTAAACCTTGTCACACTTTCATGTTTGTGACTAGTCTGTGAAAAAAGCCCCAGAGCGTAGCAGGTGCCAACTGAGACACGGCTTACAAATTTCAGACTGGATTTTCGAATAATCCAGTCTTCAAGTAAGTGCGTTGTCTTGACTCATGCGAGAGAAGCAATGAGCAACAGCCAGTGTGAATTTTGAGTCTTTTTCTAAACTGACTCCTTAAATGTGCACAGGGAAACTTTCTGTCCGGTAATGTCTTGCTTGGTCTTGAGTAGCACGGATTAAGTAATCACATCCATTGCTTATGATCAAAATGAGTGCTTATGCTATCTGTGCTAATGCTAATTGTAACATTTGAGAATAACCTGACAACTCACTCACACTTTTTGAAATCTGAGACTGTTAAACAACATTTGAACACCTTTGAGTTTAATTACTATCTAAAATAATTTACAAGCTTATTTGACTGTAACAAGGATAAAATCCATTATAGATGTTGAAAAAAAGTGATGTCTGAGAAATGACAACATGGTCACGGAGACAACTGCGGGACATTTATGCTTCACCTAAAAAGAAACACATGCTCTCATTTAATTTCCTGTTTGGGGCATTGTGTCTCAGGAAGTTATGTTACAAAATGCAACAAAATGCTGCACTTGTACTTTCTTTGATAGAAATATAATTTAGAAATAGTCTCACTTAACTACAAAAAGATAATTAAAGTTGAAATAATTAATTGCACATTGTAACAGTGTTGCTTACACAAGCAACATCTGAGACTTTCCTTAAAAAACATGCTGTGCTGTGCTGGATTCTGGTTCAGAGATGACAGATATACTGGAATAATAGCATACCCATTTATACCATTTAAAAAAACTTTTGGGGGGCATTTTTTTATTAGTATTAGACAATCCATTTCCATGTTAGCTCATAAGAAATAGATATAAATTTAAAGTTCATGAGCCTGTTGGTTATCAAAAAACAAACAACCAATTATAGTTAAAGGTTACACTTTATTTTTTACTTTATTTTATTTTGACATTTTGACTATAAGTAACATTGCACCTATGTCATCTAACTCTCAGAGTATTAGTTTGGTATTAGTAGACTGTTAGGTGTTATAGTTAGTAGAATAAGTTGTCATGTACTTGCAAAGTTACTTATAATTAGTAGAATGTATGTTGGTGAGCCACATTAAGTGTTGGCAGATACAAAGCAGAGAGTCTTCTAATAATCTAATGAGACTAAGTTGACATGTAGGTGAAACGTTACTTATAGTCAACAGAATGTCTAAAGGGGACCATCAAAATAAAGTGTTACCCAATTAAATGATATGAAATTCATTATTTTATATGAAGATCTGCAGCAGAGCTGAATTGAGTTTGACAGAATTGAACTCAACAAAATTGAGTTTAAAATAAGTCAATACTTCACAACAGAAAAACCATGAACCCCTTAAACCCACCACAAATTCCTTAATGCATCACCACCACCACATAAGAATAATAATACAAAAAAAATGAAAACATTACCTGCTCATCTCAGTCATAAAGCTGGTTTTGGTTTGCGCAGGTGGAGGCAAAGTGTCTGTTTCTGTTGTTGGGGATGTCTCTTGTCAATCTCTTGGTCCGCCTGCTATCCTCTCCAGTTTGAGTCCAGTCTGCAGTTTCTCCTTCTTTCTTTCTGGTCTGGACATGCATCAGAAGACACAGCCTTATTAGATTACTATTGTAGGCAGTGTAACTTCCCCAAGGCCAAACCTTTGACATCAGCTGGTGAGGTTGAAAAAGGGTGTGTGTAAATGTTTGACAGATAAATGTGGAGTTGTTTTTCTGCTAGCGTGCATTGAGAACTTATTTGTCTTTTCTTACCCTTTTCTCTTTGTAGGTCTGTGGGTAAGGGTCTGTGAAGTCTCAGGAGTTGGGGGCCTTGGTAAGTATGACACCCTCCAGACACCTGCAGGTGGCTTCGAGAGATTTAAGTCCTTCTTTTCAATAGACATATATCTTATCTCCATCACTCACAACTATGAGAGATCATTTACCCCATAAAACTAGACCGCCCTGGGGCAATGGACATCATCAAGCTGTCATCTTCCACTGATGGAGACTCGTCCCAACCTGTGAAAGGTAGAATTAAGCTGGAATGCAAAAGCTGGTGAAATTACAATGATGTTAGAGGGTTAATCCAGCACTCTTGCTATATCCCAGTAGGTCTCTCTCTATCTCTCTCTCTCCCTCCTTGAGATGTGCATAGCTTCACAATGAATGAAAGGGTAGTGTGTAGGAACCAGGCGACATCTGTTTCAACATCTGGATCCTGTTGTAGACATTTCAAGATGAAGAAAAGAAAAGTGGGATATAAGAGGTCTTTCATTTGGGTAGGACACTGATTGAAATCCTATTGCATAATTGAAAAAGGAGTAAAACGTTGTCCTATTGAAAGGATGCTATTGTCTTGAATAAACGAGGATTCATGATTACTGTTCTTAAGTATTTGACACCATCAAATCTCACGAATTCCCACACAATCAAAGCACACATGCACATTCAGATCTCCAGATGTTTGGTCATGCCCAAAAAGCTCCACAAAAGAAGTGTTTTTTTTCTTTACACCAGCAATGTTTAATTCATGGATAAATTATTTTGAGTTCAATCTTTTCAATTATTTGGCTCAACTGTTTCACAAAATCAATCTGAACGATTCAATAACAAACCGGCATCTTACCTGTTTAGGGCTGCATTTCCCCAAAAGCATTTGTAGGCCTAAGTAGATTTGTACAAACCACTGGCACCAAGAGTCTTTAGGATCTCCTTAGGTTACAATGCTTTTAAGACATGTAGCCGAAGCAATTCATAAGCCAAAGTCTCATTAAAATAACTTGATTTGGGTTTGATGACTCAAAACTGTTTGAAAGAACCAATTCACAGAAATAATCCACCTTATTTAAAGGGATACTCCACTTTTTTTGGAAATAGGCTCATTTTACAACTCCCCCAGAGTTAAACAGTTGAGTTTTACCGTTTTCTAATGAATTAAGCCGATTTTCTGATATTTAGAAGAATATCAGTAACCAAACAGTTTCTGGTCTCATTGACTTCCATAGTAGGAAAAAAATATGGTAGTTAATGAGACCAGAAACTGTCTGGTTAATGATATTACTCTAAATATCAAAAAATCCGCTGAATACATTCGAAAACGGTAAAACTCAACTGTTTAACTCTGGGGGAGTTGCAAAATGAGCCTATTTCCAAAAAAGTGGAGTATCCCTTTAAAACGTAAGTGCGGATACAGAAATGTATAAATTGAATGTGCCTACTGCCCAGTTATTTTTAGCTGTTCAAAACAACTCGTTAGGCTGCTCGATATTGCATACTGGTATTTCTTACATTATTATTTTAATGTATTGTCAAAATAATTATAAACACACTGGTTTGCAGCACAAACAGTTTTACCATTTACTGTACTTTGTTACTCGAATGTCTAACACATTCACAGAAAATAGCTTCCTTACGGTTAACAAAATATTTGGATAAAGATAGGGTGAATTTCACTTTTATGCCAACTGTAAAGATACATTTCTCTGTGCAGAGCTTTTTTTCATACTCTAAACAACAAGAAACTCTTGTGTCCTCTCTCTCAAGAGATCAGCTGTAGGAGGATGAGCTAAGAAACATCACAATGGTCCCTTCCCCCACAAAGTCACTCCAGTTTTTAGTAGACTCTGAATAACAGGTGGTGGTTTTCTAGCAAGACCTCAATTGCACAGCTGACAAGAACACTTGCACAAAACATATGATGCAGCAACATTTCAGTTTCATCATCTTTGCAATGCCAGAGAAACAGTATACTAGCAATGTGCTTTGACTGTTAAGTTATGGAATTAAACATAAAGCAAGACAGTGAATCAGCATGTAAATTCGAAATGTCATTTATCCTATTGTGAACTAATATTTCGTGCAAATGAACTCTTTTTTTGTTCTACGCGAAAACAATTGCTGGTTTTTCGAAAGACTGCATTTAATCAACAAAATCTCGAAAAACCAAAGCAATCAAAAGGCTTTTTTGTGGTTGGTCCTGCAAAATCAGCTTGTGGTGAACTTAAATGCCCAGGTTGCTATAAAGTGGCAAAGATATTTCAAATGAAAAGCTAGAACTGCCTATCCATCATCTGTTCCTAACACATGGACAAAAGAACTCCCACAATGCCTCTCTGTATAACTATCCTCTGGAATGCTGGGTTCTCTGCCTCCAATTCTAATTGTTTTAAATAAACCACTAATTTTTTAGTGCTAGCTTAGACTTGTGCGGAAATATCTGTAATTTCAAAGTGCCTGTCATGAACATGTGTTTCAGGATTGAGAGACAGATGGGAGCAGATGGTTGGAAGAGGTAAAGGAAAGAATGGACTAAATGTTGGGATATTTTACGATTCATCCAAGGTATGTCCTGAGCCGAGGAAGGGAATGAATGTTTACAACTAACTCAAATACTGGCCCTCTGCCTGAATATGCAATCATCCAAACTGCACGTGGTATAAAAGTGTTATACCAAGTACCAAGAAATTTGTTCCACAGGGCTGTTGTGTACTTGTTTAACGCCCAAGTAAATAGTTTTTGTGTTTTTTGCTAGTCGGCCTTCATCAGGTCAGTGAATACAGTCAAAGGAAAATAATAATAGTAATAATACATTCTTAAACCCAAAGCGCTAATGCCATAATGTCAACATGGCATTAGCAGATGTAGTTGGCCATGTATTTATGTTACACAACGGGCATAGTTCATCAAGTTTCCCATCAAATTCAGTACATACTCTGACATTTTTGGTAATTTGATCATAGTCTGGGATTTATGGACACAAATATTACACATATCTTAAGACTACTTCAATAATCCTTACTAAAGCCCTACATAGAAGGATTTCAAAAGCAGTATTAACTTAAATGTTTACTGTCAGCGGATATGCCACAAAAATAACACCCTATACAAGCTTTTCTACCAAAGCCTTTTCATCTCTATATTTATATTCACAGCCTATACTTCAACTAGAGACATCAAGAGAACATGTTTCCTACATGTTATCATGACTATATTGCAAATAGAACAAAACTCATTGAACTTTCAGAGTTCAGAGTGGCCAGAAAGGATGGGGATAGAGGACAGATTCATACTAGAAGTTTCTTTCCATCCCAGACAGCAGGGCTGAGAAAAGGAAATCCACATGAGTTAAGCTAGAAGATCAGCAATCAAGTTAAAAATAATAAAATATCAAGTTGCTTGCCTGTGCGTAGAGGAAGCTATTTTGTGTTTAATTTGTAGAGGCTAGAATCAAGCCTAATTTTAGTTAGGTAAATCAATATTGATGCCCTTATGTTTCTGAATCATAAGATTAATGACTTTACAAAGATAATTTCAACTGAAGATTTCCTGTGATGATGCTTTAGAGAATTCCCCTTAGCAATTATTAGTATTGACATTAAACATTTTGGCTAAATGTATCATATTATTTAAATATTGTGTATAATATTAATATATTTATTACATGTGACTTCATAATAATGATTGATATCATCAGTATCCCCCCACATATGTAAGAAATCTGATTTATTCAATTAAAGATGAACAAACTTCTTTAGTATTTTTTAAAACAAAATAGAACAACAACAAATGAGGGAACGTACAACTTTTACAATAGTCTACTGAGTTACTGTAATCTTGTGGTTCAATGATTTGACTAACATTGTGGTGATGTGAAATGTTGTATTGAATACATCAACAAAAAATTTAAGTGAAGGCAATTACAGTTACAAAATTAAGATGAACTGCATGCAGATACAGTAGAATATGGTATAAATGTTGGCAGTGTTCAAAAATTCAAGCTGCTACTACTTTGCTATTAATACAACATTTTGCCACTGTAATTCCTCAGTTAAATAAAAAAACACATCCGATTTAGTTTACAGTTAGCTAAACCTCAGCAAATTCACACAATGTCCAGCAATATTTCATTTCAGTTTAGTGTTTCAGTTGAATTCTAGATAGCCTTCAGCGTCGCTGCATATTTAGCCATTTTATATACAATTAGATATTTTTCATAACTTTTACTCTAAACGATCTAATTTCCTTACCGGCAGGCTTAATAATAATATGATTACAATTTTGAGTGATTAAGGTGTTAAACATGCGGAAATATTAAGATGCAGTTAGATGACATATAGTGCAACTTCTTATAGAGTGCACACTAGGATATTCACAATTTGCACAAATATGTTTCTCTTAAGATCTGAATAACCAACGCATTCTCATCGTGGGGCGTCATCTGCCTGACTGTTTTGACCATGCGTCTAAATCCGACGCACATGGCAACCTTTAGCGTCAGTTACATGATGCGGGTAGGTTTAGTTCTGGGGTAGGGTTAGGGTTAGACCACTAGGTGGCGCATCTCATATTGACGCTAAAGGGTGCCAAGTGCGTCGTATGTTGACGCATGGCCAAAAGCGTCAGTTAGATGACGCCTTAGGATGAGAACGGGCTGGAATATCTAGTCAAATTCAACTTCTACTCTTCGTACAATATCATACAAGATTTTTTTTATGTGCAAGATTTTCAAGATTCCAGACTATTGCTGCCCATTTTTCATACAAACATTGTTCATCAACATTTTAGAGAGTAAATATTGCCATCAACGTGCAAGTTACCAGATGTGGTTGCCAGGATCATGAATAAAGACGTGCAGATGTCAATCAGTGTGTCTAATAAGAGCAATAGCCTTAATTAGTTGGACGAACTACTGGCGGGATGTGACCCTATTCAAAGATGATCTCTGAGGCCTGGCGTAGGCAGTTGGCCGTGTCATCTGGCATACTGCTGTGTGTGATGTTGTTTCCATCCAAGCGCAGGGTCCTCAGTCTTGAGTAGTTGACCGGGGAGCTGAACTTGCAGATATTCGTCAGTTCAAACTCTGAAGAAGAAGAAGAAGAAATGGAGTAAAAACCATGCAAAATCTGTTGCTTGATCAGATGGACACAGAAAAAGACTTACTGCTTATCTCGTTGACTTGCAGGTACAGGTGCTCGAGCGATTCGTTGATCTCTGGAATGGTCTTCAGCTTGTTGAAAGACAGGTCGAGCTCAAGGAGAGAGGACACGTTGAACACACCTGCAGGGATTCCAGAGTCCACCAGCTTGTTGTGGGAGACACGCAGATACTGCAGGAGCGGCAGCTTGGCCAGGTAGCCGCCAGGGATGCTGTCGATGTCGTTATTGTCGGCGTAGAGCATCAAAAGCGAGGCTGGAACTCCCGAGGGAAGTTTCTTGAGCTTGTTCTCGCTCACGTCCAGCAAAAGGAGTGACTTGAGGCCTTTGAAGGCACCTGTGAGGCTCTCAGTAGTCAGCTTGTTCTTGGACAGGTGAAGGGTGGTCAGGTTTTCCATCCCGGACAAGGTGGTAGCAGGGAACGAGTTTAGCTGGTTGGCAACCAGCTTCAACTCATCCAGAGACTTCGTACGAAGACCAGGGGGTTTGGTCAGCTTGTTGTGACTGAAGAGGAGCTTCTCCAAGCTGCCCAGTTTATCAATGGTTCCAGCCTGGATCTTTTCGCTGGTGATGTTGTTGTTGTCGAGGACGAGCCAGCGAAGGTCGGTGACGTTGTCGAAAACGCCAGCCTTGATCTCCTCGATGAAGTTGTTCTGTAGGTAGAGGTATTTGATTCCAGTTGGCACAATGGGAATGAACTTCAAGTTGCGGTCGTTGCAGTACATAGCTGTGGGGAAGTTGGGGGGACATTCGCACTCCTGGGCACAATTGGCAGTTGATGCTCCCTCCAATGGGGCATATGGCATGTAGTATTCGTCTTCGTAATCATACTGACCCAAACTCTGACATATCAGTCCAGCCAATAAGAAGGAGCCGAGAGCAAACATGGCAGCACTACTTAGGTGAATCGAACCTGAAGAGAAGAGAAGAGAAGAGAAGAGAAGAGAAGAGAAGAGAAGAGAAGAGAAGAGAAGAGAAGAGAAGAGAAGAGGTTTCTTTGGTTATATAATATTACGTGGAAAAAAAATGTGTGAGAACAACAGAACTTTTTACTGCGAACCTCAGGCATAAATTAAAACCAGAGACATTCTTCTTATGGAAATTGGTGACTTCATCCTCAAGAGTGCAAAAAGGCCCAGACAGCCTTTCCTCCCCACACAAATTAGATGCACATTTCGGATGTGCAGATCCAAGTTCATCTCAAGTTACATTAACGTTACTTCATGTCTCCTCTGTCTTTTCGTACAATGCTGAATTCAAATTGATTGGTAAATGAACAATGCAAGAGTCCTTTTATAATATTGGCTAACAAAATAATATTTCATGATGGTTAAAAGAAGAATAAAGTGCAGCAGGTGTCACACACTGAATTTTGCAACACAGTATTTGTGTCAAAACAATTCCTAGCAGGAAAATGCCAAATTAAATCCAGTACTGCAAAACTTCTCTCTGTTTAAGGACAGTATAAAAATTCTTGCATGCTTAATAATCTCTACTAGCTCATGCAATTCAATTCAAACAACTTAATATCATTTAATTAAAATGTACTTAGAACTGGAAGCATCTCAAAAATTACCAAGCCGAGTATCCGCAATATGTTCATACTGTTTCAGTCCACCCCAGAATATCTGGCAAGCAGATTTCTGATAATCCAGACGGATCAAAAGCAAGCATGAGCATTCAGATGCTAGATATCCTTACCTTCCTGCTTCTCTCTCTTTGTGCGACTTCAGGTAGAGTTGTGTGCGGCCCGAGGACTCTGGAGAGAAAGAGTAAGGGAGGGAGAGAGCAGACAGCAAGAGAGAGAGAGAGAGAGAGAGAGAGAGAGAGAGAGAGAGACACTCAAGCCAGACCTTAGTCGCCCAAGATTGATAGAAAACAGAAGTCAGGCGGTTCTAGTGTGTAGATGTCAGCAGTTGTTCACCGTGGCATATATGGATTCTAACAAGTTTCAGGTGTAGCAAAGCAGCTTGGGACATGTAGTCCTTCATGGGACAAAGAAGGGAGCAATGACTCACTGAGGAGGGTTTGCAAAATATTTATACCTGTATAGCTGCCCCACACACACACACACACTTTTCCAACCCATCCTGTCCAAACAACCCCCAATAAACAATTCAATTATTGTGTGAGTCGCAAACAAGCCAACAAACACCTCGACCACTGGTTCCTTCATAGCTAATGCTGAGCATTTCTCATAAAAATAGATGTATTCTTAATAAAACAAAGGTTAACAAAAATTTTTGGAAAATCGCCTAGAAAAAAAAGTTGGCTAGTTGAAATGACAGCTGCCTGCTATTAGACTACTAGGCTGTAAATAAGACTTGGAAAAATTGACCAAATAAGAAGGTAGTGGGCCAAACCAGTCTTACATAACTGTGTTGTCTATCTTCAGCATCTGAACGGAGAGTGTGTCCAATTCTTAACAGCTGGTAGACTATATATCATCAAACAGTGTGCCATCTTTTAATCTTAAACCTCATAAAAGCCAGACGGCTTCTGTCTGGCTGTAGTCATAGAGCTCTGTGATGGGCAGCTCGCACACAGCGGTGGACTGGAACTCATGAGGGATCCAGGAGAGACAGAGCTGATTGCAGGTCAGTTTGGCTTTAATAGCACACTTTGGCTTTTAGGAATGCAGTAAATCCAGAAAACCAGATGAGAGGTCGGTTCTGTAAACCTTGTGTTTATCAGAGGAGATGGGATTATGTACTGGTTTAGATTACTGCAAAGTCAATAAAGATTATCAAGAAAAAAATCAGCACACCAAATGTCAAATAAAATATAAAATTAAATTTCCTTCATATTATAATTATTACATATTAAATTGATAAGTCATACAGGACAAAAAGGTCTACATGGGCTCCATTTTACTACAAAAAAAAAAAAATCAGGTTGTCATTTGACAGGTTCCCTGAGTGTATTGATTCAAAGCAAAACAATAAATAAATCAAATTTAAATATTTTTTTTTAAATCCATGAGTAACAATGAATTTGTACTCCAAAAATAAAATATAAATAAATAGAGTCAAATAAATTAAAACGTTAAAAGAATAATTCACAATTGCACAATCACAACTCACAAATAAGTGTCTAAACGTCTATGGTCGTCATATTACTAAAAGAAAAAGAAATGAGTGAACCCGAGTGTGTTAAATAAAATTGTAATAAAATAATACCAAATAAAATAAGCTAAAATAAAAACAAGTCATGTTGGGTCTATTGCCATCATTTAAAATAGATTAAAACAAATTATACAATCATTATAAACGCTTATAATAATGGTCAATTACTAAAAATGAAAAAAATAAATGATGGGAGAATAGAAAACGAGATTGAGAGTCAAATACAAACTCAATACATGCTTTAACACAATGGCATGTTATGGCATGTCCGGTAACTGCTATCAGATGCAATTGAATGGTCTTGAATTGCTCTGCAGCAGTGTGCCCATGCCTGTCAACCACGCTGTGACCCTATCACCCGTTCCTAATCTGTCACGCCCCCTACAGTCATCGCTCCACTCATCTGTCATGCCTCAGGGCAAGAGCTCATGTTTGGACATCGTGTATGAAGTTATGCAGCAGGGGCAGGTCAAGGCAAACCTCTGTACCTGATGCAGGTTTGCAAGACTTGCAATTGCTCTCAAACCATGTAAAAAATGCTACATCTGCAGGGCGACTGAACAAATCTGCTGCAGAAGCACAGAAGCACTTCATTTTTAACAATCTTACATACTGCATTCTGGAATGCCATTTCAAACACACCCCTGTAATCAATTCAGTTATTAAATGCTCATAACTGGTGGTGATTATCTTTGATTAAAATACACAAGTGTTACTGATGCTCAGTGATACTAAAATACTAAATAACACTTGTGTATGAACAAAGATAATTACCACCAGTTAACTGAGCATTTAATAATTACTAAAATTGTATCAATTTTTTTTTTCATACTTTGAATTTGTTTTTACTTTTATATTTTTATTTTAAAGTTGTGGTTATTTTGTTACATGTTTTTGTTGTTTTTATTAGTAAAAACATGTCTACATAGTTTTTATTATTTTTTTTATTTTAGTTATTTATGTACATCAAGTTAAACTAAATGTTAATACGTGTTGCCTTTTTCAAGAATTTTTATAATTTATATTCTATTATTTTTAATTTTTAACATTTTATTTCAGTTAGAATTGAGTTTGTTTTTAAGTTTTTTTTTGTTTGTTTTTTAAGTTTTAGTTAACTATAATAACCCTAAAATACACTGTTAAACAACAACAGATGTAGTTTTATTGTCAAATAGTGTTTTGTAAAGTAAAAGAAATATGAATATTGCCACATAATTTGTAGGGAGAAGGTCATTCCCAGAACCATCATATTTGTTTGGATTTTATTTTCATTTTAAAAGTTACTTTTTGCCTATTTTTGTCCAACCTATAACATTGTCACAATATATATATATATATATATATATATATATATATATATATATATATATAATTTTTTGAGAAATATTCTACCAAATACAGCTGGCAGTTTTATGGTACAAATATAATTATTTGACCACAAAGCCAGTGTCTAAGCCTGACTATTTCCAGCCCGACTTGAGCAATGACGTTAAGTATTTTGAATAATACAGTAAGTATTCTGTTGTCCAGCTGTGTTCTCTCTGTCTTTCCTGTCTGGACACATGGAAAATGAGAACCTCAGCATCCTGAAGATCACTGGAAAGATTCTCAACTCCAGTTCCATGAACAGCTCCCACATTGACCCACTTTGCAGTGTTTACTGAGAGATTTGTCTCTGTTGAGTATCATTTCCTCTTTTCATCTCACCTACATGAGTTTATAGTGACGTTAATGGATATATTCCCTCTGTCTACGCACAGGAAAGTCTACAACCTCAGCTTGGTTTCTGACAGCGCCAAACACTTCCAGTCAAGTTTCCTAATTTCCAGCCATTTTCCTGGCCTGGACACTTTGGAGACAGACAAAACTGGTTGTAGACTGACTAAATTAAACCACATATTATAACCAAATGAATGTTGATTCTTCAGGTCTTGTCAACAGCTTTACAGGGTTTCCTCTCCTTGGTTTAAGACATTATTTCCACCTGAGCTGACATTTACAATTGACTTTTACTGGTAAAACCTAATGCTATCAGGTTGCTTCAGTCATATAACCAACAGTTTGTTTGTTTTTTGCCAGCTGTTTATTGAGCAGAGTCATGATACTCATTTAATTATATCTGGGGAGTACCACATATGGTTCCCATTTCAATGCATGTCTTTGTTTAGCCACACACAATTCACATTGGTTTCAAAAATGCAGAGTGCTGACTAAAGAAAACAAAAGAAAACACTGTAAAACTTTGCAAGGTGGCTTATGTTTACAGTGAAACAGTGAGTTCATAAACCTTGGTCAAAAGATAACTTTACCAGTTTTATTGACAGTTAGCCCTTACTCACTATATCTTTGAGATTATGCTAAATTAAGAAATCATAACATTACTTTTATTAAAAGTATGCATCGTATTAACTAATTGTGAAACTAAATACTTTATATGGACATTAATGTGTTAAGTTACTTTTGCATTACTTATTCTCAGCTGGGCTGGGCTTGCTTGTATTTTAATAACAAAAAAGTTATATTTTTGACAAATATGAAGGCCATGTCACATCAAAAGTGAAATGAATAACCCTCAGGCTGAAGGAAATGCAAAATCAAGGCTGTTAGGTAATGGGCACATCTCAAAACAAACTATTGTGCTTTCATTCTGGATCGCAGAAGAACAAGAAAGTACTCAGCGATAACAACTAAAAATGTAACATACATGTGATGTTTATCTAAAGTAATTTTGCTTATTAGTAAAGGCATTGGTTAATAAAATGAGATTAAATACATATTTGTTCAATTTAACATTTAATTAATGCAAGTTTGCGTAATATTCTGCATAAAGTTTGCATTTTACTGTTTTTATTCAATTTAAGGAATTTTAAATCTGTTTTTGTCCAAATGAGTAAATGCATGCTCATGTTTAGTCTTTTGACGTTGAACTACAGACACCCATCATATTCACACAGCGCACACAATGCCTCTGCACTTCAGATTTCTCTCAACATGAGGACAGGAGAGCTGTCAGTCAATAAAAGGAAAAACCTGCACCACTTACTGATGGTGAGATCGATCCATTTCCATGAATAAGTTAAAACTATTTCAAACAAATCAATTCCGAGGTCTGATTTTCATGAGTCAGGAATCAAAAATATATTGTTTTAGTAAAAATATATGAATAATACTGCTAATTACTAATGTGCATTTTATTTTTGTTAGAAAAAAAACCTGTGATAATTCAGTGGAAAGTATGCAAAGGATGTCTTTATCTTTTAAAACAAGATTTCTATCATATTGCATTTTACTTTTTTTTAATCTTGTTTGAATCTACTTGGCTGTTTGCTTTAAAATACATTAAAAAGTAATGCAATTAAATATTTTTCAAATACTGAATAAACAGATAATATATTAAATATTTTTCAAATACTGAATAAACAGATATATATATATATATATATATATATATATATATATATATATATATATATATATATATATATATATATATATATTTTTTAATATATTAATAAATATTAATATACTTCATGGCCAACATTATGAAGTAGAGCTAAGTTTAAAACTTAAATAAAGTAACAGTTTTAAACATTCTGTAAGTGTATTTGTTTGTTATATTACAGTCCAATAGGGTTAGGTCTATATAACATTTTTTTTAAAAGTTATACAATTTATCATTTTTACAAGTTATACAATTTAGCTCTATGGCACACTGGGTAGTTGTTTGGGGCAAATTACCACTAAAATGTCTTAGCTGGTGTTGTTTTAGATCAATATGCTAACCTTGTAAAATCCCTCCAATCACCTTTCTCCTCTTAATTAGCAAGAGGCTTTTTAGGCAGACGCAGTTTAGACACAAATAGTCAAGTGTTGGGTGAACAAATGCACCTCAGACACCTCAGGACTGCCACAAACAGACTGAGCGCTGAGCCTCACATTGGCAAACACACTCACACACACACATGGTAGCACATGTGCCACTGGGCGGCTGCGAGGGTGAGTTCAGACTTCAGTATATCCACTTAATATAATACCAGCAAGCCATTAAGATGTCACAGCTCACACACTTGCAAGATGTGGAGGCATGTGAAACAGAGCTCAAAGCTCTTATAGTACTACGGAATAAGCGTTTCCCTTTCTGAGAGTGACGTCTCTTCTGTCATCAGCTCTAATTATGACAGGAGTGATTCCCAACCCTATATAACCGAACTTATGATATCATTTTTAGTGCTGTCAGTTTGATGATTTTTTTCCTTTTCTTTTTTAAAAAATAAAACAATTTCAGCTTTATATTTCACAATGTTAGTTTTTATCAGGGATATATTTTTTTTTATTTATACTAATAACGTATTTATTAATATTTTGAAAAATATTTTCAGTTTTCCTTTTAGTTTTACTTTAAGCCTACACTCTAATGCTGGGTTGTTTGAACCCAAATTTGGGTAAAATATGGACAAACCCCAAATGTTGGGTTAAAAATGTAATTTCAAATGAACCCAACTTCAACTTTCACTTTCAAGTGTAAATTTTTTTAATTGCATTTTTAACCCATCATTTGGGTTTGTCCATATTTGAGCCAAATTTGGGTTGAAACAACCCTGTGTATGTGATTTTTGGGCATTTTTATTACTTATTTTTTATTTTATAAATAAAACAGAAAACATTCAGTGTATATTGAGTGTATATGGTCAGTTTGTGTATGAGAGTTATGTGTTATATGACTCATACTTGTCGATATTCAGTGGATTAAATCCCTCAATACAAAGACTAAATGTGTCATTTGAATTGTAGTAATAAAAATGATGGCCACTTCAAAATGTATTAAATTTATTATAATAGAATTATATTAAACTGACAATAGCTATTTTTTTACAATAGATATATACCAATGCTGATGCTGATATTCCCCTCTGCTATCATCTTCTCTGAAAGCTTTATGTTTAATACTCGTATAGGTAGATGATATTAGCTCTTTCCCTTTAAACTGCCACAGTTAAATAAATATACCACACATACACACAAACAATTCCACACTGTGTCCTCTCCATTTCTCTCTCACACACATTGCACTTTAACACTGAGTTGTAGAGGAGGGGCTTAATTATTAAAGCTCATATGAGTTCAAATAGTGCAGCACAAAATAGTCCACAAGGCGGCACCAGAGAGAAACGAGAGAGAATCGGGTGGCTTTTGTTACGAAATTGATGAATGAAACAGACACCTGTGTTTTAATAAATGTACACCTCTGCTGTATGCAATATCTCAACGTATAGCTTTGAAAACTATCGTATAACAGTATTAAAGTAGGCTGAATGTTTTCATTTTTTGCTGTTGTTAGTTAATGTTCAGTATCTTGCCATGACAGTTGATCAAAAATGCACCTAAGCCAAATATGATCTTCACTTATAATATTTTCAGTATTTCCAATTCATCTTTTGAAGTGCCAGATTCATACGCTTAAATTGGCTAGAGACTGTCGTTATCCAATCAGGAAATGATATATGCCTAATATCTTTTTCATCTTCACAAAGACAACTATTAACTAACATCCTAAGAGCTAATCCCTGTGTTTAGAGAGACTCGTGACTATTTTTTTACTCTCATAAAGTTTGTTTATGGTTAACCCTGCCGTGGTGTGTTTTGAGAGGACACACAATTAGAAGCGATATTGTAAAAAGCTGCTATTCTATATCAGAGAAAACAAAATAATATTTCAGTTCAAAATACACTCTAAAAAATACTGGGTTGTTTCAACGCAAATTTGGGTCTTGGGTTAAATTTAAAATTTTAACCCAACTTCAACTTTCACTTTCAACTGTAATTTTTTTAAATACATTTTTAAACCAACATTTGGGTTTGCCCATATTTGACCCAAATTTGGGTTGAAACAACCCAGCATTTTTTAGAGTGTAGAATGATGAAATGAATTAAAGGAAATTAAACCACACAATTAAAAGGATTTAAAATGAACCCATATTTTCATACTAAAAAAATGTTCCCCTGTATAAAACTTAATTTCTTTTATATTTTAAGACTTTGGACAATAAAACAGCCACATGAAAGGCTCTGGAAACTTTTGTTCCTTGGATTGACTTTGGAATGGATCCCTAAAAGTGCTATAATATTGAAATATAGAGAGAGAATTTTGTGCTTCGTGTTTGAACTTGAGCAAAGGCTGTATAATTCATATAAATAACACAAACACATCAGTTTAAACAGTTTTGGTAGAGAAAGAAACCAGAACTAGCACCCAAACGTGACATTTTTACCGTACTGTAGCTTTTCAAGGTCTTCTGTGACTGTAGCATCCATCCATGAAGGTTTGCCTTGTGTTATTTTGAGGTATCATTCAAATTCATTTACCTGAAAACCAACCCTGTGCGTGAAAAAAAGCCCATTCAACCACCCAGTGAAAGTTCCCAGAAAGCATGGTGAGAGATTTGACTGTTTATTTGGTTCAAAAGACACCTGTGTCGGAGCCCTCATTGGACAGAGAGAGAGAAAGAGAGAGAGAAAGGGATTACCTTTATTTGCCGATATATTAAAGTCCAAACTACTGTAAGTGCTTGTGCTTCAAAGCATTGATAGGATTCTTTTATACAGCATTTATATACAGCGTCTATACAAGAGACATTCACGACTCTCATGAAAGCAGGAGGTGTCCATGTCCGCCGTCTCCCTCCCGATCCTTCCAGACTGAAACACAGACGATCAACAAACACACAAAACAAGAAAGAAACACACACACTCGCACAAAACACCACAGTCGTTGAGAAGCTGAGTAGAAAAAGCATGCGTATACGTCGGGGAATCGTTTTCGTGGAAATGACAATAGTGTATTCTACATCTCGAAGCGCTACGTCGAACCGGACAGAGCAGACGGGATCCAAGGAAACTAATGAGCGCAAATGTCACCGAAACATTGAGACGAAGAGAAACTCGTACAGCCCAGCTCCCTGTTTTCTCCCATTTCAATTGGTTACGAGGGAACCAACGATCTGAAGTAGCGCTACATGGAAAGTAATAACTGAGTACATTCTAGCATAAAAGCTTTTGTTAATCGTTAACCCCTTGCTGCCCGCTCCGCAGGCCAGCGGAAAACATAGAAGAACGTGGCTAAGGTCCAGAAGATCCGAGACGGACCTTCGAAAAACATTTCGTCTGGGCGATTTTCCGCTATTGGATATTCTAAGTGGTCATGGCTTTACTTTATTTCGTTTTCTTTTTTTGCGAAACTTTGTACAATTTCGGTTCTGCACTTATAACAACACATTACGTATGTTCAGTACAATACTGATATGCATTTGGCTATTTGAAAGTATCATGTGATTTCTGTCCAGTAAAGTGCATGTTGAAAATGGAATTGTAGTTTATTTTGAGTTAAATGAGATCTGACATTCAGACTACGTTATGTGCTTGAAAGGATTAGGCCAGACAGGAAGGGGCGGGATGAAAACAGTGACTGAGCCGTCTGATTGGACGCTCTATTTCTTCCTGTAGTTGCCCAGTTGAATGGCCGAGCGGTCGAAAACACAGCGGAAGGTGATTGGCTGGACCTCCCAATAGGGCACGGGATTGCTGAACAGGCTAATGCCCGAGTACATGGCCTTCTTTGTATTATAGCCGGGTGGGCAGAAGTCTTCGGTTCCCACAGTAGCAATCTTGTTGGCGTGAAGGTAGATCACCTGGAATTCACAATCAGAGCATGACAATGTGCGACTTAAAGTCACCATGATATCAAATACAGCAATAGCAAACCATAACCATCCAATAAATTCCCTATGGACAAAATCAAGTCCCAAACTACTTTTTGTCTTGTTCTAAAAGCCGTTTCACTCAGATAAACGATCTTACGAGGGAAGAAAAGACTATCGCAACTTCTGTTTCATGCTGACTTTATAGATATGTGGATATTGTGTTCACTTGTGTGGGATCTCTCACCTGAATGTATTTGTGTTCTGGCAGGCCGGACGGGATCGTAGTGAGCACGTTATTGTCCAGGTGAAGTTCCCTCAGGTGAGGCACATTGGCCAGAGAGCCGTTCTCCACCACACTAATCTCATTATGGCTTAAACCAAGCCTGAAAACACACAGTGATATTATTATTGATGAAAATGAAAGGTAAAACACATTTTCATTAATTGAAATAAAAAGAACAAACATAATTGGGAAAAAAAAAAAAAAAAAACAACTAAAATAAATACAAATTTAGTTTTTGATACATAGTTATGGCTACATTATTATTCAAAAATGTTTTATTTTATTTATTTATTTATTTATTTATAATCATATCTTTATTACGAGGATTAGCCCCTTTAGATGAAGCATCTTATTTTTGAGGGAATGATTTTATGTTTTTTTGAAAGAAGTATCTTTGGATAAAAGTCTGATGCAGTGATATTGTGAAATATTATTATTACTTCTGTTTGAATATATTTTAAAATGTAATTTATTCCTGTGATAGCAAAGCTGAATTTTTTGCATCATTACTCCAGTCTTCCGTGTCACATGATCCTTCAGAAATCACTCTAATATGATGATTTGCTCATGAAACATTTCCCATTATCATCATCATCAATGTCGAAAACGTTTTTGCTGCTTAATATTTCTGTGGAAATCATGACACATTTTTAATGTCAGAAGAGCATTCGAACAGCATCTTTTGTAACACTAGAAATGTCCTTGATTTCACTTTCGATAAATGTATCGCATCCTTGCTGAATAAAAGTATTAATATCTTTCATACTAGAAAAAAAAAAAACTAAACCACAGATACATTCTCAGTGGTGTTTTGCTGAATAAAGCAACAATTCTACCTATATTATTGATTTCCATCATCAAATATCATCAGAGTTAAGAGACCAACTGCTAAACAATCTTCCAGTCTTCTTATACGGCGGTTAGTATTTGAGTCAAAACTCTATAACAACTCGGCTGTGATTCAGTCTCGGCATGAACAGTGGAAAATCTGTGTAATGAATGTTCTTATTTCTCTGTGAGATCCAAAGCAAACTGATCCATGGAATGATGTCATGCTGTTTCAGTCTCACAAGGTGTGTGAGCCAACCATCACCTCCAACTAAGCTGTTCTCTTGCAAATTCTAAACACATCTAATGATATTTGAATTATGATTTCCTCAGTATAACACACTTTTCCTCCTGAGTCAGATTGTGAGTCAGACATTTTTAGCTGTTTCTGTCCAGGCTCTTCAAGTCTGCCATGCAATAAGTTAAATTTGTTGTTTGCACACACACACAAAAAAAAAAAATTAGAAATGTATTAAGGGGAAAGATGTATTTACTTGGACAGGTTCTTCAAGCCCTTCAGACTGTCTGCGGTCACTTTAGTGATCTTGTTTCCATCCAAGTGAAGTTCAAAAAGAGAGCTGGGCAGACCTGGACGTTTTTGACACAAATGAATGTGATGTGTTGATTCATTGAAGTGAAAGGGATATCCATCATCATTCACAATAGGGATGATAATGTACCTTTGGGAATGGCAGTGATGTTGGTGTCAGCAATTCGTATGTAAGAGACCCTCTTCAGATCAGCAAAAGCACCATTATCAACTCCAGAGCTACTCAGAGGGTTAGAGCCCAGCTCTGGAATGGGACAGAGTCAAAATGTGCATTAGTTCAGTTAGAAACACATAGAAATGCGATATTTTTACACTGCTGATTTGATGGTGACTGATGCTTTTATACGTGCTATTTCCTTTAAGTGCAGGACAATAAATAAAATAATAAGACTAAGAACGAGCCTGCATACATAATATTAATAAAACTGATGATTGATGTTTTAATTTATATAACAAAGAGGCCTCTCCACTGATGGTTGTACCCAGACCTACCCATGACGATGACATTGGCCATGCCGGAGAAGGAGGTCTTCTTTATCTTGTTAATCTGGTTCTCGTGAATGCGCAGCTCCTGAAGGCTTTTCGGTATGTTTGCAGGAACTTCCTTCAGAAGGTTCTTGGACAGGTAGAGTCTCTCCAGGTTGATCAGAGAAGAAAAGGCCTTTGCATGAATAATGGTGATCTTATTGTTGACCATGATGAGTGTCTGAAGGCGGGAGAAGAAACAAAATTTATGGTTATTTCAACCTTAAGTTGTTTTAGTGTTTTGACGTTTTTCAACTACACAGTACCAGCTCGACTCGACTCGACTCGGCTCGCCTTTCTTTGGTTTTCCACTTCGTAAAAGTTGTACTTGTTCCTGCTTTCGGGTACATTTTTTGTACCACCTCCGGCGAGTTTCCTTTTAGGCAAGTCCTGCCACTCGGCCGCCATCTTGGCAACGCCTCCGGGCAGCTATTTCAGACTAACAAGACCAGGCTCCTATCTAAATGAATGGGCAGAGAGTCAAAACTGCACTTTCACTGGTCACCAGGACATAAAAACTGCTTGTATGGAAACAGTAATAAAATATGATAAAAATCGCTGAAAAAGTTTGATGACTTTGCCCCAAAATAAGGTTTAAAACGCCTTTTCCCCACAGGTTATACTTTTACTACGCATGATGCATTCTCTCGCTCTCTGTCACGCATGCTCCTGCTCGCTCGCTCTAGATTCTGGTAGATTTGAACTAATGCGGTCATCAGGGAGCCGCTATCAATCTGCGGGAGACTCCCGGAACTTGCGGGAGACTTGCGATGTCTGATATTTACACAACTAACATATATCAAATCTGCCGCCTTTTCAAACAGTTACGTATTCTCCGCTATTGCAAACCTCATGTGCGCATGTGTCGGTGGAACCAGACGATAGGCTTAAATGTTTCCCGGCTTGACTGTTAAAAGCAGACGATTGGCTTTCCAGCGGGAGGGGCGGGGCATGTGCATACAACTGCCATCTTTGGTGTTACGGGTTTTCCCTATATAGTTGTTTTAAGGATTGAGGAAGCGGCATGTCTCTATATAAATAGTCTCTGACTGAGGCGAGCTAAGGCGATACTAAAAGGTGAAGTGAAATCAATGCCGACGGCTGATTGGTCAGAGAGAATCGTCACCATTCACTGCGTCATCATTACACGCGCCAGATTGAGTATCCAGAATAACCCTGCTATTTTTAAATAGTTTGGCCAGAGATAGTTACTAAACTAACTACTATTATTATGGCAACTCGGAAGAATACGCCGTGGTCAAACGAGGAGGAGCAGACTTTCCTTTGTTTGGTGGCCGAAGAGAGGATCCTGCGAGAGATTGATAGGGCAACGAGGAACGAAAGGCGTCGCTATGACGACCGGGTACTATTTGTGGCGGTACTGTCTGCAATGGAAAAAGGAACGAAAAACGAGCCGAGTCGAGCCGAGTCCAGCTGATACTGGTAATGGAAAAGTGCCATTTGTGTTTAAGTCTCACCCCAGATTTTCAGTCATAAAAAGGTCACTAGCTGCTTGCTATAATCTATAGTACATTCCAGCACATAAAAATTTTCATTTATTTTCACTGTGATAATTAAAATAGCGAAGGCTCACATAGCATTTTGGCAACATTTTCTCACTCTCTGTTCTGTTTGCATTCATCTCTCATTGGCGCCTAACAGATCCAGGCGCCATGTGAATGTTGAGCTTGGAAAGCGAGAAATAGCAAAGGGCCCTCGACGGGAGGCTGTATATTTATTGAAGTTCAGGAGGCTGAACAATGGATCCGCTCCAAAAGTGAATCATTACACTCGTGCACCTGGGAATGACACATTTCTCACACTGAGAGCTGTTTTCTGGAGAGGATGGATTGGAAACACAGAGGATTTCACATTCCGGATCATAAGTTTCCCCCAAGCGCTATTTTGTAAAGTGTCTCTGAAGATCTCCAGAGAATTTTTGCAGTGTTTTTCGAAAAATAGGAGCAGATATTTGCCTTCAAAGATCACTGTGGTTGCAACGCATAGTTTTAGCACCCAGTTCCACATTTTGGCAGACAAACAGCGTTCAAGTGTTTTCTCTGGAGTGCTTCTCAAGCATTTGTTTTTTGCTTTTAGTGTAGAATTTCTTTTATGTGAAACGAGGCTCACAAATGGCTTTGATTTGAAAATTTGGACATATGTCCTTTGAGTTAAAAAGCTGGTTTTGAGGTTGTGGCAAAAATATCACGCTGTCATTTTTAAGTTATCAGAACAAGAGTAGCCAATTGGTCTTGAAACCTATCAAAATGAAATAGGATTTGTCCTGTGAGGACTTTGAGGGGGGTTAAGAAATGTCATTGCTTATACGATCCAATTTAGGGAATTAAAGAAAATGTGGTTTAAAAAGAGAACAAGGGAAAGAGTGAGTAATTGAATATCTCACTTGGAGACTCTTCAGGCCTTTGAAGTCGTTTTCTCTGATCTCTGAGATCTTGTTGTTCTGCAAATCCAGGAGAGTGGTATCGAGTGGAATTTTTTCTGGAACGTTCTTCAGACCTGAGAAACACAAAACGCAAGTAGTAAGAAAATGACACTGATGAAATGGGATAAGAGCTAATCTGGGCTTTTATGACTAGAATCTACTTTGAAATCAAATCAGCTGTGGACATTTGGATCCTGGTCCAATACCAACAAATCATTCAAGAGTAAATTCTGGTACTAAATTGAGCTGCTACATTCCTGAACTGGAGTGGTCTTGGTTTTGGATGAGCTCCAGCCATCATTGTATAGATGAAACTGTTTATAGAAACTTTTATGAGCTACCATTCTACATGTGTTTTAAGAAAATCGTAAGAAATGTCTGGACCAAAGCTAAAACAAGGACAACAACTGTAAATAATATTATGTCTACATTTCTATTCTCAGAATCTATATTATTATATTAATAAACAAGTTAGAAAATGGACATGGTCTGAGCAGAAAGGTCTAGTTGAGTACTAATGAGGACTCTATGGGCTTCTAAAAAGTCTGAATGATGAATGTGCAGTTGGACTTTGGACCAATCAAATTTAAGGGTTAGAGCTTAAGTAACAAAAAAAAAAAAAAGAAGGTTGGAGTGCAGCACATCAGTGAGTTATGATGATGGTTCACATACACGTTTTTGTGTTTCGAAACAGTTCATTGAGTTGATCATAGACAGCTGTTATGCCAGATATCTCAACGCTTTTCTTGGAAGGATTATATATGCTGTACGATGCTGTCAACTGCGAAAGCTGACATAACATTTCCACAAAAGGGGAATTTGCCAATATGGGACAACATGACGCAGCTTTCATTTAATGTGCTGCAGACCATGGAAACAACAAGTCACACTTTAATATTTATGAATGTCTTTGCATTATATAACAAATATAGCTAAACAAATGGCATTAAATTTAAACAAAAAAAATATTTTCTCATAAACTTTGCATCATTAACAAAGTAAATCGATACATTTACAGTCCAAAAGCTTTTTAGTTTCTAACATAGGAAAAACATAGGAAAAATAAGGTAAACACATATCCACATACATAAACATAAATATATCCGCTTTAGCAACTCTAAAAGCTCTTTAGGCAGAGCCTCACACAAACATTGTTTGGTCTTGTTTTGCGGCGAGTTTCCTCATCAGTGCATGTGTATAAACAGTTTAAGAATATGTCCCTGTTAATTATATAACCACAGGACCGAGATCACAGCTGGACATATCACAGCTGTCGAGATGTCTCATACATGTTCTTTTCGTTCTCCTCTGTTTAGTCTCATTTTATAGGCTACACATCTCAGATACAATTACAGCAATCAATGGAGGTCAAAGAGTGTTTCATAATGGACTATATTATCAGTATGTAATCCAAAAAGCACTAAAAATTATGTCATTAAATCTTTTGGGGGAAATCCCAATTTTACAGTTTTAAAATTAAACCCAAATGTCAGTAAGATATTCAGAATGTGCAGCTCATTGTCAACCCTTATGGAACAAACCAAACTATTTCAAAGATTATTATTTAACCACTGAAATCAGAAAACAACACAAAACCATCGTTAACAGGCCAATGGATGCCAAACTCATTCCTGATATTGGTGAGAAGAATAAAAAGATGAGATGCTGTTTAATCCACAAGATGAGTCACACTTCCATGTTTCTCTACATCATGAACACTCAAAAAATAGCATCTTTTACACCAGAGGAACCTTTTCATAGTTATTTATTCATTGGCGGAAGTACACACTGTTTGGCGTGTTCACACCGGAGGAACTTGGAACGAATTTACAAGGAACGCCTTTTGGGAAAACTAAATTAGCTCTTACTTCAAAGTAGGGAGTATCCAAGCACAATAGGAACTACCAGTGACGTAAGTGTACGTTGATTGGTCGAACACATGCCATATGAAACAGCAGCCGCCTTTTTTAAAAAGCTAATGTTGACGGCATTTATCTGTCGCCTTTGTCTGCGCTGCTGTGTTGATTTCTCAGTCTCAATGATATTTAGCACCGCAAGCTGTCATAGGAGATTTAGCCCTCCTTTTTGCTCTTTCTATCACATTACTTATACATCTATTCCATTTCAATTATCATGAATCCCAAGACACAACAAAAACAAAAACTCCATTCTCCTGTTGAATGCCACGTTTAAAAGAAGTCGTTGTGGGTCGCTTCCTACTGGCGGTGTGAATTCAACCTGGAAACTGGCTCTAGGGGAATATTTAGTTATATGGGGAACTGGCCTGGTGGCTTCCTATATAACTACCAGGTGCAAAAGCCCCAAATGAATACTGTATACTTAACCCACTTTCTAATAAGGAATACATGTTCTAAACTAATATCACCTGGTACCAAAAACTGGTTAGCAAGTAAAAGCACAAGCAGGCTCTTAATCAAACTTTCCTAGACAAACAATCTCAATTTTGCCATTGGTTGTTCTTGGGTTCTGGCATTATTTCCAGACGGTTTTCCCTGCAGCTGCAGAGCTGTATAAACTGGGTCACATATTTCACTGGGAAGAGGTGAAGTTAGATGGAGAACAGATCTGTCGGCACACCTTATCCCCTCCCTCTCTCTATTCTTTTCCAGGTCTGTTTCAAGCCAAAAGACCTGCGGAGCAGATGAGACCTGGAGGCCTCAACTATTTGGTCTTCTTTTTTTATTTGTCCTTGTTCTCAACCCCATTTTCGTTCTCGTTCTTTCTCTGTCCATTTCAACTGGAGTCGAGTGTTAATGTTACGAAAGAATGGAATTGGCCCTTTCTGAGAATTGCTGTTCTCGTTTTGCCTGGTCAACAGTATTTCTTTCCAAACAGACGTTCAGCCTATCAAACAGTCCTCTGAGTAATTTCCTGTAAGAAAAAGCTGTGCTAACAGAGACAACATGCTTCAGCAACTCAATTGCATTGAATTGCTGGATAGAAGGGTAGAGAAATAAAAAGTCATCTTATGACAAAGACAATGAAACTTACTTAAAACAATCGCAGAACATCACTCTTTTGTTTCTATTGCTCTTTTCTGTGTAAATCACTGTGACTCTGTGGACAGGGCAGCTTTACAGGAAGAAAAGCGGAAATCGTTGGAAGTAACCTGATAAAAGAACAGCCTTTCTCAAGCTGGAAATCCCTGGGGATTCAATTAGGAAAATGAGGCAGCCGTCTGGAGGTTAATGCCTAGTCGTCTATGGAAGTGAGTGCAGTTTACATCATATGAAAACATTTAAAGGGGTTTTGAAAAAGTGACCCATGCCTTTTGAAAGTAATTCAATGATGACTTAACAATGGGCAGATCAAACAAAGAGAGAGTTTTTGTTCACAGCTGCTTGGCTTTTGACAGTTATTATGCCATGACAAAACTGACATCAGGTGACGCTTTACCTTTAATGTCAGTTAGGTGACGGGGTAGGTTTAGGGGTAGGTTTAGGTCTGGGGTAGGGTTAGGATCCGATAACGTCATCTAACCGACGTTAAAGGGTACCCTAAAATGGCGGATGTTGACGTATGGTCAAAAGACGTCCCAAGACGTCAGTTATATGACGTCTTGGGATGAGACTGCGCTGGTTTGCTAGGCAGATGCTTGAGTGTTCTGCATGGTTGCTAGGGTATTAAATTACAGCTTGCTAGATTGAGTTTTGTAAACATTATGTAGGCTATCAGATGGATAACAAACAGATTGTAGCTGGTCTAGGGGTTTACTCATAAAGTCAACAAGTTTGTTGTTGCCATTGATCATTTTACCATGTTGCCCAAATCCAGTCAAAAACATAGTGATAATGGTTTAAAAAAAAAAGATTATAACATAAGAACATATGCAGCTTTCATCAAGCAGTCTGGTTTAGAGTCAAGTGTTTACCTAGATCAGAACACTGGGCCACTCGCAGATGACACTGGCACCGGAAGGGGCAGAAAGGTCCCTCAGGTCCTTCGGGTAAAAAAGGTTGTATCACAATGGGAGGTTTACGAGTCGCAGGCAATTTTTCATCTCCTGAGCCCGGTTCATCCTCCATCATGAAGTCCATGAAGCCAGACTGACGGAAGGGCAGAGCCCAGCATACGGACACCAAAAGCAGGGAGAGACAGGCCGATTTCATGTTGCTGATGAGGGCCTATAGGTAAATGGAGAAGAGAAGAGGTTAAAGGTTAGGGGTGATATGCTGGATCTGTGATGGTGAGAGGTCAAAAGTCAAATGACAGATGTAGAATGCATGAATGTGACTGAGCAATGTGGGTTGTAACTAGGCAGAGATGAGGTCAGGGTTCAAATGTAGGCATATTAGAGAGGTCTCTGCTGGCTATTACTGCAACTTGTCATGGTGTTAGACTGATGGTTAGCTTTATATGACTATACATTTAATAAAATAAGAGGATTAATTATATTAAGAACAGAACCTCATGGGTTAAAATAAAGTATTTAAAATTCTCCTTAATTATTCCTTTAAATGATTCATACATTTATAATAACTACTGGCATTTGTAATGAAGGGAATCAAACCATTAAATCAAATGCGGTAAACCAGGAGTTTCCAAACTTTTTGCCTAGGACTTGAAATATGATCTCCCTGTGAGGAACTCCTCAGATTGGCATAAAATACAGTATTGTTCTGAAGTTTGGGGCATTTATGAAAGAAATGAATACATTTATTCAGCAAGAAAGCATTAAATTGATCAAACGTCCAATAAATGTAGTTCTTTTGAACATATTTAGAAAAATATTATAATAAATAATAAGAAATGTCTCTTGAGCATCAAATCAGCATGTTAGAATGATTTCAGAAGGATCATGTGACACTTGAGTAATGACTAATCAAATATTGATTTGTGAATACAATAAATTAATTGTGATTATTCTCAACAATATGCAAACAGTCTATAGAAAGCAAAATGAAATTCTAATCAAATTCTATAAAAGTGATTTAAATATTCCATGAAGCCCCCTATGGGTCCCTGAAAACCCCTGTCATAAACTGTTAAAAGGACAACCCTTCACTCTGTATTTGTGAAAACAGTTGAAAGTTGACCTAGGTTGACCAAACTCATTCATGTCTTCAGTCAGGAAAAATAAAACCATCTCAGAGAAAGTGCACAAAGTTGTCCACGAGCCCACACATAAACATATGTCTGAGGAGAAGTTGAACTCCGTTGAAAGACGAGGAAATTGTAAAGTAGGTACAGTAACTCCCAGAGCCATGTTGGTCTTTTCAGGGTCATCTTAGGTCCATGTAATCAACATACAGCATAATTACAGTAGTTCAAATCCTCCGGGCGGCCACATCACTTCCACAGTGAATATTCACTGTGCCTCTGTTGTTAAACTCTGGGAACCCAGAAACTGACTTTGACAACCTTCGGGAAAAGATGACTTCCCTTTTCTAATTCTTTAAGCAGTAGACAGTGATACATACATTTAATCTTAGTGTAGACCTATAGAAGATGAATTTGGTGACACATTCCATTGAGGAACCGTAAAAGACTTCTGTTGGAAACATGGATAATCACTATAGCCAATATCTAAAAGCAGTGCAGATCCAAAGATTAGTCCAGTATTCATGTTTCAAGAGAAACAATGAGAAATTGTAGTTTTATTCAACGCCATTTCAAAACAACAACTTACTGACCTCAATTTAGATATGCTATTTAATGTAATGTAATGTTTTCAGGCCTGTATACAATATCCATCCCCTTAGACACCTTTAATTATCTTTGACCCAGTGGGTAATGAGACGCTTTGAGCAAACACGTTGCAGAATCCCTTTGCCCTTTAACATTTAAGCTTTTGGTAGATTTACATTTAAGGTTGTTTTATGTACGCACTTTCCTGGGAATTGAACCCATGCCTTGTGTCATGCTCAACCAGTTGAGCCGCATGAACCCCTGCATTCCCAGCAAGAACGATGCCATAGTAAGAGTTTAGAGCCTCGTGAAAAGCCCTTTGAGCATTACAGGCTGTTACCACGAGCGATTCTGTTTGAAGGGGGATCATGGGAAGCTGTTGCTGCATTTGAGTTGTGTCCTGTCAACAAACCACAGGCTGCTATGAGAGCCAGGCAAACAGACAAGACAGATTGATGGTGTCATGCCATTGTTGGGACAGTGCAGGCAAGGTCCAATGTTCACAGGCAGCAATCTCAAAACTTAGCGGCTCTTGGCGAATATATAAATTGGTAGTCTCAGTCGTCACGCCCATGGACCGTTGGCTGAAAGGTTCATGCATAAGACGAAATGGGAAACACTTTGAAGTAGTCATCTGATTGGTTGAATAATACAGGATTTCCGGGTGACATGTGTGTCGCAAAGCTGTTGTGATGCCAAACCCCCTTATGGAAAAAGAAAGCCATCACGTTTACAACTGTCACAATGAGCGCTGGATTTTCAAAAGTACGTGAAGTTTGCGGCGCCATTGTTATTAAATGAATAATATAGTTGATGCATGGCGGTCTGTTATTGGACATCAATTTTTTATTTTCACACCCCTACACATGACGTGGAATCAAAACAAACTGTGAATGGTTAGTTTACATGTCAGTCAGACGTCCTCTTGGGCGGTTCTTGGCCAATGAAAGCTTCGATGGAGACCTATTGCCATTAGTCTGAAAGTCTGGCTACGCTAGACTAACAAATTGGTAACTTTATTAGGAACTTCAACATGAATCTTCATGTCCCAACCACCAAAACAAATATATTAGGAACATAACAATATGTGAACATGATCTCTTTAGGAGATAGGAGCAGGTACGTGCACAAGTACTTATTTGTAAAACAGACCGACAGACGTAAAATGTGACCATAGCATTGCTTTATATATATAATACAATAAAAACACCACCAAAAAAAAAGGCACGTCGGAGTGTAAGGGCAAAAAGGGCACAGGTTGAGCTCTATAGGGCTCTTCTTTTATAAAAATTAGATTTTGGCCAAATGTATTTTGCTACAAAAAGAAAAACTGTGTGCCCATATAGTGATCTACAACAAACTAGTTTGTAACCTGTTAATGAAAATGTAATATGGCACCACCGGCGCCGTATTAATGACGGAAAAGTGTGCACATTTGCACACATTCGCTGGTCAAAAACCCCGTAACTGCATTTGAATTTGACTTTTGTAAAATGTTAACAATATATTGATAAGTAATATAACATATCATTTGTGTTTGTGTTTTTTTTTACCATCGGAAAATGATAATCATAAGCACAGGTGCGCCCCCGCGCTGTTTCATAATGGAACTTACTCAAAGCGACTCACAAGCTGACAATTTCTAAGAAATTTCTTCTTTGATTTATGATTGCTGTATTTAATCATTTAATCACATTATGACAATGAAATTAAATTATGGTTAATTCAAGGGTGTTAATATGCACATATTCGTTATCTAGCTCATTTTTGATAGTATTTTATACTCTCTGTTTATCTTCACATGTATAAATGTATTAAAACATGTTCTCTTAGGGCTTTAGCCCTTGGCTTTATACTGTCTATATTAACATTATTATTCTGAGACTATTATTTTGTGCTATTGAACACTGTCAGAAAGAAAGGTACGAAAGCTGTCACTGGGGCGGTACCTTTTCAAAAGGTACACTTTTGTACCTAAAGGGTACAAATATGTACCATGAAGGTACCAATATGTACCCTTTAGATACAATAGTGTACCATGAAGGTACCAATATGCACCCTTTAGGTACAAAAGTGTACCTTTTGAAAAGGTACCGCCCCAGTGACAGCTTTCGTACCTTTTTTTCTGACAGTGAATGCGACCATTTCTTTCTTTTATGAAGTTTTACTAAATAAGCTTAATATAAAAGAAAAGTGAGCGGGATGCCCTTTTTCAGTTTCAACACATGCCCCACAAAATGTTTGTGCACAGCCCTGAATAAATTCGTAGGTAAATTTTACGTTCAAACAACTTAGAAACTCAGAAACCTACAAATGTGAAATAATGTTTCTGATTCCTTCTATTAAACCAAATGTGATTAATTAAATATGTTTAATGTCATCAATATCAGTATAACAGTGTCATTCTGTTTGATTTCTATAATACTTTATTTTATATAACACATTTTTTTTAAAATCAATATATTTTTAGATTTTAAAACGAAAACTGTATGGCTGGTTTAATTAGCTCAATTCACTCTCTACTTGAATCCGCAGACCCCATCAAAGAGAAAGTAGCCGAAGACCAACTCAACAAGAAGGATGCTTTGTCTGTATCTTCTCAGCAGGAAACAATGGAAAAGTGTCAGGTGGCTCAATGTGTCAACGATTATCAGGACTGAGTTTAAATAAACTTGAGAAGTGCTTTTTCACAGACGCAGTTCTGTGCCTAACGCTCAGCTTCTGCCAGGCTGTTATACGCCCTCGGATTTGATTTCTCTCCTTCTGCGGGTCGGGCAACAGTCTGATCCAGCTGAAGTGCTTCACAGAATCCAGAATCAGCACTGGCCTGTTTCTGGTCTTATAAATGTGGGCTTTTAATAATCAAGGAACATTTCATCTTTCAAATTCTCATTCTCCACGCATTTCTGCCCTTGTTTTCACTCTACCTTCTTGTCTTTCTTGAGGTCTGGATTGTGTCACAGCAGGTCTGATTTAAAGGGAGGGTTGAAACATCTAGTTTTCTTTTCTCTTTCTCTCCCTCAATCAACCAATTCTGTCTGGATGTGTACTAACAAACTTAAATAGCCTACCAGTAAGATAAATTTAACAGTGGAGATAAAGATAAAAACAGTGCAGACTGACACCACAGCTAACATACATAGCTAATATACTGTTTAAATACATACACTACATTTGATTTTAATCTCAAGGAAGGGAGACCACTACTCCACTACAGGTGGTTTATGTTAGAGAATTGTAAATTTTGTTCAGTAATTATAGTTCTGTATTGTATCATTCAGACTGGATTGTGTCTTAGAAAGGTTTATCCAAACAGAACAAGTGATTTATGGGACAGTGTGGTGGAGATGAGGTCATGTGAGCTAACTCAGATTACAATATTCATGTTAACTGTTAAAAGTAGTTGTAGTAGTAATAGTAGAATATGCACCCAACATGTAACTTGTATACACATTACCTCTTGCAATTGACTGCATTGCCATAGCTATAACAACTCTTACTACATATTTGTCTTGTTTTTTTTTCAGCAAAATGTCTAAACATTCCATTCTAAATAAAGATAAATCAAGATAATTAAGATAATAAGTATTGTTTTCTGAAAAAAAAAAATCAAAAATGAAGGGAGATTTTTTTTGTGCCTAAAATAAGAAAAAAAAAATCTTACAATGGGGTAAGAAAAATAAACATAATTCAAAGGGAAAACGAGATTATTTTTCTTACCCCATTGGAAGATACAACAACAAAAACAAAACTTAATATATTATCTATAGTATCTTGATTTGAGAATTTTTAGACTTTTAGTTGAAAACAAGAAAAAAATGCATATTGAAAATAGAATACAGCTCTACTTATCTTACTTTCCTTGTTCACACACTCACACACACACTCACTGACCTTCTGCTCCTTTCAGCAATGACTCACAGAAAGGCATTTACTGGCTACAGGACATTTAAAAACATATGTGCTCCCTTGCTCCCTTCATTTTAAAACATAAAAACATAGATGGTCCAATCTTATCAATGCACTCTGAAAACTGCCTCTTATTTATGAAAGCATTCGACCACTAAAACCCCACTAAAATACCCAGAATTCCCCAAACACTAAGAGAATGCTTTAGAAATGTAATTATCTGCTCATTCCAATGACTCATATATCAAAACAAAAGCACAAAAATGGCAAAAAACTAAATACGAAGACTTATTATTCAGCTCAACAAACTGCACTCCTGGACTGCACCAGCATACAAGGGTTTTGACCACTCTGTTCTCTGCGGTCTAACTGGTTCCAGACCACTAGACCAAACTCCAAAGCCACTGCCAGAGCACAATTAGACTTTCTCACAGATCAAAATCATGGTTAAACCCATCGAAAAAGTTTTTTCTTCAAAAGAACCTACCTCGAAAGCCACAAAAAGTCCTTCAGATATCGAATAAGCAATTATATGCTGAGGGATGGCTGCTTATTTTCCTAATAAGAAACTGAATGAAAACAAAAATGACCATGACTGAAATTTCCTTGATCTAAGACAACAAATTTAGTCAATCCCACTCTCTGACTCATTTACATTTACACACAAGCACTCATCCTCATCCTCTCACTTCCTCTTTCCATGGCAACTGTCCATCTGTCATAAGCAACTGCTTTGACTTTGGTCCAAAGCTCACATTTCCTGAAAGGGTTAAAAGTCAAATAAAGAGGGGAAAAGAAGACAATGACCAGCATGCCTACCATTTATTGACTCTACCTTTCTAACATCACATAGTTTGAATCAAATGGAGACCTTTGGCTTCCAGAGAGTACTTATTGCATGGCCTGAGGATGTTGTCTTTGAAGGGAGGAAGAGAGGGTTTCCTGTCATGGTACAAGCTGTGTATGTGGGTTCTGTTCACAATTAACGAAAGTAAGAAAAAGAGTAATCCCTATCCCAATCCCTAACCCCAACAAAAGACAAGTAAAGTTTTTCATTATTAGGCACCCACGAATTGATAATTTAGACAAAGTGTCATCATAAGATCACAAAGGGTCCCAATTTACGCACATTGAATGAGTCTAAACCTTCGGGGACCTCTTCCTCTCCTCCCTCCGAATGTTTTGAGTTAGCTGGGAATTTTGTGGTGGGATTACCAGGAAGTGCCTTGTCAAACTTCCCTACGATTGGAAGGAAGCTATATTATTAAAGGATTAATGAGACACCAGTCCCACGCTCTCACTCTCCATCTCTCTTTTCTCCTTCAGAGCGCTTTCATCCTTCAGCCGATATGGCTCAAGGCACTTGGCTTCCACGCCATGAATAAAGAGTTTAGGATGCGACTTTGAGCGAGTGGAGGCAAGCAGACGCAGAGCGAGGCCAGATGACAAAACATCTCTCCAGACAGGTCTATCCGAGGAGAGTGGTGTTAGAAATCCTCTAGCGTTTGCAGGCCTTACATGAACTCTCTCTAAATGCCAAGTGGTGCACAAAAGGAAGAAAAACTGGGATGGAAAAGTCAGAGAGTTAGGGCACTCGAAAAGTTAATGGCTTTTTCACAACGGTGAGTGTAGGTTTTACAGAGCAGGGAAACTTGTCGCAATTTGGAAAAGACAGAAAATGTCCTGTCCTCTCAAACTGAACAACAAATCAAATAAAATCGGCAATCAGTTTGCATGAACATACCCTTTTCCGGCTTCAAATTCAGATGATGGTTTTCTCATCAGAATGCAAACATGACCTAATCCACATGCAATCCATCCATGTGTATTAACAAGGTACAAATATACAAGGAGCTTCAAAAGAAAGGTATTTTTCAAATCATAAACACACTTCTGTATTCTCTGAATCTGAATTATTATATCTAGAATATGGCAGAATGAATCAAAACTTCACTTAAAAGCTTCAAGCAAACAGCCAAACCAATGCAAAGTCCTCATTTCTGCACCAACCTTTAATGATCTGCAGAAACCACCAAACCGCAGATTCCCAAGGGGTTATACCCACATTTCATCAGTGCAAACGTTCGATCTGTTCTCTTAATCACAACCCCAACTTTTCAGCACTCAGAGGAGTTGACAGGAAAGCTTGCGGCGAGCTGATCTTACCTGTACGTACAGGAGCGCGTAGACGAAGATCCGCAAATCCAGAGAGGGCTGGAGCCGATGTGCAGCGCGGCAGGCCGAGGGCAGATCTTTGTGTGGACGCCTGCAGCCAAGATCAGGCAGGTGTGCTCTGTCAGGGGGGAGGGGGTGGAGAGAAGGACAGAGAGGGAGAGAGAGAGGACGAGGGAAGGGAGGGAAGAACAGGAGAGAGGGAGGGGTTGATTTCTTCGTCCCTTTCAAATGAGACAATTGGAGAAGAACTTCCCCCGTCCTGGAGCGATCCAAAAGCAGTTGGAGCGAGGGGAAAAAAAAAAAAGTTTGGAGACGAGAGGCTGGGACTATACAGGCATTGGCGGGCTCCCATTCTGTGTCATCTGGTAAAGATAGGGAGTTCTGGATACAACAAAAGCGTCTCCCCTCCCTCTCGCGTACCCTTTCGGTGGACTTCACGCTGCGTGGTGGAAACATTCCCCTCCTTTCCATCCACCATACTTTTGTTTCTTTTGAAACAAGAAACTTTTTCGGTGACCTGTAACCTCATCCACACACACACACACACATACAGCATTTCCAAATCCTTATTAAGCTTGTTTATTTGTACTGAGTAACAGGCATGGAAGAGCATTGAATGTGCAAATGGAGGAACCCAGAATGGAGAAGGAGGAGTTGGCATGAGTTCAGCTAGTTACTGAAATCAAGACCCAGTTTTTCTTCTCTCTGTGTCTTTCTTTAGTTCGGTTATTCTACACTTGCCTGACTTTCTCTCCTTTTCCTGTCGAAATTGAAAGACTGCTGAATCGGTAGGAGTCAATTCTCCAAAATCAGCTTTTGAGCTTTTCTGGCAAATTTTCAGGAGACGGGATAGATAAGCTGTACGTTTAGAAAGGGGTGATTAGGATTTCAGTCTCAAGCTTCACTCACGCTGACATTGATTTTATCACACCACTGGATGCATTACCGGCCATTTGAAAAGGGCATGAAGATATGATCACAAATGAGACATAATAATGTCAATTAATTGTGACAAAGAATCAGGTTTTTCTGCTGGTAGAAAACGTACATTTTGGACGAGAATATGTTATATAACATGCTTCAGTTTAGAATACGTCCATCACTATCTCACGACCAGTGATTAAAAAGTGGCTAATTCGTACTAATTCATACGACCTCACTCCTACGAATTCGTACGATTTGTCTAAACCCACGTGATGGGTAGGTTTAGGGGCGGGGTCAGGGGTAGGTCATTCATACGAATTCCTACGAATTGGCCAACTCGTAAAATGTGTACTCATTAATTCGAGTGAGGTCGTACGAATTGTTACGAATTAACCACCTCGTAAAATTTGTACGAATTGCCGTGAGATCGGGTTGATACTTCATATCATGATTAATTAATTAATTATCCAATAATATGACAATTATGTCAATATAAATAATGTCAATTGCCAATGGTTGTTGTTGCTCATGTAATAATATATATATTTCATTCAATATGTAAACAATAGTTAATACATAGTTAACAATAGTCGGATAGCATTAAATGCTCATCAAGACCCCTTCTAAATGATTTTAGACCTAAAAAGGTCTAAAATCAACAAATTGAGTTTGGACCAGACTGTTTCTGACTTTTTCGGTGCTGAATTTCTCCTGGCTTGAGCTATTTGTCAGCTATAATAGGGACAGGTGGAGCTTTGGAGACACTGTCTGCTAGTTTATCGGAAAGCTGGAGAGTGTGATGTGGCGTCAGATCAGTGGAGGATGCAGATGATGACCTGTTCATCATCCCCTTCGGCCATCTGCCTTGGGGCTGAGCTCAGAGTCAGAGGATCTGGCCAGTAAACCTGAGGCCAAATGTCCACATAAAACTCAGACACTTTTGTGTGACCCACACCCTCCTATTTACCCGCTTCACATTCAGTCCTTCGCACTCTTCCCGTCTCCCTGGCTCAGTGCACATGAATCTGTATTTAATACAGTTTGGATTTTCTTTTCTTTTACCTTGACTAGTTTTGTTCTTGGTTTTCAAGAATGAGGACTTGTCACGCAACCTGATCATATGTGCTTAATTTGTAGAGCTTCTACCAAGTGACACATGAATTTGCATCGACAGTTTGACGTCTTTGACATTGACAACAATCTACAAACTTTTTGGGTCACGACTCCTCACTTGAGAACCACTGCACTTAATCATGCTATAAATATATTCACTGAAGGGATGTTTTTGCTGGCAAATTAATGAATGAGTGAAATTTTTCCCTTTAACAAATCTGTGCAGTCCATTCCATAATTAACCAATGGGATCAAAGCAGGTTACAGTTGTTGCATGAGATTATCTTTAACACCACCAGTACTCTATAAAGGATAGTTGACACAAGGGTCCCTGCTGGTGTCAATGGCTGTTTGGCTGAATGTCTGCATACACACGCAAGCTATAAACCCTAATGTGGAAACTATTACACTATAAGTCAAAAGGAAGAGAGGAAGTAATGGGCTATGCAGGGCTTTAAGACCAAAGGGAAAAAGGCGCGCACACACACACACACACACACACATATAAAGTGATATGTGTATATATATATATATATATATATATAAGTGATATGTGATATAAAGTATTAAATTAAGCATCTGAAATAGTTGTACATGCCGTAAAGCATGTCACACTGCAGGAGATACAATCTTTCCAAAGAATATTTCACGTCAGCTACCCATAAATCGGGCCCGTGAAAACCATGTACTCCCATTAAAATTTCCTGTAGACATCCTGACCTGACAAAGGCTTTGAATCATTGTTATAAAAGCAAGTTGTGTGAGATCCCACATCATTCAGAGGTTAGTTACACAATGCAAAGTGAAATCGGGACCGATGACTCAACTTTTTGCAAGCAATCTGGATTCAATCTCAGAACTGGTTCAAGTAAAGAGTGGCAAGATTGAAGCAGCTCTGTCTGCCTTATGCTTGGCATTTATACCGATCTGCAGACCAGACGAGAGGCGTGATGAATGCATCTGAAAAGGGAGGTCAGAGTCTGTTAAAATCATCAGAACCTGCAGGCAGAGCGCTGACCAAACCACGGCGGAGAAGAGAAGAGAAACCTGAACCTCTTCTGCTTCTGGGAGCACTGAACAGCTGTGGGACAAGATGAAGAAAAACATAACAAAAAGACAAAAGATATAAATATTCAATAGACTATGGGGTGAATAACATTTACAAGGGTGTTAAACTACAAAGAAAAGTGTAAAGATAATTTACAAGTGTGAGACATGATCTTGTGCAAAGTATGTTGTGAAGCATGTGTGTGTGGCCATCTCTGTTCCTCAAATCCTGCACGCCCAGCAATTTCCCAGCAGTGTTAGTCACTGACACGCTGAACATAATCCAATAACTGAATAAACCACTAAAGTACAATAAACAATACAATGTCATTAGTTAAGAGCACTCAATGGAAAGTCTTGCTTTAGGGTTCAGCAGCACGGATGAGAAACACATAACTCTTTTTGTTTTATTTTTTTCTCATTTATCAATGTTAATTTCTGTTTCTCCTCATCATGTTTGTTATATTGTCAGTATGTTATGTTAAATGTCACTATACTGCAACAATAACTTGCAACCAAAAACATTGTGAGAGTGTTCCACTGTATATGAACACAACCAACTTCGTTCCACATTTTGAGAGAAATTCAATCAAATCAAATCTATAAAATAGTACTAAGTTTGTGTTCTGGGATGTCTTTGGGAAGCCACCTTTTGCTGTGTTTAAATAGAAAAAGTATTAAAAGTGTATATGAAAACATTAACATTGTTTGACATTAACTTTTCCACATGGCAAGTGGTTTTTCCAAAATTACTAGCCACTGAGCATTTTTACTGGCCACAGTTTTGACATTGATACCATGGGGAAATAACTGGCTTATAGAGATTTTTAATATTATCTCATAAAGTGGCAGCAGGTATATTAGGCATCTGTCACTTTAAGATCTGACACACAGAACTGTCAGATATGCATTTTTATACTGTCACATATGCATTTTCTTTCTCAACTGTTCACGTTAACTTAAAACAAACATGAATACTCGCCAAGACCGGCATTTTGACATTGTTTTGTGTGTATGTGACAGTTTAAGCACAATAAGCAGTTAAAAAGAACTTCATTTAGTAATGAGGGGTGAAAATGAAATGTGTAAGAGAGGGAAGGTGGCAGGTGGTTTGTGTGTCAACTCGCTGTCGGAGAGATGATACAGTGAGAAAGCGCAGCTGGTATTGTGTATCTATTCTGCGAAAAATTAGTAAGCGTTTCAGATATTTCGGTATCATTTTGAATAGAAAAATCCTTATTTTTTAACAGTATTGAACTTAGTTTATTATTTCAAATGCCTTTTTTAAAAAGACTACAGTTGAAAAATGCAGACTATATTATAACGCCAGCTGAAATATTTGTGAGCTTAAGGCTATGTTTTGTTCACTGATTTATATGTGAATCTTTTTTTTTTGTCTGGTTTTGTGAAACGGATGAAGGCTGTCATTAAAAGCTCCTCTAATCTAATCCCTGTATCACCGACCACAATCACTAAAGAGAACCACACAGACCTCACATCTGAAATCAAGGCCTTAAGACAAAACACAGCTGTGGAAGTATGGGCGGTATGGAATGTCCTCTTACAGTACCTCCTGTCTACAGACTTTCTTTTAGATTTGTGTTGTTATTATTTGTTTGATTATATCATATTTAGCAAGCATTCACATCTTTACATTTATTTGCAAGACTTGCCAATGGATTTTACAATCAAATTGTGTGTTCCAGGATGTGTGTAAACTCCTATAGGCATCTTTGTAAGTGTATTTGTTGTACTGAAATTCAAGAGGGCCAAGATGTGACAGACGAAAGACCGCATTGCTTTTTACGTAACTCAATTACCAATTTAACAAACCACTAAACTTTATCCTCAGTTATTAAACTACAATTTCATGCAATCAATTATTTAAAATCTGGTATGTTGGTGGCCGAGTCAGACTGCTTTTCTTCAAGTGGGCTGATCCAGTGTCAGTTTCTCTGGTTCAGTCTGGTTTTGATTTATAGCATCTATCAGACACCAAGCAGCTTTTTACTGCTGGCAGTGGCATTTCAGTCATAAGAGCCCAAAAGAGCCATAAAATCCATGTCAAACCAGGCAAAACCCAACAGAACCCCACACAAACCTGCTCATAAATCCAACAGTCCCCAACTAAAGGAACCCAGAGACCCGAAGAAATCCTTGTAGGTGCGAGACCATAGAAAACAAAACACATAATAAACCTTTACAAAGCAATAACAAATCAAATCTGATTTAAAAAAAAAAATGGTAATGATGTGAGACATTGCATTTGTTCCAATGCCTTTTAACTTTTAAACTGGAGTGTTACTGGTTAGAGGACTATAGTCTTTCTTCATGAATAAATGAATGAATTATGTGAAATATTAATTTAAAAAAGCATGGTCTTTTGTTGGATTTGAGCGCAGATTAAAACAGCCTGACAGCCTGACTTATTCACATTCTGTCTAATGTGACTTTCATCTTCTTTTTATTTTTTGTTTGCTTTTAAAAATGCTTGAATTGATTTTATCGGGTAAGTTTGTGCTCAGTTACAAAAGATATATGATGTGTCAGAGGTTGGCTGGGTTCTAAGGCTACTAATAGGCTCAAATATGTTTTCTGAGAAACACAGAATCAAAAGTGTGAGTTTGTATTTGAGTGCCTATGGAAAAATCATGACAGACTGTAAAATGTGATGTCTTTACCAGTCTCGTCAAACTTGCAAGCGTAGTATGGAATGTGTGTGTGGTTCTGGTAAACTGGATGTTATGGGTCAAAATGTCCCCAAAAGGATGTAAATACCAGAAATCCTTGTTTTTGTGGGGACATTTTTTGATCCCATGAGGAAACAGTTTATAAATCCCACTAAGTGATGTTTTTTGAAAATGTAAAAATGCAGAAAGTTTTCTGTGATGGGTAGGTTTAAGGAGGGGTAAGGTTAGTGTAGTGATAGAATATACAGTTTATATTGTATAAAAATTATGTCTATGGAAAATCCCCATTAAACATGGAAACCAAGCATATCTGAAAACATATATATATATATATATATATATATATATATATATATATATATATATATATATATATATATATATACTGTAACATCTGAAAACAAGTTAAAGGAGTAGTTCACTTTAAAAAAAAAAACTTTTGCTGATAATTTACTCACCCCCCATGTCATCCAAGATGTCCATGTCTTTCTTTCTTCAGTCGAAAAGAAATTAAGGTTTTTGATGAAAACATTCCAGGATTTTCTCCATATAATGGACTTCAATGGGAACCAAACGGGTCAGGGTCCAAATGAGAGTTTCAGTGCAGCTTCAAAGGGCTTTAAATGACACCAGATGATGAATAAGGGTCTCATCAAGGACCCTTCGAGTCATAACTCGAAAAAAGATTTGTTCATTTTGACGAACAGGAGAGTCACGAACACTCATCACAGAACAAAGCAAGGCGAGCATTTGTGCTTATAAAACTTAAACTTTTTTATTTATTTTTTTTTAAAATGGCCGATTGTTTCACTAGATAAGACCCTTATTCATTGTCTGGTGTTGTTTAAAGCCCTTTGAAGCTGCACTGAAACTCTCATTTGGACCTTGAACCGTTTGGTTCACAATGAAGTCCGTTATATGGAGAAAATCCTGGAATGTTTTCATCAAAAACCTTAATTTCTTTTCGACTGAAGAAAGAAAGACATGGACATCTTGGATGACATGGGGGGTGAGTAAATTATCAGCAAAGTTTTTTTAAAACTGAACTATTCTTAAGGACAACGGCTAAATACAACAGTGATACAGTGATTTTGGATCAGTAAAATACAGTAAAAACAAGCAAGCCTTTTCTCCTCTGCAGCTGAAAGATGGAAGTTTTAAAGAAACCCAAGAGAGCCAAACGTCTGCAGTGCATCACCGAAAAAATGTCAGTGATAACAACATAAACAGATGCTTCCACCCTGAACGCACACAAATGACACAAAAACACGCCCACACCCCAAACAACATCCAATACACACAAACTCTAGTCCACAATACTATGCACTCACACCCTGACAAGAAAATGTATTAGGCAATACCGGAGGAATGCACAAATTCAGGGGAGATTTGGAGTCTGGCTGGTCAGGAAAGGGCGGGATGAGGGGGAAAAAAAGATTCAGTCTAGAGTCCACACACCGAAAAACAGAAGAAAGCATGATGCTTCTTCTGGCTTGATGCAAAGTTAATCATGCCATTAGAAAACACAAGTAAATATTTCCTTCATGTAACTGTGTTCCTCCAGATACTGTGTTTTAAAGTGATCGCTTGTCATGTTGCTGCTTTTTCTCTTCGTGTTTGCCGTGAATGAACTTTCCCATTAGCTTATTATTCCCAGACCTCTGCAATCCTGTTGATTTTATCGAGGCCTTGGCTCAGCTCTCCTGTCTCAAGTTTGAACAAATGGTCGAACCCCCCTGCTCTGCCCCAGACATCTTGAACCATTATTATTTTGGGGGTTTTTTTATCCCTCCCTGGTTTTTCTTATATGCAGGCCTTATCACACCAGTTCAGATAATCTAAACTAGCAGTTTCGCCAAAGCAAAAATTTTGTTAAAATGAAAGGCAAAAAAAATAGCACCAATATCTAACTTGCACAGAAAAAAATCATTTCAACAAGATTATGGGAGTATTTCTCCACCCACCAACACGGCTGGCATGCTTCTAAGTGCATCGTTAGCAAGCCGAATGACCAGCCGAATGACTGACAGGAAGTTTGGCTGAATAGAAGGTCAGCCATCTTTCTCAACTCTGTTGTGAATGGAGCAATGTGGAGCTTTCAGCTTCTCTTTATGACCGTTGCCCAGAATGCCTAGTAACACTGACGGCCAGACGAAACCCTTCCTTTGTATGTCAGGCATAGGCGCCTGGCCACCACTACGCCTGTTTTTATCTTGTTGTGTGCATTTGATAGGGAGAGAATGTAATTGGACAAGTTCTTATTTTTCTCCATTCAGTTTCCGTCCAAAATACATTTGAATATTGTTTTGCTCCAGAATCTAGTGAGCTACCTATGGAGGGAGCATTTTTAGGCTTCAAAATCAATTCCAAAAGTTTTTGTTGTTGTTTTTTCTTGTTAACTAAGCAAAATGCAAACTTCGCTCAACTCAATTTCGCATCAACATTCATGTTGGGCTTGTTAGCTTAGCAACATGCTAAATTGAAAACAATTGCAAACCCCATAAATCTCAAAGTATTATTTATGCAATTGTAAATGCAGAGTAAATACTTATAGGCTAAATGTTTTAGAGATGCCTCTATTGCAGTGTAAAAATGGACTTTGTTTAATGTATTTTTGTTGGTATAGTTTGGTTTAGCATTAAAGGGTTAGTTCACCCAAAAATGAAAATTATGTCAGCATTTACTCACCCTCATGTTGTTCCAACCCCGTAAGACCTTCGTTCATCTTCGGAACACAAATTAAGATATTTAAGATATTAAGATCGCTCCTGCATGCTAGTCCATTGGCTTCTTGAGGGAATGTCACTTGCTGGCATCGAAAAGTCATTAAAAACAAAGTGACTACAGTGGCTCATTTTTAACTTTATCAAACGATGAGAATACTTTTTGTGCGCAAAAACAAACAAAAATAACAACTTTATTTCAACTATTCACTTCCTTCTCTACGGCCTGTAGTCAGTTAACGTAGTGTGAATGCATAGAGCTACGTCACACTAGGCTCACTATTGGCCGACGCTGGTCAGATGCGTGTGACGTACAATAACAGAAGCTTACGCTATTAAACTAGTAACCTGACTCAAGACAGAGAGAGAAATAAACGAATAGTTGAAATAAAGTCGTTATTTTTGTTGTTTTTTGCGCTCAAAAAGTGTTCTCGTCATTTGGTAAACTTAAGATTGAGCCACTGTAGTCACTTGGACTATTTTAGCCCCTGTAGTCACTTGGACTATTATGTCTTTAATGACTTTTCGAGGCCATCAATAGTCATTCCCTCAAGAAGCCTATGGACTAGTATGCAGAAGTGATCTTAATATCTTAAATATCTTAATTTGTGTTCCGAAGATGAACGAAGGTCTTACGGGGTTGGAACAACATGAGGGTGAGTAAATACTGACAGAATTTTCATTTTTGGGTGAACTAACCCTTTAATAGCCTATCATTTCCTGTTTTTAAAACGAATTTAGTGATTAAAGGTAAGAATTTGTACAAAAAAGATGAAAAAAATGCCCATATAATGGTAAAAAAAAAGCTTCTGAAAATACGTATGTCTGAAAATAAGTATGTAATGGAATGAAAAAGTTAATTTCTGTCAGAATATGAAAAGCTTTGGGAGTCAGCTGTCAATGATAGGCCTCAACCAGTCAAGATAACAGCGCAAAACAAAATATTGTCTAATTATCGTTATCAACAAATTCCCAGAAAACAGCAGGATATCATTTTTTTGTCAATGTCGCACACTCCTACATTGCTGTCACCCACAAATCTGCCTTTGGTGAATAAAGTCTATCTGGGATGAATGAAATCCTGATGTCACTGTGAATCCTCTCACATGCCCAGTAGGGCTGATTTCCCATCATCCTCCAGTGAATATAAAAGCAGCCCAGTCTGTTTCTCTTGGACCTATGTGTGTTTGCACTACAGTTTGCATATATTCTGGGCTGAATGCTTCACATTTTCATAACTGAGATCAAGTGCCTGTGGCTTGCCTTCTGCTGCCACTAAAGAGTTTTGGAGAGAATGAGTTATCCATACTTACACTGAGGGAGACAAAAAAGAGTGAGAGAGAGCCTGAGAAGCAGAGATGGATCCTAACTCTAATAAAACTGGATTATCACATTTTTAAATGTTTTTCACCATGCAAAACTCGCCACAACGATTTAAGAGTGGTTTTCAAGGGGTCAGTTTGAATCCCTAAACAAAAGAATTATCAAAAGCAGCCTTAAGCCCGGAACACACCAAGTTCCGGCAGATTTTGTGCGTCGGCCGACTAAGTTTCCTCGGTGTGTTCCGCACGATTTCGTGCCGTTGGCTGAAAATAGTCCTCGTCGGCTTTGTTTCGTCCGATTCGACATGTTGAATCGGCGTCAGGCCATCGGGGAAAGAGAGAACTCTGATTGGCTGTTCAGCTTAGTGAAAGAGTCAGTACACGAGAAAGCTAAAAAGCAAGCAAAGAAGTCAAAACGGTCAAGATAGAAGGCTGTTCTTATGTTACGTCTTCTTACCTGAGTGTTCCTTGGCGAATATTTCAATATTAACATGAGCAGAGTGGAATAAAGAAAGCGTTTAGCGGGATTGATATTCAAAACGGTAAGCACGCGCTGCTTTGTTTACGGTATGTGCATTTGCAGCTGGCAGCGTCGGTTTTGTTTTTTTGAATGACAAATATAGACTAATATATCTGCAGAAATAGACAGTTGGCTCATTACACGCAGGCGCAGAACACACATTATAGCTGACAGTCGGCTGTAGTTCTCTCGGTGAGTTCAAGTGCAGCTTTTTATCCCGACGAGAGGCGACAACACAGTCGGCTTTCACCAGCGCTAGTTCGTCGGCGTCGGTTTGGTGTGTTCCGGGCTTTACATGTGTATGTATGTATTAAGTTGCTGACTGATAGATATAGATCTGCTGTTTCTGTCCTACATCACGATGAATCAGTTTTAATCTGCATGACCGTGCTCTCTAATGTGTTCCAGCTCATTCATTTTGTGTAACTCGCATCTCAACTGATCAGTGTGAACTGTGCTTACCCACTACAAATCCAGCGGCGTGTCTGGCATGACAGAGTGTCTGCTTACCTAAGCGCGCTTCTGCCTTTCATCTCATCTCCGCTTGGCTCTGTTTCCTGAGGCTGATCTCATATCGACATTCGACACACAACACATCTGCTTCTGTTCATTTCTCCATCTGAGCAACTGTGCTGTGCTGCAAAAAGCAAAATCCTATTGTAATCAAAATTGTGTCTTGTTTGAAAAGTCTTCATATTTTATGTGATTGCATGTGAATTTGTCTTGTTGTAAGAGTGTTTTTTTTTTAACTCAAAAATATTGATTAATACAATTTTTGATTAAGGCTGCAGCCAAAATAGGGATTAAATTAACATGCGTTTAGTATTCAAATATGTTTTAAGAGTTTCCAAAGCAGCACAAAGAAAGGTTCAACTCAACATGTCTTAATACAGACACTTGATCCATGAACTGATCAGCTTCATTAGATCACATGTTTATATGGTCTTAATGAGTGATAACGGTAAACAGATGTGGCTTCCTGTCCACAATGGGGAAGCTCAAGCATACATGTTTCAAACTGCATGCTTACCCAGCACTTAGCACTTTAACATTGGGGTTTATGTTTGATTTTTTGTTTTAAGAAATTAATTGTTCGATTAAGCACAGATTCATTAATTGATCAAAAGTAAATACATTAATATTGATTCAGATCAACTCTGTTCATACAAAGATCCTAATACAAATTCATGGTTTCCACAAAAATATTAAGCACCACAACTGTTTTCAACACTGATAACAATAAGAAATGTTTCTTGAGCGCCAAATCAGCATATTAGAATGATTTCTGAAAGAGCATGTGACACTGGAGTAATGATGAAAATTCAGCTTAGACATCACAGGAATAAATTACATTATTACATTAATTGTAATATATATGTATAATATTTTATATATATATATATAAGTTTTAATCTACTGTATTTTGATCAAATAAATGTGGCCTTGTTGAGCATACACTCTAAAAAAAAAAAGGTTCTTCAGGGGTTCTTTGCGGTGGTCATGGTGCTATATCGCACCACTAAGCCCAGTTTGGTTCTTCAGCGGTTCTTCAGTGGTTCTCTGGGGTGGTTAACATGCTCTATGGCACCTCTTATGGTTCTACATAGCACCCATGACAAAGATAAGTGCTATAGTGGTTCCCCTGATTACAAGCCAATGAACCACTTTTAGTGCTATTTAGCACCATTTTTTTTAGAGTGTAAGAGATTACATTTTTTAAAAATGCATTATTGAACAAACAAGATGGATCATACTGAGAGGTCTGAAAGCTAAATAAAAATGAGTCTGCTAAAATCACCTTTAAATGCCAGATGGTATATCAAAGCCTGTGTGAATAACATGACTTGACACACACACACACACACAATTATTAAAGATCCCTCCAGGCTGCCTCAGTGAGATACAGGAAACACATTAAACAATAATTATCTCCAAGAACACATCCTAGTTTCTTCTGAAGGCCTCGTACTTGCCCAAACAGACATGTATGACTTGTAATACACTTTTGGATGCACCATCAATAAGTGTTCGCCGCTGATGAATCGAAGTTTGCGAAGTCTCTGATTTCTTGGCTTCGTCTTTATAATGTTATAGTTTCAAAAGCTGAATGTTGTGAAGAATGATATGAATCACTAGATGTGCAGTTCAGTGCGGTAAACCTCCTTGCAAGCAAACAGCACAGTAAAGTTTACAAACTGGTCTGCCACAGCTGGAGATCACATTACTGAACGTCTACAGGCCTAGAAAAAGCTGCGTCATGAACGCATCGACTTCCTAGTGGCAAACGCCAAACCATCTGAGCGTTTTCACAAGCATTTCGCCCTCAGCTAATGAAGCCACCGTCCTAATTCCCAGTGACGTACAAGACAGCATTAAAAGGAAGAAATTACAGAAAAATGGGAGGACATACGTAAACTTTAGTGCTTAGGTAATGTCTGCTCAAAGAGTAACATTCTGTTATACAACATAGTTTTAGTCAGAGCAACACCAACAACAAAAAAGGGAGAGAGATCTGTTGCTATGAAGTTTTGGGTATTTGACTATGTCAAGGAAAATCTGTAAGTTGATCACTTAAAAACTAAAAACACACCTTGGTGTGTGTCATGGTCCATGACACATCATGTTTCAAAGTGTAACACTACTTGAATAGTAAAAGTAACTAATAGTGATTCTTACCTAGTGAGCAGTGTTGCATGTTAAAGGGTCTCTGTCTGATTGAAAGGTGTAAGGGAGAGCAAATAAGGATGGGGACAAAGAAAACAAGACAAATATGGTGAGACAAACCCCTGTCCTGATCAGTTTTATATTGAAAAGTGCATTTTCTTTCTTTTTCTTCTTCACAATGGCATCCTTCAGTGGTAAAAAGCTTTGGAAATACAGTGTAGAAACGTGGAATTCTCATTCAGACCCTAAAGAGGACACCTGAATGCTCAAGGGTCTTGTAACCCGACCTCACAGGCAACATGTATTGATAAAACCAGGCAGGGGTGTAAAAAAAGCATACTGACCTTTGACCTTTCAGCTTTAAGACTGGCAGTCTGACCCTATAATACCACTGTTAATGGCTCTCAACCTTGCTTACGTCACTCAGTGAATGTTTCTAAGGCTGGAAACTATCCATTTGCTCCATGTGTGAAATAGATAATATAAGTTTAGGTATACAATTACATATTACCAGTTTAACACAGCTAATAATAATAATCAAGCAACAAACAAAAGGTCTTCTGTTTTTTTTTTTTCCGCAAGAATCAGTTTAAAATTTTAAATAACCTGAAATGAGCCAATCGTGTATCATACACACACACAGACACTGTGCAGAAGAGAGGTGTGGCTTGACCACATACTCCTGTATGGAGCTTTCCAGGACTGCTTCATTAAAACTCATGCATGCATTTGTATATGTTGAACTGCTAATCTAAAAAATAGTAAACACTCTTAGGGAGCCTGCATGTTTAAATGAGACACTTCCCATTTGCCGGATCGCAGACACGTTGTGTCCAAACTGTTTGTCTCAATGAGGGTTGAGAAAAAGAGAAAAAGTGATGGTGAGATAGATTGGGGGGATGTAAGTGCAAACATACATGTGTCCATATGTACAACTGGGTGTGAGTGTATAGAGGTCCGTCTGGCTCCCATGGTTCCGTCTTTGACTCTTACTCTTTTACTCAGTCACCTCCCGCCCATTTCTCTCTCTCCTCCCTCTGTTCTGTCTCTCTCTCTCTCCTTCTCCTCTCCACTGACTCAAGCGCCACCTCACTTCGGCTGCAGTAATAGCAGAGTCACTCAGCTTTAGCTTGTATATTGGCCACTTGATCAGGGTCCCTTAAATCTCAAGGGCCACACAACAAATTTGTTAAGTCATACTTTTATAGAAATTAAGTGAGAATGTGTGGGAAGCCATTTTGTATCATGTTTTCTTTTGCTCTTCAAGTGATTAGATTAGATAAAGTGATGAATAAAATTTACAGTGGAGATTTATCCAGCGGTTAAAGTATAAATGCACACTTGTGATACTTGTTACTTCAATCAAAACATTGATCTGATTGTCATTTAGCAGACATTTTATCTAAAGCGACGTAAATAATGAGGACAACCCCAAGATATGTATCAAACAAGAGTCCAAATAATGTTGGAAGCACCACAGAAGAACAGAAAGATCGGTCAAACTAGTTTTTTTCATGCATGCAAGACTCCCTATAGTTCTATATCATCCCACATCTACAATAACAGGTTCTCCTGACCAGTATTGACCTGATTTTCTGTTTATTGACCTGGACAGACGCTTTGTCTTTATCCATTTATTCCTTTTCCTTTTCCAGGGTGGGGTTTCATTTCCTGGCTTTGTGTTTGCAGACATTCTAAGTTCAGGCCCTCTGTTCATTAAACGCCACAGGCTAGACTAAAACCTATGACAGATGTTAGCATTAGCATTAAAAGAGCAGGCAAGCTTTTGTTGTTATTGTGATCCTCATTATTTTCAGAATTTCCTTTCCTTTTAAATTTACTGAACTGTTTACTTCAAGCAACTGAATTTTCAGGCAATGGAACAGTCGTTGGGTTCACAAGATTTGAAGATGTCTCCTGACAAATAACTAGGAGAATCTGCTTTCTCATTTTTCCTTGCTTAGTGGACAATTTAAGGAAAATGTGTCACAGCTTATCCACCCTCCTATTTGTAAATAGTAAAAAAGAAAGTGCACATTGGGCTGGTTATAGTAAGATCAACTGAACATGTAAAAAGCAAAACAGTAAAATTTAAAAATTTATCAAAAAAATAAATGATATGGGGTCAGGGTCCTGCTGGACTGTAGGGAGGTTCTGGAAGAGTCCTTCACCTTCCTAAAATCCTTCTTTTTTCTGTCTTCCTTCTTTCCCTCTCTCCCTCTCTCTCTTTCTCCAGCTGTCTCCCAGTGCCACGTAGCTTTCCTGCATTATTAGACAGATGGAATTCACCAACCCTACACATGAAGCTCCTATTTGCTTTCTTTCCATCTCATTTCTCTCTCACTTTGTCACCCCCTACCCCCTCTTCAACCTCCTCTTTGTATTCCCTGACTCATTCTCCACTTACACACACTCATATGGTTTACTTAAAAAGTCTCACTTAATTGAAAGTAAAGACCTCAAGACTTTGGCAGCGCCGTGTCAAAAAGCCTAGTCATCTCTTTGACCAGGCACATAATATCGGTTTTAACAGGTCAGGTTAAATTAATGTCCACAAATATTCAAGATTTTGGGGGCAAATGTTCAACTTTAAAGAACAGTCATTAGCAACCCATTTTGATCTACAGCTGATATGAAATTTCGGGGGAGCAGAGCCATATACAATCTGCAAACAGATATAAAATGTTTAAATAGAACATATGAATAGAACTGCAATTCATTTTAGAATAACCATGAGGGGGGAAAATGGTTCAAAGTTTTGTATTGTGCCGCATTTTTTTAAAATATACTCTTCTGCCACCTATTGGTGAATACAACCAAGTACAGGTGTCTCTCACAATGCTCTCATCGCATAAACTGGAGTAAGAGGAGGACACTCAACAACTTTCAACCAAACATGTTTGTTTGCAGTGGATCGCTTTCCTAAACACACACATGCATATTGGATGCATTGGCGTAGATGGACTGTGTAAGTCCCATGTGAGAGAAAGAAAGAAACAGCCAAGTAAACCCTGGCCAAATTCTGAATAATGTGTTTTCTTCAATTCAAATCTGGAAAGAATAACCACAGCCAAGCAGCAAACCCTGCCAAGCATTTACCAAGAAAAATTAAGCACGCAATTTTCAAGCATTCTTTTTTTACTAGGGATAAAGCAAAACATGCTGACAACATTTTATCTACTTTTCATGATGAATTTCCCATTTGAAACCAATAAAAGCATGGATTTTCAAATAGTTTATCTTTGCAGCATGCCCTTGAGCTATGAAAGGTCATGAAGAAGCACTTTAGCAAATCAGTGCTGATATAACATTGGCAAGAGAGAGAGAGAGAGAGAGAGAGATAAAGTAGACTGCCAAGTTAGAAAATGGGTGTTTTATTTGAATAGGTAATACACTTTATGTAATACAATTATGAAACATCAATATCATCTTAAAAGAACTGTCTTGAGATTTGTCCAAGCAAAACAGCCTTGTTGTCTCTGGTAGTCACATTTCAGTGATGTAACAGTTGCAAACTTCAATGCATCTTATGGAAGTCTAGTCCCCCAAGACAGACATTAAATTTCGGATATTTTGGGGATTTTATTTGATAAAATCAGTGACGCAACAACAGCAAAGTATAAGGAAATGGACATCAGGAAAGGATGATGACCCAGGCTGGACTCAAAACCGTGTTCCCATGAGCACTACCACTCTTTATTTGTAGAAAGCAACACACTTCACAATGCTATTTTGTAAGGTCAGTGCCTGGATACAATTTGTGCCCTATATGACGTTTACAGTCTATATCACTAATTGCAACTTTCAGAGTCTTCATTCATCCTTATCAAAAAAATAAAGGATGCCTTCATACCAGATGCCGCTTGGCTCTGTTAAAGGATTTCAGTCGAGACAAGAAAGAAAAACCAAGCTAAAATTAGCAAATTCCACTTCCAGCGCTTCCCAATCAGTTTAGTTTAGTAAAACTGAACCACCTGAAAGCCTCGGAGGCATCGGAACGCCAATGTGTTCAAGTGGCCCAGATCCATCATGTTATATTCCAGGTGCACCTTGACCAGGCGGCTAAGGGAAGACTCGTTGCCTCGACCCCAACAGAAAGCATCACTCGGAATTGCATGGATCTTGTTGTTCGCAAATGTTGCAGAGTGCAGCCACAATGGGAGCTGCCGTGGAACCTGTTGTAAGGCGTTGTGACTCATGTCTAGCTGATGCAGGAGTGGAAGAACTCGGAAGGCACCAAGGGCCACCTTCGTGATCTTGTTTCTTGCTAGTCCTAGGTGCTCCAACTGAGGCATTGAAATAAAAGCATCCTTAGTTATGCTAGAAATGAGGTTTCCTTCCAAGTTGAGGGTCTTTATGGTCATGGGTAGATTGTGAGGAACCTGCTTCAGAGAATTGCCCTCTAAATTTAAACTCTCAAGGTTACTGGCATTCCGTAGTGCTTCTTTCCCAAGTCCTTTATTGGTCAATCTATTTGCACTTAGATCCAGCACCTGCAGCTCCGCCACACCCCAGAACATGTCGCCTTGAAGACTTTGAATGCGGTTGCCTCTGAGATAGAGTTCTTGAAGACTGAGGGGCAGCTGCAGAGGAACAGAGGAAAGCTGGTTGTAGGAAAGTGTAAGTGTTCGAAGTTTGCCCAAAGGAAGAAGAACTCCCGGAGGGATAGTAGACGATATGTTCCCCAGGCTGTTGTTGCTCAGGCTGAGGATCAGAAGGCCTGGGCAGCGTCCGAAGGCTGCATCAGACATCACACTTATCTGGTTCCCATCCAACCGTAGTTCCTCGAGAGTAACTGGTAGGTCGGTGGGAATGCTTCGGAGAAGGTTCCGCTCCACGTATAGTCTCTTTAGGCCCTGGGTCCCTTCAAAGGAACCCTCGATCGACGCATCTGTTAAACGGTTGTTGCTTAACACCAAGAACTCCATGGAGTTGTACTCGGAGAGCAAGTTCAACTGAATGCTATCGATGTGGTTGTTCATTAAGAGGATGTAACGGGAGTTGTATGGAATTCCATATGGTATTTTTCCCAAATCTTTGTCGGAACACTGCACAACCCTGGAAAACAAGAGGTCATATAACATGTCAAATGAAAGCATAGAAATTGAAGAAGTACTCAGTAGCATAAGGAAAATTCTTAAAGCAACACCAAGAAACTTTTCCTCTGCGGTCGCCCTATAGGTTGGAAGCGGAATTGTCCATTACCGCTGTCGTAAATAATTTGTCCCACGCACATCGTTGTTTATCCAGCGCCGGCTTTGGAATGAACGATGTCCACAGACAAGGTAGAGTATGTTGCATGATTTCATGAATGTATGACGTATTGCGACATCAGAAACGAAGAAAAACAAAATACTGACTATTGTAACGCTTGATGTAAAGCAAGTCAAATTTGTAGTTTTATTATGTCTCATTAGAACTACAGAAACTCGACATGATCTGGCAATCTTACATAGCGTGGTTATAGGGCCGCAAAGCGGAGGCATAGGTGCCTTTCACCCTTTTAAGACTTGATGAACCACTGAAACGAATTTGGAAACATTATTTTAAGGTAAAAATTCATACTAGTGTTGCTTTAAGCATGTTGTTTTAAGACCTACTGTAGCAGAAACATACCTCCCATAGCAAGAACATTCTGAGGGACAGTAGTGATCTTCAAAATATGGAAAATACGAAGGTGTTGTTGGCTTCAGTTTCCGCTCTCGTTTGAACTTTTTTGCTTTTTTCGAAACTTTGGGTGTTTTCTTCACCTTTCCTTTGATTCCCTTTTTTTTCTTCGCTTTTAGTGTGGTATTGTCTTTAGGTTTGCCACCTGCTGCTTTTTTGGGGAGTTTTGCCAAAAAAGTACTTGGAGGGGCCTTAGCAGTGGGCCCTGCCCTTGCTGCCATTGCTGTGACATCAACACTCACTTCCTCCAGTGGGTGAAGTTTAGAGCCATTCGTGACGTAGAGTTCCACTCTAAGGTCATCAATTGTGCTGCTTCCATTTACTAGTGAGGTGGTTTCCATTGCCTCAGTAGTTGAATTTACAATGTGAACTGTAGTTTTGGATGAAAGTGCATTTTTGTTTATGATAGACAAGGTATCAGCAGTTGCTTGTCTTTGAGATGTGGAGGGGGATGATGGAAGTAGAGTAACGGAGTCTTTAAGCAAGTGCAGGACAGGTTGGAAGGCAGTGGCCATGGCAGGAGTGGTATATTGATTGTCTGTTGGAGATGGATGTTCCTCATCTCCCACTTCTTGTAAATGGGTGGTATTCCATGCAGTGACGACAGGTTTGTCTAAGAATGCATCCGACAGATTTTGTCTTGGCTGATCCTCTTTTTTCCTGACTTCCTTCTTTATTAATTCACTTTCTGTGTGCCCTCTTGTTTGTTTCTCACGTTCTGTTTTCTTCATATCATGCTCTTCGGTTCTCTTACTGTGAACTGTGTCTGTTTCTTCATCCACCTCTTGGACTGTGGCTTTTTCCTCACTTCTTTTCTCCATTCCAGTGTTGAGAGCTTCCATCAACTGATCAAGTCTCTGTTTGGCCCAAAGATCACCTTCTACAGATACATTCTGCAGTACTGTCACATTTACACCTATAAGATTTAATACACCGTTGTGAACTTTACAAACACTTTACTCCTCACAAATAAATGATTCAGTTGTTTTTAGGACATTTAAATACATAATGCATTTTACTATAAGCATTTAAAATAGAAAGATCATTTGGGCAATCTACATTACATGATTAAATAACTGCACTTAGAGTCATTATGTAGGGATCTTACTGACAAACTACACCATTTTGTTCATAACACAATATATGAATTGAACATAATGCATGTTTATTAGTCCAAGTGCATGTCAGAATTATGTATTTAACCTTAAAACAAAAACCTAACAAAATAAAGCAAAGTAATAATGTAATAATGAGTAAATAATTTAAATGAGTAAAATAGTAAATGAACACTTACTCGGCTGGAGCACAAAAGTGTGTACAGGCACAGCAAAAATCCAAAATAGCAGCATTGGAGGCTTCATTTTTTGTCTAAAAATGGCTAAGGAGAAGAAAACAATTTTCGAATTACCATGTGAAAAAATGATCGTTAAATTTATTTGTCTGCCGTAAAGCTCTGTGGCGATTAACCAAGCACTTGGAGACTGAAATAAAAACGTTACACACATGAAATGGCTGACAACCAAGATAAAAGTGCCATGAAGCGTCTGAACGGCTTCCATTTACAAGCAGTAACTGATCGTGAGCAATAAATCCAGATCTTGAAGATTTTTTTAATGAGATCTGCCTGGCAGGCACAGCTTACCTGGAGTGTGTTCAAGGTGAGTATGTGGCGTCCTTCAGATGTATAAGTCCTTGTTTTCTGCAGATATGGAAGACATGCTGGCTTCCTGTGTTGCACAGACTGTCTTCACACCACCGAGACTGACTCAGTACACACATACACAAACAAATAGATGCGCATATGGACTAATGGACGCATTTAAAGACTCTTCTTCTCCCTAATGCAATTCCACATACACACTCAGGAAAATGAAACACTCTTGAGTAAAAGCTCTCTTCAAAGACACTTATCATTACGGGAATTTTCTCACTCACACGTTAAATCCAGAAACATCGGATCATTTCAGGGGAACGGAGATAGAATTACGTTAGAGAGGTCAAAGGTCAGGGTTCATTTTAGGATTCACACTATTTGCCTTACTTACACAGACACCAGGGCCGACCCACTGGCACCACAATGACAAGTGTTTCCCTAAAAGGTCTGTGACATTTGACCTTTCAAAAGGTTCATAATTAGCTGTGTGAGGTGAGACAAAACTTTTTGGAAGAAGAAAGTAAAGCGATTTTTCTAAAGGGCATAACCAAATATTTAAGACTTCAGAATCTGTCATTGTAAAAAACATTTTGTTTAACCACTATTCTAAAATTGTAATAGATGTGTGGAGTGTGTGAGGTGGCAGGCAAATACAGAGACAACATATATGAATAAAATATTATCTGAACAATAATTTAAATAAGTATAAATTCATCAAATGTATCTATATAACACATTTCACAACGAATATTGACTAATTTCTCAATAATCTTTCTGACATTTTCCATAGGCCCCCTTAGCACCCCCTTGAGGCCCTTGGACTACAGTTTGAAAGCATTAAGACAAGTTTAAACCATTAAGACAAGTATTTCTATGTAACTTAATAAGTGAATAACAATTTAGCCCCTCACAGGCTAACACAGCGGGTCTTGTACTCAAGTTTTTTAAGGATGTTTAAGCTACCACACCTGAAAAACACATCTAAGATACTTCATTATATACACATTACCTTAAAAGGATACTCCACTTTTTTTGGAAATAGGCTCATTTTACCACTCCCCCAGAGTTAAACAGTTGAGTTTAACCGTTTTCAAATCCATTCAGACGATTTTCTGATATTTAAAGGAATATCAGTAACCAGACAGTTTCTGGTCTCATTGACTTCCATAGTAGGAAAAAAATATACTTTGGAAGAAATGAGACCAGAAACTGTCTGGTTACTGATATTCCTTTAAATATCAAAAAAATCGGCTGAATGAATTCGAAAACGGTAAAACTCAACTGTTTAACTCTGGGGGAGTGGTAAAATGAGCCTATTTCCCAAAAAAAGTGGAGTATCCCTTTAAATTCAGCAGAGGGTGAAGTTTATATATATTAAAATACAAATAAAAAAAAGATGTTATAAAATTATGAATAATAATAATAATTATGAATAATAATTTTATATACATAAAAAATAGGAAGCAATTACAAAAATAGGCATACAAAAAAAAAACGGATTTCGTTTTTACAATAAACCACAAGGGGATGGTAGAGGATAGTTTAACTTTTCAAACGCTCACCCAGACTGACCACATAAGTGTTACATAAGAATTCAGGTCAGAATCGTATATAGAAGCGGATCGTTTATCCAACAAACTTTTTCAGCTACCTGTTTATGAAGTGGATTCAGCACACATAAAAATATAAAGCAGTAGGACACTGAGAAATGTTTCAATACTATCATACTGGCACAGGCAGCTATAGATGAGAGAATGAGGGAACGACCAAGACTCGGGAAAAGAAAAGACAGTGTCAGTCACACTATCTGCTGGGATGAGGAAAGAACCTGGGGCAGTTTGTTCTGGAAAAGTGACAATCAACTGTTTGGAAAATGGCAACAGGGAGGGAGTAGAATAAAGGGTGTCATCTCACAGTAAATCTTAAGAAGAGCTTATATTTGGGCTGAATATTGATATAATATATCTGAACGCTGCATTTGCAGGGCTAATACCAGTATTGCTACTCATTTAAGATGGTGTCAGTGGTAAACACTTCACATATGTTGAAAGACAGCAATGACACACCTAGACTCAACACTAAAGCTTTTGTTAACTCTCCTATGTGCAGTGCTAACGCTGTAATGACGCACACCTGGTCAGGAGACAGCTGAACAGACAGCTGTCCAATTACATTTGCTTAAAGGACTGTAATTTTAACACAGCTTGTTGTTTATGAATGCAAATATCCTAAAATTAAAGTTGACAGTCTGTATTTTGCCCGAACAGTGATGAAGTCAAAGACAGCTAATAGAAACCCCATGGTTGATTGTCCAAATCGACAGTTTAGATCTGAAACAAAAGCAAATGTTTAAGCTTTTAAAAGGACTAATTGACTGCTCTTTGTGTGAGTTTGAGTGGGAGTGTGTGCAGGCTACATAAACACTTATTCATCAATCCACTCAATAACCAATCCACCACTGCAATGAAGTTTCCACAACAATTCGCTATTAAATGTGTACACTGAAGGTTAAAAAGGTTATTTAGACTCATAGGTGAATTCATTAAAGCCCAAAGTATTCTTCAGTTTTGACGCAAACGTTTAGCATACACATACAGCAAAACGCCTAAACCCAAAATATACTTCACTTTTGACGCAAGCGTTTAGCACACACAAAGCCTAGAGTAAAACGCATAAGCCCAAAGTATACTTCAGTTTTGATGCAAACACATGCGCACAAGAAAATTTCATCTTTGTCTGGTGTTATGACCAATAAAAACGTACTTGTTTAAACTAGAATTGCCCACCGGTTCTGAGTGATAGGCTAAGGAGAATACAGCAGAGCATCAATATCTTGATTTACTGGGATTTAAGCCTATTGCTCCAACTACAATTCTCAAGAGTCAGGTGACTGGTGAAAATGTACGTGACGTGACTACACCATGTTTCTGAATATGCTTGGCTCTTTTAAATTATAGTATTATCATTTGATGAATCACCACTGCCACGTTCAATAAAAATAATGACATTTCTGTATGCGGTAATAGCACGTTAATTGCTTAAGGTAAATAAAAGAGAATTTGGTGATTAAATATAATACTATAACACTAAACTTTGATAGAAATTTGAAATAAAACAAGGTTGCGCATTAAGAACATGACAATGACAAATACTGATTTTTGCTGCATTCAGTTAGTGAATTCGGTAAGTAAATAAGATGTGATAAATAAGAATGCTTGTACAAAAGTAACACGACTGTTTATTGAAAAGTAAAGTGATAAAGAGACAATGTTTGAGGTCAAAAGGCCCATTAAATTATCCACCCGTCCACTCAAACTTTGACCTGATGCTGAGGAACACCCCTCTTGCAGAGTAATTTACCCACCAGGAAAGTGTTTTCTGGTTTTGTGTACGAGCTGACTGGAATTTGGTACTATTTTCAATAGAAATTGCCAAGTTTCTGCAGAAACTAGTGATGCTATTGAAAACAGAAGGGGAAACAGAGGAAGAAGAGCCAGAGTGAGGATACAATGACATTGATTGAGAATAGGATATCCCCTCCCCTCAACCAAAGACCCATCTGTCATTTTCTCTGTCTGCTGGGGGTTTAAAAGGCCATAGGTCGCAGACAGTGATCAATTTGTTTGTCACGGTAATACAGTACAGAGCAAATGAACTCTATGCTTGCCTTATCTTTATACGCATATAAAACCTTATCAACCGTCTGTCTCTCTGATGTCACTAACTACAGCACAATCTGTCTGCCGCCCATGTCTCTGACAGAAAAGCCTGTGTTCATGTTTAATCACAGCTCACCGCTAATTCTGGCTCGGTCTCACAACCTAGAGCCGATCACCAGAAGGTTTCTAAAGTAGATGTTGAGCAAGCACTTCACTTTAGTCCTGGATGACCGGAAACTGACCGCACGCCGCCAGTCACACATGCACAAACATAGACTTTCAGGCATTTCACTCGCCTAGAACATCCAAATATTTTCACGGATCCATCCTTCTTTCATGAGATCTATGAGGCCTGAAGCGGGGCCCCGGCAGGCCCCTGCCCTGTTGTCTTAACCCTGCCTAGAATATCCCAGCGTATTACTGCCCTCATGTTTTCATTGGACATGTGGGTCGGTCAATGTGTAGAGAGGAGCTCAAAGTCTTTGGAAAGCAGTGAGAGCAATAAAAAAGCGAGGAGATGTGTTGAAAGAAAAAATGAGATACATGTGTCATGTTGTTGACGAATGGGAAATTTATACCTCAACCCCTAACATTAGGGTCAGAGAACATTATATTTTCAAAATACTATATACAGCAACTTGTTAAGAATATAACCAAATTTAGAGGAATGTATGCTTAAAACAAATCAAATCTGACAACCATTAAGGTCAGAGTTGATTAAGTTTGTGTTGGTGACGGGAAGTTGCATTCCTGAATCCACTTTAACATGTAAGAATAAGACTGATGAAAAAGACAGAACAATCTATATAATGGAGCTCTCTATCTGTGAGGATTATGAAACGCATACACACAGACAGGCACATATAGGCATTGTATTGATTTGTGCACATATGTAGGACTCTAGAGACTAAGACGCAGCTGGTGATATTCTGATGATAATGCAAAATACAAAGATAGAGAGAGGGAGACAGATTTCCAGAGTGCTGTTTAAAAGCCTGCCAAGTTAGACTGTGATTTAAAATTTGGCTGTAGCCTACTGTATAAATATTCAAAGGACCATATGTACTGTGTGTGTGTGTTATTTGGACTTTGAAGCACACCATATGCTTCATCATGACGCATGTATCAATGCTGCATTTCCCGATCAGTCAAACACACACACAATCCCAGAGTGCCATAAAAACAATTAAAATGTGCACTTAAAACAGATGCAATTCTGATTCACAGTGCGTCTGATTGCACCATCTTTGATTTAAGAGCTATAGCAGAGGGAGGGATCAAATAAAACTTTAAGATTTTAAATGTAAATCACACAAAGTATAATACCATTTGCCAAATTTGACAGCATTACAATCTAATTCTACTTTCCAAGGACAGGATATTCTACAACCATAGTTTTATAGGTTCTTATAGTTTCTGTCAACTTAACAGTTGCATGTCTAATTATGATATTTTTATTTTTCTATTTTCATTATAAATTCGTCTTTTCATGAAAATACTTGGCTACCTTCATATTTTAGCTATAGCTTGAAGCTTTACAAATTTTATCATCATAATATATTACCAGAAAGTGTCAGAAGCTATGTGTCCATTCAAATTTATGCATTTAACTTATGCGCTTCATTGGAATATTGGGTAACACTTTACAATAAGGTTAATTAGTTAACATTATGCATTAACTAACATGAACTAACGATGAGCAACGCATTAGTTACAGTGTTTATTAATCTTTGAATAATACAAATACAGCTGTTCATTGTGCGTTCATGTTAGTTCATAGTCCATTAACTAATGTTAACTAATACAACCTTTGATTTTAATAACATATTAGTAAATGTTGGAATTAATATTAACTAAGATTAATAAATGCTGAAGAAGTATTGTTCACATATTGTACATGTTAACTAATGTAGTTAACTAATGAACCTTAATGTAAAGTGTTACAGAATATTGCATAATACATAGGGCAGCATGTGCATCTCACGTGTTCAAAAGAACAAAATCGTCACTTCCTCAGAAATTGGTGCAAAACATAATTATCATAAATGACTTGAAACACAATAAATGCTCATTTTATCTTGCGTTCGGATGCTGGCGTTTGGGAAAGAAATCGTGTGAGACTCTTTTGGAAGGTCATTATACCAAATCATTCTGATGCTAGCTCAGGCATTTCACATCCACTATTTAGTCCACAAAGTCACGTGAGTTTTAGGGTGCGCACCGAGGGATTATTAGGCAAATGTGTTTCCATCGTAGTTCTTCTTAACCGATAAAAAATGTATCCACCTCAAATGAGTGCATGCATTTTTTATACACATTTTTTTTAAATGAAACCATTTAAAAAATGATCCAAAAATGTGCATAAAAATGCTTAGATGGAGAACTAGTAAGTGGCATCAAAAATGTAAAAACTCATGACATAACTACAGTAATTACACAATAGCTTCACAATAAATATACATATAAATATATATCCCCAATTTTGCAGAGTGCTTTTCAAGAGAACAAGGGTAAAGGGCCACCCATGAGAGCATTAGAGTGGCAAACTTCTACACTGCTGATTTGTCTGGTGGTGAGATCTAGGCTTAAACTGTGTGTCTCTGCAGGGGGGTCAGGTCGGCGAGACGTATTATTATGTCATGACAGCTCTCATTGGCAAACTTGTGTTTGTGTGTTTTTTGGGGGAGGCGGGAGTTTGGCTGTGGGGGGCCTGATAGGTGACGCCAAAGACGACCAAGACTGCATGACAACAGACCTCTCATTGGCTGCACAGTGGCTCTTTTAACCAATCATGCAGTCCCTTGAGTAGAGGAAAAAAAACAGATGCTTAGCATTGTGTGAAAGTGCACTCAGAGACGGTGAGAGAGAGAGAGAGGTTTCGAGTTGTCGAGTTGAGTTTCCCCAAAATACAACTCATCTTTCTCAAGGTGCTGTGATGCTTTTCACAATAGGAGATAATGCAAAAGTTCAGAGATCATATTTGCATTTTAATAGAGCTTGAAATGCTCAAAACACATTCACGCTTCCACCCTTTAGATTTCCCTTCCCAAGGGTTCATTTTAGAAGCTTTCCTTGCGAACTTTGAAAACAATACGTCTGGGTACGGCTTACAGGAGCATGTCTGCCGTAGACAGATGTTTATTTCATAAGCTTCGCTCGGATCATGATTTTTTTTTTTTTTTTTAGGTCAGGCTGAACAGGCACTGTGCAAGAGCAGATAAAACTGATTTCAGAGGGTTAGGAAAGATCAGAGTTAACCCTTTCAGTGTCCAGAAAACTAATTTTTAGCTATTCAATAATGAGATTTTCAAACAAAATGTCAGGGTGAACTGACATCAGCTGAAGTTGATATCATATCATGTGTTGCATCCTAAAGTCATCTGGTCCGAACAACTTTAAATTTCATTCAATTTGACCTTTTCGTGGCAAAGCAAGGCTAGTTCGGGTTGTAAATGTCATGTACTAATTCGTATCTGAATTAATTATTCATATCATTTGTTAAAAAAACATACATATGTATGAAACTAAACAAATATAATGTATTACTTATTACTTAAATAATCTATTGCTAATATATTATGAGGTGATGAGGTCAGTGTTCAGCACAGCATTCAGCAAGCAGACAAAGGGCCTATTCTGAAAACACATATTAAACCTTTTACTGACACTTATATGAACAAAACATCCCCAACAACCAATCTACTGCCTTTTACCCTGGATACAAACTATAAATAACTGTCAAATCCAGCCTGTTGAGAGAATTTCAATAATAACACTGTCAAATTGGTTTGTCCCCTAAGAAAGGCTGTTTTCTCCCCATCCTGAAGGGTGTTTAAATTAGAAGAGTGTCTCTCAGTCTCAATCTAGATAAGTCACTGTGTTTCCATGTCAACCTGTCTCAGATCGAACCACCGGCTGACATGTTGATGATTAATGTTGTAGAGCCTTGGCTTGTTTGCTTGCACCGATGGAAAATGTGCCAATTTTTCCACAAAAAAAAAAAGATAAGGCCAGATTAGGATGTTAAATCCTGGTCATTGGCTGTGGCTGTTCGTCCAGAGATTCAAACAAGTGAATCATTTCATTTTGATGTGGTTCATTTACACAAACCGATTCACTAAAATAATTATGCTATAATAACATATAAGACTAATATAAGACTGCTTCCACATGACAGTTTGTTTACATGCAGTCTTGACAGAAACTGGGGCCAGTCTGTTCTGCTCCAGGAACCCCAGACAATCCACTTAAAATGAAGAGAGCGCATGCTGTCCCTTCTCATCATGGTGTGGTAAAGTGAAGACCAGACCCTCAAATCTCCACTGAGCTGTGCCAGTTTGGGGGGAAATATAAAGCCGGTGTAATTTTATAATGCACTGAGAGTATGTGTGTCTGTTTATGTTACAGACACAGTAGTAATCCAGTCTTTTGAGTGGATTACACTGGATTGTCTGGAAACGTTCTTCCTTCTGCACTCTAGTACACACACAAACACTCACTTAAAGGGATACTCCACTTTTTTTTGGAAATAGGCTCATTTTACCACTCCCCCAGAGTTAAACAGTTGAGTTTCACCATTTTCGAATCCATTCTGCCGATTTTCTGATATTTAGAAGAATATCCGTAACCAGACAGTTTATGGTCCCATTGACTTCCATTGCAGGAAAAAAAAAATATACAATGGAAGTCAATGAGACCAGAAATTGTCTGGTTACTCATATTCTTCTAAATATCAGAAAATCGGCTGAATACATTCGAAAACGGTAAAACCCAACTGTTTAACTCTGGGGGAGTGGTAAAATGAGCCTATTTCCAAAAAAAGTGGAGTATCCCTTTAAACTTTTGCTCTATCTAAATAGGGAAATATCATAGATTTGATCGTTTTTATTTTAAAAGACAAACAATAGTTTAAGCTCTTGCTTGTTTTATGATTTATAGGAATGATATGAATTAGTTCTACAAACTCTCTCTTTATATACATAGTTAATCATAGGGAAAAAAAGTATATTTCCGACTTTTTTCTAGGAATTCGGATTCTGATAAAAAGTATAACTTAAAATAAAAATCAGAACAATTTAGAATCCCCAAAAATGACCACATGTCCCTATATACATACACTGTAGTATAATATTGCTAATAATATAACATTTTTCTTTGTTATTTTTATAAAATTACATACATTTAGTTTACATCTCACCATTTTCTTTTTTTTTAAATTCAAACAATATAGAATGCCACAAAATTACCGCAAATAAAGTTGTCTCAATACTTTAACTGAATGCATAAACACAATGTTTAAACTGATCTTATGGTATTTTCTTTTATTTTTGTTAGATTTTTATTAGGTCGTTTATTAGGCCATGTTCCTTGTGTGGTCCCCACGACGCAGGTAATATCAGGTTTTACTTTGGAGACATTTGGTCCCTTCAATTTAGGCATTAAGACCATACCCACACACAGTCTTCCTGTGGGTACATGGACATGTTTTAGTGTGTAGGCATCTTCCAGAGTTTATACACAACACATCATAACACACACTTTCAACCAGATGCTAGATCGCTCGGCGGAAAATAACAAAACTACACAAACAAGCTTCTCCTACCCATTACTCTCCCTACTGCACATTATAAAAAATGAATAGCTCTATAGATTAATGTGTGTGTGTGTGTCTTGTTTGCATCTGTTTGAAATATTCTGCTTCCTTTATGTGGGTTTGGCCTCCCACATCCTTCATTAGCTCTTTTATCATCCAGCAACGTAAATAAAGTCCCAGCTACACACCGCACATGTGTGGAGAGAAATACTTCTGACATAAGGAAAGGATCAAAACAAAAAGAAACAGTCAGGCACAACTAGATTATTGATCATCTTGCCAGGAAGTTTTCATGTACTTAGTTAGCCATCTCTCTCTCACACACACACAAACTACTAACACTTCCTGGAAGACTTCACAAGCAGTTATTTTCCTGCTTACTGATTACCGTAGCCACTAACTAGAAACACTCATTACAGACCAATACAGTCCTCTGTAATTAGGAAATACCTGTTTAGTTCAAGAGTAATGTGTATTATTTATGTAAGTGAGGGAGTATTACTGTATGTTTTTGGTTTATGCTCTGAACGTAATACTACTGCACAGTTAACACAGTATACTGCCTACAAATCTTTTTTTTATTATTATTATGTAGTATCATTGTATAAATATGCTATTTTTTTGTATAAAACGTGTCTAATATTGTAAATTAAAAATTTATTATTTGACCAGATTTCCAAGAAGAAGAAGAAATGAATAAACAAAAGATTATTTCTGGTTCATTTATTACATTGGAAATTGAAGGTCATGTTGAGTGAATTGCATTATGGGATACAGAATGTTGCGTACTAAACGTTTTGGCAGTAGATCATCTGTGCATATACTGTAGTACACTCTAAAATGGCTGGGTTGTTTTAACCCAACTTTGGGTCAAATGTGGTTAAACCCAGCCATTGGGTTAATTTTTTACATTTTTAACCCAACGTTTAGGTTTGTCCATATTTGACCCAAAGTTGGGTTAAAACAACACAGCATTTTTAGAGTGTATACTGTACTGTCTCGGCAAATCATAATATGACTCTTCAATATCTAAATCGTTTCTCCTGGCAGATATGAGATTATGAGAGGAAATTGAGACTTCTGCTGAATCTCAGATATTAGTTACTCATTCAATCTCACACGACTTTTTGCAAAAGAGAACAAAAATGAAAGTGCTGTGTACTATCCCCTTTCTTTTCTCTCTTTACACTCTTAAGGCCCGTTCAAACCAAAGACTAAGACTATGATTATAATAATGAAGATATCGTTATAAATATAAAAGAATAGCAGAGTCTACACCACAACTACAACGATAATGACACAGAAAAACAATATTGTTGGAATCACTTTCAACATGTCAACATGGACTCATTAAAGTCCATTTTTAATGAACCCAAAGAATGTTAGGAGAAACATCTGAAGCAGAGTTGATGCTTAAAAAAAAGCCCAACTGAGAGCCACAAAAATCTGCAGCAACGGCATCTAACAAAAACAGGAGTCAATGGATTAACACTAGTTTATTTGCATTAGCCATTAACAATTATCTGCATTATCTCCTTTCTATTATCCATTTGCTCCTGTTTGCAGGCTTTTAAGTGATTATTCTCAGAGGTTACATGTGCAAAAGGTTTGGTGTTTAGGAGTGGACATCTACTGTCTTCTGTAATGAGACAGATTCAATTAAAACACAGATGGTGTTATCAGCCACTGTCAAACACAGTAATCTGCTACAGTATCTGTCGGGCATCTATACTTTTAAGGATTTGAGGGGACAGATTTTCTGTATCTCCAGCATCTCAACACTAGCTGGACTGAACTATTATTATCAACTGACCTAAATACTCATCACACAAATTTATAGACAGATTATAAATATGCAAATGCATCTGATCACTGCATGAGTAATGAAAAGCTAGTGGGCTGAAAAGAGTCACTGGTCTGTGTTTGTCACTCCATATTGGTGAAACATCTAAATTATTCAATTCAAAAATAAAAACCTGTCATCATTACTCACCCTCATGTCGATTTGTTTCATCCATGGGACACAAAAGGAGGAATGTCAAACTTGTCGTGATTAAAAGCTCATAAAAATACTGAATAAACTTCACTATGTTCTGAGTCTTCGGAAGAAACATGATAATTTTGTGTGATGAATCAACTTACATCGATATTTTGGTCACAATTTTACCCGCGTGTTATGGAAGCTTGTTTACGCCATGGGAAAAAAAATAAAAAAAGTGATTGTGACTTATTCTGATACAATTCAATTTTGAGTTTCTTAATCATAATTCTGACTCTTTTTCCTCACAATTGCACGTTTACATCACGCAATTTTGACTTTTGTTCTCCGAATACAGAGCTTACATTTTGTTTTTAGACACCTAAACTAATCCGAACTCAGGTAAAACATTAAAAAAAGTCAGAACTGAGAAACTCACAGTTGCGAGAAAAGAAAAGGTCAGAATTTGCAAAAGTCACAATTAACTTTTTTTCCCTTCCATGGCAGGAACAAGGTTTCCATATGAAAATATATTTGTAATAAAAGGATATGTACTGTACTTTATGATGACTAGTGAGTGAAATATGTACTTTTCAAGCATTACATGAAATTGTAAGGAGAGTGATATACTGCTCCTTTATGTTGGCATTTACTGTACTAATACTAATTTGTCAAAAACCCAAAGTATATATGCACACTTTGATTTACTTCTCTTCAAATGGGGAAAAAAAGTGACGAATGTTCTTCCAAAGTGCATGTTTTACATGTCTCTACATGTATAAACCTCAAGAACAGAGATCCACCTTATTGTATGTCAAACACTCCCTGGAACATAAAAGAGCAGGTGTAACCACACACACACACACACACACACACAACCTTTAAGTTAAGTTAAGTTTCAGTTCTGTTGCACAGCAACTGTGCTTTTAATTAAACAAAAGGTGTTTAATTAGGCTCCTTAGGCTTTATTTTTCATCTAAAGTCTGAGAAAACTGCTCATGATTTCATAAGACCCTCAAGTCAATTTTTAGCCAGTGAGTAAATATAAACCCATGTTTTTTTTCCACCACATATTTTGCATATGCAAGTATATTTGAATAAGTGTAAACGCATGTGTCCGTGCATATGAATTTGAGCATGTTTGAGTTTGCACGTGTCACCGTGTGTGTGTTTGGCCTCCAAGGTCCTTCATTAATGCAGAATTAACATGGACATGTTCAGAACATCCTGTCCCTAAGAACCGAGGTCACTGCGTTTATCTGAATTATTCAGTTCAAGAAAAAACACAAACAGATTACAACTGTGTGCTGAATGCATCCAAAATAAGGAAGACTAGAAGCGACACTGTCCCTGGGGCGTCTATTGTGTACTGTAGCATTAAACGCATTAAGTGGTTTACCCAAAAATGTAAATTCTGTCATCATTTACTCACCCTAATGTCTGGGTTTTTACACCAATTCCATAGAAGAACCATTCTTGGCTACCCAAAGAACCTTTCAGTGTACAGTTTATTATTATGAAGAACATTTTAAAAATCTAAAGAACCCTTTTCCACTTTAAAAAGCCTTTTGTGAAATGAAAATGCAACCATAATCCTTCATTTCTAAGAGTGTATAATGAAACTCAATGGTGTGCAGGGTTCTATCAGACAAAAACAGAAGAAATATAGTCATACAGGTTTGGAACAACACGAGGAGGAGTAAATAATGACAACATTTTGACTTTAGGGTCAAAATGGGTTACAATGAAAAATCCAACATGGAATCCAGGACACACATATTTTCTCTCTCTCCATTCTATCAATCTATCTATTCTTTTGCTCTGTTCAGATGTCTTTCTATGCCTAAACGCATTCGACCCTGTCGCTGGTATGACCAGCTGCCCGTCTGTCCTCTATTTGTCAGCCTCACACTTACTAGAATATTGATGCGGCCCTGCTTAAACCGCGTGTGGTGTCAGCGTTTGTGCCGTTGTTACATCATTAAGACGCGGCTGTCTACACTGCAACATCAGATAAGCCATGTGGAACATTTCAGAAACTGGGAAAAAGTATATTATGCCAATATTATGTAAGGTGTACCAAAAACTATGATTATGTAATTGGCTTAATCATACAGAACGGTTTCTTTATTACACTGATACAGATGAATCCCCTTCTCCACCCACATACTGTACGCACATATATTTTCCTGTCAGTAAAGGGCACCCTGTGTTAGGTTTGTTACACAACTCACCCTGAGGATGCATATGCGGTGAGGCAATTACACACGCCCATTTTTGTGGTGTATGAGGTTAGTATGACACACGCCATTAGCCCAAATTTGTTTTGACCTTTGAGACGTTATGGCTGCGCACAAAGAAAAAAAACGAAGAAATAATGACAGAGAAACTGTATTTCAGAATGCCTCGCACTCTTAAATGGGTCGAGTTAGACTGCGATGTAAGCAGGTGACATAACACTCGGCGGATGTGTAGATGCTGTCACTATCTACACCAAAGCATCTGAATCTGTCCAAACTCTCCCACAGGAAAACCACGCACACTGGCCTAGAAATAACTGATTAGACAGTGTGTGTATGCATGTGTGTGTGTATAAAATGCAAGATCGTGTTTTTCAAAATCAACTGGCCTGTTTTCTTTCTTTTTTTATCTGGAATTTCTGTGAGGGTGATGTAACTCCAGAATGGGTGCAGAAAAGCCTTTTGATTTGTTTACACAGCAAGAAATTCATAACACGATCTCTGCCATCCTACATCCAGTCTCTTGCATAACCGTATTGAACCGGTTGCCAAGGCAGCCGGACTGCCATCCATGTTTAACGCATCGTTGGGTCACTGAGGCCTTTTTTTCAATCGCACGATTACACAACAACGTTCTTGGGGAAAGGGAGGGTTTAAGCTAGATAAGGGAGTGTTTATGTGTATTTCATTTATCATAAATACTGAATTTAACATCAGAATTGTCTACATTGGAGGTTCATGAATGTGATAATAAAGCGTGTGTGTGCGTGCACTACCGTGCTTGAGCCCTGCTACGACAGTTTCGCCATTTGGACTCTGTCTAACTGACCTCTGACCACTGATTCAGTTGGTCCTATAATCAACACAGGGTTTTTTTTTCAGGTCATTAAATTTTCAAGACATTAAAGTCAGAGAATTTCAATATTATGACCGAGGTCAATGTGATTGTGCATTAGTATTAAACCTGATTATTGGACCGCAACTTACTTGATGGAAAACAGGGCTAATGTGGCTTTAGAAGTTTAATTCTCCTTTGTTGAAAAGTCACTTTGGACTATTGTGTAACCAAAGGCCAAGCATCCAGCTAAGAAGGATTTCTGTGATCAGTTCATCATGACTACCAGGGCTATTAAGGACAAAATCAGAAAAGGACTGTTTCTTAGAGAGAGCAGCAGAGCACCACATTTCCTTGTTTTACACAATTCTGGCTATTATTTACTTATATTTTGTCCTGTGGTTAATAAAGGAAAAAGTATTGCATCATTTTTAGTCTGATTAATCTTTACATAGCCAACAGTTTCTCAACCTGAAGCCTATTCTAGATTAAATGTGGCAAAATATTGTAATTAGTTCAACACTTAACTTTAAACCAGTTTTAACTGGAATAAACATGGCGACTGTTCCAAATCATATTGATCTGCTTCTCTGCCTAACTGTCTGATCATCATGGAACTTCATAAGTGACTGTTTTGAATCCAACCATCAACCAAACCATCCAAATTCTACATTCTAAAACAGATCCTCAGTATCTTGTGAAATAAGAAGGGTCCAACAGACTTTTGAGATAAGACGAGGTCAACTTGAACCCATATCACTAACGCTTCCCCTCACTGTCTAAAATAACTCACAACCATGTTCTGACCTTGGTACAGGTGTTGCTACTCCCAGCCAATCGAGGTCCTGTAAAAAGAGGTCGGCGGGTTAACGGACAGAATGATAACTTCACACCATCATCCTCTCAAAACTTCCTTAACTCATCTAATGAATAAAATCTAATCTTAACCAAGGGCATGTGATGCATTTTTGACAAGCAGAACAGTGTGGATAAAGGGAATAGCTTTGGCCTTTTTCCTTCAGGTCAAACCTGTTTGGGACAATGATGTGACCCTGCAACATGTTTGAGAAAGTGCATCTACCTTGCCCAAGATCTTTCGATAAGATTCTCTGCTCTTTTGGCATGTTTGGCTTGTAAATCCCCTTGTGTGTGTGTTTAAGTGGATGGTGGGATGGTGTGAAATGATTATTTACGGCTGTCAGAAAACTTCATCTAATCCGTGGACACTAATTCCTCCCCAGCAGAGATTGTACCATACTTAGGATTGCAAAACAAAGATCTTATCTTGTAATATAAGCATTTCTCTCCTTCCTGTCTCAAATAAGGAACTGCTCTGAAAAAAATAAAGAAAAAAATGTGACTTATTGCTCAATAGTTTTGATCTCAAATTACAGCGATTTCCCCTTGGGCCTTTGGTGACTTCAGATTTCTACTCCACCTTAGATTGTTTTGTATAAGACACAGTCACAAAAGATTGCTGACATTTCCAGAGAAACATATACTATAAAATATAGAGGATAATATGGTTAAAAACTTTGTTTTACACCATGGATTTATATGGGCTAGTTGTCACATTTTTTAGATCAGAAATTATTTCCTAGATTAGGTTTATTTTTCAAAATCAATTTCTGCATGCACAAAACTTAAAGTCTCTTCTACATAAAAAAAAAAAAATTCCACCATCATTATCCTAAAGAATAAACTTCATTGAGAAAAAATGTATGGGGCATGATGTCATTTACATTTATGTATTTTACAGATGCTTTTATCCAAACGTCAAAAATTATTTTTTATTTAAATTTATTTTCAGCTAAATTTAAATAGTAAACACCAAAATATGCGAATAAATGCTATCCTTTTTAAAAAGACTTCTCTAACGGCTCCTCTGTAATTTATTTTGAAAATGTAATAGATTTGGGCCCAGCGGTGGGCCGGTGACACTATAGGACTAGAAGTTAAAATCTTATAAATGTTAACAAATTTAATTAGTAAATTGTTTAGGTTTTGAATTGTTTTGATTTAATTATAAAAAATACACACACACACACACACAGACATACATACATATATATACAGTATATACTGTACACATTTATATTCCATTTCCCACCAAACCAGTTTCTGCAACTTAAAAAAAATCTCTGTACTCTATGATCTCTACAGATCTTCATCTACTAATACCCCATTCTCCACATTCTTGCTGTTAAACTAACCATACACTGACTGTGAATCAAGCGCACAGAAGTATGAGCCAAGCTAAGCTATTTTTCCATTTGAAAAAGAAGAGTGTTTTCTAGTACAGTATGTGTACTTTCCAAAGACTGCCTCTACCTGACAGCTACTGTTGACCAAATGACATTTTAAAGACCCTACAAAATATAAATTGGAGGGTAACACTTTAGAATACGGTTCCTTCGTTAATGAATAACTACACAAGAACTAATGAGTAACACAATATTAACAATCTAGTAACTATTATTAACTAATAAGAAACTCTGATTAACGAACTAGTAAGTAATAGCGCACAGACGAAAGTGGTAGTTCACTATTAAGTAATCAATAACTACTATTTTTTAATACTTCCCACAGAACTACTGAAAAAGTTTAATAAGAATCTAGTAACTACTATTAACTAAAAGAAACTCTTATTAACGAATTAGTAAGTAACAGCTCACAGATGAAAGTGTTACTAGATACTTCTGTGGGAATGACTAATTATTTGGATTCGTATTATAAAGTGAAGATCATTGGAACTAACTAGTAATTACTCAAGTGTTACTAAAGGCATTTCCAAAAATCTCAAACGTTTGCACAAATCATGACTAGATCATGTAGTAACACTTGAGTAATTACTAGTTAGTTCCAATGATCTTCACTTTATAATACGGATCCAAATAATTAGTAATTCCCACAGAAGTATCTAGTAACACTTTCATCTGTGAGCTGTTACTTACTAATTATTTGGATCCGTATTATAAAGTGAAGATCATTGGAACTAACTAGTAATTACTCAAGTGTTACTACATGATCTAGTTATGATTTGTGCAAACGTTTGAGATTTTTGGTGAACTTTAGTATACTTTTAGAAAATGTCTTTAGTAACACTTGAGTAATTACTAGTTAGTTCCAATGATCTTCACTTTAAAATACGAATCCAAATAATTAGTAATTCCCACAGAAGTATCTAGTAACACTTTCATCTGTGAGCTATTACTTACTAATTCGTTAAAAAGAGTTTCTTTTAGTTAATAGTAGTTACTAAATTGTTAATAAACTTTTTCAGTAGTTCTCTGGGAAGTGTTAAAAAATAGTAGTTATTGATTACTTAATAGTGAACTACCACTTTCGCCTGTGCGCTATTACTTACTAGTTCGTTAATCAGAGTTTCTTGTTAGTTAATAATAGTTAATAGATTGTTAATATTGTGTTACTCATTAGTTCTTGTATAGTTATTCATTAACGAAGGAACCGTATTCTAAAGTGTTACCAATTGGAGTTTTGTGACTTCTGGATTAGCTTTAAAGTCTATAGTATACTCCTACAAGCTGACAAAATTAACTTTAAGTACAAATTCGCATTCAAAATCTACACTCCAAAGCAACAATACAGACCTAACAATATTGATGACACAACACAGATTGTTGTCCAATTAAATGCTTTCTGTAAATCAAAAGCCCCACTCCCAATACCTGACATGTTCGCAAATCCTGTTTATTGCTGTGAGAAACATTAGCATTAGCATTAGCATTTTCAAGATACCGTAGGGGGTTTTCACATTGAGTGCTCGGCTGGGGAGAAAGTAATGGATTTTTGAATTATTAACACACTGAATATGACTTTAATCACAAATAGACACAAAACATACACAAACATACTCAAGGCAAGCAGACAAAAGTACCCAACTCATCCATGTGCGCATATGCACACACATTGTTATTTTTGTTCTTCTCATAAATAAAGGCTCTTCCAAGTAAGTCAAGCTGCTCCACCCAGGCTTAAAGAGTAATATGTAGAGTACACACAAAGAAAACACAATGTGACTGTCACTAAATGTTAGACAAGAAGGTTGTGTTAGTATAAGATAAGATGATTCGGTTTGCACTGTGGTCATGCTGACTGCACAATCACCCTGTGAGAAAACAGTGTCAGTTCAAATAACACTATAAATGTGTTAACTTCACACATACAGTACACAAACTACAAAGAGATGCCTCCGATGTTTCGCAATTGGGTGGTGGGGCATGAAGAGGGCACAGAGGATTTTTCCGACCCTGTTCATCACCCACAAAGATATGACAAAAAGCATTTCCAGTCCAACATTTCCACATGCTAGGCCCATAGTAACCTCTGCCTTCCCCCAGCGGACACACGGCAAAAGAAAGAGGGTGTCAGACGGGCAGAAAAGACGGAGGCTCTGCAGACAGTGACCTAGTTTTGGTGCAGACATACCCATAAGTGCAAGTTCAGTGGCTTATAAGCAATCACTTACTCACTAAAAGCTGGCAGTATTAGTGGGGGACAACGAGTAATTTATTCAACAAAAGAAAGAAAAATTAAGAATGGAGAGCGATGCAGGACACATCATGGTTTAGATTTGCATGCAGCTATTAAAGATGAAATTTGTAAATGTTTAAGACCCAAAAAAGCCTGACAAGCTTGAAGTATATATACTATTGAAGCAGGGATGGGATATCAAAGATAATTTAAGATTATCACACATGAACATTATTTGCTCCATGACAGTCATTGTGGGTAGTTTTAGGTGGCGGGGCATCATTCAAAAGTGCACCTGATTGGACAAAAATCTGAGTCATCAATATTTTACTCATTTTTTCCCGGACAACATTTTAAATAGTTTATATTTGATTGAAAAAAATAATTTGTCAATGTTCATCACATACACTTGCTTCAAAAGTAGGCCTGTATACACACAAATTAAGGAGTCTTTAAATACTTTTTTGCAATTTAATCTGGTGTCAGGTTGATTTTTTTTTCAAAAAATGTAAACACTGTGGCATTACTAATGACATGAGTTTTTGGGGAAGGACTCTTTGCTGTTTGCCTGAACCAATTTGTAGTTGTTTTAGTAATTGCTCTTTATTTTACGGCATTATTATTTTTTATTGATATAATATTGTACGCTTTACCTTTTTAACCTGAGAAAATATAGCACAAATATATCCTAATTGGGTAAATTCATATTACTCAAAATTCATAACTCACAAAAAAAAAAAAAAAAAAAAATGAAATTGAGACTGACAATAATGCAATAATATTCCCTCACTTGCCTTATTCTCAATGGAAACCCAAGTCTATTGGGACAGACGTCTGTTTAAAAAGATCGACATAATGAATTACAGAACATCAAAGCCTCCAAATGCTGCTGCAAAGAAAGACCAGAGACAGAAAATTGGCCGTCTGCTCCGACTACACAATTTACATTTACTTAATTAACCAGTACAAGCCAAGGACACAAGTGTTTTCAGTGAACAGAAGCCGCTTTAAACCAGCTTAACAAATCGCATTTATTGTTATCTTAAAAAGGGTGTGCTTCACAAATGGCTGTGTGGTGTGGTTTGGAACAGAAATACCGTCTGTGGACTCTCAATTTATTCATTAATACTCGAGAACACACAAAAGTACTAAGAATCTTCACTGAGAGTATATGCATATACAGAAAATTATAGAATAAAAAGTTTAATGAACACCTCTATCAGCTACAGTGTGTGTGTGGGTTGGTGCAGTGAGCGGATTGGGGTGTGTTTTGGGTGATGTTCAGTGTTTGTCCTGAACAGGCTGCTGGGCTTCTGTTCAGCCTTCTGGGACAATGTGCGGACAAGCGTACTGAATCCATCTGCACTCATTCGCTCTGCTTATCCGTCCCTCTTTCTTTAGAGAGTGTCTCTTCATATAAAGGCTACATCACATGAAAAACATTGTAGGTCACCCTGTTATTCACATACCAAAGCTCAGCACAAAGTGCACAGAATACACACTATTCACTGCAGCAATAACAATCCCGACCGCCTCTGTCTCGCTCATTCTGTCTGTCTTCCTCCAGGTGGTCTGATCACCTGATGCTGCTTCATCGCTACCTTCAGTGGAAAAGCCAGCCACGACCTTCAGACACCCTCGCTGTAACCATGGCAGCAAGCGTTTAGCGCGGCTTGCTGCATACATTAGCATTCGCTAATGCTCACCCTCTCATCAAAACACACTGATTTTACGCTGTGGATTAATACAAAACACTCTCCATTAGATGCCAAGACCCCTGCCCCAACAAACAGCCTTTGAAATAGAGCCACTTCTGAGGGAGGGAGAGGAAAAAGGGAAGATCCAGAGCGTTATTTTGCAAACATGTCCATTTTGATAAGATACAGTATTCTGTGTGGTTGAACGGGGCATCAGTTTAAAGGGATACTCCACTTTTTTTTGGAAATAGGCTCATTTTACAACTCCCCCAGAGTTAAACTGTTGAGTTTTACCTTTTTTGAATCCATTCAGCCGATCTCCGGCTCTGGCGGCACCACTTTCAGCATAGCTTAGCATACATCATTGAAATGCACTAGACCATTAGCATTTCTCAGAAAAAAAATACCAGTGTTTCGATATTTTTCCTATTTAAAACTCGACTCTTCTGTTGTTACATTGTGCATTAAAACCGACGGAAAATGACAAGTTGCGATTTTCTAGGCTGAAATGACTAGGAACTATACTCTCATTCCTGCGTAATAATCAGGAAACTTCACTGTCGTACCATGAGTGCAGCAGGCGTAATGTTATGACGCAGCGCTTTTGGAAATAGTCCCCAGCTTCTAACGTGACCGGGACTAAGTTTGTGTATTCATTGCTCCTGCTGCACTCATGATACGGCAGTGAAGTTTCCTGATTATTACGCAGGAATGAGAGTATAGTTCCTAGCCATATCAGCCTAGAAAATCGCAACTTGTCATTTTCCGTCGGTTTTAATGCACGATGTAACTACAAAAGAGTTAAGTTTTAAATAGGAAAAATATCGAAACACTTTGGTATTTTTTGGGGGGGGAGAAATAGTAATGGTCTAGTGCACTTCAATGATGTATGCTAAGCTATGCTAAAAGTGGTGCCGCCAGAACCGGAGATCGGCTAAATGGATTCAAAAAAGGTAAAACTCAACAGTTCAACTCTGGGGGAGTTGTAAAATGAGCCTATTTCCAAAAAAAAGTGGAGTATCCCTTTAACCTTCCGGTTGCAGTCCTGCTGAGACGACACACATATAAACCTACAATTTAGCGTGATATACTGTTGTTGTTGATGCTAAATGCCGCACATGTAGCTTTGTCAAGAGCGCTTATTTGTACTGATGAGAGATTAGATGAGTGGATTAGACAGCGAATGGAAACTAGCAATCAGATGCGGTTCTCACAGGGTCACACAGTCTCCAAATACAAATATCCTCAGAAGTATGCACAAAAGTACGCAAATGGAAAACTACCTAGCTCCTCTTCATGTGAAAGTCATGTGAAATTCAAACAAAGAGAGCACATTAAATAAAAGCGCAGATAGCATCATAATGCTATCATCCAAAAGGACAGTTCTTATTTTAAAGAATGTTTCCATTGTTTTTGTCCATATAATGAAAATCATTAGCGTCCAAAGTAACTTTGGACTCCATTGACTTTCATTGCATGGACAAAAAAAAAAAAAAAAAAAAAAAAAAAACAGACTGCAAAAAAAAAAAAAGTCAATGAGACCAGAAACTGTCTGGTTACTGATATTCGTCTAAATATCAGGAAAATCGTCTGAATGGATTCGAAACGGTAAAAACTCAACTGTTTAACTCTGGGGGAGTGGTAAAATGAGCCTATTTCCAAAAAAAGTGGAGTATCCCTTTAATAAACATGCTAAATAATACGTAAACCAAAATATAAAATGCAGAAACGCCACAGTGAGGGTTAAATTTAGGTTTAAGGAATAGAAAATATTTTTAGCTCAGTATTTAAAAAAATAGTTAAAAGCTACACAAAGCTACAAAAGCACACACACTCTCCATGATGGTAGGCATCATAGAAAGTGTGTATGTGTGTGTGTGTGTGTGTGTGTGTGTAAAGGGGGCGTCAGTCCAAACAGTCTGTCAACTGTATGACATTTCAGCAGCTTTTGTGATTGAGCCCATGTGTGGCTCAGATAAAAGGCATCCTCCTCACAGAGACTCAGATCAAGCTTTTGCACAAGGGGAGCGTTTCAAAAATGCATCAGAGCAGAGAGAAGAGGGGGAGAGGATATGAACAGGCACTGGAACTGACGTCAAAGCGAACATAAAGGTGTTTGCTGTACAAAGGTGTGTGTGTGTGTGTTTGAAGCACACAGGTGGGAGTGCTGTCCATTATTCAGGTAGCAGACAGTCCATATCGCTCAACAATTACAGTAAACACAGCAGAACATACAGACGCTTCGCAAACATGGAAATTACAGTGATCACGAGCCTTTTCATGAAAATTACAGCAAATTGTAATATATGTCCTGGGTCAACACATTTTGTTGATCCTGGGACAACATTCATATCCATTTCCCTACCCCTTAAACTTAACCCTACCTATAAGAAAACCCTATAATCAGATGGAAATGATAGGTGAACAAGACTGATGTAAGCACCTAACCCTGGTTGTAAGCCTAAACTTGACATACACTTGTCCTTCATATCTGATTGGTTTATTGGAATGTTGTTCCAGGGTCAACAAAGATGTTAATCACAGGTTACTTGATGAAATCATGATCTGCCTAATGATCATTTCTGGAGATATCTACAGATGCTCTCGCACTGTTAAAAAAAAATAGTGTTGGTTTAACTTAAAAAAAAGAAAGAAACCTGGTTGCCTTAAAATTTTAAGTTCATTGAAATGGAAAAATTGAGTTAATACAACGGAGATTGATTTAATCATCAGAAACTCAAAATATTATGTTATCTGAACTACATCAATTATCTAAGTTGATTTGATGAAAGAAAAAATGTGATTAAAAATCATGAAAATATTTTTTTTTTACAGTGCAGGTGTAAAAACACTCTCAAAATGATTCGGAAAATCATGGTACTGTCCATGAGACATCTAAATATTAGCCCTTTACTTATTAGTCAAATGGGCCAAAATATTAACTCCGTGGTTAAAATAATTTAGGCAACAAGATTTGGGATTCACATTTTGAAGATGAAGAATGGGGTAGATCACTGCAGATTTAAAGTTGATGTCTAGAGATATTACAACACATCTCATTCAATTTCAAATTTCACACAGATTCTACTGGACACCTAGAAGGCTGTTTAAAGGGGGGGGGGTTAAGGTAGGATAATCCTTAATGTTGGCGAAGACGGAGAGAGAATGGAAACCTATTTCATGTCTTATGGCAACGCTCAGAAGTCCAGTATTTTTGGACAGAGGTGCATGATCATGCCGACTTAGAATGATCTCTGTCCTAGTTTATATATTCTTGGTAACTCTGCCTGAGGTGATCAATAACTGATGGTTTTGTTTTGGAGTGGTTTAGACCCACACTTCACCTCGTGGATACCAGCTGGACTTGGTTTTCTAAATCTTTTGTTTGCAAATAAAAAAAAAATCAATAAAATACAAATCATAAAAAAGAAAGGGCTATCACAAAGTTGCCTATGATCTATAATAGGCTATATTCATTAATTAATCTTATAATATATTATATAATAATTTTATTTATTCATTTTATTTAATGTTAAATGGTCTGGACATTTCATCCAGGTGTTATTAGTTTTACTGTATTGTTATTCAAAATGTAAATATTTTAAAGTAAATAATATCTCGTAATTCATTATAATTATTATTCAAATAATTTATATATTTAAAAAAAACAGGTTTTATTGTTATTTTATTTTTAAAAGTCTTATTTCGGTAGAAATGCATTATAAATGTTTAGTTTCTCAGTTGATATGGAGACATCCTGAAATATAATTAGGCACATTAATTTATCTAATTTCTTCTTGCCTAGAGGACAACATGGCATAAAGCAGCACAGCATAGCCCACTCTCCCCTACTGATGGACTGAGTATGTCTGTCTGAATCAGACGCTGGAGATTATGTCTGTCTCTCGCTGACCGAACACAACCATTAGTAGTGTGTTTTGTGTGGTCTCTCCCACCACATCTGTCTGGATATACAGTACACACATCCATAAACAACCCTCCGACCCCATTCCCATTCCCTAGGGGTTCATGAAGGAACTGCCAGGGGTTTGAGAGATAGTCATTTAGTCATTTTATTTATTCAAATGTTTCTCAACATTTTTTTTTAAATCTCAAAGTAAATAATTAAAATCACTGGGGGAGAAAACACTCAACCCTATACATTCACAGACAAGCTAAAGTGACCCAGACTAGATACATCCTTCATGAAGCCAGTCTAGCTTCTTTAAAATAAACAAAACAACATTTAATATGCTCAGAATCTCACTTTAAATCACCCACACAAAGACATGATAAACGCAGAGCAGGCTGTGATCTGCCAAGCTAAGTATGTAGCGTGAGACGTGAGAGCTATAGTCTTTACATCTGCCATAAATAATACAGTAAATGCAACACTGGTAAAGTTGTGCTTTACTGGCAGAAGAAAAGTGCACTCAGTATATTCTATATATATATATATATATATATATATATATATATATATATATATGTATATATATATATGTATGTATAAAAACCTCATAAATGAGGTGAATAAATGTATGAAGTGTAATGCAACATACAAAATGCTACATGCACACTACAGTACTGCAAAGCATTGCATGGCGGTTGCATCTGCAGCTGTTTTTAGGAAGCAGATCTGAATCAGTGAGGAATCTGATGCAATGACAGGTAAGTGTTTAGTTTGTGTGTGAGTGTGAGAGTGTGTGCTTGTGTGTCGCATTCTCATTAACACTTGAGACCCAGATGACATTGTTGTTGTGGGTTTAGTCATGGTAATTACCTTAATTACTACACACAAACACCCACAGCTAGACGAGCAAAAGGAGAACAGGGCTTTACAAAATGTCTGCCAGAGACATATTTGTCCAACAGATTAATGCAAATGATTAAAATGATGTTGGAACACCCTTTAAAATAAAGGTTATAAAAGTAGATGTTTGCAGCGATGCCATAGAAGATCCATGTTTGGTTCCCCAAAGATCCTTTTGAATAATCGAAAGAATCTTTTTTCCAGAGTGCCTTTTGTGCAATTCCATATACAGTATGTTAAAGTTTCTAAACACATAGACGCCAATAAAGAACATTCATTTTTAAGAGTGTATATTGGCATGTTACCATATAATTATTGTCAGAAATGTACTTTGTAATCAGTAACTGTTATAATGTTTTCATGACAAAGTTACTTGCTCTTAAAGGGACAGTACACCCAATCAATTGTCTATGAACAATTAACAATTCTCTGAAGATTTATGATCAGAACATGGTGGCATCATTTTGGTCTCTTTCTCACAAAGTTTTAGTATGACTCAACACTAGTGTTAAAATGTCAGGGGTTAGTTCGGGGTTTTGTTATTTTGGAAAGAAATTAACACTTTTATTCACCAAGGATACATTAAATAAATCAAAAATTACACTCAATACATTTATAATGGATAAACGGAACACGATTGACACTTTCTTGATGTACACTGTAAAAAAATATTGCTGGTTTAACTTAAAAAAAAATAAGTAACCTGGTTGCCTTAAAATTTTAAGCTCATTCAAATGGAAAAATTGAGTTAATACAATGAAGGAGATTAATTTAATCACCAGAAACTCAAAATAGTAAGTTATCTGAACTACATAAATTAAGTTGATTTGACAAAAGAAAAAAATGTTGTGATTGCAAATCATGAAAACATTTTTTACAGTGTATGTTTATATGAATATTTATAAAGCTCACTGTAGTGATTGTTGAAATGATTTCAATATGCTTTGCCCGAACTTCAGTGATGAAATCCATTTACAGATCTGTTTTACCCATCAGCACAGCTTCCCAAAGGTTCACAGCAATTACACACTAAGAACAAACCAACACACCCACGTATCTATCAATCAAACACACACAGCAAAAACCACAGAGGGAAACATGGACGCTAGTACAGAGTCACACATTCAATCATGGTTCTCATACATCACACATGCACAAAAGCTGGTCTAATGGAAATGGATGAAGACGGAGAAATCACATTGACCTTCACTTTTCTATGTGAGCCTTAATGTATATGCAGCACTGCTGCACACACAATGAAAAAATGTAATAACTACATTACAATTCAGGGTTTAACCCTATTCTGACTGTCTATGAATTATTAAATATATCTGCCTTACTTTGAGCACACGGGCAAAAAATTACAGTGTTGTGTATATTGTATGTGCCATTTATGCAGTGCTGTCACATCTTTGATGAGTGCTGCTGAATACCCTATGTGAGCGTTAAGGACAAATGAAGGTGATTGAAGCATGTGTTTGTGTGAGATGAAGCCTACAGGCACATATGCTATCCGTTTGTAATATGAAACGTTGATTTGGCTGTAAGAACAGTGTAAACTCCAGTAAAGCGTGTGACTTTCTTACAGTCACCTGCTGTTATTTATGCACACCTGAATGACTAGCTTGTTTGGCCTAAAGCTATTCAAACACAGACCATGCCAACATTTCTACTCGCATCTAGATCAATAAACTGCAGCAAACACACACACACAAGACTAAAATTGTAATTTTTTATATTTGAGCTAATGATATTTTCACCATTACTATACTAAAATGAACCCTCACACATAACTTTCAGAATTTTTAGGTACAAAACACAAAACACGTGTCAGAAATGTTATTTTACAAGTGTTTATCAGTGATAACAGATGATCACTAGATGCCTACTACACACACACACACAAATTTCATTCTGTGATGCAATGCAATACAGCATTCAAACATACTTTACATTCAATGTGTGTGACACAATCACACATGCTATCACATAAAGTGAACAGTTTGTTCTTTTACTGCAGTTTCATTGCTGAATACAAGTATTAATGTCTTTAAAAAATAACTTGAATCTCCACAAACATTAAGGGGGAGGAAACTCTCAATATTGCCACTGTAGGAATGCAAGTACTGCATTTTAGTTAAAATAGCAAATTGCCTTCTTGATAGTGTAATTTTACTGTAGAATTTGCTTGCACATTAGCTATACACAGACACCCGAAAAAAAATGTATAGTATGATTTATTGTTGTCAAATTAATAATGATAATAATAATAATACTGAAACATTCTTGGCAAACAGTTTTTGAAAATGCTGTTGTCCCTATTCAAGTAAATGGAGCTGTAATTCTACATCTATATCTTTACCAACTACATAGAAAAACAGCTGTCAGGAAATGGTCACCGAGGCTACAGACTTGCCATATAAGACGTGTAATTTTGCCACTTGATTATCTTGAGAAGATAGAGGTTAAGATTAGTTAAGTATGCACGCATGCTGAAAATGCCAAGTCAAGCGTATTGTGTGAACAGTTTTCATTATGACAAAGATAGATGAAGATCAAATTCAGACATTTTTTTACGGGTTGTAAGATAAAGAAGAAAAATAAGAGCAAAAAGAAAGATAAGTGAACAATAGCTGACAAACACATAAGCAAAGCTCTAGCGAACACTCGTCAGGCATCATTCCAGCCGCCCTGGGGTCCTGAACACAGACGCATTCCCTGGAAACAAGAGCTGTCTACACATACATTAGAAACACACAGGGAGTGTCTGGTAAAAAGCCTAGCCTGCCCACACAAAAGAGCTCTGGTGGGCCGGGGGGGCAGTGGACAGGCTTGTGCTTTGTTGCTGTCTGGCTGGGCAGGGGAGAGGAGAGATGAATGCCAGAATTTGCCCACGTTTGTATGTGTGCACAGAGCTCTAGGGGAGGTCGCCACAGCAACAGGCCAATAGGACTCTTTTCTCTTCAGGAGATTGTTGTTGTTTGGTTTTCCCCTCGTTTTACGCAGGCCGCCGAAACTTTCCATTAGCTCAGCATAAACATATGGTAACCTTTACATTCTCTTCCTATTTCTGCAGAGAGACCAACCTGAGAAAATACTACCATATTCACTGTATTTAATGTTTTTTTTTTTGTGTGTGTCGTAAAAAGTTTTGATGCTGTTACGTAACATGACAGATGTTGAGTTTAACATAATTAGTACTTACTTTCACAACTGTTTTTGAAAATAATACGTTTATCGTCTCTGTGTAAATTTCTGAAAACGGTGACATCATGCGCATATATATTACGTGTTCAATCTATAGGCACGTAATGTTTCTTTACAATGTGACATTGCCAACTACTGGCCTGGCATGTGAAGGGGGTGGTCAGAATCCCTTGCCTCTTCAGCATATATATATATTATATATCCTTTTGAATGCTTATGTATTTCTTTTATGAAATCAGTAATTAAGTATATTCATTATTACTTAATCATTTATTGTGCTTTTGCTTGTGAAATCATATTCTTAAATGCATGCTGATGTAAGTAACCAGCTTCTTTTAGGTGCACAAGGCCATTTGTCTCTTTCTCTGGTCTCAGGAGAAAGGTTTATGGATCCTAAAAAGCGTCGTGAACACATATGTCCAACACATATGATACTTCTCTGTACCGATGGTCAAGCTATATTGAGCATTGCTATATTGAACTTTAATAGTTTTATTAAAATGTACTCTTTTATTATATTTGCTTTCTGAGGAGCAAATGTTATCTGTTTTTCTCCCAAACGAGTGAATGTTTTACCATTATGTTTTGGTACACTTAACTGATAATAAGCCGCTCAGACTCTCTTCAGCCTTGATGGGAGCTCTTATTTGCTAGTGCCCTATGTGAATGCGGTAACAGTGAAAATAATAGGGAAAGGGATTTTGGTTTATGTTTGAATGTTAAAACATAAAGGGTTCATTGAAGCAAATAGTTTAAGGCACCATTTCTTTGTTAAAGTCTTACTCCAGTTACAGGTTAAGGAACCACTGTCATTATTTGAGATTGACTCGAGTTGTTGTTCTGGACAATCTGTGACCTGGAAGGTCATGACGTGCCTCTGAATGTCAGATACATCATCGATGGAGATATGCTTCCGTCTATCTGTATATGTGTGGAAAATTACTGTGTTTATCTATTTCTTAGCCAATGAGAATCATTCAACGTGTAAGAAATGACGTAGCTTAGACCTTGAAAATGGTATAACTACTGTGATTGTTGTAACTGTAAGGGGGCGGCCTACGAACTCCTGAGTGAGTCTTGAAGCTGACTTCTGCTGATGAAATGGCAAACTATGTTCAGTAAACTTTTCTTTAATTTTTCTTCATTCTTCATGTCTGGTTCTGGGTCCTTTGACTGTTAACCCCTAACAGTTTGGTGGAGGATGCGCTGGCAATTATTCTCGGTGACACCCCTGGCAAATCAACAAACAAGGTAGTAAGCTTTTGTTAATTGTTAGGGCTGTCTGACTGGAAGAGATTTTGAAGGAGGTCGGGAGAGTCTTCACTCCGATGAGGCGAGTGAAGAAGTTAATTATACTAAAGGTTTAAAGTATAAAGAAAAGTCAAAGAGCTTCACTCCGATGAGGAGAGTGAAGAGTTATTATACTTAAGGGTTAAAGTATAAAGAAAAGTCAAAGAGCTTCACTCCGATGAGGAGAGTGAAGAGTTATTATACTTAAGGGTTAAAGTATAAAGAAAAGTCAAAGAGCTTCACTCCGATGAGGAGAGTGAAGAGTTATTATACTTAAGGGTTAAAAGTATAAAGAAAAAGTCGCTGATAGCATTGTTTAAAGTTGAACAAAAGCAGACAGCGCAAGCGAAGCGTGCTCTGTGGGGGCCCACTGGGTATTGTAACTGGGCATTGGTTGGTGTAGCACCACCCCAGCAGAGTACGACCCTAGACGGGAGGTCTAGGGCACCGCGAACCTACTCTATCTCTTCCATCTCAGATAGGGGTACCCCGAATTTAGTGAATCAGGCAGTTAGGGACACTAACAAAAACAGGGTTGTTTGCCAGGGATGCATCAGGAATGATTCTGGGAAAAAAAAAAAAAATTAATAAAAAGTTGGGACCCAAATTGGCATGGACCAGTATATGTAACTGTGATTTTGCAGTATACTTTGCAGTTTCATCACGCAGAAGCCAAGCTGGGTTGTTCAAAGATTGCCGCCTCCATTTCTGCAATAATTTCAGGTGAGTATGAACTATGATTAAGATATGGCAGAAAAATTGGATAACTTTATCAGTAATCTGAACAGTCCTAAAACAAATAGTGGGACAGAAGAGAGCAAACGCTGTAAACAGCTGTGCTCTGAAGCCCTCACTTTGAAGAAATTTGCAGAAATTCTTAAGTAAATGTAGTCAGGGTTTTGATTCTGACTGAAAATTTAAACCACAACTTGACTGGTTATAAAGAAACTGAAAGATGAAAAATGTTTAGCCTCATATTGCTAATGATCATTACAAAAAGCAAGTAAAATAAATTCTGGGGCGGGAATATTTTCCCTAAGCAAGTAATTAAAGTTAAATTGAAACTTTGTGAAAACAACTTAGAATATTTTGAGCATTTCGATGCAGCTTATGAAAATTATTGTTCTGTCAATAATAATGATGAAGATCCTGATTGGGCTATTGGGATTAAATCTGCCGCTGGTAGACTGTAAGGAACACAGATAACTGCTTATCAGTGGCTCTGTGTGCATTCCTGAATGGGACACACACTGCTTCAAGTGTGTTCAGGAAGTTTGAGCTGACAGAGAGTGTTTTAATTGTGGTCAGCAGGATCATTTAACGCGTAACTGTAAATGCCCACTGAGAATGTGTTTTAAAATGTGATAAAATGACAACACATTTCTGGTATTAATGTGGGGTTGGAAGTAGATTCGTGTTTAAATGACTACATTAACCTTTTTCATCTGAAAAATGACAGATAAAAACAAGGTCAAAAGATTGAAGTTTTAAAGTGAATCATTTTAAAGAAAGGATCTACAGTATAATAGTAATTTTTAAAAGTGAATTGATGAATAGGCCTACAGTTTGATGTAAAATGAATGACTCCAACAAATGTGAGTTGCAAAATATATCAAAGTAACTAAAAAGAAAGATTGTGTTTTAATTAAACATTTATAAAAAGGTTTTAGATGATATAGAGAGACTAATCTCACAGATGATTTACAATAACTGCAAAAGTATCAAAAGCAGAGAGTGCTTGCCTCGTCAAAGTTAGTGTGAAACCTAATTGGAGATTGATAAACTCCAAGAGAAAACTTAAGTCATATATTAAACTATGGTTGAGAACTTGACGATTAAAATTGAGATTGAGAAATGAGAAACGTATTGAGAACTAGAATAATTATTTTATCTAAGAACAAATAAGCAGAAGCAGTACTTTATTAGCAGTTGCTGAATGCTGATTAAACAAACAGCTTGAGAAGTTGACCATGAAATGTTTATGAAATGCTGATGTTTAGCTTTCAAAAAATAAGTTTAAAATGAAACAGTTTGCTTATCTGAATCTGATGTGTACTGTGGCTGAAACTGCCAGTACAACAGACTCAATCTAAGTGAAAATTAGTAATGCCTAAATTCCATGATGTGGGCAAAAGACTAATTTAACTAATACGTTTATTTGAAACCTTATGTAATTTCTGGCAAAGATGCCTTAAGTTGGAATAGAGTTAAACGATGAGATAAAGTTTGATGTTAGAAGTTTATGAGAGTGCAGTACCAGTCCTGAATCCCTCAGAGTCTCTCTCTCATTCGATGTCGGCTAAAAGCCGTTATCTGAGCCTGTGTCATAAGTGATGATAAGCTGTTTGTAAGAAAGCACAGTGTTTCAGTTGAAGATCATAGACACAGAGATGTTAAAAGAAATCATTGCCATTCAGAGGGCAATTGGTATTTTACGTTAGGTAAAACTGAAGTACTTTAAAGAAGTCTTTAAAATAATAATAAATGAAACGAATTGACATCTTTGACTAGGTTGTTTGTGAACCAGTAACTTCTTTGTCTGAAGATCTTAGTCCCCACCATGAAACGGGGGCGGGGCCAATGGCTCCGCCTACAGATGAAGTACACTGAATGTACGCTTGTGATCTAAATCCACTGAGTAGCTAGGTTGCTGCTTTTTAAGATGGTTAATGGATTTAAGTGATTGAAAACTGTTGTTATTAACCTGTCTCCCTGTGTTACAACTATTAGGCAGTCCGAATGGCCCTGGTGACTCTCGAATATTTTTCCTAAGCTCCAGAAACAACAGATTTTGTTGAAGAAAACGGTTTTGAGAAAATGGCGGTCACCATGTGTGCACGAGTGGTCATCTCGATGACGGGTAAGACCTTCTTTGGCCAAATAGGAGGCAACCTAAGGCAGGGGGATCACGCAGACACTGGGCATCTCCTGATGGAGGTGTTTATGTGAGGTTGGGTATGAGAGTGGACGGGTGTCTGCGAGGCCAACAGCATCCTGTATCGTTAGGGGGGATGGAGCTGTGAGGAGTCACGGCAGTCTGCCCCAGGAAACGTAAGTCCCTCTATCCCACTCACCAGAAACCGCATTCACTGTATGGCTTGTTTCTCATTGTGACAAGCTCTATGTATGCCAGGGACCACACCCTGATGGAGATTATAGATAAAGAGCTAACAGGAAATGGGCTTTCGGGGTTCAGTCGGGGCCATGAAGTGATTCCCATTAGTTGTTGTGGGGACAGTAATAAAACTTTTTGATGTCGGTTGCCTTATGGGCAAGGAAAATTATAGAGTTGATTTAGAACTAATATGTCTAACATAATTTTGACTCCTGAAGGTCGTTAGACATGGTGGTGACTAAAGATGGAGACAGTTTTGTAGATTTAAGAAAAGTCTGGTTAACAAAGGTGAATTGTCAAAGGAATTTAAATGTTGTCTAAGTTACAGTCTTAGGAGGCTGTTAAAAAGATTATTTTGTTATAGTGAGAGAGATTTGAATGGAGGAAGGGATGGAAACTGTGCCTGTCTTTCTGTTTTGGCTGCTAAAGAAAGCTTAAACAAAATAATGTTAATGAACCAAAACAACCCAGCTGACCGTCTAAAAGTAAATGAGCAAATAAGCAGGCATGCTTTGAAACTGGTTTAGAGACCATAAACAATTAAATAAAAGCTACAAGAAGAAAAAAAAATCTTGTGATTACTAAACTGTAAAAAAAAATATTGTTGGTTTAACTTTAAAAAGTAAGTAACCTGTTGCCTTAAAATTTTAAGTTGATTGAAATGGAAAAAGTGAGTTAATACAATGAAGGAGATTAATTTAATCCTCAGAAACTCAAAATAAATTATCTCAACTAAATAAATTATAAATAAATGATAAAGTTGATTTGACAAAAGAAAATATGTTGTGATAACAAATCTTGAAAATATTTCTTACAGTGAATGAATGTGTGTATTTTCTTGGTGACGGCACTTTATGTTTTATATGTGTTAGTTTGGGGTACTATTATCTCCTGATTTTGAGGATGTTGTGTCATTAACCACTGGAATGAGTGTTTTATCATTACAGATGGGTTTAGTGGAATGACAAACTTTAAAAGGTTGACATTTCTGAGTCAATCTGATGAAAAGACAATAGAGAACATGGGACGAGCTTTAATTGGACTGGTTTTCCAGCTCTGTCTGCTATTGGTAATTATGAATACTTTTGTCATTTATGATATTGATCTGAATTACTCTCTGGAT